>CM031857.1:18144207-18187651 GCA_018697195.1 Certhia americana | reverse complement strand
AACCTCCCGAACATTCCGAACCTCCCGAACCTCCCGAACCTCCCGAAACTCCCGAACCTTCCGAACCTTCCGAACATCCCAAACCTCCCGAGCCTCCCGAACCTTCCGAACCTCCCGAAACTCCCGAGCCTCCCGAACCTCCCGAGCCTCCCGAGCCTTCCGAACCTCCCGAGCCTCCCGAAACTCCCGAACCTCCCGAAACTCCTGAACCTCCCGAAACTCCCGAACCTCCCGAAACTCCTGAACCTCCCGAAACTCCCGAACCTCCCGAAACTCCCGAAACTCCCAAAACTCCCGAACCTTCCGAACCTCCCGAACCTCCCGCTGTGCGGCTGCTCAAGGCTCATAATGACTGCTCTCCTGGCAGGGCCCTGGCAACAGCCTGTGTGTGCCCTGCCCCGGGGATTTCTCTGTCGAGCAGCTGCAGGCTCCGGGCGGGAAGCGGGGGCACGCCGGGTTTTGTTGGTTTTCAATAAGTTGTTTTTTTCCTTCAAGATTCTTCCCTCTTACGGGGCTGGTAAAGGTGAATGTTGAAGGGCTTTCAGACAGAAAGTTATCTGTGGCAAAAGGGACACAATGGCTGGCAAGAAATTGTTCTGTGGCATCCCTCTCATTTGCTGGTGCTATGCCGGGGTTGCCCACAGCATAAATACCCACACGACCCGTAGTTTATCACCAAGGTGTTTTGGGGTGGAAACACCCTTAGTCAGTGAACAGATTAGTCCGGTGCATCACCTTGCCAACAAAACTGACCTACTGACAGTGTACACAGTTAGGGAGGGTGGAGACGTCTCTGCTTCTGACTTAAAAAGTTTGCTAATGGATTTTACCAGAAAATGCAAAAACATGCTGAGTTTTTTACAGCATCAGCTCTGTTCTCTGTATCCCTCAGACAGCTCTTACAGAAGCTGCTTTTTCATGCAGAGAAGCCGTGCTGCCTGGGCTGACAGTTTGTTGCTATCAGCTCTACAGTAAGAGCCTCTCAGTGCCTGACATCTCTGGAGGCTTTGCTGCTTCACCTTTCGAGGGGGATGTGGTCTGTTTATCTCTCAATTACGTCTGTTGAAGTTTTCTATTCTTCAGCCAAAGCAGTTTTTCAAAATTCTTCCCTTATCTGCTAATTAACCCTTTTCCTCATCAGGCATCAGTAATACTCCTAAAATATAATTTAATTTTTTCCCCTGAAGTCCATCTGTTTGCATTCCCTTTGAGATTTCTATTTTCTGCTGCTAAATTGTTCATCCTCATTTCCATTCTCCTCATGGTTTCCCTCTTTTGATTAGTTCCACCTTCTCAAAAAAAAAAAAAAAAAATTAAAAAAAAAAAAAAAAAAATCCCTGCAATTAGAGTATCAGTTGGGGAAAGGGAAAACCAAAGTAGCCAACAGCTGAACGTTGTCCTTTCTATCAACTGTGCCAAGAAACTGCTTACAGCCTCCTGGTTTCATTCAGAGACTGCCAGTTAATGACCTCTCCAAGGGTCAAGTATTAGCAGGGATTGGTATTCATCTACAGAATATTTTCAACCTCTGTATCCTGAAATGGGAATTACAGTATTTTGAATTCCAAGATACAACTTCAAGATTTTTATTTGTCTAAGAACAACGCCCTCAACTCACTTGAGGAAAAGTTTTTTTTTCTGAGGATGTACTTTATCAAAATCTCTTTCTCTCTGCAGGTCAGCAAATTTCAGTGAATTTTGAAGGACTAAATGCTTTCACCCTCTTCATTTTGTGCTGTGTTTGATATTATCTTGGCTGCGGTTTCATCAGGAACTGTGAGCAAAATAGTGCGGCAAGGCAGTGAGTAGAAGACCTTCACAGGAAAATTAACTGACACAAGAAGTGGCATTAGAGATTTGTAATGAGGGGGCTGCTGAGAGTCAGCTACCAGCCTAAATGTCAGGGAACAAGCATGCTGTGAGAGGTGTGATTTCTCAAATGAGCATTGAATCTTCATGGTTATGAAAGCCCCACGTGCCATTTTCCGTAGAACTAGTGATGCTAAAATCCAATGATCCACCAAATTCTGTCACGTCTTCTCATCACAAGAAATGCCTTATCTAGTTGCAATTTGATGTTCAATTTTTCCTTGTTTGTACTTTGCACACAAAGGAGCTCTCAGCACTGCAGAAAGAGCAAATTTGCTCCCATGTGTTGTGAGCAAAGCCTGATTAAATTTCCTAAACAAAACATATTTTGGACAATAATGGTGACTTTGGGAGTAGTTAGTTTTTAATATGCTTTTCCACATGCTTGTTTTAAAAAATTGAGAACACAGCTAAATAGCTCCAGTTGGTGAAAACTTGAATTGGAAAATCCAAAAGAATTGGCTGTCATCTCAATGAATCAGTTTGGAAAATGGTTCTTGGTGCAGAAGAATTTGAGCAGTTTTGCAGCATAACTCTTTGGGTGTAGGCCGTCTCTAAATTCAGGTTGTAGGAACTTTCTTTCTGGATGAAAGATGAATTTTTAAAAGTTACTTTTTTAGCATATATGGTGAATCCTGTACCCATGACTGTTCAGTCTTCAGTAAACTCTGCCATCAGCAACAACTTTAATGTATCCCCAAGTATTAACACTGAAATTTTGCTGGACCTTTATAGTGTATCTCTGTTAGGTGACTGATTGTTCTGGTCCACAGAGCAGTCAGATGAGTGAAGCACTGCTGGCAAGCAAAAATCCTTGTTTTGTCTTCTGTAAGTGCAGCACTGAAAGCCTCAGTTTGTGAGCTGACTGCTCCCCAGCCAGAAGGCTCAGCCATGGGGGTGCTTGTACCACCCCATGCATTCTCCCCTTGCTCTCTGTCCTGGAGAGGAAAGTGTGATGAAGGAACGTGTTCCTACATTGCAGGGAGCGAGCAGAAGGTTCCTCTCTGTTCTCTCAGAATCTGAGGCATTTACATGGGCAGACAAATGGAAGCTCAAGTGAGCAACTTCCAGCAGCTCTACTTCTGTTTTGCTGGGAAAAAATGTGCCCTGTTCCTTCCCTCTCCCCTCCCGTTCCCCTTCACCACACCAAATCTGGTCCAAGAGGAATTCTGCAGCTGTCCTGGGAAAGGAGAGTGGGCTCCCCAGGACCAGACCCACCCTGGCAGGCTGGCAAAGGAAACTGGGAAGCACCCAAGTAGGGGCACACTCAGGTAATAAATAAGAGGGGCATTGATTTGGCACTGCACTGCTCAAAAACCCTGGAGCTGAGAAGAAGGGCATCTGGAGAGAAGAAAAATAGAAATTATTTTGGTCCAAAAGGAAATACTTTGTTCAACTTCATCCTTCTTATTTTTGGTACGTAGATAAAGGGAATATGAATTCTGTTCAAGCTTTTTCCTTCATTTTATGTCAACTTTAAATCAAATTACTGTGAATATGAATAGGATTCCAAATGAAAAGTGGAAAACCAAAGAGCTCCTTGGAACTGATAATAGTAATGAAAAAAAGTATTTTCAAAACAAGGACTTTATGCTGCCAGCATCTAAACAAACTACTTCAAGGCTTTTGAAATCCCTCAGTGTACACATGCACCCATATTTCTTATGGGCTGCATGCTGAGTTCAATCATGTTTTAAGGTCATCTCATCCTGTGCTTATTGTTTGTTAAATACAGGTGCCAAACTGAGTAGGGAAATTACACAGACTAGTGAATCTAGAATGATTCTGAGAGGGGAGACAGTAAGCTTGGTCCTAAGACTAAAATATATGTAATTAATTGCTATGTTCAATGGAGAAATAGCAGGGAACATAAAATTAATCATCATACGGGGGCTACCAAGGAAAAGATAAAAGCCTGACATTGTCAGGAAGCTGAATAGTTCCTACCCCAGGGGCTCAAATCACTTGGCTGTACAAATCTGGGAGAGCTGGCAATGCTCCATCAGACACACAGGACACAGCAAGAAATAACATCCAGAAGCCAGACCAAAAGTTCAATGCAATCTCTGTCCATGTTATCGTGTGGGTCTTTTTTTGTAGGAGAATTAAAACCCTCATATTTTTGCTGGTCTCAGTAATTTTCTTTCTATAATGCAATGATATTGCCTAGTGTAGGGAACATAAGTCAAGTGACTTAATTTTTGGCAGTTATAAGGGCTGTAACAGAAAGTATTACTTTTATTTCACATCATTAGGTCAAATTAAGTTTATCAGCTGGAATTTATGTTGGTGACCAGGGATGCGAAGAGACTCTTCGTACTGCTTCTTGGGTTTTAAAGGAAAAAAAAAAAAAACCTCTTTTCTCTTAACACTGGTGCATGTTTCAGGGGCAATACTTAAGACTTTTCCATGATATTTTTCTTGAATGGTCCATGGTACATTGGGGGCTGTGAAGCAAAACTAAGTGAGCCTCTTGTTTACCCTTTTCCCTCTCCTTTTCAGGTTATTGCTCCCTTCTGGACCTAACTTGTTTTTATGATTTCTCTTTCAAGTAGTCCCTTATGAATCCTCTTTCTTGTCACAAATCTTCCATGGACTGCTTGTTTTACCCATGTCTGTAATAGTCATACCTATAAAATATTTTGGTGGTAAAGAGGCAGTTGCAAGATGGGTGTAATTAAGAGGTCAGAGCTTGTACCCTGAAATAAATGGCTCTCTGATAAATTACTTGGCTCTCAGTGATTGTTGAGCACTGATAGTACTCAAGGAACCACTGTTAGCAATTTGCCTCTCTGAAACACCTGGAAATGTGGATGGTGATGGGAATGTGCTCAAACAGTACAGAGTTGTGGGAGACATTGACAAGGAAAATAAACAGAATATAGCCTCATTTTTATGGCAACAGATAACTCATATTTATAATGTCTTATGGTTAATTCAGACCTAGACATGACTAATTGATATTCCACATCACAGATATTTGAGGAGTGAGTTCTGCACTCGGAGTAAAAGTGATCCATATGAGAGACAGATTTTAAGCAGAGCAGACAAAGAAAAGGATCCTACAGAAAAGTGTGTTTCTCTTCTGAGGCTAAAGAGATGATTTGTCAATTTGTAAGGGACTGCATGGGACCCTGATCAGTTCCTATGATGGGCTTTAAGGGAGAATGTCGAAAGAGAGACTTCAGGAAACCAGAATTAGCCTTCAAGAACATGTGGAGTTTTGACAGGGAAAGGCAATCACAGTGCAGAACTGAGAGGAGAACAATGTTCTGACACTGGGGTCACTGCAAAATCCCAGAAAAGAGATGGGGGGGGGTGGGGGGTGGGGTGTGGAAGCTTAAAGTTTTAATTTCATAAACACAGCATGCAGAGCTGTCTGGACTGGGACAGAGAAGAAAAAGACACACACACACACACACACACACACACACACAAACACACACACACACTCTGGAAGCCATCCAAACATTCTGCTGTGTTACCTTGACTTCCACAGATTTGCAAACACTGGCAACAAATTTGCAAACACATGAACAACTTGGGTAAGAGGGCATCACCAGCACCATTTATGAAAGGTAAAACTTCAGAATAGAAATGGGCAAAGCTTCAGTAAAAGATAAATGAGCTCTTACCCAGAAAGTAAATGGAACATTTATTAGTTTTAAGCTGTACACAGGTGTACAAGCCAGTGTTTTGTCAGAGACAGTGATAGTTGCAAGGAAAGAAGAGCCCAGGTAAGACAAGTGGATGAAATTCAAGTTTGTAGTTGTGAGCTTATTGCCATTAAGAGAGTGAATGAAGTAAATGTATGCGGAAATAACAGACTGCAAAAATACAATTTGTAATAATACCAGGGACAAACGTATCCTTTACTGATTTAAAATTTATCAAGTTCTTCATCTTATGCAGTGGTGTTTCACCTCAGAAGAAAAGGTTACAAAGTTTTAAGTAGAGGTTTAGTATGTTTTCCCAGTGGAGAAGAAAGCATTCAGCAGAATACAGAATACCTCTGAAAGCCAAACTGTTCACTGTCCAATGGAAAAGCAAAGGAAGGAGCTGCCTTAGATTATTACTATAGGGAAAAAAAGAGCAAGAATCAGAAGAAACAGAGCACTCATTTTCTGTGGAAAAAAACCCAAGAAATTCTCTAAGCAATAGGGTGAAGAAATCTTGTAAATTATATGTCTTGATTAAATGTGGAGTTTTTCACTGAAATATGCAAAGGTATTCTGCTGTCTCTGTAAACAAGAACATTTTCCTGTTTTCCCAATTAGCTCTCCTCTGCAGAGTATTGACAAACTCTGGGTTGGCATGTTTGGCTGTGGAATAGCCTGAAAAGATAAAAAAGGAGGAATGAACTTCCAAAAATTCTAATCCTAGTCTTCCTTCTTTGCTCTGTCTTGTAAGAAACTGGTACAAACTGATCATCCTTAAACCCTCTTCCTTATTCTATAATTTTGGTGCTACATGCCAAGGCACATGCTCTGCCAGGATATAACACTGTGGTTACTTCTGTAGGAAATTAGGCTAATTGCTCCATTGTATCTTGACTGAACACAAACACAGCATCAACAACAAAGTGAAAACAGAACATAAGCAGATCCTAGGTTGGTTTCCGTAGCCAGTCCATTCACGTGGTTGTGGCAAATGTCTTTAGAGAAGAAAAGCACACATGTCATGTCAGCATGGCCTTTGAGAGACATTCTTTCTCCAAAACAGTTTTAGACTGTGTCTGAGACCAAGTGTTTTGCAGTGAAATACATAAAATGAAAATTGATGGGATTAGCAGACTAGTTACTGAAGTTCAGCCAGATGATAGGATCTCACTCGTTTTATATAAAATTGAGAATTTATCCTTGGATATATGATTTACTTTTTTGCTGTCTACGTGCTGACCTCTTCACCCAATTTACTATATTTGCTAAATATATGACTATGTATAAAGTCTCAGCAGTTTAATCACAAAGCCTAAACAACACAAAAGACAAGTCAGTATGCAATACTGCATTTCATGTGAAATGTGAAGAAAACCAACATCTTCTCATTTTACAGGCATCTAACCTTTTTTTCTACAGGTTTGCCAACATTATTTCTGCAACATTTTTTTTGTATGTTTTCTGGCCAAATAGTAATTTAGAAATTTTTAGCTCAGTTCTAAAAACACGAGTCTTCCAAGTGTCATTAATATGAAAGAAGTGAGGGATCCTCTTATTTTCCCACTTTTTTTTTTTTTTTTCAAATTATGTCTTGAACATGGGTAATTTTTTTATCTTCTTTAATCAGTAACATTCTGTGCCAGGAAGATTCCCTGGGCATTACATGACAAACAATACATGTTTTGAACTTGACACCTGCTAGTTTTCTTTGACATCCTCTGGTTCTTTTTTGGAAGAGAGAATGAATGGATCTTCCCTGTTCATCTTTACTTAGTTTCTGCTGGGTGAGCAGCATTACCCTGCCTTACCTGCTTAATGTTCCTTGAGTATAGATTAAAGAAGGTAGCAAGGGGAGTTATGTGTCATGCAGTGGTGCTTTCTTAAAATAATGTGTGGGAAGAAGGGAAATAGCCTGGAGTTTTCCGCTCCCACTAATTGCCTTTTTCACCAGCTTACTGCATTTCGTTCCACACCCTGCAGTTTGTGTTCACGCTGCCACAGAAGTGAGCTGACAGTATTTCAGTGCAAAAGGCCTTCTGTTGTGTGGTGAAGCTCTATTGTTTGTCCTGCCTTTTTGGAAGATAAAAACTCCTAACTAGCTTACTTTATTTTTGTTCTGCAGCTGTGATGGCCTTAAGCTGTCTTTTGAGTCCATTAATCAGTTTCCCAAACCATAAGCAGGGCACAGATGTAGAGAATTTTCTGTCCTGAACTCACAGTTTCCCCAACCTCAACAACCAAATTAAAGCTATCAGTTCCAAATTAGAAATGCAGATAAGCCTTCATAAGCTCGTCTCTCTGGTTATGGTACTTTTATCCAAAAAGCCAGAAGCTCTGTTGATCCTTTCTTTCTCTGTGTACCTCTGCAGTCAGGTAACCTGTTCCTACACTTCTGTCCCAGACTAAACCTGCTCTAGTAATGTCCAGCAAGGGATGTGGAGTAAGATGATGGCTTTTCTGCCTCTGTCTATAGGGGTAAAACTTCAACAACTTAGCAAAGAAGAGGGGAGATCACACCACAACCAGCTTTATCCTTGAGTTGAGTCCTCTGTTTTTCCTATATAATTATTTAAATTAAAGCATTTTTTAAGAAGGTGGAATTGCAGTGTTCTAATTCAGCCTTTTAGGTTCTTAGAGAGTCTTTAATTAGGAAGTGTACTAAAAATGTGAAACAAATTATATTATTATTGTTCACCTGACTTTAGGATGGATGTGTACTCAAAACTCACACTTTCCCAGAGAACCTTCTTCTGACCTCCTCCTAAGTCATGGTGAGTTCCATGATGAAATTAGAGTATGTCCTTCACTTTGTTCCAAATAGGTTTGCAAGCTGATGTGAGGTATCTTGGTCATTTGTTAAAGAGAGGGCAAAACTCTAGATTAAAACTCAACTAGATTTTTTACTTACCCACTTTGAGATAGCACCTTTCAAAATTAATAAATCTAACAGCCGAATTCTCTGGGTTTTTTTTAAATTCTAGTGTGATGTAATCCTTCTCTCCCAGTGTGCAGAACATAAGCACTAATCCCATGTTTTATTTTTGGTCTTTCAGTTTGTAGACAAGTTTTTAAAAGTGGTAGGTAGCATTGACACATTACTTTATACTGCATGATAAATTCCCTGTTAATTGCCTGCTTCCAAGTGTTGCCCTTCATCCTTACTTTTTCCTTGTCCTGTCCATGTGACCAGTATATATCAAGGGAAGCACAAGGAATCTGAGGTAGGAATGGAAGAATAAATTATTCCTTTAGTAAACTGAGTCTGTGCTTATTACTTTTTCTCCTCCCACAGAGCTGAAGGAAGAACAAGATGTTCAAAAGGAACTGGTCTTGGAGGAAAATTTTTCAGTGAGGAAAAAGAATTGCAATAGGGAGAAGGCTGTAAGTTGTGAGTCTAAATTTTAAAAAGCAGTCCAGATAAGGAGTACTGATAGAAATTCTGGTTAAAGCCAGAAGCATGGTTAAACTTTGTGTAAACATTAGGCAGCTGTCCAGAGCTAATTAAATTTCCCAAGAGTGATGCCCAGAGAGAAGGGATTAAAACTATTTTACTCAGAAATGCAAAAGTTTTCAAAAATATTTTACTAGAGCTATTGATTGTTTGGCTTCCTGATTTTTATTGCAGTAATGTCCCAAAAGCTCCATTCTGACCAAATAGAATCAGTTGCTTTCTTTCTTTTAATTGATTCTCTGATGTTATTTGTGGGCAGAGCTTCTGTTCTGTTGAGTGCTAGCAAGTGCTGTAATCACATACTGCCAAGTCAACATCTTTCCATAAACAAATTACCTAAGTTTTTACACAGCTTCCATTACCAAAAGATCTGTGCCCAGAGTTAATCATTCGTTATGCTCAGTGCTGTTGAGCACTGCTGACCAGTATCTCTGGATCTCACTAAACATTATTAAACACTGGCAGCATAAGAGTGATGAGAAAGTACAAGCAGCAAAATGTTTGCCAGCAACAAGCACAGGTTCAGAGACTAATGCTAACACCATTGCTCAGTGTTGTTAAATATATGGTTGTTTATACATTATGATCCCAGGCTAGAAAGGCAAAATTAAGACAATAGGGCAGACCATGTGCTTTTTAATATTATGGAGATATTTTTTCTTCAGATTTTTTTACCTCCTTTAGTGTCATGAAAGGGACAAATGACACTCCCTACTGGCAGTGAATACAGTTTCATGATGGGATTACTACTTCTGTTACACAGGTCACAGCTGGAGTCAGACCTGTAGTTCTATACTACAGGGGGAAACTGGGGATGGAGTGCAGGTCAAAGGATCATCGTAGGGTGCAGAATCAATTTTGCAATTTTGTAGTTTGATAAAAACTCAAGGTGCTCTTATGTTACAGGCCTGGATAGAGATGTCACTTGGGGCTGGGTCTTTTACTGGTGCACATAAAAGCATTTTGGTGGAAAGGACCCTAAGACCATAAAGCCCAACTGTTAAGCCAGCACTGCCAAGTTCACCACTAAACAATGCCCCAAAGCACCATGACTACCTATCTTTGGAATATCTCTGGGGACAGCAATTCAATCACTTTCCTGGACAGCCAGTTTGAATGCTTGACTTTTTCCAGCATCCATTCTAAACCTTGTGGCACAACTTGAGGCATGTCTTTCCTCTTGTCCTATTATTTCTGACCTCTGCAAAGAGCCCAGCCCCCAACCTGACTACACCTTCCTTTCAGGGAGTTGTAGACAGTGAGAAGGGCTGCCCCTCAACCTCCTTTTCTCCAAGCTAAACACCCCCAGCTCCCTCAGCTGCTCCTCACAAGACTTGTGCTCCAGACCCTTCCCCAGCTCTACTGCCCTTCTCAGGATATGCTCCAGCACCTCAATGTCTTTCTTTTTTTATTGCAGCAATGTCCCAAAAGCTCCATTTTTATCAAATAGAATTAATTTTTTTCGTTCTTTTAATTACTTCTGATGTTACTTGCGGGCAGAGATTCTATGTTGTTGAGCGCTAGTCATAATAAGAGCCAATCAGCTGAAAGTGCAATGCATAAACATAAGCATGAATACCAGTATCTACATGGCTTTCAGCCTTCTTGTAAGAGATGTGACATCCTACTTCAGCTCTCAAACTTTGTGTTCAGGAACAAAACAATGCTTGTACTGTGATAAGACAATGGTTTTCTATGACAGAGAAAGGGCTCTTCTCTGCGGAGATTTTATCACTCATTCAGGTGTCTAACACTTCTGAGGAGAACTGGAAGAGCATTTTCTTGGGCAGTGGCAGTACTGAGGTCTGGTTCTCAGTGGTTTGGAGTCCTGTGGTAGCATTCTTGTGTCACAGTTAATAAAAATATGACTGCAGACAAAAACTTTTCTCATATTGGGACACTCTGCAATTCTCTAGCCTCTGTAAATATCCTGAGGCTTAGTATGAATTGAGGTCGCACTGTAACTCAGTTCAGACAAGGGATGGCCTTTCATCTCTACCTAGCTACCTGTTTCCAGTAATTCTGTACAAAATTTGACATCCAGAATACTGAGAGCTACTTCAAAGATCTTTACTCTCTCTTCAGTGTTGCTGAAAATTAGTTTAAGTGTTACTTAGTTGGATAAGAGAGGCAGACAAAAACACACACTCTTAACTGAGTTTGACCAAACTAGGCTAAAAGCAAACACCAGTCTTAGCTGGATTTTTTTGTGTGTGGGGGCCAATGTATATTTAGAATTTTGTGATCTCTTAAATTACAAAACAAAACTTGCCAAGCTAACTTAGAGTCATTCTGCTTTGAAAAGTGATTCTACAAAAAGCTTCATGGAATACCTGTGTTTTACGGTCCACTGGTTATCAAAGCAATGTGAAAATATTAAACCCTTCAGCTATAATAAAGATTATGCTGCTTGAATAGATAAGTCCTGCAAAAAACCTCAGAAGGTCAAGGTTGCACTTTAACTCATGCAAGATTGAATAATTAACTGTTCTTTCTGTAGACTCTGGTGTACATGGTTTGGCACACACTCGGTCAGACAAAAATTAGACTAAATTTTAAAAAGTCATCCAGTACTTGTATTTTCTCTTCTTTTAAATTCTTTCCTTCATTTAATGGGTAGGAATATTTCTTCTTACAACGTGCTCCCCCACTTCTCCTCAGCCTTTTTGAAAACTTTCTGTTGTTTTGCAGATAGGGGGTAGTTTGTAAACCACAAGCCAAGATCCTCTGGTTTACTGTCTGGGGTCAGCCTGTTGACCCCAGATAGTGTGTGTGTGTGTTTATTTGTTTGTTTATTTAGCACTTACAGGAATAATGGTGAAAATTCATTTTGTCAAAGATGGTTTCTAGTACTTGCTGGAAAAAATTCTGTTCTGTAAGAGGTTTTCCTGATATGTTGAGAAAATAATTGAATATCAGAAGGTAAAAGGACAATGTGATTAACACATTAGTTTAAAGATCATTCTTAATAGGTTTGTATCTACAAACATTAAAGAAACCATAATTTCCAAAGACTTGGGATTTAGCAATTAAAAAAGAAAAAATATGTAGTAATGTCAAATGAGTTGATATTCTGAATCACTCCTATAAAGACGTACTACAAAAATTATTTTCAAATGTCGTTATATGCATAGACATCCTCAGTTTTACTGGATTATTTCAGAATACTATTAGGAATTTTGTCCTGTTTAAAAAAAAAAAGAAAAATCACTTAAGCAAAACTAACCCTGCTCCTACTCCTCTGTTTTATCTTAATTGTAGGTATTTTCAGGAATCAGAAATTGGAAACAGATTTAACCTGAAAGCAAAATCTAGCATCAGAAGAAAATATATGTAACTTATTTTGGACACCTCCTAGTAAATGACTGGTCTTAAGAGCCTTTGAGTGACTTGTACAGTCAGTTAAAATCCCAATGACCTATTTTGAGAAAATTGGTAGAGAAGCTTGCCAAATCATTGTTTACTGTGGCCCCTCCATGGGCTCTTGTGGCAATTTATATTGAACCCTGGATATTTTGGCTATTGACAGTGCAAAAAATGATTAGGATTTAAAAGGTACAAAAAATACAAAGTAGGCAAGTATCTCAAGTGCACTACAAAAGCCACAAAATCAAACATGTCCTTTGGTGAAAATTTAAAGGGAAAGGATGCCCTTGTTAACTGATATCCAGTCAAAGTAGCTGAGGTAAGGCTCGTTTTGCAGTCAGACAAAATCTTTACACCTTTTTGTACCTGTCTCATCCACTGTACTCTATGCCAGTGGTGTTTGCAAAAATCTTTCTTGCAAGAAAGGTATGTCTTGCCTTTCAGGAAATAACATGTGTAGTGCTAGTGGGCATTGATTAATGCTTCCTGCTAATCTAACTCTTCCTGTTAACACAGGGTAAGGTAATAGGTTTCCTGAAAAAGAAATTGTTGCCAGCAACCTGTCTTAGTTTCATTCTGGTGATGACAAACCCCAAACTTGAGAGATGATTTTCCATAGCATCCCTGATATATATTTGTTACTTCTGCAGCTACAGGTTCAGAAATTATAAAGAAAAACAGGATTTTGGTGGAAATATCCTTAAGAAAACTTTTATAATGTAGGATAGAATAAATCACTAGAGAAGTTCCAGTTCAGGTCAAACTGTTACTGAGGGCCTGGGAGCTATTAAAGTTGGGTTAAATTGCAGAGATAAGTTAACTTTGTGCAGGTTGTGGGTCTCACTGGAGCTCATGAATCTCTCCATCAGCTTGGAGAATTACAGGCAACAGCAGCTAGCACCCCTTCTGAGAAGTGAATTTATTATTTCCATTTCCAGTCTTGCTTTGTGGGATTTCTTGTAGGTGGGATTCACAGCCTTGTGCCCTGCTTTCCCACACCTCCTTAGTTTCTTCTGGATGTTCTGTAGGTCCCTTCTGTAAAAGGAAATAGGAACTGGAGTAAGATTATTGTGAGACACAGAAGCACAGGGTTGGAATCGCCCTCTCTCCTCCTGTATTTGTGTAGCACTACCATGCTGACCATGGTTCTCTGCATGCAATTCTACATTTCTCTAGAGACCATAAGTGAGCTCATGTATCCATGGTTCAGGTATAGCTGTCTGTAGGTAAAGTATTTTGTTCTGAAGAGAGGTTTTGTCTGCTGTCAGATCAACTTATTTTGATGGCTGTGATCAGAAAAGCCTCTGGGAGACAAATGAAATTTTCTTCCATGTATGAGAAGGCTGTATTGTAGTCAAGAGTGTCAGGTGCTTCTACGCAGTGCTATACAAGACAGCCCAGGTTTTTCTTAAACTGTGAAGAGAATAGATTTGTAGAAAGTATTTAAAGGTGTCAACTTTCTAATTGTCAGTTTCTAGTTGTTTCTAGTTGTTCTAATTGTTCTAATAGTTATCACTGTGTATTGGAATTGCATCAGTTTTAGTCTTCCTTGCTTCTGCTCCCAGCAGCACATTCTTGTTTTGAGGTAATAGGCTTTTATGAGTCCTTGGACAAAGAACAGGTGTCATATTCACACAGATTCACTTTATGTTGGCTTTATTTTTGGAAGTTTGGGAAATTTGGAGGTTTCGGAAATAAAAATTTTAGAAAAATTTCACTTGCAGAATCCAGTCCTCTTTTCTGATAAGCCAGTGACTTTTTAGTAATAGGATGGTTATGGTGTGTGCTCTGATATTTCAGCTGAAGATACATGACTTATGTACGAAATTTGGTGAGGAGAAAACAGGGAATACAACCAAGAGTTGGATGTTTCCATGTAGTTTAATGTTATGCAAATTCATTCAATATTCATCATTATCCACAGAGCATCGCCAAAGGTTTTTAAAGCAATGTCATGGCAAATATATTCAGCTTTTAAGAAGAGACCATGCTCACAGCTGAGCTAATTTATATTAATACCTGGCATAACAGAAGTTATTTCACAAGATCTTTAGGCTTTATGTCTACAATTAGTTAAACAGTACATACTTTATTACCTCATCTCATTTACTAAGGTTTTGTTCTCATCTATTTGCAAATTTTACAGGCTTACAAAACTTCAAGGTCTATTTCCAAAATAGCACATCTGCTAAACTGTGGCCCTACAAAAGATTAATTGTTTTAAGGGGGTTTTACCATAGAAAACAAGTAAACTTCAATAGGTTCGGTATTTTTGCTCCTTAAATTTGCATATGTAAATTTCCCTAGGTAACAAAAATTTATTCTACTTTTAAATTCTCAGTGCTAATGCTAACAATAGATACATTCACTATAGTGATTGCACAAGATAGGCTTAACATCTAAAAAACCCACTTGGTTTATGCAATTTCATAAATACAAATTACTTGTGATAGAATTTGTCAATGAATTATAGAGTAGAAATAACTCCAGTATTGGGACTGCATTACATTTCTTGCTCTTGTACATTCCAAATGTCATTATGCTGCAAGTCAGAACTTTTAACTTTTTTTATTTGCTTAAATAACAGAGAACATTAAAACATGCAAGTGCATAAGAATGGTTGTCCTACCTGCCTCATTTGGCATCAGTCATGGGGTGAGGTCTGCATGAGTCCTAGTTATACCTTATCTCTCAACCTGCAGAGTTAGGAGACTTCAGGAGCTGTACATTGTTTGTCTTCAAGGCTGTCTTTTGCACAACAAGAACAATGAAAAACTATGTTCAGCTGCATTTATAGAACTGTTCAAATGTTAGAGTGTATTGAATTTACATGGTCTGGGTTTTGGTAGTGGTGGGGCTACAGGAGTGGCTCCTGTGACAAGCTGACAGAA
This sequence comes from Certhia americana, assembly GCA_018697195.1. Classification (NCBI taxonomy): domain Eukaryota; kingdom Metazoa; phylum Chordata; class Aves; order Passeriformes; family Certhiidae; genus Certhia; species Certhia americana. Next base: position 18,172,415 of record CM031857.1, on the reverse strand, counting down.
GCTTCCTCCATGTCCAGCAGAGCCAATCCCTGATGGCTCTGAGCCAGATGTGCCACTGGCCAAGGCTGAGCCAGTTAGAAATGGTGGTAGCACCTCTGTGATAACAGATTTGAGGGGAAGAAAAAAAAGTTCTTGCACAGAAGTAATTGTGACCAGGGAAGAGCAGGGTGAGAATATGTGAGAGGAAAAACAGACCTGAAGGTCAGTGCAGATGGAGGTACAGGAGGTGCTCCAGGCACTGGAGCTGGGAATTCCCTACAGCCCCTGGTGCAGCCCATGGTGAGGCAGTGGTGCTCCTGCAACCCATGGGGCTCCATGGGGATGCAGAGATCCACCTGCACCAGGAAGAAGAGCCGTGCCAGAGCAGGGGGATACCTGAGAGAGGGCTGTGACCCCATGGGAGACCCAGGCTGGAGCAGGGTTCTGGCAGGGACCTGCAGGCCTGTGAGGAGAGGAACCAAACCAGAGCAGATTTCCTGGTAGGACTTGTGACCCTGTGGGGGACCCAAGCTGGAGCAGGTTGTGCCTGAAGGACTGCACCCCATGGAAGAGGGACTCATGGAGCAGCAATCAGAGGAGGATTGCTGCCCATGGGATGTAATCATGTTGGAGAAGTTCATGGAGAACTGTCTCCCCTGGGAGGGATCTCGCTTCAGAGCAGGGGAAGGACTCCTCTCCCTGAGCAGCAGCAGACACCAGTGATGAACTGATCATAACTCTCAGTCCCATCTCCCTGTGCCATTAGGGGTAGGAGGTAGAGCAGGGAAAGAGGAAGGGTGGAGGGAAGGTGTTTTTAAGTTTGGGTTTGCTTCTCATTATCCTGCTCTGATTTTGTAAGTAATAAATTCAATTAATACCCCTAATTTAAGTCTGTTTTCCCCATGACTGTATTTGGTGAGTGATCTCTCCCTGTCCTTATCTCAACCCATGAACCATGAACCCTTTGTTACATTTTCTCCGTCCTGTCCAGTTGAAGAGGGGAGTGACTGAGAGGATTGGTATGTCCTGGCATTCAGCTGGGGTCAACCCACTACAGCATTTTCTCAATATCCTTAAAAGTCAATTTTTGGAAAAGTTCATTCAAACATCCATGAGATGTGATTCTGGACTTCATTTTGTCCTCCAGGAAATGGCACAGCAGAGTAGTCTGTAGGAAGTGGGCCACACACTAATGAAGTACTGAGCAAGGATTTTCTGTGCATACAGAAAATGAACTTTCCAATAATAAATACTAGAGGATAGAGGTTTTTTTTAAAACAAGCTATAATCTTTATTTTTCTTGATAAAATAACTTACTGACTTCTGGCTAGATGGTTTACAAATTATAGCAGCAACAAATAGTTTGCTATTTGATGTGGGTGACTATCAATTTTATTTAGCTGTTTTAGAAAGAACATCTGGTGAAGATACATTTACCAAGAATAAATGATACTCGTATCAAACCTTATCAGAAGTGATTGCATTCCAGCAATTAAATTAGATTTCCCTGAAGCAGGATAATTGAACTACTATGCAGTGTTTTGCCAAGACTTATCCTCTTCTGTAAATCTACTTGTGTCAGCCCTTATGTAGCCATTCAGATTATTTTAAAAGATTTGAGCATCTACAAAGTTTGTGTATATTTGTAGTTTAACCTGGGTAGATATGCTGGTGATACCTGGAAATTCCTTATAAAAATTCCATTTTTGTATATATTTAGATTGTTTAACTATTTGAGGGTGGGGTTTATTTTGTTTGCTCCAGTTTCATAACTTGGATTGTTGTAGGCACTGAAGCACTTATACTGTACTATATTATTTTTCTGAATTGTTTGAGATATTTTTATATAGAGATCCTGCATATTTCGTTCAATATTATGATTTCTGGGTACTAAGGTCCTCTTGTTGTTGTAGAATCTTTGTTTTTCCAGGTGCATCCTCTAAAGATTTTTTATCTGTCAATAAGAATAGTATTGCTCCTCTGGTCTAGACAGCCTTGCCATGGGAAGGGGAGAACTGTAAAACATATTGGCAAGGTTTTACTGTCTCATTGAGGACTACAAAAGTAAGAATCTTTGTAGAAACCAGGGCTGCTTATCTACATGTTTTTGGAGTCAGGAAAATGGGGTACTTGAGCTGCATGTTTTATCACAGAGTCTTCAGATTCTGCTTGTCTGAGACAGTAATTTGTACTTCAGACTTCTAGTTTATATGCCAAAATATTAAGTGAAATGTGCTGTATCTAAGAGCTAGCCTTTTTGTTTGAGGTGCCTAAAGAAGAATCTTTATATTTGGTCAAAATACAAGGTACTTGGCAGTGTTGCCCTTTGCAGGGGCACTGTTGCTTCTGGTTGGTGATGGCAAACATCTCATGGCTGGGACAGCCTCTGTGGCGTGATACATGCAGTCATCAATCAGGCAGTCACCTAGGAGCTCCTTTGCAGGTTTTGGGTTTGACCCCAGCCACACGCAGAGTGTCTGAGTGCAACAAAAAAGGTATATTGAATTCACTTCACTAAGTTAACCTTAAGAAGAATATTAGAAGAGTTAGGAATGAAATAGTGCATGCAAAGGTGAACAGTTCAAAGAACAATCACTTCTTGAGAAACAGCTTCTAAATAGCAAGGAGAGAAGGAAGCACATAAATTACCTATGCGCCAAACTACCTGAAAATCATTTGGATACTCACTGAAGCAAAGTATTGTATCCAGTGGTTCACTGCTAGGGCAGATCCATCTGCTTCCATTTCTCTTTATTCCTATCCCCTGTAAGAAAATCAACATAATTCTGCTACCTTAGTCTACAGTCCATAAAATCAGAACTATCAAAATTCCTTCTGGCTTGAACAGAAGTCTGAACACATTTTTATTAGAAAGTTCTTTATTTGTCATAGATGGTTTATGTTGGAAAGGACCTAAAAGATCATCTAGTTTCACCTGCCATGGGCAGGAACACCTTCCACTACACCAAGCCCCATCCAGCTTGGACTCAGACACTTCCAGGGATGGAGCATCCGCAGCTTCTCTGGGTACTTTGTTACAATGTCTCACCACTCTCATACTAAAGAACTTCTTTCTAATATCTATTCTAAATTTATTCTCCTTCATTTTAAAGCCACTCTGTCTCGTCGTGTCATTCCATGCCCTTGTAGAAATCCCACTCCAGCTCTCTTGTATGTTCCCTTCAGGTGCTGGCAGGGTCTCTAAGGTCTCCCTGGAGCCTTCACTTCTCCAGCCTGAACAACCCCAACTCTCTCAGCCTGTTTTCACAGGAGAGCTGCTCCAGCCCTATGGTCATCTTTGTGGTCTCCTCTACACCTGCTCCAAGAGGTCCATGCCTTTCTAAACCACAGGGCTGGATGCATTTCTCCAGGTGGGGGCTTGAGAGCAGAGCAGAGGGAAAGAATCCCCACTCTTGCCCTGCAGTTCCCTGCTTTGGACACAGCCCAGGATATGTTTGTCTTTCTGGGCTGTGCACCTTGCTGGGTCATGTTGAGCTTCTCATCCACCAGCACAAGTCCTTCTAAGGGCTGGTCTCAATCACATTTTTCTGTGATTATTTCACAGGTAAGGAAGGTAGAAATGAATAGCTGACACTTAGTTTACAAGATCAATCATTGACTTATCAAACTGAAACCAAAGGGGTATCAGATGCCAGATTGCAAAGGTGGTGTATAGAATGCATTTAACCTAACTGTGAGTTTATGGAATATCTGCTGTTAGAGCTGGAACACTGTAATATTTTTAATTCTACCTGGGGCTTTAGTTAAATACAAATTTGAAAACTATTGTCCTTGTATAACAAACATATATCTGAGTTTTCCAGTGGTGACAGGCAGACACAAAACAGAAATGGGAAATGTTTTGGATTTTAGGACAAGGTTATCAGCAGGTGAGAAAAGCAAAAAAGGTCGGTACACTATAGAGAGACAGGCTACAATATATAGGGAAAATCACTGGTTCTTTAGACTTATTCTCACACTATTGATTCAATGTGTAATGTATGATAAAATCAGCATCCTGTTTACTTTTGATAATTGCTAATCACATTAGCCTTTTTGCAAGAGCAAGGTGATACATAATGGATTTATGAGAATTATCTTGGGAATAGAGCTAAAATGGATTAACAAGAAGCATCTTTAAATTTTTTAATAAAGCCAAATGATGAAAAAATTACACCAAAATAGCTAAAATCCCTGGGCTCCCACTGAAAGATGAGAACAGGAATTTATGGCTGGATGTTATATAGCAGCTCAGAGTTTCAAGTTCCAAGTTGGTGTATTCTGTGTCTTATTGTCACCTTTATTATCAACTGTCTTTGGCATAGTCTTTGAGCCATAAATATATATTTAGAGTAGCATAAGTAATTGAAAATTATTTTTTAAAAAAACATTTTACTCTCCGTTAATCAAAAAAGGAAGTTTTACACAAAAGTAAAATTGCCCCATTGGCTAAATTCTGTTCTTTTGGAAGGCAATAGGAGCTGTACCTCTGCTCTCAGCAGGAGCAGGGAGAAAATGTCTCACAGTGAGTTTTTTAGATATGTAGATAGGTGCTGTGCTTTGGCAGATTGCTAAAGCCAGACTTCATGATTTATCTAAGGCAATTTTATTCATGGGATTTAAGCTTCAAGCCGCAATAGACACAGCACATGAATCTGAAAATCCCTATCTGCATTGTTTGATACCTAGATGCCTTTGAAAATATATTCTCGTAAGGCAAAGTGGAAAAATCCTGACTTCAAGCAGAACAAAGCCATTTTTTGATATGACCTACACAAACTTTTTAATGTGACAGTTTAATGATGGTATATTTGAATGTTTCCATATTTTTTAAGTTAGGATTGAGGCATAAATTCCTTAAATTCAGAATAGTTCCAGGAACCTACTTTTTTAGAATTCATTAAACTTCTGGTTTAGGTAAACAATGAATTGTAAATTCCTGCACTAAAAAGTATCTTTTATTTCTGGAGTAAATATTGTCAAGCTAAAGTCTATGTAGTAATTTGAGGGTTAAAGATTCCAGATTTGGAAGAAAGGGGGAAATACTTATTGGGCAGTGAGCTTTTTGTACAGTTGACAGCTATCTGAACCACTGAGACACTGATAATGTTGCAGATGATCTCTGCTGGGATAGATTATTGAGCATCACGTAGCTAAGATGACTGGATTCTCATCACAAATGTAATTTGTCGCACAGCTATTGCCACATTGTATGTGGTAGTGAAGTAAGAATTGTCTCTAATTCACTGAGAGTCACAACAGATAAATTGGAGGTCAAAAAGGCCTTTTGGGAGAGCTCTTGCTGAACAGGGTTATATAAATGTAAAGTAGTATTATTATTATTTATGAGCAGTTTGAGTCAAATGTCATGTTGGATGCATTTCATCAATCTGAGATTAGACTTGGGCCTGTAGCTCAGCAACAGCTCAGTGATACAAACAGATAAGAGGATGTTTTACCAGGCTAAACAGAATCTCAAATAAAATAGCAAGTACTTCTCTACAACAGCCCTCCCATTTAGTGATATTTCTGAAGTCTGGCATTTGGAACAGCAGATGGGATGGCACAAAGCTTTTCCACCAGGGCAAGAAATGACATGCAGTCTCCAACCCAGTGCAGAAGTGTTTAATTTAGATCCCATTAAGATTTTTGCTGCACAATAGAACTGTGGAAATAGATATCAATATTTTATTAAATGCATGGATTACAGCTGTATAGAAATGTTAGGTACACTGACAAACTCATTGCCAACACATGTAGCACATTCTGTCCTTTCAAAAACCTTTATTATACAGTGTACTTTTCTCTCCCAGGAAAAGGGAAGAGTCCACTCATCCCCACCTTCTTCCCTCTGCTCTCTATGCTCGCATGTGTGAGTGTAAAGAAAAAAAAAAATTAAGCTTTTTCCCACCAAGACTAGGAGACATACCTCTAAACCACAGATAGATAAGTTGGTAGATAGATAGATAGATAGATAGATAGATAGATAGATAGATAGATAGAAGATAAGTTGGTAGGATAGATAGATAGATAGCATAGATAGATAGATAGATAGATAGATAGATAGATAGATACGTAAATACACCTGATTTCTGAAGTAAAATCCATTATCATTCACCTTTTGCATTTTCTCTCCACTGACTTTAATTAAGTTTGTTCCAAAAAGCTTGTGAGGTAACCTTGTTACATGAAAGAGAAAGATTACACACTATTGGGTGGTTCCTGATAGCCTGGCCATCATTTATAAAGCCAGGATTTAATATCCTTTAAGCTTTTCTGTTTGCAGACTCATTTTATTTAAACTGCATTTATATAAACTGCTCAGCAGATTAGAGAAGCATCACTATAGCCTTAATTTCAGTGTCACTTTCCAGCTGTTTTGGTCAGGCTTCATGCCTGGATTTAATGTATTTGTGCACTAAAATGAAAATACATCTCAATGATAAATCCTCTCCAAAGCAGAGTGAAATAGCAGTAAATAACATCTGTTGAAACCAAATGAAAACAAAAACCAAAAGCCCAAAGGAAGTTGGGAGCTTGAAAGCAAACCAAATATGAAGCTCAGGCTTAAAAAGAGTGATTAAAAACCTTAAAATTATCCTTAGATGGGGAACGGGGAATTTGACCTACCACTCATGTAGGTTTGTCAGTTCCACATGTACAGGGGATCAGTTATTAAAGGATGACTGTTACATTGTTGGGACTGATCCAGGCCTCCTTAAATTCATCTCAAGGACAGGTAAGTTCATTACAAATATTCATGACAGTCACTGATTATCCCAGAAATAAATTCATGCAATGATATGTTCTTGAAATTGAATCAATGGGAAGAACAAAGAAATCTCCTTTTCAGCCAACTCTTAAAAGAACAAATCCGGGTATCCCAGCTGTTCCATTCCCATCATGTTTACAAGCCCAGAGCTAAGCACTTAAATTTCTGCTCTCTCTCATACTTATTTATTTTATTTCCCAGAGGCTCTGATACCTTCCACCTGAGATTAAAGACAGGCACAGTCTGAAATCAGCTGTAAAATCAGATGTAAATCTTTTTATGCAGCTAGCCATTGTCATCTGTATTTGAAAAAACTTGGGTTAGTTCATTGTGTTGCAGTCACAAGTTCTGTGACAGTTCACACAGTGAACTGACCCAAGATTTCATCTAACACTTCCATTTTTTCACAGATAAATGCCAGACACTGCAGCTGTGGCACTCCCACAGAGTTCAGTGGACGGTAGTGTATTTGCAATGGAAAACCAAAAATGACAGGGAAGGACTTGGCCCTCCCAAGACTCACTTTGATTTTCCTCTCTTATATAACAGTGTGGATGAGAGGTAGAGGAATGCAATAACTTCCATAAGTATCCTCTTGCTTTTAAATAGAATTTTACTCTGGCTTTACCTTCAAATCATGAATATATGATATGATTTATCCCATTTTACCCAGTTAAATGAAAGAAACTCTTAAAGCCTGGTTTTTCCTGACATACCATGGACAATTAACATTACTTCCACATTTAAAATAGCATTAAAGTTATGCTTCCTTCACATTTACAGGACTATTTGAGTTTACAGGTATATTCTATAATTCTTGTTTCATTGTAATTTATATGAAGAGATAGAAGAACATAGCATTCTCAGAGTAGATTTGAATGGACAGATGCTATGACATGTTCCATGGGGTTGCATTAGCTAGCAGTATGGGTTTTGCTAGTGCAAACTTAAATCTAATGCAGTTTGTGGATGAAGAAACAGTGACAAATAATAACTAAGTCAAACAAGGAGCTAATGCTTACCAGCTCAGAAAAAGAATGTGTACTTTAACACAATTTTGGGAAATTACAGAAATGTGAAGCAAGTTATGTTACTTCAAGTCTGCAGAATATCCACTTCAAAGATGCTTCCTTAAAGTAAATAAGGCTTAATCCATAGCAAAGGTAATATATGGTGACTCTTAACATGTTGCAGAAATGTAGTGAACAGTAATTTCAATTAAACCATGGAAAAATGCATTCCCTAAAATAAGTGATTTTCGATTAATCTTTTTATTTTAAAATAAATAAAATTGTTCCTTCCTTGTTTACGCATAGTTATAGGCAGGAGGGAACAAAAAAGATTCAAAAATGCCTTCACTCACCTAATACATCTGCTAAATCCCAATTTAGTCCATGGAAAAAAAACTCAATTGCCCTTTATAATTTTGAGTGTCTTGTTTCAGTGGTTCTATAAGTTGCAAGCAGAGTCATTTCCACTATACCCCCAAGAGACAGATAGACAGTCTAGCATACCTCATTCTAGGATGCTGACATTTTTTTCTTCACAATTGTATTTTAATTGATCTTTTAGAATAGCAGGTACTATCTCAGCTAAACTGAAAAGAATTGCAGAAGTTGCTAAGCAAAAGCCTTCAAAAAACAAAGCAAGTTCTTGACTGGAGATGTGTCGTATAGACCATAGAGTCTGCAGAGGAGTCTGCAGAGGAGTATGAGTATGCAGAGGAGAGACAGGAGAAAAGTAGTAATCCCTTCATGAACATTATTCCTAGCCAGGAAAGAAACAGTGTAAGAGGAATTTGGTGTTATTTCCTTTGATATGCTGTTCCTGGTTTCCCTGGGTGCAGTATAAGCTGTCTGCAGAAGCCTTGTGTGTTTCCCACTGGGACAGGAAAGGTATTTGTGGCAAATGCCTGCAGCCCTCCTGTGCTTGTTCTGGGACCTTCAAGGTGCAGCCAGCACAGGGAGCTTGCAGCTTGCTTTGACATGAGGAGCTAGAGCAGCACAGAGCCCATCAGACAGAAATGTTTGTGGCTCGTATGTCAAAGCCCTTCAAAATGAGTGTGATTGATCTAGGATTAATTCTTCTCTATCTTTCCCCTTGCTTTGTTTTCTCCCCAAAGAACAATTCACATATGAACCAAATAAAGGTGACAAACTGTTTTGGGGTGCAGTCACTGCTGCAGAGGAAAAGGTAAAATGAAGTGCACAGTTAACAGGAAAAAATTTCTTCTGAGATCAGTAACTCTTCTCTAATAGTCTGTCTGCCCAAACAAGTATAAGCATCACAAGCAAGGAACTTTTAAAAGGGATTATAAAATTGTTACTCCACAAAGAAATTACTCAAACACTTAATTTCAGCAGTCACTCACAGAAACTATAGAAAATGTCCAAAGCCTTGGGACAAACACAACCCACAAATCCCAAAAGTTATGAAAATGCCTGTATGCCAGTGGTGAAAACTCTTTCTGGATGACCAAGAACAGAAATTATTTTAGCAAGGGCTAAACAGATAAAGCAGCTGAATACTAAAAGTGAATTCCCATTAATATTTTTGGATGATATAAGTTAATTTATAGGAATCATTTTCTAATTTTGATGAGGAAACTTTGTAATGAACCTTGCATTTCTGAAGGTTTGTCTTTGCTTAGAATTGCAAGAGAAGGAAAGTTGCAATTAAAATTACATTCCTGATACAACTTTCTTTTCAATAGCAAGTAGAAGATAAACCTAAAGGCTGTCAGTCTTCCAAACTTCTCTAAATTTATTGAATAATAATTACATTATACAATGGTATTGTTGTATAATGTAAATTGTATTACATAATCCCTTGGCATCTTCTGCTTCTGGTGCAGTCCTGACTGAGCATTTCTGTAAACTGAATGGTGAATCTGAAGACTTATCAAATCAAGCTGGGGATCACAAAGTAGAAGTCCAGAGAAATGCAGATTCTAAGCATGCATTTAACTTGACCTGGTTTTAACTGAAAGTGTAAAATATTTTTCATGGCTTTTCTTTAAAGAAAACATTTCTGTTGTGACTGCAACCTTTCAGAGTCTGACAGGTACCATCTGCAGGTTTCATACCTTGCTGTGACAGGAAGTGCAGCTCTGATTGTCCCTGCCCTACCCTGGCCCTTGCTTCACCTTGCACAGTGCAAGTCTTCATGCCTTGCACAGAGCCAAGCAGAAACAGGAATGTGTAATGGAGAGAGGAGAGGAAGAAAGTATAAATAAAGATCTTAAAGGAATCTATGCATACAAACCTTAGGCTGGATCCTAGGGAATGTACCAGCATGGAAACAAATCAATGTACTGCACATTTCTTAATGGAGGAAATTGCTCTTCACATGTTTGAATGCTCTGATGTGTCTGTGGATTGAAAGGAAAACCTGAGAGGTGACCAGCTGCCAGTGGAGTCTGTGCCTCTGACTATCTAACTTCTGTCTCTGACAAGGAGAACAGATCAGACCTGAGTGACACATGAGCTTGCATGCATCCATCTGTATTCACCTGACTTCCTTGTAACCCCTGGAGAGGGTTACAGACAGATGTAGAAGCATATATTTCTCTCTTGCTAAAGAGACACAGAGCACAAATCTTGTATGCTGCTTCCTGGTCCTTCAGAGATTTATGGAGGAGATACCTGTCCAGCAACACTCATCCATACTGGTCCATAAGCTGCCAAGGTTGTTGAAACTCCCAGTGGTCTGGTTATCAGGGCTCTGAAAGTCCTGGATATGATGCAGAAGCTGGCTTTCTTCTCAGCTTCTGACAAAGCCAGTGGCACAGCATACCTTATTATGTGGGAGATGGAGGCATCTTTCCAGCTGTGTAAGGGAGCATGGTGAACAGATCTTGAGCTCAGCCTGAGCAAACTGGTATCTATGCAGAGTAAAGCAGGGCAGAGATTGTTGGTTGGATGCAGGAGCACCACAGCTGGGTTAGCACGGCCATGTGCCAAGAAGATTAGCCCAGCTCCTCAACCGAGCTTGTTGTATTTTCCAGTTTCAGGAGTTAATTTGCTTAGTATGAATTTTGGGACAGCTTGCCTTATCCTGGACTCATTAGAAACTCTCCTTGATCAATGATCAGAGGATCAGTATGTTTTTATTTCTTCTAAAATTCATAAAGTGGTTCTATTTTATTTGAACATTCTGTCAGCTAATCAAGAAAGTCCATGTAGGAAATGCTTCAGGAATCCTAAAATCTACCATGGCTCGTGTAACATGAACTGGCTCCATGTATAATTGTTCTGCCTATCAGGCATTAATAATTCTTTTTACATCCTGATTAAAGAAAGTAAATACAAATAACTGCTATTGGGCTTCATGACAGTGATGCTGAACAAAATGTCTAACTATCCTAACATGTTCTTTTATACAAGTCCAGGCTTTTGGAATTTCTCACAGAGAGCTAACAATAAACATTATAGCACTATAAAATAGCAGTCCTTCCAACAAAATGAAAAGCTTTGCATTTCTGACTTGTAATATCCAAATATGACTTTTTTTCAATTATTTGTAATTGAAATCTCCCTGAATTGCTTTACTGACATCTTCAAAGCAGTAAGCTGTGAAGTCCTACTGACTTCAGTTCCCATCGGCAAGTAAGAAGTGCAGATGGCCATAACAGCTAAAGAATAAAGATAAGGAACAGAAACCTCCTTTTTGCACGTTATAGGTACATCTGGCTTGGGCCAGAGGAGAGACTGGTATCTTAGTGATTTGTATTTATAACATTAAGTAAATGTCTGCATTAAGTAAATAAGCATTTGTGTCTTTTAAACATCAGTTTGTGCTGATTTCTTTTCCACAGAATACACAATCCAGTCTTTTTTTCCTGATTTTCCCAGGAACACACATTCTACAATTCCTTGCCTTGTGAACTGAAGGGTTTTGAAACTCTTATTCGGATTGTGTCATACTGAAAAAATCAGTTTGCTGGAGGAAAAAACAATAGAGAAAGAATGACAAGATAAAAACAAGAATTACACAGAAAAACAGTCTTGTAATAATGTAGGGATGGTTGGGAAATACGTAATAGCTTCATGGATTGTTGTTCTTACTGCAGAACAACTTTTTCTATTCCACAGCTTTAAAAGCCATCTGCCTTGCCAGGGTCTCATCAAGAAAATCTTCCTTAAACCAAACTGTTACACGTGTAGCACAGGTTAAAGGACTCCAAAGCCCCAAGTTTCCCTGTTTTCTGCGGAAGTTAGCTGCCAAACAATTCATTCATCTTTCCTCTCTGTAATTCTAACACACTTCCAGTACCCTTTCTGATTGCCTTCTCCAATGTTTGCATTTTATGAATGTCTGTCTTTTTTGTCTTCTCCATGACTACTTTGAAGAAACACAAGACCTTTGAAATGGGTTTGTTCATTTTATTCTGACATAGTATCCTTCTTAACCTCCTGTCCTTATCTACTGATTAGTGCTGTTGGGAAGGATTAAACACTTGCAGCAGTCTGCCTCTGAGCTGGCTGCACTTCTGACTGAGAGAAGTTGCACTCTAATATCTCTCTGGAAGTGAAAGTCTCTGGGTAAAGAGAAAAAAAAAAAAAAGGGAGGCTATTCTGGTTTAACATCCCTTCATGCCACTTCTTTTGCCATATGAGAGGATGTGGTTTTGAACGATGGCATACACACAGGGGAGAACAGGAACAAGAGATAGATCTGATATTTTTTCCTAACTCCAAAGAATATTATTTGAGAATTACAATAACAAATCATTAGGAGTGCTTATAGCGATAACTTTTTGATATAAGAATTGTTACAAACAGCAGAGGAAAGAATAAGAGAAGAAAAAGAGATGGAAACATAAAGGGTGTTGGTTGCTTTCCTAATTGCATTTATCCATTATTTGAAGAACCAGTTTAACACCACAGGAGATGCCTCAGTCAGCCAGACCTGTTGTCCATCCTGCCCCGGACTCTGCCTCCAACAGTGACAACGCAGTGGTAATTTTGGGGAAGGTCAGGAGAATGGGTGCTCCATGCAGTCAGTCCCTGGCCTTGGTATTGCTCCAGCCTTCAGGACTGTGTGGTAGAGGGTTCATCCCTGCCTAGGCCCTTTTATCCATCTGGTCTGGATCTCTGCACTGTTGTTTGTCTAAGCCTTCTCTGAACCCACTCCCTCAGGTTTGACAGCAGGCATTCCCTGCCACACAAGGTAGTATTTTTACCTGTTTTAAGCCAATCTCTGTATTGCCTGAGTATCCCCTATTCCTAGTATTGCAGGATCCACCATTAGCTTTAATCTTATTTCCCCTGTTGTAATTTTTAATTTTTAATTCAGATTGAAGAGTTTCTGTCTTTTCAGTCTTCCTTCATAAAGCAGATTCTCTGACTCCCCCATTGTTTCAGTTGCCTTTCTTTGTACCTGAAAGAGCATATTATCATCCAGAATCCAAAATATTTTGTGGGTTTTTTTTGGTTTTTAGAACAAGCAAAGGAATATATTCAAACTTTGGATGTCCTTTCAGATCTTTTCTGACACATTATCAGAATACTTTTTTGCTGAATCTTGAATCTATTTGAAAGATAAAGACAAAATATTTGGTATCATTTTGTGTTTTCCAAGTCATCATGTGTATCATCATGTGTGCTTTCTAGTACCAAACCATTGAACAGCACCTGAAAAAAGTAGTTCACATATATTAGAAACATGTCTACTTATTCTTTTTTTACAAATGTCACTAAAACTTTGTGATGTGTTATCTATACTTCTCTTATATATCAAATAAAGCGTTTAAGAATTTTCATGCCTATAGATGCAAATAGAAACCCTTTTTCTATTCACTCTTATCTCTTATAGATAAAGTTCTGAATGCATATGACTTGCCTGCCATGACTAATGTACCTTTAAGTAAAAGTAGGGCCTGATAGTGCACTTAAAGGAATTTCTTCAATGTCCACTCTGGCTCTTTTGAGAATGCCTGTATCCACAGTTTGGTATTTTTCTACTCCTTCACATTGCTGCTGCTTTTTTTTTTTTTTTTTTTTTTTTTTTTTTTTTTTTTTTTTTTTTTTTTTTTTTTTTTTTTTATTTCCCATTAGCAGTTTCAGCAGCCAGTATGGATATAGACTCTTCCACACCCACCCTATTGACAATTCCCATACATCTTTGTGTACTTCCTTCCTGTGCAGATGGAGATACACTGATCTGTAAGTGACAGGGATCTATCTGCATTCTTTCTTCAATCACTTAGAGGAAAACTGGGTTATTTCTTTAAATTTGTGTTTCCATCCAGAGACTTTTAAACTGCACTTAAATGCAACAGGTTTTTGTCTCTCTGTGTTTGTCCGTTATTTGTTCCAATCTCAAAATTTAATCTATATTAGCTTTAATGTCTTTTTTTTTCCATCAAAAATTTATTCTATCTTGTTTTGAAATACTTCAGGCACAAGGTATGAACCAAAATATACTTTGAGTAAACAGTGTCTTAGTGATGGCTGTCTTAGTGATGGCTGCTCAAAGTCCACAGACATCAATATTTTTGTGGAAAAATAACCTGCTATTTCCCCTGTCCTGAGTGTAATGCGTCCAGAAAGGGTTTCCTTCCAACTATCCAGTTTCATTACTTGGGCCTTGAGCAGTCCCTATGCAGTGGGCCTCTAACACTTGTGTGTGTCTCGGTCTGACAGAGACAATATTTTTAAGGTGTTTTTCAGAAGAACCCTTTCCTGCCCCCCTTCTTTTTTGCTGGCAGAGACCTTCTGCAACGTGGTGCAAGGATAAGAGAACAAAATACAGACTCATTAAAATGCCTTGTGGATAATCCAGCCTGTCTGATGTAGTGTGACATACTGACCCACATAACAGCAATCTACCTCCTCCCTGAAGAGAAACACCCCTAAAAGTGCCTGGACATGGAGAAAGGCATGTAGGAGGGCTGAGGTTCAAAATAAAAAAGAGAAAAAAAATCCTGCTTAAAATGTGGAAAGCTTCCATTTCTTTTCCTTTCCTGAACATTCCCCAGGCAAAATTAATACTTGAGGTTTTTTTCCTTTGGTAATTCTCTACCTGGCTGCTTCATATCTCATAAACCTGGTCCCTGGTTGCTTTTATGGAGGCACTCAGAAAAATGTGGCCATTCTTGGTGTTGTAGATAATTGTTAAGCATTTTCTCCTTTGCAGAGATAGTGTTATCAGCACAGGTAGTATTCTCGGGTGTTCTTCCAGCCTTTGGAAAATAGTTTTACTATAATCTGTAGGCAATTTTCCCTCTAATGCCGTAGGCATGTGCTGCTCCTTTTGTGGCTGTTTACCAATTCTCTAACAGATTAATAGGAGAATAGTTCACTCAGTGACAATCTGAAACTTTAAAACACCCTCAAATGCCTCATTATGGACCAAATAAAATAGTTTTTTGTCTGTGAATGATTAGTCCCTCTGATATCTTCCTTGCTCCATTGCTTTCAAAATGCTTATCTCAGGGTGCATTTATTTGCTTGTGCTGGCCTGTTTATAGCTACTGTATCCCTTCCGTGGGAGCTTACTGTATTTTCCTCATTTGCAGTAATCAGTGAATTTCCATGATCTATAATCATAATAAGTCAGTTGAGGCATGTTCTTCAAGAAACTAATTTCAGTTTCTAGGGCTGGGCTGTCATCTCCACTTCTGTCATGTTATATAAGATGAAGGAAAAGAAATCACAGTGCTGGACAAAGAAATGTCTGAAAGAGCAGGGCTAAAGGGAGAAGGATTTTTAGTATCACTTTTCTGAAGAACAAAGTTTCTCAGTTGTACTGCACTGCATCTTTATAATGGTTTACTTGGTTTCCATTAAAAGGTTGAAGCGTAATTGTTCTCAGGCCTTTTTAGGCCTTCTAGGTTGCCATAAGAAGCTTTAGGTCCAGCACAGCTCCCCTGAATCACTTCTGTGCATTGTACAAGATGAACACTGTAGTGCTTCCCCAACAGCCAAAGAAACAGGGGATGGTGAGGTGGGAATGGGTAACAGCTGAGGTGCAGCTAAGAGTTCACACTCCATCAGATCTCTTGCCTCTGTCAGGCTACTTGCATAGGACTGCCACCTGTAAAAGAACCATGGAGAGGGAGTTCCTGATCAGGTTTTTGGTTTAGTTTGGTTTGGTTTGGCTTTTTTCCCCACCTCAGACACAAGGTCTAGAGAGAAAATCTAAGGTCTTTCCACTGTAGGGAAGAAGGCTGTGGCTAGCTGAAACCCAACAGAAGGATGGAGTGGGATGGGAAGTACCTGCAATAACAATGGTGCTTAATTTTGGTCAGGGCACCAATATTAAATAATTTGCATTCAAGAGGCTTTGAGGTGCTCTCTGGTAATAAGACAGACATAGGCATCATTCAAGAACTAGTCTCTGCCCCTGCAGACTTTTTGCTGGAGGAAAAGCCTAAGTGCTGCATCTAGCCCTGAGCCAGTGTCCCAGCAGTTTTCAGTTCAAGTATTGATCAATTCTGGTCCTATAACTGAGCATACACTTAGGTAGCATGGATATAATTTTTTTAGCTATTACTGAAAGAAGTAGGAAGAGAATAGATCAGGTCAGCCAGTTTTTTACTGATCTCCTAAATAATCTTAAATTCTAATTGTGGCAGTAAAATGTGTCTATGCCCAGATACAAAAGAATCACAAATTCTAAATCTTTCTGCAGCATATGATATAGTTTATATTAACAAGTGTAACACAAATTTAGAAACATGGGAAATTTTTGACTCTTAAAGACCTCTGGAGGTCATTTAGTCCAGCCCCCAACTCAAACTTGGCTCAGCTAGAACAGGATCTTTGTTCAATACCTTGACCAATAGAGTTTTGAATATCTCCAAATTTCAAGCTGCCCAAACTTCTCTATGCACCTGCCCTGATGTTTGAACTCCCTTATGGTAAAAAAACTAGAGCTTCACATGTTCCAACATGTTGTTTTCACTATATGCCTCCCATAAAAGTCTGGCTCCATTTCCTGTACAATTTTCTGTTAAACAGAAGACAGAAACTTGAAGACAGGCAAGGAAAAAGATTGAAAAGAGGTGATAGTGAACCTAGAAATTACAAAGAGTAGAATTTTCAAACTGGCTAGCTTTATTTTCAGAGTTACTGAGTGTTGGTGGGCAGAGAGCTTGGAAAGACATGGTATTAAGATGATCTTCCACATGAAGAATCTTGATTTGCAGATGTGCTAGGGAAGTAAGTATAAATCTATGTTTTGTGTCCATTTTCTGTTTATTTTGATTCAGAATAGATTTTTGAAGATTAGCATCTCCAACTCAGGTTTTTCTGATATTTTCTCTAAATGAAGGAGAGAGTGTCTGAACTCACTAAGTACTGGGTAGTTTGAGATTTTGCAGAAATGTGCAAAAGAAGAAAAGACAACTTAAAGGTTGGATAAGAAGTTTAGCTGCACACCTGCATGCTTTGAGAGCCAGTATCTCAGGGAACCTTCCAGCTTGGTCACATCAAAGAAGGCAGAGGTGGGCCTTCAGGTGTGTCACTAAACTGTCCCTCTCATTCAGCTTTCATGTTAGGGGAAATTAAATATTCCAGTAGGGATTTACAAAAGATGCTTCAAGTTGTTTTCCTGCCCTGCACCTCTTCTACCTGCACATCCCTCAAAAGCGAGGTCAGGAATTGCTAGCACCAGGCTTTCAGCAGCCAGGGCAGGGCCTGTGCTAGGACCATGTGGTTTCTACAAGGTAGAAGCAAAACACCACAGGAATAGGTAGTTTTAAGTCATGCAGAGATTAAACCCTGTGCTTAAATTGCTATTGCCAAGAAAGGTTTCACAGGATGAAACTGGTACTGCTGTGCAAGTACTTAGACTGGAAAGAGCAACTTTTACTACATTTGTAAGGAAAAAGGCTCAATTACTGTATGTTCTTTAGATAAGTAAACTCTTTAAATTACCCTTGTTTGTGATTTGGGCTTTTTACCGCCAGAACTCAGAGCAAGAAGTCAATACAAAACCAAGGTGGTTGTGTTCTGGCCTCCATTAAAAAGCTTGCTAACTTGATGGCAGTTCCTTGCTGGTGATCTGATTTCCCTGGTCACACCCAAAGGATTTCTCTTGTACAGTTTTTAAACTGTGCCTCAATTTGCTTTAATGCATGATCTCCAAGAAAAAACATTTCCTTTTCCTTTTATTGCTACGTGTTTGTTTCCTTAAATTGGTAAGCCAGTAAACATAATGACAAGCAACCTTTAGGGAATTTCTAAGGTCAGTTTAGAGAAGGATAATTTGTGATGCTGCTAACCCAAATGTAGTGTTAGCACTTTCAAATAAGTCTAACTGCACTTTAGGGTAAGGGCATTGATGCCAACAATCAGCACTGATAGCTTGTCATCACAGAATCAAGCCCTTTGGCACTTCTCACATGTAATACAGCAGCATAATCAATTATCATAAATGCACCATTATGTGCAACATAGTATTTCTATCAGTTAGCTTGTAATCTTTAAATACCACGTAAGTGAGGTTAACAAGCTAAAGACAGTGCTGAGAGAAACTGTTATGCAGTCCTTCTTCAGCCTCAGTTAATATGAAAAAAAGGAGACTTTTAAAAAATATTTGCCTCACAAACCACTGAGAGAAATACTTGAGTTGTTTTCCACCGCATTCTTGCTTGCTGAAAGTCTAAAAGCACCAATGGATTCCTTTTGGAAATCGACGGGCAGATGAAAACGCGTGTGAATACCACCAGTGCCACCTAGTGCTGCTCGGCTGGGAGAGGTGCAGTGGTTCCACGGAAACTGCTGCCTTTCACAGCAACGCAATCTCACCTCGTTTTCCCATCCCAAACAGGGCTGGACAGTGTTGCTCCTGTGTCATCCTGTTCGCCAAAGTCTTAAGAAATGAAGGTAAAGGCGCCTGAAAATCCCTAAGGTTTCATATTACACACTTCTGGGCTTATTTTGCCAGTAGGTTAGCAGGTTGGTAAAGGCTTTAAACATGTCTGTATGTTCATGGAAATGCTTAGGGTTGGGATTGCCAGTGATTGCAAACATAAACAGCGTCTGAGCAAGACTGGGACAGTGACTAGCTGGGTTCTAGCAGGAAAACTGACTGAACATAAAATAGCAACTAAAAATCTTTCCTCTCTGATGTGTTTTTTATGCGCTCACCCTAAAGCATTGTTTTTATCTACTACATCCTTGTGTATGTTCTCTGAATAAATTTGACTCTTATACTGACTTTGCAGCCTTGGGCTTGGTCCTTCTCTTTTATAAAATAAAATAAACAAACAGAATATTTACTGTCAAGTTTAGAGAGAAGGTCATGCATGCACTGTAAATCAGAAAGAACAGAAGCTGAGAGCTTTACCTATGAACTAGTGTCAAGGAATAACCATCCCTGCCTATAAAAAATATTTCAATTCAGTAAAATACATGAGCAGTGCGTTTATGAGCTGTCAGGGTATTGCTTTACTTTACTATTTCCTCTGTAGAAACGTGTTCAGGCTTTAGTTGCTGCTGGGATCTGGGTACAGCAGCAAGGGACGAATGGGGCTGCTGAAGGAACTTTACTTTACTGTGATTTCTCTTGCCCTTGTAATCATGCCATGCTTAATGTTCATCTCTAAGTTCTCCTCGCATGGCTCCATGGAGATGTGTGAAGGTTTGTGTTTGAAGTTTGTCCATTCCCCTGAGCATGCTGGACAGTGGTACAGCAGAGAGAATGGCAAAGCTTGGAACTAAGGAAGCTTAATGTTCTTTTCTGACACTGTGTAATTTATCCAGCCCTTGGTGACATATTTATATTACAAACAGTGTGTGCATACTGCTGAACACAAGGAGGAATTACTGCTAGTGCCCTCAGATCAAATGGGCCATGGCACTGCCTTGCAGTGAAGCAGGGCTTGTTATCCTGGGTGCAAGACTGTCTCAGTGAGGCTCTCTAGCTTTGGACACTTGAAGCAGCACTTCTGAACAGCGTCACACTGATCTCATGGGCAGACCAATGCAGCTGATGCTAATGCTAGTACCTCTAATAAGGTTCTTCAGAAAAGTGTGGAGTTATCTTTTAGAAAGAAAGCTATTTTTTCATGGCAACACAAGGCTCCACATAGGCTAATTTGCCCGAAGCTCAGTGCTTAACTGAAGTTCATATGAGACATCTTCAGAATTCAGCTCTACCTGATTTAGCACACACTTTTAACTGTTCAGTCTGAGAGTTCCAACATCACCATTTCGCTTCAAGAGTCTTCAAGTAAATACAGGGAAATATTAGGTTCAATCTGACTTCTTGGACTAGGTGATCTTTAATGGTCTTTTCCAACACAAACCATTCTATGATTATTAGTTCAGTGATCACAGAGTCACAGAATGAATAAGGTTGGAAGAGACAACATACAAGTTTGAACCTGAAATGTAAAACACTTCACCATGAATGCCTTCATCCTCCATTTCATGCATTTCTGAAGTCCCAGTCTCCAAAAAAGGAACACACCTACCTTTAGAAATCTCTGAGACAGAGAAAAGCATCATCTGGAAATCTTCCTTGATATCTTCCAGGTTCTGATCTAAAGCTCCAAACAGCTCAATCAACTCATGATTAGCTAGGTTTTGTCTCCAATATCTTCTCAGTTTTGTATGTGTCAACTTGTAAAAGCTTAGACAACTTTTTAAGTATCTTAGTGTCTTAGAGAAGTAGCTGGAGAGAAGATTTGAGATTGTATCATCTAACCTGAAGTTCTAGTTGCCTGAAGAAAGTTTTTAGACTGACTATGGCACCTAAATTTTAGGACTAGGACTTCAAAAGAGACCAGCCTGAAGAGCTAGGTAGTTTCTGAAGTACTTTTGAACATATAACTTCTGCCCATCTCTACCTCAGGTGCTATGAGGATAAATGTTAGATATCAGTGGTCAGGTCCTATGGTAAAGAGGGATACATCTTTATCTGCCTTAATATACTCATTTTATTAGGGATTTGGTAAGCCCCTTGTAGCCAAGAACAACCCTGTCTGATGTGTACAGGTCAGTGAAGTTCTTAGAGTTGGCAAAATGAGCACAGTAAGAGTCTTTTTATCTCATGGGTCTCAGCACCCTTGAATGCAGGAGACAAATTGCTGCATAATCCATCTCATTTCCAGTTGTTTTGCCCAAGAGCAGCCTGTTTTTATTTGAAAGGAAAGGTCCTTCCCATGGATCTCCAGTGGCGCTTAGGTGGAGCTAAGAGTTCATGGGAATTGTTTGCCAAACTGTTCAACACTCTATGGAAATTCTCAGGTGGTTTCTTGGGCAATACCACTTTCTGTGTCCAGACCACTGTTGGTTTCTGTAGTGCTCTACAAGGGAGACATCCCTATATGATGTTGCTGATTGACAGCATGTGCCATATGCCTCTTCCCATCAGCTTCTGCATGAACCCATAGCTGTCATCCCATCCTGTTTTCCAGTACTACCACCTTTTGAGTATGAGACTGCTTACATCTCTTTCCCTTTTGACTTTATCTAGTTCACACACTGCTGGCCTTCTTCTTAAGCCGTGTGTCTCTGATTGTTAATGCCAGGTGTGTGCATGAATGGATCACTCAGTGGTACAATTTTTGATCCAGATTCAGTGTTGAATTCCTGTCACATTGCTGCCAAATTAGCAAGAGCTTATGTGGGCTTTAAGCTTTATGCCAGCTTTATGCTGGCTGTGGAAGGACAGAGGATGCCTAATTTGAATAAAGTTAAGCAGGTGAGGACAACAGGTGACACTTGATCTGTCATAAAGCTTGTTGGTACAAAATTAACCTACCAGAGCAATTACTTAAAGAAATGTGAGTAAGTAACTCAATTTCTTGACAGATCAGAGTTATAGCTAAAAAGCATTTCTGATGTGGCAAAAGATGCCCTAAATCTGCATGTACTGACAAGGTTATGGTCTTATATAAGCATAAGATCTTTCACAAAAAGCCTTGTTCCCACTGTCATTCTAGAAACTTGTTGTTGAAATTAGGTGCTTTTCCAAGTGTTTAAAATAAAAACAAATAACCAAACAAAATACCTCACCAAAGTCTACAGACCAGGAAATCAATATTCTTCTCTGATACTGCTCTCTGTGATGCAAAGTTTTGTAACAGTGTCTTTGCATCTTTTGCTTTATTCTTTGTATGAGGGTTTTAACTTTCTGCTGTTTGATATTTAGAAATAACCAAATGATACTTTGAAGCAGCAGACAGAAATCATATTTTATTGTTCTTTTAAATCAATATTTTTAAAGAGTACTAGAATAAATTTTTTTTATTGCACTATTAGTCTTGCATGGCATTGAAGTTCTAATTTATATGATAAGAACAACAATGGAAAACATCCTTCAGCAAGATGAAATACTAATGATAATGTATCTTCCCATCATACTTTGGCATTTCCACCAAGAGCTAGAACCACAGAGGTCTGAAAACGAAAGATTTTAAAGACCATCACCTCAGAACAGATCCAGTTTTAAACTGAGGAAAGGATAATCAGAATCAGTTTTTGGTGTCTAGATTAATAAAGATGTGTGGCAGAAAACTAAGCCTATAGGTGGGTGCCAGTGAAAAGAAACACTGCATTTCTCAGAAAGCACTTCCTGAGACTTGTTGAATGTTACAATATCCTTTTTTTCAAGGGCATCTATATTGCTCTGCTTCTGCTCACCTGGACCATCCCTTAGCTCACAGCAGATATTATTGCTTTTCCAGAAACAGTCAAACCCAGAATTTTGTGGGCCCATTCCTTCTTTCACTCTGCACACAATTCTGGCTTACTGACTCCTGACTTCAAACAGACAAAAGCAGCAAAGATGCCTTCAGCTGAAATCCTGACCTGCTGAAAGATAAAACTCACAAACTATTGCTTGATGACGCTTTAGCCAAAGCCTACATAAAGTACTTTACTTTTGAAAAACATTTTTTTCAAGGGAGCCAAAATTTGGACATCTTGTCTTTCTACATGATTCTGATGAGGGCACTGTTCTCATGTGAGTTTAGAATCACAGGTGTAGAAGACTTGAAAGGCCCCTGAGAAATAATCTTCTCCATACTTCCACAGAGAGTCAGGACTCTGTTAAGCCATGACCTTTTTTCAAAAGATGTTTGTCTTGTTGATTATCAAAAAGCATTCTGTAAAGACTGAATTTTGCATCACCTTCTGATAACCAGTTCCTGCCTGTCACTCACCTTCCAGGTGTTCCCTTAGGTGTCCCTTAGTTCTTCTCTGGTGGAAGTTAAACCACATTGTTCCAATCTTTTAATATAGAGAGACATTTATGCACTGAAATGCACATCTGCATTGCAAACAGCCCTCTGCATTTTATATATCTCAAATATGTCAATATGAAATATATAGATTTATTTATTGATTGACTGATTATTTGCAACAGCATCACATATTTGCCTTGTGGTCTGTAACACTGAAGCTCCTTTTTAGCAGCATGGTCAGTTATTCCCAGCTTTTATTCAAGCATTTGGCTCCTCTTTCCTAAATGCTCTCTTCTTGTCTCTAAGGTGTCTTGCAGATTTCAGATATTTATCCACTCTACAAAGACCACTTTACATTCCAGACTTGTTCTCCATTCATTCTGATGCCTTCCACAAATACTGCTCTTCATTATATGCGAATAATGCATGGGGCCAAATTTAGGATATTATTTGCAAGAATCACCCTGAAAAGGTCACCCTTAGTCTGCCCCAATTTTACTATGTTAATAGAACTGTTCTTCTGAGGGTTTGGTGTTGTTGTGGTTGACTTTCTTTCTCAGTATCACCCACCCACACTAGGATCATGTATTCAATATATGTTCATAGTAGTGGCATACAGGACTGTGACAGAAATCCTACTGCCAATAGGATTCATATGTGACAGTTTTTCCTAAGGTGTTTGGACAGATGTTCTGCTAAAGTAAAATAAAACGAACTAAAACCCAGGAAAAGTAAAGGTTTCACAAAATCACTCATGTAAATACATCTAATTCATCTAAATGTTCTTCACCTCTTACCTGAAGATGGAACAAAAGACAGTATCAACCCAGTCATCTTCACAGCAGCTGTTGGTGGCTTCCTTTCCCATTAGGCATGGGATTTGTATTCTCCTTTGCCTCCCTGTGTTTCTCACGTGCTTTGTTTATTTCATTGCTTTTTTCTAGCTTTCTCTGGTGCAGTACTCTTTTGGGTTTTATTTTTAATTGTATATTTTCATGCTTGGGCTGTTCCTTTATAGTCAAATGCAGCTATCTATCTTTTTTCTGCTTTTTTTGTAGTGCCTTTTTGATATTCAGATCTGTAATGATCCTCTGATGCAGCTGTAATATTCTCTTACAGTGCTTCTTATCTTTCATCTGTACTGGGATACTTCATCACTGTGTCTTTAATAAAGTGTCTTTCAGTACTGCCAGCTCTCAACAATACACCTTTATCCTTTGGATTATATTCCTAACAAAAATCTTCCCAACAGTTTTTGAACTTATTTTTGTTTAAGTCCATTTATCCTTACTTTCCTCATTTCATACTATCCATTACTTAGCAGTTGCCTTTTACAATACTTTACAGATGTTCACACTTTTCAGCTAGTGCTCCCCAGTATGAGTGGGGGGAGAAAAATTGCTATTTCTCCTAGTACTGTATTTCCCCAATATGTTTTGTTTTCATTTAACTTTGAACTTCAGTGGACCCCAAAATCCATTTTGGCCTTATGGTTAAGCTAATTTGGCATACATGTTCTTTTTGGCAATTGTGCATATGTTCAGTCTTGCAGCAGGGAGATGTGTTCAGAAAAGCTTCTTCCCTACACTTAGTGTAGGGCAGAAACAACAACAGGGCTGCTGCTGCCTCACTGTGTGAAGCACTGCTGTACACTCCACTGTTAGGTGATTTGGGAACTAGGGCATTCTCAAGTGCAGAATCTATTTGATGAACTGCAGATGGCTTTTGCAGAGGTGGGCGACCCTAAGTGCTCCTTTGTTCAGCAGGGAAGAAAACTGACTACTTGGGGAATACAGGCAGGTGTATATAAGCACACATCCCAGAAAAGTTATGGATTGCTCTTGCTTTACAGTACCCTCCTGGAAAATATGATGTGCTAACTCCTGATTACCTGTTCTTATCAATGCACAGCTTTGTATGTTTTATTCTGTTCCCAAAAATGGCTGAATCAATTATCTGCTTCCAGCAAAACATCTGTAAGAGGTGACCACTGGGAAATACTCCTCCCTTTCTTTTGTTTCCTCCTTCATAATTTCTTACAGCTCTGACTCCTGTCTCCCATGCGACCTTAGAGTGACCATTTCCACATATGTTTTGTAGCCCTTTCTCCCTGTTTTCCTTGCCTGTCATTCCTGGTTATGTTCAGTACTAACCTGCCAGTCCTACAGATTGGGCTGTTATGTTGCCGTAGTAATGGCAGTTTCATCCATGTACTATGATTTCAAATCCTTCCTGTTTTATTAACCACATTCCTAACACCTGTGAATAAACTGCTCAACATGCCACCTTATTGTTCTCCCTGCTTTGCCCTGTCCTCCTAGCATCAGCTGCCCATTTACAAGGATGATGGTTTTCTGTCTTAAGTCTTCCCATCACCATCCTCTTGCAGGATGCTGGTCCATGTTCAGTTAGGCCAGTGCCCACCCAAGTGTCCTTGCATCCTACATCCTCAGGATCCATGCTTTGGAAATCCACTCCACAATCTCAGTGTTGTGCACCATTATGCAATAATAGATGAGATTAAAGCAGTGCAAATCCCACAAGGAAATAGTCTATCCCAAGAACCATCTATGCTTGTTTGCCATTTATACTGATAATTAAAAACTAATGATAGTTGCATGTCTGCCAAGAAACAAACTCCCTTGGTTGAATGGGTGAGAAGAATTTTGCAAGGCAAGATTAAATCATGCTCCCTACTCTGCTGGGATCTGAGTGTCAACCTTTTGTTTGTGAACTGAGAAATTAATTGCTCCACAATGGAATCAGTCTTTACATTAGTGAAAGATTGTGTTGACACTTCACTTTCAGTGGCTCAGCTGGCAGAACTATGTCCTTGATTACCTAGACAACAAGTACCCTTCATTGTTCCATCCTTCCTCATAAATTACATTTTACTCTCTCACAGAGCATCCTATTCCTATTAAAAACTTGAATGATTTACATATGTCATCAGAGAGAATTGGAGTCTTCAACTCCAAATAGGCCTTAGGTGCCCTCATGTGATGTCCAATATTTTCCTGGGGACTGTGATTTTCTGGGCCATGGGCAACATTTCACTTAAAACTTTACTGAGACCACTGAGTTTATGTCAAAACAAACCCTCTCACTTTTGGCTATTCTTCCCTTGCAGACAATTTCTGTCAGCTTTTGAGAGTAGAGATCATCTAAGCTGTCAGTTGTATAGCATCTAAAGCTGCAAAAATAGTACAATAAAATGTCTACTATATCCATTTATAAAATCTTTTTATATTTTGTTTGTTGGTATCCTGTTGGTTGCTTTAATGCTACCCAAGATTGGCACCCTTCTGAAAACAGAATTCTGATTGATTTCCACATTTTTGAACAAGTGAATTTGGAATAAGTAATGAATTTAACCAAGTATTTTACTAATTTCTCTGCACCCATTTGGACTTGTCAACAATCTTTACTTATCGTGGAATTTCCTGAGTGTAATAATTTTTGGTTTTCTTTTCTTGTTGTCAGGGCCCTGTTGCCTATATAGATGGTTCCTCTCTCACTTCTCCTCACTGCAAATCCTTTCAAAGCTGAGTTGATGTAAGAGCTGCTGCAGAAAGGGGAGAAGAGGAAATTGAAGAAGTTTCTATCCTACTTCCCTTCTTCAAAGCTATTCCCAGTTGTATGACCTCCATGGATCTTCCCTTTCTAGAAAGAAACATAGCAGGATGGAAATGCTCAGTGTAGCATCCTGAGCTCGTGGGAAGAGTGGTCCATCTTCAGTGACACAGAGCATATGGACTTTGGATGGAGAAGACATTCCCATGGCTAGCAAATTACATACAATTCTATTCAGAAGAACCACTGTGAGCAAACAACAAGCTTACAGAGACATCTCTGTGTTATGGCATTTCTTGAAACATCAGTGCTCTAACACAGTACATTGACTGGTTCTCTTTAATAATCTCCTTTATAACCTGGAAGATTTAGTTGCAACCTAACAATTATCAGAGAGCAAACATGTATGCACATAAGAATTTGGAAACCAAAACAACTTTCAATAATTTTCTTTAATTTTAAAAGAATTAAGCTTAGCCCCTATTCCTCATATGTTCCTTAGCTTGTCACAAGTTTCAGGAGCTCAGAAACACAAATCCTGAAGGCGCTAGGCAGCCACAGCTGCAATCAGATCTCTGTCTTTGAAAGGCAAAAACTTATTACATGAGTCTTAAAAGCAAGGAGAAGAATCTTACAGATCTGTCTAATGCTTTTGCTCTTTAGGAGGTAATTTTGTGATTTGTGGAAAGTGTTAGTATTTATATAATTGAATAAGACTGATGATACTCCTTTTGCATAGAAGCAGGATATAAACCTGTTCCTCTATTCAGACACTTAGTATACTAAAACTGTTGAGTAAAACCAGGCCTACTACTCCCTTTTGGTAGAGATCACTACTCCCCATTAAATTGAGATTTATCACTATTTACAAATGTCTTTCAGTTCAGCAGTCAGCTTTATATACAGATTATTATTCTGACTTTTAGTCCAGAAACTAGGCCTGTTCTGCTTGACTTTGCATAAAGAATGCTTTCAAAAGACTTTCTGGATTATAGATTATATTACTTCAGACTGGCTTCTGTCCTGATATCCTCATCAATTCACTCTCATATTCTTATGACAGTGTTCATATTCTTCCAACAGACAATAGTAAACCCATGCTGATAACTCCCTTTTTTAATAAGCCAATTTGTCTATCTCTTCATAAGGAGATTCCCAAATGTCTCTTTGGGAGAAGAAATAGGGTAACGAATCTCTCAAATGAGATACCTTACCAAGAAATTGTTTCTAAGTCATCCTAGTGTCTCTGTTTTCATGGTAGACTGTGCAAAGAGAAACACAAGTGTTGCAGATGAATCAGCTAAAGTGGACAATAGCTCAGCCCAGGTAGCTTATACAGAAAGCATAAACCTGAGACCATGGGAGGCAGGATACTGAAAGGATGCTAATGGGATCATTCCAAAACAGGCCATGATTCTGGTTCTGGGTCTCTGTTGGGTCAGCACCTTTGACATATAAGATCATGTCCCCATCCTGAGTTTGAGACTAGACCTTTGCCTTCAGGTAATCCTATATACTGCTAAGTTAGCCATGCCCGTGTGTCATGGGATGCTGTCCCTCAGACCATGCAGGCTCTGCGTTTGTTATTTTACCATCATTAAAGTTCTGTTTTTGGGAACTCCATTGTACCCATCCCTATATTTATTTTGCCACACTTCATCCCAGCCGGACTGGACTCAAGATCACAGCACTGCACTGTGATCCACAAGTATGGAAAGTAGTTGAATAAATACTTAAGGAGAT
>CM031857.1:18084005-18144197 GCA_018697195.1 Certhia americana | reverse complement strand
TGTGATCCACAAGTATGGAAAGTAGTTGAATAAATACTTAAGGAGATGGGATAACTTCCTTCTGTCACACTGTAACCCTCATATCTATGGGTGACTTTCATGTGGGCACTTTGGGCAAGGCTTGGACGTGTGGAAGCAAGATGATACACTTGCAAGTCCACCATGATAGCATGGTAAATATCTAGCTTTTGCTAATGCTGCCAGTAATGATCTAAGAGGAGCACGCTGTTATGCTGAGCATTAATATAGTTATCACTCAAGCAACCATGAAGAGTCTTGGCAGGTACAGAACTTGTCACGTGGGGAAGTGTCAGTCTGCAGAGCTCCTTGCAGTGGGATGACCCTTGATCTTGCAAGCTGACATTTCCTCCTTCTATTAGCTTTTTTATCTTGGCATATCTTTAGGGTTGGGTTTTTTTCCCTAAATCCCTAGTACCTTTACTCCTTTGCTTTAAATTCTTTAAATTTTCTTATATTGACATTGTCTCATCTCTTATTTTTTTTCTACTACTTCCCCTTGTTCTTCTATTAAGAACATAGGTGGCATGATAGCTTTGGCTCACAGTTAAAATTCTCTTGACTGAAATAGGTTCAGATCACAGCACCCTAGCGTATGTCTATGTATGGAAAGGCAAGTGACAGAAAAGTAGTCCTGTGTCTTCTGCAGCCAGAGATTGTAAAGAGAGGGCTTCAGAAAAAAGTAAAAAAAAAAAAAAAGAAAAAAAAGTAGCCTTAGGAAGATCCTCCTGAAATAACAGCTCAGTTTGTCAGATTTATTAAGCTGACCAGAGAGATAAGATTTAGTCAGTACAAATAGCACAAACTGAGGATGTAAAAAGGAGAAAACAGAACCTTGAAAGTTTTGGATTGAAGCTGATTTTAAAATGCAAATCCTCTTGAATATTCTGTACTAAGACCAGGGTGCCCTTTTTTCACTCCTATTATGTACTGCAATTATAGTTGTAAACCACAGAGTAAGAAAATCTCTCCGTAGAGACCCCAGGAAACTTGACTATGAGGTTTTCTTGCCTATTCTCTGTTATTTTGGCCAGTTAAGACACTCCTGCAGTCTCCTGAGGGGCAGTGCAATCGTTCCAGAGTGTCCACAGGGTTTCGGACTTCCTGTTTTCTGACCCTGCATATATTATTGTGCACTTAAATTAGAGAAACACTATCAGCAAAGCTGCATACATTTAATGGCTTTCTACATATACAGTGTATTTAGAAAACAATGACTATGGACTGTATGTTACAAATAAAATTCAGTGACAGATGAGCAGAATTGAGACCTAAATAACCATTTTCTATTAAATAATCACATATTCATTGCTCTGTTTGGCTTTATAAATTGTACGTTTCATTTTGGATTTGATGAAACTGGTATATTCTCTATTAGTTATGAATCCAAAAACAGTCAGCTTGTTTTAAGTGAATATGCTGAATAAATAGGAGAGAATTACTGGGTCCTCCTACACAGACCAGAAAACATAGAAGTATTTTTGCAGTAGAGGCCCATTCAGCTTCCCACAAAACACCTATGTGAATCCCCTGCAAAGATTAATATTATGGTTCTTAGCTCAAAAGGGGGCATGTAGAGTGACTATAAAAATTTCAAGGCTTTAGAGTTAAAAATTTAACTGCCATTGTCTTATTTTGGTCTGACTTTTCCACAATTTTCACTCTATGTATATACCTTAAAAAAACCCAGAAAAACCCCATCACCACTGAAACATCTCTTCATTTTCAGACTTCACTCATCTTTTTCTAGAGATGTGTGAGGAGATTGGCAGCTTTCCATGAAAAGCTATTCCACTTCTGCTGTTGCAAAATTCCTGATTCTCATGTATAACAATGTTGTAAAAAGAAAATCATACAAATATAATTTAAATGTACTATTCAAGTATTTCCAACCATTTATAGAATCTCAGTACATTTCCCAGTGGTGTGACAACCAACAAATGTATTCATACTTGTTCCTCCCAAGGAAAGAGAAAACAAAATTTTTTGTTTTAAAAATTGAAGGAAGATGGATGCTTCAGCTCCATCCCAGATCAGCAGGATCAAAGTGCTCATTTCCCTTCATCACACTTGGCCTCCATGAAAACCCAGTGCGCACAGAAATCGCCTCTCAGACACTGTTCAGGGATAACACTGTTGAAGAAGGCAGTCCTATCTAAGATCTGTCTCCATATAAAGTAATGAGAGCCTTGAAATCTGTCCCCCAGCTCTGCTAATCTTGCTAGGATCAATTTGTTCAGATGTAAATGGTTGCTGTTCATTGGCTGTTTAATACTGAAGCCCCACAGTCCTTCTCATTAATAAGGACTCTCAAAGAAAACATGCTGTGCTTTTATTTGTACATCTTCATCTTCTTACTCATTATAAGTAACAGTTTTACTGAGTGTTTCAATGCCTAATCATGTCGTTGTGGGTTTTTTTTTTCCCTTCCAATCCATAGTTGTGGTTTAATATACCATTACAATTTAAAGCCCCTGTAAAGAAAAAGTGGTTCTTATCTTCTGCAGAAATGACTTTCATTAAGCATGTTCTGACAGTGGATGGGAGTGTGGAGGTACTGAAAGGAAAGCTGTAAATTGTGGTGCTGTTAGCTGCAAGCACACTAGAAGGCATAGAATCCTCAACAGCTTCAGGAATAATGAGTCAAAATGGTGGGGTTTTTTGCATTAAAGCTGATTGCAAATAAAGGCAGCAGTGTTTTCAGACTGGCACTTGACTCCAGCTAAGCTTTGATAAGAGCATGCAGTCTCAGGGACAAAAAGGAGAGCATGTCCCAAAGCCAGAAAGACCCATACACTGTGACACCACACACCTAGCAGATTGCAATCTGATTTCCTGGGGATATTGTGTAGTTTGTCACCTCCTGTTCCAAGCCAGTTGCTATGGTGTGGAGATCTTGGCTGACTTATGCTCTTAGAGAAAAAAGTCAACA
Source organism: Certhia americana (assembly GCA_018697195.1). Taxonomy (NCBI): domain Eukaryota; kingdom Metazoa; phylum Chordata; class Aves; order Passeriformes; family Certhiidae; genus Certhia; species Certhia americana. The sequence continues at coordinate 18,141,247 of CM031857.1, read as the reverse complement.
GATTTATGTTTACTCTCAGTTGTGATGTTCCATTATCAAGCTCAGCAGCAATCTAGTGGCTGCAGAAGCAGTATAGATTAGGAAGCTACTAGATGTTGCAGTGAACAGCCAGCATGGTTTCTATCCAGAAAAAGAAATCTCACACCCTTATTCTTTTGTTTTCCTGGTTTTCTTTCTGCAGAATTATCCTAAATAGGAGAGAAATCTTCTCTGTAAAAGTTTCAATGCTTCTTACTGTTAGAAAATTTAAGTAATATTCAGACTAAATGTCCTGAATTATCTTCATTGTTTTCTCTTCTGTTTCTAGTTTTGTGAAAATTACAGTGAGAGGGTCATCATTTACTTATCTTGATAATACACAATATGATAATCTTAGTCAAAAAATACACAGACACGGGAATATAAACCAAGGCAGAATCCAGCTTATTAGCTTTTTTTGTTGTTTTAAGCTTGTCCTTGTGGATTCAGCTGTAATCACTTAATTCTGGGGCCTTCTTATTTCATCTGAAACAGCGACTTCCTAAGCAGCCCAAGCAGGATCAAGTCTGTAAGGTGACCAGGAAAATTCAAGACTCATTGGTGTGCTTCTCACTTGCAACAGGCAAAACCCCCTGGATAATTAAATATCAACCAGAAGATCAAAATAAAACCATGAATATAGAGATGGGTGGATCAATTCACATGGTATCTACAAGGCTCCATGACTAAACATCCTGAGCACGACTATACAATAACCCCCAACCAATTTTCTCTAAATTGAGTGTAAAAGCAATTTCCTACTTCCAAAAAGTGTTGGAGACTACAAAATTACCAGCTAGTACTTCAATTCATCTTTTCAAGTTGAAGGTGGCATAGGAATGTGAAGCACTCTTATTATTTAAAATGTAATCATCAGCAGCTTAAGGAATGCACTCCATGGCCTAAGGGGAGAGTGGAATCTCAATGAAGAACCCATCAAAGAGTTTCTGGTGCTAACAGGTAGCGGCTGAGGAAGTATCACAGACTCCTGGTGATCTTTGGCTTCACACCACCAAGGATGTGAACCATTACTTTCCAAATATTAAGCTCCATCATTTGAAGGAGGACACTGCAGTGACACATATCCAGTCTCAATGATTATTTGCAAGTATCAAATAAGGCTTAGGCATGGCAGAGATAAGTAATCATATCTTTTTGTTGTTGTTGTTCATAAATATATATGAGTAACTATATATGTACTTGATTTTGAGGAAAAAGCATCAAGTGCATCAAATTATTGAACAATCTGACTGACATGCAGCAGCCAATGTAAGACATAATTTAGTCAATGACCAGTTGTGACTAAATCCTCTGTGGTTTACGAGTTTTAAGTACCACCTTATACATAACAGCACAGGGGGAATTCTACATAGCTATGTCGCCATGATTCTACCCAAAAAACACAGTAGTCATTAGAGCTATTTCAAGAAAAGCTCCAGAGGTTAATAAGCATGCAATTGTTTTATACCCGTGGGCCTATTAACCTACCATTTCTTGCAGGATTTATGCACAAAACTCAGTAGGAGTTCTCTGAGAAGATTTGCATGTCTAGTTCCCATTAGAGTTAATAGGAGGCACACATATCAATGCTTTTTACACAATAGGGAATAACCTTTCTTTGAGGACTTTAATGAAAATTTCTTGTTCACTCTACCGTATTAAACCCAAAAGACAGTCCGGATATCTGTCCTATCCTTTATCTTTCTGACTAAAATGTTGAGCTCAAAAAACTCTCTTTTCATCTCCTAGTTTCTTCTTCCTATTATCACTTATTCTTCCCTTCCATATTCTTCCCTTCCCACTTTTCTCTTTCATCACTAGATGGACAGCTTAAGAATCTCCACCAACATGAGAAACAGCATTGCTCTTTTCACCTCAACAGTGCTATACCATTTTAAGCCATAGAAAAGCAAGGAAATGTTCAGCTTGGTTCTTAATGCAACAAGTAATTGAGTGGTGCAATTTCTTCCCAAAGAAAGCTTTTATTACAAGATGGGTGACACAGGGTTTCAAGACAAGAGTGGACAAGAAGTTGAGAGAGAAACACTTTGACGATCATTAGCTAGATAAATCATATGAGGAAAAGGAAATCTCTGACCTGAGTATAGCTGAATACCCAGGAGAAGTATTACATATCATTGACCTTTTTTCCTTTGGCTGTTAATATAGGGTCACTGTTGGAGACAGGATTCTGATCTGAAGCAATCTGCTTGTTTCATCTGATGTTGGACATTCTGATATTAATCCATGTTTTCATACCACCACATGCTGGTCCTCCACATCAGAAGTTAAGTGATCAAAATCTTCAAGGCTGATAAGGAAGGGGAGAATCTGCCTGCCTATTGCTTCACCCAGTGCCCAGGTGAGGTGCATCCTATGGATGGGCTCAGTACAACAGACACACACAGCTCTCAGTAACTTTCCCTGCTTATTCTGAAGTTTTAAGGAAAAAATAGCACCAGGCTGACCCTAGGAAAGGAGAGGAGATATAAACACATTCTCTGACAGACTTTCTAAGTGAGGGGGGCAAAAGAATAGGAGCCAACACAGTAAAGACAACTGTGAAATTAAGCTGTGAGTAAATGTGAGCATGTGCTTTTGTTATTTGTCAGAACCTCAGCCCTGCAAATTGCTTCTGAGGAACAAATGCCCAAGGAAAATCAAAGATTAGGAGATTAGAGGAAAGTAGTGGTCTTCCTCTGATGGAGAGCTTTGCTCAGATCTTAAATAGCACATGTTGTCCAGTACATTGTTGGCAATTCCCTAAGCAGCTGGCACAGCTGGAATATACCAGTTACATTAAGCAAAGATATTTTTTCCTCAAGGTTTTGATGTAATAATTAATGCTAGGATTTTCATGATATCTCTTTGACAAAGGAGAAGACTTCCCTACTAGTTTCAACTATGGAGGTGAGATTTTTCCTGACTCGGTTGTTTCTGTGAATGCAACTTCTGTTTTACCTCCCATCACAGAACTGTGGTGTGAGGTTTCTTTGTGAAGCTGAACAGATGTTGTGTAGCATCCTAAATATACCATATGTTGCAAAGCAGGAGGTTTTTATTCTTAAAAGTGTAATTTGTAGAGCAATTTTGAAACCTCTTGGGACAAATGATTCAGCTCTTCAGAGCTTTTGATTGGTGTGTATCATCTAGCAAGTAGTACTCTAGCTCGTATTCGGACTTTTTCTATGCAGTCTGTTGTTCTCACTTAACTTATTTGATTTAGTTAGCTTCTTTATCACTTCACAGCACAGTGCACGAATCCTTGAGAAAGGGCTAAAGGTTATATAATTTAGAAATACGGGGTAGCATAGGATTTGAGGGTGTTTATGCTTGTTTTGTTATAGTGGTCAGTAAAAATACCACATGCTGACTGTAGATCTTAGAGAGCATACCTGCCTCTCCCTCTTTGTTCCTCAGAACTGTCTCCCTTCTTTTTCTTCAGAATAATAAAAAAGAAACAGATGCTTTGATTTTATTGTTCCCTATAGTGTTGCAGAGAGCGTCTCTCTTAAGGCAATCCTTAAGGATGTTCCAGCAATTGCAGCTTCCAAAAGATTACTACCTAAGAAAGGAAACAGTTTTAAATAAAAAAAAAACCCAAAACAACCAAACAAAACCCCACACAACCCCCCAACCAACAAAAATTGCAGCTTCCAAGATTCTACCTAAGAAGGAAACAGTTTTTTTCAATAAAAAAAAAAACCAAAACAACCAAACAAAACCCCACACAACCCCCCAACCAACAAAAAAAAAAAAAAAAAAACAAAACAAAAGAAAAAAATCCACCTCCATCCAAACAGCAAAAAAACCCCAAAAAAACAGCACAAAACCCAACTTCTTTTTGTGTCTTTGGATCCCAAAATGGATGTATAATTCATTGCACCTGTAGTCAATTATCCATTCAAAACAATTGCTATTTCACAGTGATTAGCTGATTTGCCAATATGAGAGGCAGCTGGTTTTCCCATGGCCGAGTAGTAAAGCACAATGAAATCTTCTGAGCCTAGATTCTTCTCTTTTTGGAACCACACAGAGAGATAATCTTTCTCCTTCAAAATAAGGCTTCATTTTAAGATAAAAAATAGCATTATTTCAGGTTTCAGATGGAAAGACAGTAGTATTTGATTTAAAGGTTTTTTTACATGGACAGATGATCTCAGTGGAGACTAATTTCTTGACTCTTTCTAATGGACAATACTAAAACACTTGGGATACTGCGTCCCTTGGTTCCTGACTTCTGTAACTTTATCACTGCTGTCATGAAAACCCTTATCTGTCCTTCCTGTGCTTGTTAAACTTTGGAATTTTTTCTCCCAGTTACCCAGGCTGACTCTGCTGAAATTTGAGGAACTCCTGACCATCTCTTGCATATAGTGTCATAACATTGTTTGAGTTGGAAGGGACATTTTAAAGTTATCTAGTTCAAAATCCCTATCTTCCACTAGACCAGGCTCAGTGTCCCTTTCAACCTGACCTTGAATGTTAGCAAGAAAGGGGCATCTACCACCTCTCTGGGCAACCTGTTTCAGTGTTTTACCACCCTCATTTTAAAAAAGGAAAAAACCTTTCTTTCTTGTATTCAGTCTAGATTAACCCTCTTTTATCTTAAAACCACCACCCCTTGTTTTATCACAACAGGCCCTGCTCATAAGTTTGTCCCCATTGTTCTTACAGGTCCCTTTTAAGTACTGAATGGCTATGTAAGGTCTCCCAGTAACTTTCTCTTCTCCAGGCTAAACAATCCTAAATCTTTCAGTCTTTCCTCATAGTACATGTGATCCTTTCCTCTAAATGGTCTCCATTGCCTTCCTCTGGATTAATTCCAACAGGACCAGGTTGTTCCTGTGCTGGGACTCCAGGGCTGGATGCAGGTTCTCCAGGTGGGGTTTCACAAGAGCAGAAGGGCAGAATCACCTCCCTCAATCTGCTAGCCATGCTGCTTTGGATGCAGCCCAGAGCACAGCTGGCTTTATGGGCAAGTATTTTGGGCATCGTAAGATATTTCTGTTGAAAAACGTGTAAGTTGAAGAAAATAACCTGATCCTATTTCCACCCTTAGTCATACTGATATGTAATGGGGTGAACTCCAGTAAGTAAATAATATTACACAGAATTAAAACAGATGAAAATAATTTAGAAAGTAGAATAAAAAGGACAAGCTATAGCATTTGGATATTTACTTTTATTTTTAAGAGGTGTAGAGTAATTCACTTCAGATAAGCATTTGATGGAGTTACAGCTCATAAAAGTGGTTCTCCTTCATCTAATCCTTCTGCATTCATTCTCTGCATGGGATCCACTCTTATTAAAGCTGAGCAATGAGGTTGTAAAGGACAGTTAATGGAGGGAAAGCAACTTCTCCCTCTGCTTTAACATTCTGGGGCAGCTGTAAGGGTAAATTGTACTTTTGATAGAGATTTCCAGGAATAGCTACTACTTTCCAGGCAAAAGTTCTACTGTTTTTAAAGAGTTTGATGATCATCAAGTCAGATGAGCCTGTGATAATGTAAGATGTCAACCCCATGGGAACAGCCTCGTTGGGTTGGGCTTGGATGTTGGGCTTGGAAGAAAAATAATTGTTGTCTGATACTTAAGCCTCCATTCAGTTACCTGAGCCAGAGGCATCTTGTGCTCAGGCACTGCAAGGTATCAAAAAGATGCCTGGATAGGACTAGAATGTTTGATTAAGAGAAAAAATCTAACAAAAACCTTAAAATCAACCCATTGGCTACCTGTATCATTTTGTAGCAGTAGCTAGAGATCCATGAAGGTATCCTGGGGCACAAGCAGAGGGCTGAGTCAAGCCGTGATATTCTGACCTCTCCTAAATGGCTAAACAGTGAAATTGTAGTCAGATATCTGAGGAGAGATTGCAGCTGGCCAAGCAGGCAAAAACAAAAGCTAATTTACCTTGTGGTATTTTTCAGAACTGGTAGTCATTATCTATGATGTAGTATGTACGTATGTAGTTTTTTATTAGATTTATTTTACTTGTATTTGATTTAATTCTTCATTGAGGATTTCTCTCATATTGCCTCTGGAACTGGAATGGAATTGGAATAGAATAGAATAGCTACTAGCAGTGGATTAACTTCAAAGGCTTCTAACACTGAAATCAATTTACAGATTTTTTGGATGTTAAATAGAGCTTTCAAAATTAGTCTGGTAGTCTTGCAAGGATAAAATGAGAAAAGGTTCTTCAGGAAGAACTGATTTCCTTCTAGAAGGAAATGCTCTAGGAGACCTAGAAGAAAACCTTTTCTGTGGGATAATTTGGGATTTTCCTTTGGAGAAATTAAAAATATAATGACATTAAAACATAATAATATAAAAGGTAACTAAACCTTATTTTAAAAAACACCATGGATTTAATTAATTAATTAATTATAAATTATTTATCAGCGCCTTTAAAATAAATATTTCTTTTTTAAAGTATCAAATTTGTGGTACAAATTTGGCTTCTCCATTTAGTGGAATATGGCTATCCTTCTTAGAACAATTTCTCTCTCTATGCAAACACTACCGTAAATCAGCTTTTCAGAGAGGCAATGTATATTCTTGTCTTAATAAGAAAGGGTAATCCGCATTTGAATCTCAGCATGGGATGGTCAGTGGGAGGAAAATGCTCCCTGCCATAGCAAGTACAGGATCCTCAGTACTCAAACAGTTCAAACACCAGGAAGTTGCATGATCTAAACAGTAGAAATCTTTCATCAGTGCTGAGTCCTCACCACAAAAACTTAAAAGGATGTCTTGCTTTTCCTTTTTTCCTCTTCAACCACCTACTTGTTTCTCTGATCTACATCTGAAAGAAGAGCTTGTTCAAAATCACTAGGATACGACAAGAGAGCAGCAGATCTATATCTGAAACATTATGTTCAGTGGATGCATTTTCAGTCTCATAAAGCCAACAAAGGAAAAATTGCACAAAATGTTTTGCAGTGATCATAAGACAAAAATTTTCCACTTTCATGCACTTTAACAAAAGTGACAAGAACAAGCAAAACCCCACATGATATAATAGATGCCACTTTCTTCTTTGAAATGTCCTTTCCACATTTCTGCACAGAATGTGAACTATTCAACTTTTGTTCCAGGGTTCGGTGTTAGTATTGTCAATCTCAAGGATTTGTGAACACAAACCAAGCTCAAAAATGGTGCTAAGTTAATATATGCACACATGTATGCACTCTTCCATATGCTGACCACATTTTAGGAGTAAGTAGTGGGGACGTAGCAGGGATTGACTTGGCCTTCTCATTTTAGAAATTTTAACCCTACTGATTTCATAGGTTTAAGCTTTTCTCATCAACTATGACGGGTACAAATTTTGCTTTAAAATGAAATCAAATCAATATTCTTAGGTGATTTTAACCTCAAGACCCAAGCTCAATCTAGTAAAAATGTCAAGAGCTGTCTTAGAATCGTGAAGGCTTGTACCTTTCTGTGCAAAGCCCATGTCTTAATCTTGTAAAATTGCTGATAATAATTCAGCAAAGCGGTGTAACTAGAAAAATAGGAGCTAATACAAATAAGTGAATCATCTAGCAAGATAGTTTGCTACTTGGATGATGTTTGCAAACACATATATATACATACTCTCTATCTATATGTAGATGAGCATGATGTGAAATTTATATGACATACATGAAAGAGCAGGAAGGTGTCTTATATTGAACAAGAATTTCCCTGCTGAGAAGAGGAAGTAAGTGTATATTTCTGGATGTGAGAATTTAATGTCTGGGTGTCGTAAGCAAGTGCTTCTGCATCTCTTGATCAAGGGGAGGAAAAAGGGCCAGAAGATATTGCTTAAGGAGGGTGAAGGACATCCTGTGTACATGACCCTTTGAAGTATAGGAGACCTTATTGCACAGTACAGCTTAGTTCCTGACTTGTGATTGCAGAGCTTCTTGGATTCTACTAGAATGAAAGAAAAATCCTGCTTTGGAAAAAATCCAAACATATTTGGATTCCTTCCTTGTATCAAAATTCCTTCATCAATATTCATGCAGCTGGTAACAGGGAGACACCTGTACCATTTTTGTTTGTATTCCCTTTCCCATACCTTTTAGCAATATGAAAGGAGTTTTGTCTCCAGTAGTTTTGTCTGCAGGACAAAATATCTTGGGAAGCTATTCTGTGGATGACTTTCTCCAATGGTAATTTATGCTTCTGTCCCTGATACTCAGAGCAATTATGGGACCAAATACTGGCTCCAATCATCCTCTGGTCCTAGTAGATTACATTTTCTTACTACAATAACTGAACTTTGACCTCTTATCCATTTAAAATGCAGCTGCTGAGTTCTCTTTTGCCTCTTGCTCTGATTCCCAGAATATTTTCTTTTTCACTTCTTCTTTTTTCCTTCCCCCTCCCATTTCACTTGCTGTTCTAACTTATCCTACTCCTCACTGTACAATCTGCCTTACCTTGAAGGTCGTTCACACCATTCTCTCCCTCCCTCCTTGTCTAGTCAAGTCTCTTATCTCGGAACATTAATTTAGCTTGACTACAGTGAGTGGAAGTAATAAAATATAATTGGCTATTTGCAATACTCCTAATCAAGGTTGTATTCATGTTTCTTTCTCTTTAGAGCTATAGGGTAATAAAAGCAAGTTGCTTTCTGTGAAATGTATTGAAATCCATTGCTAGATAAATATTATACAAAAATGGAAGTGTAGAAATATTAAATTTTAACTATTCTAGAGATAATAGGATGCTCACTTACTAAAGACAAGTTCCAATTTAATTGCTTCCCTCACAGCAGAGTTGTCAAAGGTCAGCATTTGTGAATAACATGGATATTTAACAATATGAATCATAACACTTCTGTTTAGATTGGTGGAGTCGTGACTACTGTGAAACAGCTACATTTTAATTTCCTGCATTTTTAACCTTTTAAATTGTGATCACGACACAGTAATAGAAATGAAATTCTGTTTAGATGTTGTCATTCTAGACAAAGACTTCACTGTCCTTCTAGGGCTGCATTATTCAAGTTGTCTCCAGCTTGAACACTACGACTCCTGACCTTCTGCTGAATTATTCCAGCTGGAGAAGAAACTGGGGGATCAGCTAGTTGTCTTCATAACTGATTTTCTGTTCTTTGGGGTAGCCTGTCTCTTTTTCTGCTTTTAAGTCCACAAATGCATGTCTTTAAAACAGGATTATCCAAAAATCCCAAAGATATTTTTCCAAACCACAGAGTCAACTTTCTTAGTCAACAACCCGGCTTACATTTTCTGCTTTAGGCCAGTATCATTAGAGTCTGGGTAGGCCTTTGTCTTACTCTCCTCTTTTTCACTGTTGCTCAATTTTTAGCTCTTCTCACACTTTCCTTCACATGAAATTATACTCTGAAATGCCCTTCTTAATGTCAGTCTTCCTTTTTCCCAGCAGACTTACATTCATCTTTGAGAAGAAAAATGTACTTAACTCCCTTCTTATTCTAAATAAATACACCAGTTTCAATGAGGTTTAAGCCAGTCCATAACAGAAACCTAATGCCAATACTCCACCATTCTTACATGGCTACAGTAGTTTGCAATCCTAAAAATCTAGGTGTAAAATAATTGACATTTTCTATTGATCATAAACTCAATGTTACAACTACAGACTAATATAACTTTATCCTTTCCTTGTCCTGCACCACCCTGCAGTAGCTAGGAGATTTCCCAGTTCACAGCAGTCATATAGAAGGGATTACATTGCAATTTCAGTTGTACCTAAGTGATCTTTTACAGAAAAAAAAACCAAAAAAACACTATTTAAGCAATTGGGAGCTATTTTACTCTCCTGTAAATCAAAACAGGTGATGAGATTTTAGTCTATTTCACTGAAAAAAACAATCATTCTAGGGCTGAGACCAAGTTTGGGGAATTCATCTGGAAATGTGTTGTTTTTCAGAAAGGTAAAAGAAAATGAAATATAGAAAGAAGCCTTGAAATAACCTTATCTCAGAACACAGCAAATTAGTGTCTTCCTGAGCCCTCTCTGAACTGCAGTTTTGTTTATGAAGAATGGAACAAGTGGTAACCTTTGGCCTTTTGTTTTGCACTGTCCTCGACTTCTCAGAAACATAATGTAAATTTTTATGTGCATTCGTGTTTACTGTCAGCATCAAGCCTCCCATTCACTCAATTGGCAGCAGCCAATGGCTCTTCCATGAGGTGATTTCATGAGTTTTGTTATGCTGAAGAGGAGCCAGCCTGTGCAAATCTTTCTTACTCTCACATGTAAGTTTCTTGCTGAGTCCATTAGCATGTGCTGTTGAATAAATGAGAAAGTAATACCATTTGGTCCCATGGTTGGAGCAGAGCCTTTCTCAAGATGACAACCAGTGGAGAAACTTAATAACACCATGGGAAAATTTATATTCTGAAATTAGGCCAATGAATGGTCTTCAGCATAACATAGTTGGTTTTAAAGACTGATTTTATACTGTGACCTAACCATGATAAGATAATAAATCACCCTTTTACACTTAAAGATTAACTAATTCTAGTCTTATGTCTTGAGAAACGCTGCCTGAGAGTTACCAAAACCACTCTGTCCTTTGATCAAATCCTGCAGGAAAGGAGGGACACATAGAGCCATGCCTAAATAGTCCCAGGCACAGCAGATGGATCTTGAGCTGTCTTCTCTGCTGTAGATCCATATGTAGAATCATAGAATTGTTTAGATTGGAAAAGACCCTTAAGATCATCGAGTCCAGCTGCTAACCCAGCACTGCCAAGTCCACCACTAAACCATGTCCCTTAGCACCACATCTACACTTCTTTTAGATACCTCCAGGGATGATGACTCAACCACTTCCCTGAGCAGCCTGTTCCAATGTTTGGCAACCCCTTCAGTGAAGAAATTTTTCTTGATATCCAATCTAAACCTCCCCGGCATAAATTGAAACAGGAGCATTTCCTAATGCTGCCACTGAAATCCTATTTGCACAATATAACATTTTCCTTTTGGTTTAGGTATAAAGGATATAAAACTCAAGGCAATGAAAATAACATTTACAGGGTTGGTTGTTTTTTATAAACCCCTGGGAAAAAGAATATCAGAGTTAAGTTTTCCTTCCTTTTTCTTTAAGCCATATTGTTAGTCATAAGAAAAATATGATGGCAACTTGTTATCTTTTGTAACTCTTGCTGTAACACCTACAGAGAACAATGTAAAGCAAGGATGCAGTGACATGCCTTAAATTAGATCTCACTTCAGCAAGCTTCAAGAGAATATTTTATAGCAGCACAATTTCAAAAAGCAATACATTCCTTGGACTTTTTTTATAATAAATCATGATTTCCAGGGCTGGCAATTCCCAGTATCCCCTTTGCTATTATTTCAGCAGCAGTACACCCTTGGTTAAAATATATGCTCCCTGAAAGTGCCAAGATCCTTCTTGCAATCCAGTCATAGGCTGCACTTGAATGCACTGGCCTGTAGGTTACTCCAGGAATCCCTGCATCACAAGGGGTTCTCCTCTGCTGTCAGCACACATCTTGTGGACTGGCATGCAAGTGGGTTTATACTGCAAAGAAAGAAGAGATGAGGACAAAATTTTCTCCAATATAGTTTTGGTACTGATGAATAATCTAAGGTGCTGCCTTAATGCAAGCAATATTAGCAAACTCTTAGTGCGACGAGGAGGAAAACAAAAAAGAGGTCAAGAATCAAGGCACATGATTTTAATTTTTTTTTGTTTGTTTTGTTTTTTTTTTTGTTTGTTTGTTTTTTTTGTTTTTGTTAGATTTGGACTTTCCAGCCTCTGTTTAGCAAAATGTGGAAAACAGTGGAAAGCAGCAGCACAAGCACCATATTTCCAAACATCATCCTTTTCGCTGAGTTACACATGAACATTCAGGCCCCAAAAGAGAGAAAGGGTAACTTCTTGTTACTTTTTATTGGTGGATGTAAATGGCTTAGATTCAGCAAGTTATCTGAGCACACAATTGGCCATGGAATTAAATGGGACTTACCCACTTAAAGCTAAATGTGCCCTGCAGGATGAACACTATAACACTGAGAATATTAAAAATAAATTAGGGTACAGCAGTACAAAAGTTGAGACCATCCACCATCTGAAATACAGAAAGAACTGAGAAGCAAAGGAACAAATCCAGCATATGATGTTTAATACCTTTAGGCATGATGAGATAATAAATAGGTTATTGTTTTCTGAGCCATTAAAGGAATGCATTGGTTTTAAGGATGTTCTTATTTCTAGTGAAGTTTTAGTTCTCACAGGAAATACAGACAGGCTCTTCCTATGGCTTGCAATGTGTTTGCTAGAAACAGCCATCTGCTTCTCCTGCTTTCTCCTAAGGGGAATAAATTCCTTACATCTGGCCTGTATAATAGGACTTAGTGCCAGATCCTAGACCCAATGAAGTTAAATGATGTCTTTCCCTTAGTCAGGAAAAACTCAGGATTGTATAGCTTTTATAGCTAACATCTCCTGCTGCTTTTGCTGTTTTTTTGTTTTGAATCTTATCCTATTCCAGATAACGGGCAGATGTTGCTGCCCATATATCCTTATTCCTAGATTTATGCATAGGAATTCTCTTGCCTTGCTCAGCATAGATGCTCAGTACTACCTATTTTCCACAGCGCTTACAAAAACTTTTAATTGTTGGAGTCTTAAAGAAAAAAACTGTTTAGAAAATCCAAAAATTTGATGACTAGGAGCTTTCTAGTTTTCCAGTTCCTTTCTTACTTTCTATTCAGATAATTATTTCTGATTTCTTTAATCTTTATTACTACTTTTTTGTTTTACTATCTCATTCTCTGTGTTTTATTTACTGTTCAGCTCTGGCATTACAGAAACTTCCCACCATCATTTATTCAGCAAAGGACTTACATTTTCTCTACTGAAGGCTTAGATTTTGCAAATAATTTCTGCATGCAAGTCAGAATATTCCATAAGGAGAAAGGTCCCCAGGATTTTCCTTTCTCCTATAACAGCTCTGGGCAAGAGCAGGTCTACATTTTAGGACAGCAGTAGACCTGATGAGTTTTTAGATTTCTCCTTATTAATATTATAGCAGTTGGTGAAAAAGAATTGTGCCTGTCTTAACATAGGAAATATTAATCATTATTTATCTAAGAAGATTTTATACCCAGCCAGTACTGTTAATTGCAGAACTAGGTGGGGAGAAAAAATCAACCAAAAAAATATTGAAGTATAACATAGTGCACTACAATGCTGTTGCCATGCAGAACACTCTGTGAGTTTCTGTTATGAACCTAATTGTACATATTCAAGAATTAATGGGCTTGGTGAAAACTTTGTGTATTCAAGATATGTTTTCTATGAAAGGAGGGACAGTAGTAGAGTATGGAACAGCTGGTACATGATAAAGAAAGGAGGAGTCTCCCTAAAACCCAAAAAAACCTGAGAGGAGTTGTGGCAAAAGTTCATAATTTTGTAGGTGTGTGGGAAAGGAGCAGGAGAGAATGACTGCTTATTCAACGGCAAGCAAACAGAGCCAGGCTGAGGCAGGCTAAGGCAAAGAAAGAAAAGTCCTTCTCACAATGTGTTCAGCCATCCTTATTCTGATCAGTTTCACGAGGATTTATATTCTTGAATACTGTTGATGCTAAAAGTGTTAGTAGAGGCTTGAATTTGTGGCTTCCCTGGTGCAGAGTCAGTGCCTTGAATTGGACCTTGGGAAGGAGCCATCTCAGATTCAGCTTTAAGCCAGGTGATTCAGTAAAGCAGGCAGAAGACAACAATTCAAAGCATTGTTGGGGATTTTAGAGCATTTATAAATGATCAGTGAATTAGGAATGTGTAATAAAGAAATTAATCCAAAGCACTTGAAATAATAAAAAAAAATTCTACTATATCTAGCCTTTAAAATCAAGATCAGACTTCATAATGTAATGCAACACAGTGTTTCCTAATCAGTAAAGATCCTGAATCTGGTTTTAGGATTGGAAATGAATGCTGCCAGTGTATTATATTGTTAGTACTTATCACTATTTCACCTTTTTAGGAACGTCAGATAACTTAGTAAATAATCAGTTCTCATTATCTAATGAAATAACCTGTAAATTGTTTATTGAATTCAGCAAATTCATCCTTAAATGTTTTGGTGATTCTTTTCAAAGAGACAATGGTAATTTGTTGTCAGTCCAGATCTAATATAATCTCTGAATAAGACATTCTGTTCCTTCAAGACAATCTTCACTGCAATTATTAGCATTTAAATCGTAGTTCGTTATTACTTTAAACAGTAATAAGCATCATCCAAAGAATATGCATTACTACCTTACTCCCTCAATGCAGGAATATAACAACAAAAGCTCCATACCACCTTTACCTGTGCATTTGCTGTCATAGTTTTTAATTTTTAAATAGAAACATATTGCATTTATGATACGTATTCAAGGAATATACACTTTTAGGTTTGAGTTTCAAGACTGTGCGTGGATATCGACATTAAATATTCATATGCATGTGTGTTGCTGCCTCCTGCATGGAGAGTTCTGTTTCTGATTTTAGTTGGTCAAGCCAGTGCTGCTAGAATTAAATGTGTGTCTATTTTTTTAGGAGATTGGTGTCAGCTCTGATGCTCTGGTTTAGAACATCTACATAATGCCAGGAATATGAAAGCAGACTTCAGGGATGGTGGTATCTGATTTGAAAGAGTTTTTCAGTGCAGAATTCTAGAAAATGCATAGGATGTGCTCCAAAATAGCTCCTCTCCTCCATTCAGTTCCTCTTCACACTTTCTTTAATGTGTTCTTGAATTGAAACTAGTTCTCCATCCTCTGCAGCAAAGCACTTCCCTCTCCTTATTCAAATTTCATCTCCAGGTGCTTTTATTTTGAAGAACTCTTAACAATCCCTAAGTATGTGGTAAGACATTCTACATTTTTTGGAGAGTGCCAGGTTGTGGAAGAACTACTCAGAGTCAGAGGCACAGGGTGTCTTGCAGTAACCCTTACACCTTGGCCTTTGTCTGGACTGTCATTTTTATTTTTACCTTTGTGGGTAAGAAGGATATTTTTTCTTTTGAAAGCACCAAGGCAAGCACTGGTTCCAGAAAATCAGGCTTTTAAATATCCTCACATTCAGCCAGAACATTGAGCTTGTTGTCACACTCAGCACTGCAGGGTACAGCCAGCATCAAAAGCCTCCAGCTCCAGTTCCATTTAGTGACCCAGATTTATCCCACCCTGCCACCTTCCTCCTCACCAAATGAGCTGAGGGACAGATTTCTGCCTTACACCCTGTCACCCTGGAGAATCCTTCTGAAAGCATGGCACAGGTGTTTCACTCACTGCAAACACTGCTTAGATGTTTCACATTTCGTAGTGTGAAACCCTTCTCTCAGGTATGAGGCTCTGCAGGATCTGGAAACCAAAGAAAGTGCATGGGCAGGGTGCCTTAGCTCCTTGTTAACCTGCTCAGGCCTCCCTGGAACATTCACTTCTCCTTCTGCACTACTCACCTGTCTTGCTTCATATGTCTGAAAAGACTTAAGGTGGGAGACTCATAACACAAGTTACTAACTTCATAAAGTAAATGCAGAAAATTATTAGCAGTGATCAGTTCTTTGACCCTTCTGTTGAGTATTACTAAAAACCAGAACACTTTGTATGGTAATGCTTCCATGTCTTGATACAGTTTCAAAACAGTATTTTTGATGTTGAATGAATTTCTCCCTCCACATTACTCTTATTCCAAGCACCTGCTTTTTGAAATAAGCGGGAAAAGGTCTAAACTTTCATTCCTGCTGTTCATTGGGATTTTTTTTATTTTTGCTTAGTATGTTTATCTTAACTATTTCCTGCCCTTCCAGAAAAACATTTGACTCTTCCATCCTGAAAAAGTCTTATAAGAAAGCATTTTCCTATAGAAAACTTATTGATGACAATTTTTTCATGGAGTTGAGTCAACTAATACAAGAGAACAAGACAAAGTTTTAAAAAACCCTTTTAAAATTTAAATTGCAAAAACAGTACTTGAAAATAAACCAGGACTACAAAGGGTTATGAGATATGAAAGTGTGAGGAAGGCAGAGATTTTGGATTTTACAAGAAAATCATATTTCTTAAGCTGAAATGGCATTGCTTTCTGTTTTCAGTAACACACAATAGATATTTGAGGCCATAGAATCACAGAATAGGCTGACTTGGAAGAGACCCATGAGCATCACCAAGTCCACAAATACTGTTTCCATACAGGGCAACCAAAAATTTAAACCCTATATCTGTGAACATTGTTCAAACACTTCTTGAACACCAATAGGCTTGGAGCCCTAATCACTTCCCTGGGGAGATTGTTCCAGTGCTTGACCACCCTTCTCAGTGAAGAACTTTTTCCTTATATCCCATCTGAACTTCTCCTGAAGCAACTCTAACCTGCTTCCTCATGTCCTGTCACTGGACACCAGAGAAGAGGTGGGCCCTTCCCTCTCTGCTTGCTCACATGAGGACACTGTGGGCAGCAAGAAGGTCACCCTTGCTCTCCTCCTGTGCTGAGCAAATCTAGTGTCCTTTAGATATTAGGGACAGATTTATTTGTGCTGTGGGTGAATTTCAAAAGTTTTCAAAAAGGAAGTATTTGGCCCTTCATATTTAGTATTTTACTAATAAAAATACAATAAAAAAATCTTGGGATATTTTCAATTAAATAGATAAATACTATTTTCACCATGAAAGAAATCTACATTTATATAACACTTCTCATTGACAAAGGATCTCAAAACAATTTATTGATAGTCACAGAAATTTCTAATTAAGAGTACTTCTTTTGATTATTTGTGCTTAAATATGTGTCTTTTCAATCACTAGAACTTCAGGCTAAAGTACATCAACTGTGTCATTCTCCAATCTACAGCCTTAAAATGAACTAAATTTGTAACTTCCTACTGTGCTAGCTGATTCCTTACTGGAATGAGTAATCCCACTGACTTCAATGGGAAGCTACACATGCAAGTGTTCAGAAGTGTATGAAAATATTAGGCAGCTTAGATCTATTCATGTCTGGGACAATTCCATCTTTTTAAATTTAGTAAACCATGATTTAATCCCATTAGCTCATTTTTCTTCTGGAACTAACAGAAAACTTAAATCCTGAAAGGTGGAAGACCCTGCTCAGAGCCACATTAGTCTCATGGTCTTGGTTGCTGTTGTTGGGAGTGGCAAAAGTGCACTTCTGACTTGCTGTACAGAAACAAGAACTATTTTTCAAACTCACCTGTTCTCAAATAAGAAACCTCAAGTCTGCTGTACACTCTTATTACAAAGTATCATCAGGTGTTGAAACTTTTTATGTGAATATTGTACATGTAGATGAAGAAGTTAGACACTCAATTTACTTTTGTGAAAGTTTCTTTTTAGGGTTTCTGCACAGATCTAAGGCACCAGAGAGGTCGTTCCACCAGAAATATATGGATGAACAGGAGTCTTCCTTGCTCCCATCAACTAGAATTACTGCTTGTAAAAAAGAAGGGTTATAATCTAAATGGTGTGGAAAAATGGTCACTAGTTCATTAAGATGGAAACAAGAAATGCTACTTTTGGCTTTCGTAAGTGTTTTAAAACAAAAATTCAAATTTAACTTTGCAATCGAACTGTTATGCATGTTTTAATCTCTCTCTATATATAAAGTTGTTGAGTGTGTTCAGAAATTAAAAAGTTCCTCACCATAAAGGCACTGTGGCAGGAAAGAACCAGAACATTTGTGAGCATTGCTGTCACCTTTCAGAGCTGTTAATCATGTTTCTCTTGGATCTGTCAGTTCTGCCTTTCCAGATAGTATTTTCACTTTTACCTCATCCCAGACACTGGAGAGCTGTTATGGAGCCCCTCATGCACAGGGTCACCTTTGTAAGCAGATTGCATTCTGGCTTCAAACAGTGTGATTTCCCTGCACCTGCCCTAAGTGCCATCCTTCCCAAAGCCAATTTAGTTTCTTATTCACATACTTGATGATAAATTTTTTTGCTAAATTCAGCAAAATTCTACTGTACTTGCAATCAGAGCAACGTTTCACTCATTTGTTTTGCAAGAGAAGTTGCTGGAAGTAGGAATAGATTTTATACTTTTCCATGTGTCCTACAAACCTAATCATTGTTAGGGATGTGCCTTGCTAATGACTACCAAAGGAACTGGCCTTGCTGTGTGTAGGAGCTTGTTCTGGATCAAAATTAAAGAGAATATTTGTGTGAGGTGTCCTCCTTTGGGAAATGTGGAAATAAGAGGCTCTGAGTGATTTTGCAAAGGAGAGACTCTCTTCCAAAGAAATAAAAGAGAGAGGCAGTGAAAGAAAAATTGAAAAGAAATTAGTATATTAAGAATTACTATGAACTGAAGCAGGTGACTGACAATAATTCTTCTCCATTTGATTTTAGCTCATCATCAGATTGAAACATTGGGTTTTACCCTTTTCAAGCCCTAATTAGAGATAGCAAACCCCTTCTTTTCTTCATGTAAATTCCTCTTTACAACTGCTCCTTCTGTACCACTTCTCTCTCCTGAGGCGGGCTGCAGAAACTGGGAGCCCCTTTATGTCTTTAATATGCAGGTGAGGTGCTACATGGAGGCATCAAATTACTAATGCAGAGCAAAGAACAAGATGATTCATTCATTCTTAGCTTTCCTAGTTCTGCACAACTATCTGCTCAAGGTGATATTCAAGGAGGATAGTTTTACTGTGTAACAATAATTTTTATGTAACTTTTTTTCAAACATTTAAATGCTGATTCTAATTTTTTCAGGAGAAAGTACAAGTACTTTGAAAAATAAGGTGGTGAAGTGAATCCTTCACCAAGTCTCATTCACCTCTCACAAGCATCAGAATAAGTGTAAGAGTCCCCAAGGTTAGAAACCAGTTTCATTTCTGGTGTCCTGTGCATTACAGTATACACAGTGGATCATGGGACATGCTGCAGAGACCCCTGAACTAGAACCCAAAATCTGGCTCCAAAACTGGGACCAGACCTCACCTGGTGGGTGTGTGCCTCCATTTGATGCTGCACCTGAACTAACCCCCTCTTCTGCAAGGCAGTGGTGCTAGAAAAAGATGACTGTAGAACTTACAGCTTTTATTTTAGCCCTGTGCCACATTGTGCTTCATAGATTTATTGGCTCTTCTGGAGACAGCTGCAGATGTGGGCATCTAATCCATCATGTCACTGGATACACCCTAAAGTCTCGGGTATATAAAAAATGTTTTTGTGTGTTTTTCTGTGCCAGCTGTTTACCACTGTCCCGAGAATGTAGTTTTGTTTCCCCAGCCAGAGAGTTTGAAGAACTGGTTGTGAGCCATCTCTTCTTAGGTTCCCTTTGTACTTTATTATTTATCACTACATTCTTCTCCTGCCCTGCAGAGATCTGTGCAGCAGGGCACATTCAGGCACTCTCTCCAAAACTCCTGAATACCAAATACCAAAATCCCAAATACCACCCAGACAGAGTGGCGTGTACATATATACTATAATTCAAGTAATCAGTATTTATAATACTTCTTCAATAACCATCACCTTTGTTAGAAAGTCAGACTCTATTCTAAGCCAACTATAATGTGCCACCTCACTGCAGAACATGGAGTAGGTGAGGAAGAAAGAGGAAGCCCAAAAGCCATGTGCTTCCTCCATCTTGTCTTCACCTGCTTACCATCCTAAAACCCCCATAAATCTAAAATTCCCACCCTGTAATAAAACTACACACTATTCTACTATCTAATACACACTCTTGAAAGCTCTGCTTCATTCTAGAGCCTAAAAGCCCTTTTTCCATGAAAAAGGTTAAAAACACTGTTTGTCAGAGATTCTAAAATCTCTTAAACATGCGAAGAAATATTTCTCATAATTCCAGACTCCAACACTAAAGGTGTAAAAAGGTCTTTCTTCCACAGAAAACAAGGTTTGCCACAGAGTTTATGGAAACCAAAATCATACCACTGAAGCTAAGAGATACTTATGGGGTGGCAGTACTTAACTAGCTTTTTGAAGCTTTAAGAATTTCTTACTGGAAAGCTTGTTGCATGAGAGTATGATTAAAAGTACATCGTCTTTCAAGGAAAAGGCAGAGACAAATGAGTCAAAACAAAATGATAGATTACACAGACAAGGACAAGATGCATTTGCCTGGTAACATAGAGGAATGGCACTAGGAAGCACAGAGAACTGGAATAAGACAACCTCAACAGTTGTGTTTTTTCCTTACTAAAGTCATGAACAAAAAATGTATTAAGTGGACTTACACAAAAATCATAACAGGAGTATCAGAAGTATACTGGGATAGCACAGTTCCCTGGTTTGTTCTTATTGCATTTTACTGTGTGAATTAAACCTACATTTCATTTTTTGGGAGTTGTAAACATTAATTGATGTGCCAGTTTGGAGATCAGCTATACTGTTTTTATGATGCACAGGAGAAGTTATGGTGGAATTAACTCTCATGCAGTGAGTTAGGAAGAGAAGCTGGGTTAAGTATATCATTTTATGCAAGCTGTGCAGCTGCATGAAGCCTGTACAGCTCAAACATAATTGTTTTCATGGACTTTTAAAAGTGAAAGAAAAGAAAACAGTGTTTTGAATTGGCAAAGTATCTTCCTAAAGACCCTTAAATTATTTGATTTATTTTGTTTGTATCTGTAGAAGACTAGGTAAACCATTTGGGATTTTGGTACCTGTTTTCTCATTTCTACTTTTGATTAGGAAAAGTTCATATTGAGTGAGAAGTGCGCAGCAGCCAGGATTTTGATGTGTCAACAATAAAAAATACCATAGGAACGATGAATCAGTCGTAGAACTACAGTGAACTTTGACTCCAGAACATTTGCAATAGCACAGGCCTGGGAACAAAATATTTAGAGATTTTGAACCTGTGTAACCAGATATACCTCTGGGTTATTCCTGACATGGAATACGCAACTGATTTGGTTCAAGTTATTACAATAAAGGCCAGTTACAGTTATTGAAGAGTGTCACTAGAATAGTTATAAACCAGATCAAAAGTATTTTACAGTA
This sequence comes from Certhia americana, assembly GCA_018697195.1. Taxonomy (NCBI): domain Eukaryota; kingdom Metazoa; phylum Chordata; class Aves; order Passeriformes; family Certhiidae; genus Certhia; species Certhia americana. Next base: position 18,120,242 of record CM031857.1, on the reverse strand, counting down.
TGGAATGATGATCAAGATGACTTTAAAAATGCTTAGTTTCTCTCTGAAAATCAAATTTTTAAAATTTATTCTAAAAATTTTGCTTATGCTTTTGATTTTTTATTAGTCACTAGTTAAAGGCCTTATATCCTTTTTTTTTTTTTTTTCTTTCTTAAACTGGTTTCATCTTGTTATACTTAATGGAATTATAATCCTTTTCACTCCCTGCATTTTTCAGAGGATGCAAGCATTTTCATAGTAATAGCATGTACAATGTTAAATAATCCATTCCAGGCATAACACAGTTAATCTTTCCCTCTTTCTGGCAGAATTAATGGTAAGAACCATTTTGCTACAGTTGAGTATAAATTCCTATCTGGGAATATAATTACTGCCTGACAACGTATTAGGCAAATATTGAATACTGCGCTGAGAATGAAGCCTTCTAAACAGCTTCTAAATTTACATAAACCTTATTAATTAATTAATTTTCTGTTAAAAATACAACATGCACATCTGCGCTCAGTATAAAATTTTTCAATTTAGTAGCATCTTGGAAAGATCATAGTTGAAACTCTCTCAAAAAACAGCAAACAAATCCAAGACCCTCATCAGTCAACTACAGCAAACTGGATCAGAGAACAGCAGCTCTCCCTGCCACTGTGGTCATTCCTGCCAGGTATGTGTCTTTTCAACCTAAGCCAGCAAGGATGACAAGAAACCTTAGAAAATACTTTAAAATCACCAGGGATTTCTGAGTCTGCAACAGATTTGTAACACTTTGTATGGTGCCTGTTGTTTAACAGTGAGCCCAAGAGTAAGGTTTGCAAACATTTAGTGTTCCTGTTGTAGATGTGTCAGGATCCTGAAAGGTGTTAAGCTCCCTTCTTCTCCAGGAAGAGTCTTGCAAGTGATAGCACTGCAGGGAAAGCAGTACAAGCAGAGCCTCTGAATATTTTCCTAGGATGTGGTTTTGCAGCTTTCAGTGGTGCTACGGTACAGCAACAGGATTGTGTCCCTACAGCCCATTTCAAAATTTAGGAGCAACTAGGTAGATGATCAAAAGATAAACAGAGCAAAGAAAATGTACTTAGATGTCTTTTTATCCATAAATGCTGTTGTGTATAAGGCAAACAAACTGTGAAGCAGGGACTGGAGATCACTTTAACACAGTGGGCCAAAAATACCTCTGAGCTTCTGCCCTTCTTACCTTTAAAATATTTCTTTATATGTCTTGTTACCTTGAAACAGACTTCGGAGTTATCTGAAAATGCCATGTGGCAAGGAGTGAATTTACCATTTTATCACTGATGGCTGAAGTCAGCTGGCCATCAAGAACCCACAGGAGTCACAGTCAAGTGTCATTGCACTCCCAGACTTGCCTTCTTCTCTTTCCTTTGAATGGAGGCTACCCTTGAAAAAAGGAGAGGTATCAGGAAAATCTGTTCAGCTTCAGTGATTTGCAGCTTCCCAGAGCCCATAGGCATTGTTAGGAACATAGCACTAGTTAGATCAGAGCTTTTTTGAGCTTCAGTGTACACCAAAAGACTCAGGACAGGTTTAACTTTGTTTAAAGCAATTCTTTCTGCCATAAATGGTACATGGCAGGAATGTCATAGGGATTTTTCATAGCAATGAGCTCCCAACCCAGAGTTTTTGAGGTAATATTTGCCCATCTCTGTCAATGACCATTCTTCTAGATGAGCCTCTGGGGATATTTAAATACTTATTTATTTTATAATCTAAGCTATGTACTTTTTGTTTCTGGGTCACTTTTTAATTTTCTAGTTTCGGTTTCTAACTGATCCTCACCTGCATGTCTCTAATCTTTCCTCTGGTTACCTGAAGACTTCCCTTATTCTGAGACAAAATTTAACCACATTGTCTGCCTGTAAGCTGTCAATGATGTTTTCTGGTGTGTCAGGACTTGTGCTAAAAGAGTTGTGAGCAAACTAGACGTTTTCCTGGAATTTGGTTGCATCTGATTGAGTTTAAAAGACAGTTTAAAAGACTTAGTTCATTCTTATGCAGCTAACAGTATGCACCTCATTCTCCATCTGAAATAAAAAAATAAATAAAACATAACACATAAATAACACAAAAAACCCCAAAAAAACCAAAAACACATTGCCTGTGGGTTTTTTTTTCATGAACTAGTATATCTGTATGCTTCAAGACTGGTTGACAGGCTGGAGGATTCAGTTTAGAAGGTAAATTACAGTCACTGATGACGCTCGTAGAATCAAAATGTAGTTCTGAACTTTTAGAAAATATTTTCACTGGTTCTTTTTTGCTTCCTTGAAGTTCTGGGAGGACAATAACCCAACTAACAAAATAAAACAATTTCCTTTCAATGGCAAACACTATGATCTGGAATGGCTTTTGAGAAAGAGGAAGGAGACAAAGCCGTCCAACTCGGTATGTGATCATTGTATTCAGTGATCTGTCTCTAGACAGGGTGGGGTGAAGGCTTAGAGTCAATTCTGCACAAGAGGTGCTGGTATCAAATGGGATTCTTCAAACACACTCTTCTTCTCAAAAAACTTAATTGATCTCAAAATTGACAGGCATCTGAAAATCCAATGTTCACACAAGTGCATGTTGCCTTCACTTGTCATCATATTGGACTTCTCCCTGGGGATGTTTTGGGGGTAGGGTGGGTTGTGGAATTTTTTTGAATTTTTTTTTTTTTTTTTCATTTTTTGGGGGAGGAGGGGGGACTTGATTTGGGGTTTAGGTGGTCATTTTTTCATTATATACTGGAGCATACAGAATTTTGCAGCTGTGTGTATTCACTTTGATCTAATGTGAATAGAGAGATACCAGACTATAAAATTGCTAGTTGTTTAGTTGATTGAAAAGGAAAGGGAAAAAAAAGAAAGAAGAAGAACAAACAGTGTCAGGCTGTCTATTACAGTTCCTCAAGTGAGGTTCCAATTTAGGCTTGTCTGATATAAAGAGGGATTCACACTTACTGAAAGCTAATAAGCCAGCCTGATGCCAGTATTGGATCAGACTTGAGAAGAGTTTCAAGTTAGATGAGAAGACACTGAGCATGAAGAAAATCAAATAGTAAGGTAATTGGTGTCTATGTTCTGGTATCATCTTGGCAGCACAACGCTTTTAGAACATCAGCTGTGGAAATTCTCTGCAAAAGGTTTTTTTATTGTCATCTCACTTCAGGGATTAGAGTCTATAGATGGATAGGCAGAACAATACTTCCTTCTCACATGGCATATGCTTAGCTGGAAGTGGACAGTGACTACCATTTCCTACAGGGACTGTGGTGCCAATTCATCCTCCTGTTAAACAGATACTTTCATTTTTTCACTAGCACAGAAGGGTAGATGGGTGGCTGGAGACATCTGTAAAAAAGGATGAACACATTAAAAGCATTGAGTGGCCTAAGTTCATGCTGTCTGGAGAGTTTGAAGGGAAAAAAAGGGCTTGCCATGACTGCATTTCAACATAATATTAAAACCAAACAACTTTAAAATTATCATGAAACGGGTATATCAACCAGAGTTAGTATGAAAATTTAAAAAATGTTGGAGGCAAAAGTGTTCCCTCGACTGTCTCATTGAAATTTATTTGGTAATGTCTGATGAAACATTGAAGCATAGATGCAGCAAAACCATTTTTCTATTTTTAAAACTTTTCAGAGACTTCTTTATTAGCCTTATAATGGTATAGTCTTCACATCCCCTGCTCTTCTTTCCTTGTCTTGCCTCATAACATTGATGTATCTTCCCTCTTACATTTGGGCAGACTCTGGTACAAACTTTGGAGATGAAAAATATGCCTGCTAGAAAGTTTTCTGTGGGAAAAGGTGAGCTTCAAGATTTTCAGTGAGATGAATGGAAAGAAGTAGGTCAACAGAATCCCATCACTCCAGACAGCAGATCAATGAGGCACAGGGAAAATCAAGGTGTGTTGGGGCGTGGCCAATCCTTGTCAGACTGTAAGAGATCTCTAAAAAAGAGAGCATGGAAGGATGTGAAGAATTTTGAACTACAGCTGCCATGAGCCACAGGAGACCTTGCACTATCATGGAAAACCTTGAGGACCCAGCCTTAAATATACCTTTACAGTGGTTTTTTTTTTCATCTGACACAGTTCATAATATTTTATTTTCAGAAAGGCATTGGTATTTGCTCTTTCTATCTGATTTACTGTAAGAACGAAAGATGAAATAGACTGTCTGAAGACAAAATTTTTGGGTTTCTGCAATCTCCAATCCTGATGGCACAGTCTCACAATTATTTATTTTCTGAGGTCCCGTCTCATTTGGTGCAAACAAGCAGCAGTGAATGAAACAAGATAGTCTTGTGAATGCCTGCCATTCTTTGAAATATGGAATTGAGAACCATTTGCAGAAATCAGCATTATTTATGATCACCTGTAGAAACCCATTTTGTGTAATTCTAATGAATTTGATCTATTTTTCTCTATGATCATTTCTTTACTGGTAGAACTGACAGTTTTTAAACAATTTTAAATTAACAGATGAAGAAATAGGTAGAATAAATAGAATGTCCTGTGTACAAATGCTGATCCTGCTTCTTTTACTGAAGCAAAAGACCTTCATAATTCATTCATGCCTTCGCAGTCATGACTTATGGAGCTTTTATACTCATGAGAGAAACATAATACTCACCCTTCATGGGTGAAATATTCTGTATGGGCTGGGGATTTATTCTCTACTGGTGTCTCTCTTAAAGGGCTGATGAGAAGTGTTTTTCAAGGGTTAGATTTCTTTACAGAAATTAGATCACTTCAGACCAGTGACAAAATGTAACCAGTTTCACTGTTCCAGATTATCCTGACTTTACAGCTTTATTCCATATTTTTTTCATGCCCATATTAAATATGAAATACCAAGACATTTTGTATGGCGGTTAGCTGAAGACACTGTACACAACTGGTTTTGGACACAGGTGTTACTGACTACAGTGCTAACAGGGACACATGAATTGAGAGCTGATCTCCAGGCACTCTAAGGAAGAGACTCTTGTTAATACTTTGGGCCAGGAAGTGTGTGTCAGCACCTTGAGCCAGGTTCCACCAAGCTGAACTGTCTGCTCTGTGTGATGTAAAAAATTTCAGAAAAGATTTTGTATTAACTATTTCAGAATGGTAATTTTGCTTGAATAAAGCCAAGTAAAGCAGTCAGATGTCTTATCAAGGACTTATGACTAGTACCACTACAATTTATTCACATGTAATTGGAATGGTTTAACCCCAGGCAGCAACCAAGCCACACACAGCCCTTCCCTCCCTTCCCACCAGTGGGACTGAGGTGAGAAGTGGAATGGTAAAAAACTAGAAAACTTGTGGGTTAAATTAAAGGCAGTTTAATACTGTAAAAGCCACACACAAACAATGCAAAACTAGGAAATAATGACCATAATTACAATCATAATAATTCCCTGTTTCCTAAGCAGGCAGGTGCTCATCCATCTCCAGGACAGCAGTGCCCCATCACATGTAATGGTTATTGGGAAGACAAATACCATCAGTCCAAGCCTCCCTCCCTTTCTCCTCCCTCACCCCACTTTTTATATGGAACATGATGTCTGGAACAATCCTGTGGTCAGCTGGGGTCACCTGTCCTGGCTGTGTCTCCTCCCAAATTCCCATTCACCCCCAGCCCTCTTAGCAGTGTGGCAGTACAAAAAAGCAGAAAAGGCCTTGGCTCTGTGCAAGCCCTTCTCAGCACTAACAAAAACATCTCTGTGTTATCAGCCCTGTGCTCAGCACAAACACAAAACACAGCCCTGCAGCAGACACTGGGAAATAAGGTAACCCTGCCCCAGCCAGAACCAGCAAAGTGGGATAATCCACTGACTTCTGGCAGGATGCACAAGTGGATGTTGTCCAGAGCCACGCACGAGGGAGCAGGGCACCAGGACAAGTACATGGTACAGTTTACAGCCCATGGCTCAAACCCAGTGCTCTCACTCAGACTCCAGTCCTGACAGCACAGTCATCTGCACACGGTGAAATTATGTTCATGCATTTTTAGGTACTCATATGTGTGTTTAAAAAAATTCAGCCTGAGGAACAAATATACAGAACTGTGTAGGGACATGAAGATGCAAATATGTGAAGTGTGGATGTAAAGTCAAAATATTGATTTTGGCTATGTATTACTGAGAGCAGTAGATGCTCTTCAAAGATTGAAGATTTTGGACAACTTCTTTGTGCCTCAGTTTACACTTACATATCCTAATGTATTAATGGTATTTTCAGGCATATTTTACAGCTCATATAATATTCTTATCATTTTCAGAGAAGTTTTGGTGAAATTACATGTACAAATTGTGGGACAAATACATCAGAAGTCTTGCATAAAATATTTGAGTCTAAAAGAGTGATTAGACATTGCCATTATTCTGATAATGCAGAGTTGAAACTTTTTATCACTTCAGAGAAAGTTTATTTTATCTGCTTTAGTTCTGTTTCTTGCTTTACTGCTGGTGACAATGTGTTGTGTGACACCTCATTAGATAATTACTTGATTACAATTTAATATCTTCAGCAGAATCTTCCAGAAGTAATGCACTTATAGTATAAAATTTTATGTGGCTGGTATTATTAAGTTATTGTATTTTAAACAGATTGCATGGATATGATTATTTCATTAAACTACCAATTGTTCTTGTGTGTATGTGTGCTGGCAAGGAAATAATCAGATAATGGATACTAAGGCCACCCTCTGAATTGCACACCACTCCTCAGCTATCCAACCTGTAATTTTAATGCAACATTTCCCCTTCACTAACACACTCTGCAGTTATATTGAAATTATAGCTAAATTGTGCAAAAGTCAGAAAATTCTGAAATGAAGCGTTAGCTAAAACTGGCAGTTCTTTCCACATGTATAATTAAAATACATTTTTACTATTGGAGGAGTGTTCCAAAGGAAAGGAAAATGATAAGAGAGAGCGAGCTGAGCTCTTGATTCTTTTTGTGCATCATCAGCAAGAAGACTTACTAGTTTCTTTATAGTGACACCTGTCTGGTGCCACCATTAACTGCTACAAATGTTGAAAAGTCCTAAATCTCAAGATCTAGAGTTTCATGGGTGGGAATGGACTCACTCAGTCTCTGGAGCCTTTATTTTCAGAAGAGACTTGTTGGGTGAGTCCTTGGTCCTTTTGTAGGGGTTTGGGGTTGATTTTGATACAGTTTTTAGGGCAGACTGAGTGCTGATGTGTGAAGAGGAACGTGGTGTTTTCATGTTTCTCATGATGTACTGCGGGAAGAGGACCAGAGCCAGGATTCAGGGTGGCTGCAGAGCAGAGAGGAAGGGATTTGTCCTGGGGAGGACAGTCAGAATCTCCACTCCACAAGCTTACAGTGTGGCAAAGTGCAAGAAGAGTGTTTGGAGTGTTCTAAGCACAACAGTTTATTCAGACATGAGTAGGAGGAAGAAATTATAAATGGAAGAGTAGAAAGAAAAGGAAAGAAAGGTGATGGGGTAAAATATGGATCTTCAAAGTGTAAAGTACAACACCAGAACAGTTTTTCCTTTGTTGCCTTCACCATTTTAAAATGTCTTTAAACTTACTTAGAAAAGACCATGTAAAAGTATGACGCGGAGAAAGCATTATTTTATACATTGTTACGGGCAACCTGAAACAACAAGGTTGGCCTTCCATCTAATAAAGTTTCAATTACCAAAAAGGGGAATAATAAAATGCACTTATGTCGTCAACAATATAAATGTCATCTGAAATAAAATAAAATAAAATAAAATAAAAATAAACATAAAATTAAAATAAAATAAATAACAAAAATAAAATAAAATAAAATAAAATAAAATAAAATAAAATAAAATAATATCCTGCTCTCCTGATTGTCTATTTAACATTTGTTTAACAGCAGGGACAACTGAGTTTAGATTTTTTTGTTAATAGCTAAGTGGGTTTTGTTAAGCAAAGGTATTTTGGCTCAAGCAAAAAATTAAGCAGAGGTAGAGAGTGAGCACCACTCCCACCATTCAGATGACAGTCAAAGCAAATTAATGAGGTGGAAGGAGGAACAGGGATGTAAGATGATGAGGCAGGGCTGCCACCTCTGTTCTCTCTCTTTTATCTTTGTTTTTTACCTGTTCCTGTGTCAGCAGCCTCTGTAGATATATTGAGCATATTTTTATGCAATCTATAATTTAACAGTAGTCAAATACAGTTTCTTAAAATCTGAAACAAGAGCAGCCTATGAAAACAGTTACATCTGAGTTTTCTTCCAACCTCTCTGTTTTTTTTTCCCTAAAAATTGAAGCCAGTTGTTGCTGGAAGAAGGGAATGAAGAAAACACTATCTGGTGACAGCTGGTTACACTTTGGTTCATATTAAGTGCTCTCACTCCTTGCAACAACACTGAGAAGTACACATTAAAGACATGGACTGCATCATACATAGGACTAATAGGTATGATTGTAGCTGAGGTTTCTCAGAACTTGCTTTTATTACAACAATAGCTTTGATTTCCCTAATTGCCTCTAACTTTGCTCAATTGTAATCCTGTGAATTGACACTTGACATTGTCATGTTAAGCACATACATCAGCTGGAGTTACTGAGTTTCAGCAGCAACAGTTCAGGCAGTTCCAAGAAGGGAAGGAAACTTTTTCAGTGCTGCTTTAGAGTTTTATGGGAGATCCTTTTCAAAATGAGCATATCATAGAAAGGAATCCAACTGAGGCTACCCTTGCAACCCATTCTTTGGCTGTTTACAGCTGCTGAGCATTTGACTTTCAACCTTAATGTTGTTGTCTAGAACTTCATGTTGGAGATATTATGCAATTTCACAGTGGGTTTGTGCAAAAGCATAGATTTCATCTGAATGCACAGTACACAAATCACACAGCAATGAAACCATCCAGTTTTAAAGGGAACCTTGGTTTATTTTTGCAGCTCTCCTGATTTCCTTCTAATAAACATGAATCTATCTCTTAATACATCTATTTGTGCATTCAAACCTGTTTCTTTTCATTACTGTGTAGGGCCTGTGCAACTGTTCCTGCTGTTTCTTATCCCAGTTTTGGCCAACATCTGTATATTAGATAATTGGGGAAAGAGCAAAATAAATTAACTTCAGCTGATTTTAAAGCATTAGGTTATACATCAGATTAAATTACCAAACCTTCACTGGCCATGGAAGTTTTGCTTGGTCCAAGATTGTGTCTTGGCTCTGATTTCATAAAAATATTCTTTCTCCTGCTACAGGATGGAAAGTGTGTATCTTTTATCAAGGCAGATAGATCAGAGTCTAATCTGTACATCTCCTTACTACTGGTATTTCAATAATTTTTGTAAAATACTGTGCAGATAGGATTAACAAACTATATATAAAAATATAATAATTTAATAGTCACATTGATTAAATATGTCCAAAGTTTGGCTGATCTGGTTCTTCCTAAGGTTTGAATGATAATAAAATATGTATTATTCCATCTTCAGGTAAAAATGAGGCAGAACTGTTGTTGAACACTTAGGAGTGTATGAACGTAGAGTGAAAACTCCTCAGATCATCCAAGTTCTCTGCCATTAACTTTGACACCTTAATCTGATGAATATTTCCTGTATAAAAGGCTGAGATACAGTTTTTTTGAAAAGGACATATTTCACACATTCCATGAGAAACTTTGGCAAATAGTATAAGAAAATATTGCTTATGATCCCTTGCTTCTCTTTGCCAACTAATGTATTGAGAGACACAGAATACAAAACAAAGTGTCAGAAGGATATAAATCCTTGGACAGATAGAATGCGAGAAAGACATTTTCAAGCACCAGTTTTTAACCCAGGTCTCCAAATGTCATGAATACCAAGCAATGGTTTTTGAACAGAGCGTGTATTGAGAGTAGAACCAGTGGATTTTCACTAGTTTTCTTCTGCAAAAATGTTCATGAAGAAAGAGATCACCACACCTCTTCCCTTAGTTTCTATGATCAGATTGTAAAGCCAACACTAGATCTACTAGAATCAGCAATGACAGAATTGCCCTTGGGATTTCATCATTAACATTTATTCCCCTCTTAGGATTTTGTTTTCAGGAAGGGAGCAGTAATGTATTTTATGGAAGGAAATTGTGAAAACTGGAGTTCCAGATATGCTGTCTACACAAGCTGCAGCAGTAAGGCACAGAAGGGAACAAAAGTCTAGAGGCAAAATGACATAAAAGCAGAACAAAAAAAAGATGTAATAAAATGAAGGGGGTGTAGTTCTGAATTTGAGCATTTCTCTTTTCTGTTCTTCTTGCTAAACACATAATTACCAATCTTACTGACTGAATTGCATTAATCAAAAAGAGGTGGTGGTTAGTAGAAGCTTAGCAGTTGTATATAAATAGAGTTTTAGATATTAGATGACAATTAAAGGCTGTTAAAAAGTAAATTACCAAGTGATGAACTAAGCCTCATGAGGGCTGGAAGGGAAGTAGTAAAGCTGAATTAAGCCACAAACCACGAACTACAAACAAACTACTGGCAGCATGTCTGCTTCCTAAAACACCTTATTAACACCCTGTCTTTAACTCTTTTAAAAGTCAAAGAAGAAACTCACAATGAGCTATAAAAATATACTGAAACCTCTCTCTCAGGTTCTGAAACCAGCAAATCTGGAAAATCTTCATTTTAAAAGGAAAATAGTAATATAAAACAAGATTATTTATTTATATTTCATCACTACCTTATACGCTTAAGCTTAAACTTCACCTAAGCAATCTTGACAGTTTTGGGATCCTCTAGTAAAAATCCAGCCTAACGTATAGCTGATGGCAATGAGTGACAACCAAGAAGGCAGGGAAGTAGTCCTGCCAGAACAGCCAAGCCCAAAGGAGTGTCCTGGAGGTCCTAGGGTGACTAAGGACTTTGCTTTGATGGTGTGAAGCTTGTGGTGTTTTCTCACTCATCTTTCTCAATTTTTGGGGCTGAGAATGACCATAGAAAGTTCCTAGTGGGAACCTCAATCCCCTCAATCAGGAGAGCCTGTAGGAATGCCTGTGGCTGTGGAAATGTCCCACAGCAATGCAGTTGAGTCCATTCCCCCCAGTGACACAGAGGAGAGGTGAAGTCCTGGTTCTCTGATGAGGCAATGATATTCCATGCTTATCTCAGGTCCTGGAGTCATCCTACCTTCCCTTCGTCTCATAAATGAGGTTCCTATATTAAAAACTTGATTGCCAGGAGAGATTTGGAGGAAAAAGGCACAGTCTTAGGAATTGCACACCCCTCTCCATGGACAGGAGGAAGTCTAGGGTGTGTGGGACCATGAAAGAAGTACTTCTGATAAGTGCCAGATCTGCTAGTTGAGAGCACTCTAATCAGGGACCAGGCTCTGCGTGCATTTCTCTTTGCCTGCATAAAGGGGTAATTAAGTATTAATTAAGAATTAAGTATTTAAGGTGCAGTATCATGCATTAAACCACTTTGATAAGTATTCCACATTGGCTTTTTGTCAAAGGCCCTAATTATCATCAAGCATGGCTCTACTACCCACTGCAGCTTCCCTTAGATCCAAAATCACAGAGCAGCACATGAAAAAATAGAAAAAGAAAAAAGAAGAAAGCTATGCACTGTTGCTTAAAATTGAATGTCATTTTTACGTACAAACACTAGCAGGTGTTGAGCAGGAAAAACCCCTCAGGTATCAAGTGTGGTTGGGATAGAAAATAAATGTGAACAGTGCTTACACTTGCTCAGCTTTTTTATGCCAAAGCCCGTTCTCCACACAAGCTCTCTCATTCACTCACATTTGATTCCCTGTTCCTATTTCTGCTCAAATTCTGACCTCACCCCCTTTCTGGTAAGGTCCTGCTTTCTTCTGCCCACCTTGTTCTAGTATCCTGTGATTCTGATCTTATCAGGAAATGTGCTCAATATAACATAAGATATTGTAGCTGGTTTAAAAGATTTAATGAACGGAAGTTGATAAGGACAATAACAGAAGATGCACAAACTACAGAGGACACCATAATTCTGCCTCTTTTCTTGTTTTATTATTGCCTCATTATTTTTTCTGTCACTGTAGAGTACTCCAGAGGCTCATAATATCCATCCTTTATAGAATTTAAGAAACAGATTCACTGCCTGTTTCAAAAGAGAGAAAAATAGGCGCTTTTTTTCCCCCCTTTTAAGTTGTCAGTGGCATTAGAAAGAACTAATCACATAGTCCTAGAAATAGAAAACCTCTATTGCAGTATCGAATCAGGAACAGGAAGAAAGTAGTTCAGTATACTGGCCCCTGCAAACTTTGCAGAGGTGCTTTTTTCTCAGTTGTAGAGAAAGACTGTTAAAAGATGACTTGATACGAAGGAGAGCTTTGTCCTTTAGGATATGGATTAAGAGCACCAATGTATTTCTATGCTGGGCGTTCAACAAATCTCAGCATCACAATGTAATGATTTAATCCTATCTGAGCTTCCCTTTGCCACCTGGTCACCTTCTCAGTCCCTGCAGAATACACCTCATTTACATTTTGTCCATTTTCCTCTTACTGCAGACTTTCATTAGTTTATTCTTTATCTACCCTAAAGTGTGTCATTGCTTAGATAGCTCCTTTCATTCCAAAGTGCTTTACAAACATTAACTAATTAATGGAGAAGGCAGAGTATCAAATAATGAATTTTTCAATCTATTGGTGAACTGATATAGACTGACATAGATAATATGATTTGTTCACTACCTGAGTAGTTCAGAGGTGGACATTAATTTAAGGTGCTGGCCAATTCGACTGTCACTGATGATGACAGAAAAAATAATCAGTTTATATTTTTCTTACATGAGGCATCTTTTTTCATTTGAATTCATCCTTCAATCCTTCACTTAAAATTAGTTTCATTGAATGGGATGCCAGAAGAACAACAAACTACTTTTCACATAAATGGGCAAATCATGACTCACACAATTATTTCCTAATCATGAAAATCTACAGATTTTACATTTCAACTGAAGAAATAGCTTCATACAATTTTGAAAGCTACTTTTACGCTGTTTCATGCTCCACAAAAATCCATTTGGATACAGAATGGTGATGTTTTGTGCAAACATATCACTTTTTGGTTAATAATAATGGCCTTGAGCTTTTTAATCTTCACTTTCATTGACCACCTACCATCATTTTCTACTGAGGTGCAATAGAAAATGCCAATTTATAATGAAGGTTGGAGACACATGATCAAAGTAAACCAAGCTGGGGTAAAAAACCTTTTCTAATTCATGATGTAATAGGAGGAAAAATGAGAGATTATCAAGCTGTGTTTCGTGTGGTGGACATATTTATATGCATTCAGGAAAAACGGAAGGAATTGGGAGACTAGCACAAAAATGTGCGACTTCTTGTCTCCCAGATTTACAGCATGTCTGGGCTGGTAAACCAAGCAGAAACCATGCAAGGGTGGTGCAGTCTTGCTCTCACTCCAGAGGTAATTCTATTTGGAACAGTATTTCACCCTATTCAAATGTGTGTCCATAACAGCCAAAGTTGGAATAGATCACGGAAAAGAGATGAATCATTCTGATTGTATAAAAAGCACTTAAAAGTCTTCTTTAAAGAACCTAAACCCACAACCACATTGGTATGAATTAACGTGTGGGCTCCCATTATTCATAACTGATGGCAACTGTTAGCTGAGTGTCTGAATTGCAAAGGCATGGAGGACATTAGCATAAATGATTTGTCCAAATACTATTTCTGGAAGAATGGTTTCAGCAAGTGGAACTAGGTATGGGTAGGTCAATCTTCTACTTGGGCCAGAATGTGTCAGAGCCACACAACCTGTTTTACCTACCACAAAGCCCTGCAAAGCCAAGATCAAGGTTTTGGCACAGTAACTACTCCCAAGCAGAGGTCTTCTCATAGTAATTGGTTATCCAATTCCATCCACCTGCTGCCTTAGCCATCCCAGTAAGGAAGTCTTTTCAGTGTCCTTCCTTCCCTCCTTCTGTCCCAGCTCTATCCCTTCTCCCTTTTGTTCCCTCTCTGTGAAGAACAGAGCAGCATGGTACTAACCCCATCTTGCCAAGATGATCACAAAAGCTCAAGCCAGTCCTGGTTATTCATTAGTTGCTCTCGGTCACTCTGCTTTGAAAGGGATTCAGTCCTCCAGCCATGGACAAGGAGCTGTACCATGTAATTTAGATGGCCAAACTCACCACAGTGAACAAAGGCACATTGACTGAGCAGAAAAACTTAGCAAATATTTGTGAATAGAGAATATCTTTCATAGTCAGGATCTCATTAGAGATCTTGACAGAGTTCAAGAGCATTCAATGCTCTTGAGCACATTCTGTGACTCTTGGGGATGGTCTTGTGCAGGACTTCAAAGGAGTCAAAGATCTTTTAGGGTCCTTTCCAACTCAGCTTATTCTGTGGTTCTGTGATTCTGCTGATATGATTTATAATGGCACTATGCAGTAAGCAGTTGAGTCACTTTGAGATTTTTCCATAGGGATAGCCTCTTTGGAATGGTAGAGAGCTCTGTGAAGAGCAGCCCTTGTTTAATCTCTGTTTCATATCTGACAGGGTTCATATCAGATTTCATACTTCATGACAGTATATCCATCATATTATCAGGAGATTCTAACTGCAGGTAAAAATCAGTTTTAGAAATAAATCCTTCTACTACCTCATCTTTGCTGTCTAATAATGGAGTCTGAAATGATGTCAAGCTTAAGTCAAAAAATTTTTATTCCAAAAATTTAGACAGAATACTTCTTTAAGTTCTTTTTATCCAGACAGGGAAAGGGAGGGGGGGAAGGCAAGAGGTGTCTGCATTTAATTTAATTCTCGATTCATTTGCAAATTGCTTGGCAAACAAGTTTATGCATATTAATTACATTTCCAATGAAAAATATTTGCAGTTGCACCTGTTTTCGTGGCAAAGTATAAATTTGGCTTGCAAAGCTAATATATATATATATAATTTAGTAAGTGTTGGCACAACCATTTTGATGGAATCTATATGGCTGGAGGAACAAATGCTGTCACATGAGGATTTTTCCATCAGTACAGGACACACAGTGGCTGGGGCTGGTTGCTCTTGGGGAACCCAAGGTTAAAGCAGCCTGTGACAGTGCAGGTGGTGGTGAAAATGTCTCATAGTAACACAACATAGTAATGTTATCTCACTAAGGATTAAATGGAAAAAGTTGCTGATAAAAGTCCTCTAGTTTATATACACAAAGACTTGCCAGGTGTATTTGCTTGCTGTTTCTCAGAGTTTTTTTCATGAGAATGGGGTTTTTTGGAATATGTCATCAGTGTTGATCTACACCTGGCTTGTTTTTTATTGGCAAAAGAGCCCATAACACTGAGATACCACAGACAGGAGCTGCCACAGGTCAAAACCTGATTATAGCAAAATTTAGAGGATAGAAAGTACATTGTTCAGATAGAGTTTCTTCCTGCAGGTATCTCTAAGCAATGCATTTGATTGTTACTGCTGTGGTATGATTTGAGTTTCTCAAATTTTGCTTGCTTTTGTTATCTAAAAGAAAATTTAAAGTAAAATGCTTAAATTAACTTTAAGTGTTTATTTCTGCTTCATTATTTAAAGTGTTTATTCAGTGCCACAATTTAGTCTTCACTGAGCTTGTAGTGCATCTTGCATAGAATTGCCAGAACCATAATATAACATTAGCAAATCTAATGCTAAATGGTGCTTGTTAATGGTTGAAATTATAGTTTGGGCCCTGAGAGTATAAAAGCATCATGAGATCCTTTGCACTTGGATATGGGGTATGGAACTCATATTAATGTTGATGAAATTTATGCTCAGGTGTCTGGGAGAAAATATCCATTGTGAAAACTGAATTTCTCATAGCTGTGCTTTGCACAAAGCAAAAAGCTCAAATGTTTCCCACCCATTGCAAGCTTCACTCAAGGCCTGTAATTATAGTAATTAATGGCATTGTATAGCACTACTTATTTTTAGTAGGTGTAATTGCCAAGGATGCTTCTTTATAAAATTCTTTGAACTGCTTTTTCTGTCAGTTAGCACAGATGCTGACCGATATTTTTTTTCCTAATTTAGAAAAATAAATCAGCCACCAAAGTCAAAATTCTTCAGAATAGTGGAGTCACAGTTCATGCTGAGAAGAGACTTGCTCCCTCAGGAGTGATTGATTTTAATGTATCTGCTCATGAAGTAAGATCCTGTTTTAACACCTGAACAAGTCTGTGACAAGTGATTCTGACAAGCGATGTTCGAAGCTTACCCTGTCACCAGGGTTCAGCTCAGATCATGCTTTCAGGGATAGCCAGAGCTTTCTAAAGATCAGTCCCTGAAAGGGAAGCATCCTGTTTTTCTTGCAGCAGCCTTGTTTGTTTCCTTCCCTGCAAGGAATTACAACCATTTTTCTGAAGCTTAATGGATAACATTGAATAAATCCAAAAAGAACAAAGGAAATATCTAGGCACAAGAATGACTTTTGGTTGAACAAATGGATTTTCACCTCTGCAAAATCTAACAGAAGCATCGTGATATTCTGTAACATTTAAACGACTAACACAGAGAGAAACAAGAAAAACCAGCTAAGTGAAAAATATATGAAATTATTTACTGCAGATAGCCCAACCCCTGGGGGCTTGTGAGGAGAGAAGCAGTGAACAAATCTAAAAAGCACAAAGCACTCTTTCCTAACATGTTACAAGCCAACTCATTTGGAAAAACAAAACCTAACATCAAGACGCAACAAACCACAATTTATTAAAATAATTTCGATTTTAGCTAAAGGAAGTAGCTATTTAAAACATATTTAAAATGGAAACAGCAGTATCCTAATTGTTCCTACTTTGTGGGTCTGGTTCCATCACAGTATTATCTCCCTCAGCAGATGTGGTAGGGCTAGTGGGTGACAAGGTCAACAGTGTCTCGTTGTATCCAAATCCAGGTAGAAAACACCCAAATACAGCCTACTAATTCCTCACATTTCAAGTCTGTCACCTACGGCAGAGTAGCTATAGAATCATTGCACATTTTTACTACGTCCTCAGCATAGAATCAAAGAAGTAGAACTTCACTGACTCATGAGAAGCTAGGCCTATCTCAAGCATAGGAAGACTCAGCTTTAAATAAAGAGGTCTAGCTAAGAACTAATTGATTAAATTACCATATACAGCATAAGGACAGTAGCACTACCCTGGTTTTATACCACAGTAATTCATCTGACTTCAAACAAACACCTCCTACATTTTCTGTTATCTAGTGAATATATCTATTCAAAAGAGGAATGGCTGTTTGGTGGGGAAGACACCAGGCTGCAGAGCACAGAAAGTGGTACAGATTGTTTTCAACTGAGAAAGTTTAAGGGTTCTTAAGACAGAGAAGTTCTCTTAAGACAGAGAAGTCTTTGAGAAAGAAATCACAAAAGTCACAGTGAATAGACAGCAAGAGTTTTATGTGGAATGGGCATTTACTAGCTCTGACTTTCTCGCCTGTTTGTTGCCTTTTTAAAAGGTTAAGCATGTACAATGACCAAGGCTGTCAGGAGAGGATGTTCAGGCCCCAACATGGAGCAGATGAAAAATTCAGCTCCTTGTGGTATTAGAAAAGCCAGTCTTCACCTGCTGATGGTGAGTGTGGAAGCAGTGACTTGGTACATGATACTCTGCAAGGACAGCTGTCAGGTGAGAAGGATTGGCTCCTGCAAATGAAATCATTAGATTTGTTCAATGCAGTCACTTCTGTCACCACTCTCTGCAAGTTCTACCAAGCATTCATTGACACAGCAGAAGACATTTTCAGCTATACAGATGAAAACCAGCACTCCATGGAGAAGTCAGAACTTAGTTTCAGTGTTCAGTGACTCTGAACTTAGAATTCAGAATTTAGTTTCAGTGTTCAGTGACTCTGAAGGTACTTCTTTTCATCACTTGTTCCTTGTTTTGGCGTTTTGGTTCTTTTTTTAACTTGTTGATTTTGTTGCTGTTGTTGATTGTCCTCAGAGAAAAAAGAAAAATTGTCTCAGCTAATGCGGGTGCTAAGATGTGAAAAGATTTAATCCTGAAGCAGCCAGGTAGGCTGACAGACTAGGATCCTCTGTTGCTGTGCTCTACATCTGATTTAATATCCACATCTCACTGGAAACTCAAACACACATGAGGAGGAGGCAAATGGCAAACTCAATTGCATGGATATCTCTGCTTTCTGATGATTCCTCATGTGGGATTCTCCACGGTTGTGTTTCCAGTTCAAATAATACTGTAGAAAATAATGGAAGTGCAGTAAGGCACTAAAAGGGACGTCAACAAGTAAGGACTCAGTATGTGTGCATTTTAATGAGGTGTTAATTGAGAGCAGAGCGAAGGTAAACAGCAAACTCGGAGAGGGGGCTTGGATTTGTTGGAAACCAGCACCACCTAAATGCTGGACACTCTAATACAGAATAAGGACAAATTCAATTCTCTTTTTTCCTACTTCAGCCTGTTTTATAGTTCTTTGGCTTGGAACATTTGTAATAGATTTACTAGCAGTTATCATTCCAAGTTCAAAAAAACAGATGGGTAGTACTTAATTGCTGAAGCAGGACTGTTCACATATTAACATTTAGAAAATGCAGCAAGCAAAATATTCATTGTGAATATTTGTCCCATTCTTTAATCCTCCAGTTAAATTGAAAAATTTGTCTAGTGCTATGTTCCCAAATCACATCACAAAACACTGAAGTAATTTTATATCCTTTCCATCCTGAAAGAGTGTGGCAGCACTCTACTTCCACATTTCAAGTGTTTCAACCAAGGAGAAAGTCATATAAAAGGTTTTCAAAAATGTTACTTTATCTCCATATTCACTATTCAGGCTTGAAAGCAAACCCCTTTTTGGCTCCCTCACAGAATAAAATACTAAGGACATGCCTTTGATTTTCTACTTTAAATAGAAAACAAAAGCACTGTTTTTAGGAAGTTAAATCATTTTTTTACTCTGATACTTCATTAGGCTCACTAGAGGCTTGTCTGTCTCAATTTTCAAAGCAGTGCAAGAGATTTTAGTTTTGTAATTTCTCTTTGACTGAATCCCTTATTCCCTGCTTGGAAATGTAGTAAAGTTGAAATGTCAGTCCTATAATAACTAGGAATATTCTTATGGTTTTTTTCCCTGCAAAACTAGTGTGCATGTAGCCAATAACATATTTTTGAAGTGCTGTAAATCTACATCTGTAACTTGAAGTTTAGCCCAGAAATCTTTTTGCAGGGGGTAGTTATTTTTAACCAAAGTGGAACTCTCTTCCACATCTGCTCCTTTAGTGATAACACTGGAGGTCTGCATGAGTGGGCACTTGCCTTATGTTCAGGGGAAGGGGAATCCCTGAGTGGCAGCAAGCCAGCATGAACATGTTGTATCTCCATGATCTCATGGCAATAACATAAATAATAATTTCTTAAGAAGAAATGGTAGCCAAACTAAACATAGCAACCCTTTCAGAGTTACTGTCACTCCATACTAACCAACCAGAGCATCTCAAAACTCTTCCATTCACAGCAGAGGTACGAAGCCCTTCTGCATGGCCATTAGTTAAGGAGAGTGCAAGACTCTGTGATCCCAAGATCCCCTCTGTCCCTTTATGGTGTCCCAAGCATGAGCAGGTCAAAAAACAACCACTTTCAGCTTGAACAAAAATGCCACAATGCCACTAGGTGGGCTGTGCTGCATGTAAGCCTATTCCAGCTGGAAGGCATCCAAGACCCCCAGCATTCCCAGCCCAAGTGGCTGCTCAGAATGGCCTGGCTCTCTGACACCTTGTCTCTCAAACAGAGCACTTGAATTTCTCACTGGCCTGCTCAGAATGGTTCTGCTCCCACAGAGCAGCACATAGGCTGGTGATCTACCACCTTAACAGCACCAAGTCTGGGGCTCATTTTGCTCAGTCTGGATGAAATCCAATGAAATTGCAAAGAAATGCAATATGGTTCAGTAGATATTACACAAAACCCCTGTGGAACTTAATAGAAAAAAATTCTTATTCATAATGATTGTTGACTTGCCTGTAGAATTCTCTTGTTAAAATGCTATTCTCCATTAAACTTCATCAGATTCAGGAAATTATTCTGAAGTTGCTATTTTCTACAAGAACTGATGGCACTTACTAATAACAACAAAGGTAAGAATCAACAAGCAAAAGAACATGGATAGATATGCAAGCAGGAAAAAAAGTCAAGCAAAATGAGGAATGGTTCATATGTCTTCTCTTGCACATCACTCCTAAGCCCAAGTCATAAGATCCTTGGCCTGCACTCTGCCTTAGGCACAGGTGTCTCTGAGTATGCTGTGCTGTTAAGAGGTGAGGTGGAAGCAAACTTCATTTGTTCATACCTCTAGACAGTCAGTGGCTTACATTATTTAAAGAGCTTTTTTTTTTCTATGCACTTTCTCTAATCTGAAATTTCAATATTACCAGCTTGGCTAGCCTCAAGGTTCAAACTAGCACAACTCCAGCTACTCTGAACATTGGACTTCTGTCATTAAACTCACCTACAAAATGCAAAAAACCTAGCATGCCAGGATCTGCTCCTGGGAAAAGAAAGGGTTGATCAACAATAGATTTTGTCTTTCAAAAATGGACAAAGAATCCACAAAACATGGTAAAGTAATAATTACACAGAAGCGGTCTGCAAATGATAATGTCTGATTGAATACCTCCTTTACTGGGGATTCAAACACTATGGTAACAGACAAAAAAGCCTAATATATTTTGGCTAATCAGGATTGATGTTAATTAAAGACGAGTTCAAGATAATGACTTCTCATTACTACGTGATAGCTAGAAAGAGAGTGTTCTACCTCCAGGTAAAATAAGCAATTAGAAAACTTCTGGTTTTAAGGTTTTCTTTTTTAAGTCTTATCTCATTCTCTCTTCTTTTTCTGATGTCAAAATATTAATATGTAAATGTCTGATTTTTATTGCTGCTTAGCTAGATGGATGTTTTTGAATGGTTCTCAGACAGCATTATTCTTTCACTTCAATGGAATTATATTTTCCTGTTGCTGTAAGGGGACCATAGCTTATTGGTTAAAATAAATTAAAAATACAGATGCTAAGAATAAACCCTTGGGTTACCACCAGAGAATGTAATGTGAAGTAAAGGCAGAGTTGAATGTCTCATAGAAGTTGAAGAGCTTTCTTTAGCAAGTGAAAAAAAAAAATTTTTTTTTTCCTCCTAGTGATTTGACTGCCCTAATAGGAATGATAAGAACCCCATTTGATAGGTACTACTTGTTTCTGCAGATAGGAAAAGGCAAGACAAAGGCTTTCTGAAAAATCACTGGCTTTCCTCCTAAAGCCACCAGTGGTTTCAGTATCATCACTTACATTTCTCATTTATGAGGATGAAAGGGAAAAAATAGCCCTCCAAGTCCTATGTACTTGTGACCTGGCATCATAAAACTTCCTGTCAAGGAAAACAAAAAAGGCTTCACTTCAATGACAGACTGGTTCCACCAGATTTCTTCTTCTTTCTTTTTCCTTTCTTGGACCCTAGATTTCTTAAAAGTCCATGAATTGTAGATATTAGGAAAAGCAGCCAGTGCCACAATGAACTTTTAATCATCCTTAGCAATTAAAGCACATTGATTTAAATGCTACCTTTACATGTACCATTCATCAGAATCCTACCACAGACTGGAGTCACTCTGCGGAATTAAGCTGTGATTCTTTTCAAAGAACCATTTAAAAATGGTGGTTTGATGATACTAGAGGTTTAACAAATGCTTACATTCTGTAAGCATGTACAGTCATTAGAGCTGAACAAACCAAATCAAACTGATACTCATTGGAATGGAAGTTTCACTGGAAACCAGACATACAAGTATTTTGGAAAATGCAGTTCCAGACTTGAACAGGTAGGATGAACTTCGAGAGAAACTGTGCTGAATTTTCAATAAACAGAGTTTCTTGTGGGGGGAACACTTGTTAAAAAACACAGGAGTTTCCAGGACACTATTACCCTACAGAATACAGTGGCTTTGTTTAAGTGGTTATTTTAAAACATGAGATTTCTTCAAACCCAGAAATACCAGGTGATACTGAAGGTGCACAAGTACTTATGAAATAAAGCCAAAGGTTGGCTGCTGCAGTGCACAAGAAAAACAAAAACAGCAGAATGTAACTTGCACAGGAAAAAAGCAAGGAGTTTAACTATTCCTACCTGTTTGTATTAATATAAAACTGTTCCTTATGCCATGTGTTTCACTGTTTTATTTTGCTTTGCTGTAATCACTCCTAGAAAGCTCAAATAAGCAGAGCCTCATGAAGCCCATCCCATCTATTACTAATGGTTGGAGAGCAATTGGTTTAGAAATCACCAACTTAAGAATTAAATGAAGTGAAGATCCAAAACACTAATGGAAATGTAGTTTGTATTAACTCTGGAATTGTGGTAATGTGTCTTTGAATATAGAATTTAGATTAGAATTAGGTGCATTCACAGACGAAGGGGAAAATACGTCTATGTTATCTGTAGGGATAGAATACAGAAACATTTGCATTATAGAAATTAAGGAGTTTACACTGAGGACTATGGTCCTGGTGTTCAACTATATACAACTATAGCAAATATACTGTAGAATTTGTTGCCACCTGAAATAAATAGAAAATGTTCCCTAACTACTGCCAACAGAAGGCCAATGGCGCACAGCTGAGATATTAATCACACATGAATTCTCCAGCCAGATCTTTGTAATGTTTCACAAAATTGAGTCATATTAGATAGGTATCAACAGCACTGTTTCAAACTAATTTCTGTGTTGCTTTTTAGCAAGGACAGATGTGTAGACCATTCCAAATTGGATGATGTGATAGCATTTTTAAGTTTTTCAAATTTAACTCATTTAAAGAAAGTAGAAATGAATGTGTGGGAGGCATTTGGTGACATATAGGGATTCCCAGAGCACTTGAGAAACTTAAAAATAATTTAATTACCCCATATCACACTGGTTTCCCTCCTGACCGCCTGGGAACTCCAGTTACCTACCATCTGTGTTCATCTTAGAATATTTAAGGCCTGTGGCTAGGATATCTTTGTTTTACTGTGAGATTTCTGTTTTATCACATAAATTATTCACATAGATTGAAAACCTAATGGAAGTCTTTTCAGCCTTCAAAAATACTAAGTACCAAGGAAAATTTATCAGCTTTGATGAGGAGGGGGCAAGTGTAAATTTTAGGCTACAGTCATTACTTGATTGGGATGAAAAATAATTAGTGCCACAGTCTGTGCTGAGACCTTTATAACAAACAAAAATAGTTGGCTTTAATGAAGAAGCTAAAGTAAGAGAAGGACACTTAGAAAAAGGTGAATTAAGGTGATGTTGGAAATCTCATTAGTGAGAAAGTCAGAGAATGAAATGGAAATAGAAGTCCACTAATAACTTCCTTAAGTTACTTAGGTGAAATTTATTTTCAGTGTATTTCTTTATGAAGAACAGATAAAGCAATATACCCCAATTTCAATAATCTGTTTGGTTCATAATATGTTTTTCTTATTCCAGATCCAGCCTTTCAGGAAAGGGCAGTAAATACCCTGATGCTTCTGTCTGACCACTTCTGGCAAGACTCAGAGCATCAGCAAGGCCACTCTGCCTCATGAGTGCATTGTGAGAAAGGAACTATGGCTGCTCCATGTGAATGAAGTACAGGGGTTGGACCTGGGTCATCACAGCAGCTTGTGGCAACCCCAACAACACACTGCTGGTAAGAAAATGAGAATACCCTGAGTGAGCTGGGATGTCCAAGGAGTTGTCTGGAGTTTGCTATTATGGATTGTTCCTGGATAAGTGTTCTGACTGAAGGCTTCATACCCAGACATGTGATGTCATTCTGTCCAACCATAGGGTTTAGATTATTTTTCCAAAGTTTACAAGCTTAGCAATTTCTGTCTCTCTCTTTTTTTTAAACTTTCTTTTGAGCATCTTTCTCTTTCTTTTTCCTTTCAGTTTTGGGTACAAGGAATGATTTATCTTCCTTTTTCCTTATGACTTTCCACCTCAATTGAAGCAAGTAGAAATAGAATAACTATCTTTTAAATAGGAGGATTTGGACAGAGATTAATTTAGAAGCAAACATTTTTCTCAACATTTTCACAAACATACCGTATAATTTCCCTTTTCACATTATCAATCCCAAAAATTTCTTGGATGCATCAAGAGGTTGTTGAAAGCACTGAAGCCAATAGCAAGGTTGGGCAGTAGAGCAGACCACAGGTGAACACCATTAAAAAGGATTATAAGTGAACTCTTGTGTTGGTCTCACAAACCAAGAAACAGAAGACGACTATAGCCCTCACACATATTTTGTGTTTCCATGTGGCAATAAAACCTAGTTGATCTGCAAGCATCTAATGAAAACTGCATAAAACTATATCTAATGTAGCTTGTGGTCAGCCAAATATGCAGTAATGAGGTTGTTAAAATTGACAAGAACCCCTCCAAATTGGCCAAGAAACCCACTACACTGGAAGGACCTGGGGGACATATGTAGAAAGGAAACTAGACCTAATTTCTCATTACAGGGAAAATGTAATAGTGGAAGGAAAAGCAATAAGGCTTCAACTTGACTTTTAGCTATGTTTTTGGGTTTTTTTAATGCAACAATCAGAATAGGAGTGAGGAAACAACACTGTAATCACTGACATGATCTCAGGCAAACTGCTTTCCTTCTGAAGTTCTGGTGTTTCTACCTGTAAGATCTGAGAAACACATGGAAATTTACAGGGGAAGGGTGTTACATCATCTAGATGATGCTGTTCAGAGGGCCTTTTCTATGGGCAATATGTGATTCTTCTCATATTGGTGTAGCTCTTTTGAGATTAAAGATTAAACTAAAACCAGCAGCTCAGATTTTAGTCTCTCAGAAACTTAGGGGTCAGGAAGCTTTGAATTTGAACATGCAACTGCAATTTAGAGCTAAAGGAAAGAGAAATCTTTTGAATTTGCAAGTAATATAGATGTCATATGGCTGTGATTTTGGCCTGCTGTTAAAGTTATGCAGGGTGCACAGAGTACTATCTGCTCTCTTAGTAATTAGTTATCAAATTACATTAAAGATATTCTCCAATATTTTATAATGGTAAAATTTGCCAGACTTCTCTCTATTTTCACCCTTAGCTTTTACAACAACAACATTCAGCTTCTAGAGGAACAAGGAAGACATTTTGAAATGTTGATGACATTTCCCTGTCAAAGCCTTGCACTTCTGGGCAGGAGTGGTATCACAGAGCTCTTCCCTTGTCCTCTCCTGTTGTACTTTCTGAATGGCACTGGGACTGAGCAGCTGCTGCTATCAAATGCCCCCTATTAAAGGGGGCCACTACCATTCAGTTAAAATGAGGGAAATTAAGATATAGGACCTGGCAGCCGTCTGTGTCAGGGCCCTGCATTATCCTTTCTTTGGTCCTATGCCAGCCACACTGCACAGCTGATGTCTGCTGGGGGCTGCAAGATGCTGGACGTGTTTACAGGAGCATCTCTTCCAAACCCTTATCACACTGGGCTGCTGAGCAAGCCTGAAAGAAAAGGAGGTGACTCTGACTGGTGCCAACCAGAATCCAATATGGAAAAAACTCCATGGGATATTTTGAAAGGGTGGTGAGAAGGAATCTTAGGATGAACTCTTGGTTTTGCTGCTGTTGCTGACGTTACAAAAAGCCCCCCAGTCTTAGTCTCTGGGTGTACTTTGGGAATTCAGCAGTCCATTTATCTAGCTGAATTAAATTGTTAAGCTCTGCTGATTTCAGGAAAATCAATGAAGATGTGACAATTTGCCTTGGCTGATGAGATGGCCTGGGATACCACTTGCAATGCTGAATGGGAATTTTGCTGACAAAGAGCTGTCAGCATTGCATAGTATTGCAAGATTCATTGCATGTCACTTAAAGAGATAGTAGGGGGAAAAGGAGACACCAAAAAGTACTGGCTTGTGGGCAGAAGGCCAGAAGCAGTTCTTTTCAATGCCATATCCATTAAAATTAAAGGGGAAAAAGCCATCTGTGGCAGCTAAATTGGTATAATAAAGTCAGCAGATGAAAGCAAAAAGATCAGAAGAAAAAAAACACAAAACAGAAAAACGTAACTGAAGAAGTTTAAACGTGCTTTTTATTGCCATAAGTTTGCAGCGGAATTGGAGGTAGAGGAAAACATTTTATTAAAAAAATACAAAGAATGGAGACTGTTTCCTCCTCATGCAAGGGAATTGCTTGCAGAAGGAAGCCAGGGTTGTAGTACAGGCTTTTTGTCTGCACTCACAGCTGTGAGGGAAAGATCCTGTCACAAGTGACACCAAGGCATGGTTGGTGCTGGAAAATCCCCAACGAGGTCCCATGATTTCCAGTAGTTCTGGGGTTTTGCTGTCTTCAGGGTGATATTTTTTTAAATGAGCAAAATACTTTTTGGGAACAACTTCATGGCACATTTCATAAACATGTTGATCCTCATGTCCCGGCAAAATTCCAGTTCAGGTAGTTTCATCTGCATGGGACAATTACATCTGCATAGCTCAGCTACAGATATCTTCCACTGCACAGGAAGAATCCTGCACACAAGCTACCGATCTCAACTTAAAAAACAACCCACATGCTTGTATATTGTTAAATGGCATTGTAATTTTTACCCCAGTAGTGGTAAAATCAGGCTGACTCTTGCAGTGGGCTAATCCCACTTTGCAGAGTACTTTTACATTCTTCAGGATAACAAGTTGCAGAAATGCATGCTGCTTCACAATGACAAGAGTAGAGCGCATGTGTTAGGGAAGGTAAAGAAAAGAGAGGTAGGAAAGGTTAAAGCTACAGGAGAGAGAGACTGAAAGAAAAATAACAAGGGAAAGAATTCATTGCACACATTCAATGCCACATTCAAGCTACTACAAACAGTCTGTGATATTGTATTACAAAAAAATTTACTGAAGGCTCACATAAAATTTAATTTTCCTATTTTATATTAAGGTTTTTAATACACTACTATGCATTGCACTTAAAATACAGAAGTAGAACTTTGCTTGCTATTACTCAAATACAAGTAATGCTTAATGGCTGTTGTGAAATTCCAGTATACATTCTTACAAAAGGCGACACTTGAATGCACAATATTTCAGTGATATTCAGTCCAGCTAGCACTGAGATTTTCCCAAAGAATTTATAAAATAACCAGGCTTGTGAGCATGTTTAGTCAAATTATTGTGGAACAAATACACTTATTTATGAAATGTTTGGAGTCTGGTTATAAATACATAATTGTATTTTCATAACTGACATCATCTACAGAAGAGATATATGGTGATCAGTAGAACTGGTACTGCTCCAATCACTATCAGGATTGGATAGTGATTCATGGATCACTGACGAGCTGATGCATGATTCCAAAAGAAACATAAGGAACACAGAATTCTGAACAAAAGTTGTTTTAAAACCTGCGTATTGCACGGTTCAACCTAAATTGTATCCTCCTACTCAGCTGTCCATCCTACCCCAACCCTGCCCCTTATTCCAGAATATGCCCTCCCTAGATGTCAAACCTTTCTTATGCCAACCCCCTGCTTGTACCTCCCCTTTGGGAATCTTCTAATCCTTGAAGCCCCATTGGCCCATGTGACCTGTTCTCCGCCCATATAGTCCCTCACTGGTGAATGTAAAGTAAACCTCACCTTGTACTCCTCCCCATTCTTTCACTTATTGGCTGAAGAACTGTAACCTCCCCTTGTACCTCCCCTATTTAAAAGATTGTGCACTGCACTGGTTTTTCTTTTTCATCTCTGATCCTCTCATGGAGTAAGCTTCTTTAGGGAACAACACGAAAGCCCCCTCCCTATTCTTTGCTCCAATCCTTGATGCCTGACACCCTGTGCCATGGAGCACAAGTCCTACAGCTGCATCTTGGCCTGCGTTGCTTTCTGAGAGCAGCCCACTTTTGGCCCAGTGCCAGGAGCTGGCTGGGGAAAAATCCAACATCACATCAGCCTAGCCTACCTGTCTTACTTGATTCCAAAAAATGGAATCAGTCTCCCAGAGCAGTCACATGCTTTCTCTATGGTGACTTTAGCCACTAATCTATTGTTTAAATGAAAGAAGGGACAGATCAACTCATATTTCTCCCCTTTTATCACTGTGCTATAAAATCTAAGTGATGCATGTGTTTTTGTTTTTCATGACTGTGCATCAGAGCACCCCTAACCTCATCAGATGAATAAAAATCTAATTTGTGGATCTTGTTATGCTGTATTAGCAAAAGCAGCTCTGACAAAACTGAGTAAGTTTTGGATGTGTGGAAGACCTTTGGAGAGCCTGAATTCCTGTCAGGCAGGGTTATATGTACCTGAGAACAGCAGGTATCTACACATATTTGAAGGTTTAGCATCAATAAGTTTTTTGATCAGGGGTCAAATTAGCCTAATTATAAATTGCAGAGATATAAAAAGGATCCTAATTAAATAGGTTGAACAATTCTTAATTAAGATCACAGCTTTTATACAGTATACATAGTCATAGACCCAAATGCATTCTGCCTAATTGTAAATAATTTAGGAGTGTAGACTCTGTGTTCAATAAAGACCAGAAAGGAGGCACTCTCAGAGAGAACTCCTGCCTTAATGGGGCTCAGTTATATTCTGGAAGTGCCCATGGCCTTGGGAAATAGGGGGTTCCTCTATATTTAAGTACTTAAAGTACTTTATTTAGGTGAGACTCTTAAACCACAATCTTAAAGCCAGAAGGAAGAATTATGTTCAGCCAGTGGACCTGCAGTGCAACCTCAGCCACAGAATTTCACCAAGTATCATCACTTCTGTGCCAAGCCTTCTGCTGGAACTCAAGCCTATCTCTTAAAAAGATCAGCTGGAGAAACTGCCTATTTAAAACCAGGATATTCAGTTTTATTATTATAGCTCCAGCATATTTCCTAAAATTGTTGGAATGCCAGATGCTGCTTCGGTGAACTCCAGATGGCGGAACTTTAATCAGTAGTGAGATGTGATTTACTAGAAATTCTCCTCTACAGCAAAAGTAGCTCTCGGGCTTCTTGATTTTTGAAGCATTTTGGGTTGCTTTTCAGACCATGTCTTTAAACTTTATTCACTGTACAGATTTATGATAAGTATCATTATTGTAAAAAAAGTACCACAGACCTAAATAGCGCTTGCAGTGTGCTGTGGTGAGAAGTACAAATCTTTATCACAAGGACAAGGATTGCCTGAGAACCTAGAACATCAGACATTAAACTTTTTCTGAAAGTCTACTTATGCTTAGTGATCACAATAAAATACTTTCCTTCACTTCTAAATGTCCGGGTATTGTTTCATATGGCAACGGCATGGCTAGTTTTAAACATTTGCATAAGGACCAGGTTCTCTGGTTTGCTTGGTTTTATGCTGCCTATAGCTTCCCACGTGGGGTTCCCACACTGATGACAGAGCATAAATTCAAAGGCAGCTCTCTACTTATTTCCCCCTCCAGCCCCCTCACAGGAGTAAAGCAGTGGGCAGCAGCCAGAAAATGATACACTGCTATCTCCAGCCATCCTGTGATACTCTGTGATACTCTGATACTCTCTGTGATCACATCTTCATCTCTATTCAAAGAGACTGAGTTGCTGGAAGGAACCCAATAGATTTGACTGCTTTTTTCTGTCATGGAAGCCTTCTATATTTCTTTTTTCAGTTAGAAGTGCAACTCGATAATGATGTTGTCCTCTGTGGCCCTCAGAAATAGCATGAATTTTTTGTCATATGGAAAGATAAAGTGGAAGGGTGCAGAGAGCTGGTGTGGTTCCCTGATTATGCCTCTGTGGAGCCTGTTTGTTTAACCACAATTGCTTTTTTTTTAATCCTTTTTTTAAAATTTACAGATCTATGAACACTGTCCAGAAGGTACAGGCCATCATTGGTGGGAATTTTAACAATTATAACCTGTGAAAATAACTAGAAATAATTTGGGGCTGGAGGAGACAGTTACAGCAAAAAAAAATCATATTCTACAGCTAAAAAACCCCATAAATATGCAAAGCCATAACCATCCTTGGAGTAGGTATAACTTGGAGTGCCTTTGAGTTAGCCCCACCATAAATTCCTGTGTTCATACTTTTGCTTCACAGGCTGTATCAGCTCTATAGTGGTGGTTGTAATGTGACTCGTACACCTTTCAAGTCCATTAAGCAGTGAACATGGGGGCTGAAATGATGCCCAGGTGCCCAAAAACCTGGCTTGTTTTTCAAATGGGCACTGAGCTCTGTGCTGCCATAGTTGCTCAGGGTATCAGCAACAACAGCTTTAATGCAGGATTAGACCAGGCCATGGAACAACTCACTACCAGAAGTAGCTGCAGTAACAGTTGCATATGTCTGACAGATTTTTGGAGAGACTAGGAGCTACTACCTCATTTCCCCTCCAGGCACACTAAAGCTGTGTCCCCACTTGGCAGCCCACGTATAAAAACCAGCTAGGTTAGAAATGTAGCTGAGGTCAACTCATACTCATGGGTTAAAAGCAACTGATTACCCATTTCTCTTGGGTAAATAATAAGTCCTGTTACAGGGAGGAATTCAAAATATTGATTTGGTCTTACCCAATTTTTGGTTTTGCTCCCCCTCAGTTATGGGAGTCAATGAGCAGAAAATACATTGAAAGAAGAAGCAGCAGAGCAGAGAATGGTCAGGTCAGAGGATTACTATTTGGACTGAACTCTCTGAGTCTCTTCCTCTCTACCAACAGAATCATATGACATCTTTAATCCTCAAAGATCTTGTTCCCCAGTACCTTGTAAAACTTGACCTGCCTCCCTAAGAATGACTTCATGCTTTGCTGAAACACAGCTCCTCTGGGACTGCAAAGTGCTGCCTTCCAGGGGGCAAATTGCAACAGGAATAAAGCTGAAATCAATAGTGGGTTCTCTGAGGTGTTCCAGGAGGCACTTGGGTCAAGATTTTGGAACTGAATCCTCATTCAAGCAAAAAGTTTGGTGGGATAATTGAGGACAAGATGAGATCAGTTTTACATCTCATCTGAAGAGTGGCATTAGTCCCATCCTTTTTCAAGGTATAATGAAGTTAGTTCAGTGCTCACTAATAAATGCTGATACCTTCATTCTGCCAGGACCTGCAATTTTTTAAGGTTTCCTGGGAAGTTACTGATTCCAACACCAGCCCTTCTCCAGATACCCTTTGCACATTAATAAAGTCAGCTTTCAGAAACAATACGGTAAAACGTGCACTTTCTTTGTGCTGTGTATCTTCTGCTGCTACACCAGTAACCAACCATTTATCACATAATCAGATCCTTGCTGAGCTATATGCCATCTGTGATCAAATGAATGATGAATAAATTCAGAATGCAATTTCAGCTACTCTATTTTTTGTTCATATTTTGTTCTTAGTAGATTTGAGTCTTTTTGACCTTGTGAAAAATAGCTGCATTTGAACTAAAAATGTGGGGGTTTTCTATGGTTTTATCCATAGATAATGGACTATGCCAACTTCTATTTCTTTTGGAATTCAATAGAAATTGTTTGGTATATCAGGACATTTTATGCATCCTTATTTACTTTTTCCTCCTTTCAGACTATACTCTTTGATAAAGCTTAACTCCAATCTTTGCTCGTATCTCCTGGCTCCAGGAGCTCTTTTTTGATTTCCATTGTCTTCTGTGTGGAAGTAACTCTTGCTATCAAGCATTACATTTAGTTTTCCACTCATGTAGCTTTGAGCTAACAAATTACACCAGTTTCTTGAGGCCTTCTGAGCTAAGTGAATTTGGCTCAATATTTCTCAGTTATCAGCCCTTTCATTATTTTGAGGGAATGCTTCAGTGATATTTATTTGTTATTCTGGTAATGCAAGTTGTTTTGCTTTGATGCTGAGACTCTGAAACCTGAATACCTGACGACATAGAACTTCCTTCAGAAAAAGCCTAATTAAAATGTGTTACTGCAGTGACCCTTGGTCACTTGCAACCCCTGAAGACATCTCCGATGGATGTCTGGTTTTGTTGCACATCAGCTTTCAGCTAAGGAAAAATGTGTTGGATTTACTCACCATGCAAGAGGTGGTATGGAGCTTTAGTAGAGCAACAGCTCTACATTCCAAATATTCTTGGATACAGAGTGGCCGATGTGAGCCCTGGGAAAGATTCAAAACTGCTTCTTCCCCACGGCATGGCTGATGAGCTTTGTGCAGCAGCTCATAAAACATTTTCTGCAGCTTCTTTAATGGACTGACTTGCGTGTTTACCTGTATTGTGTGCACAGCCAAAAACATTGGTTTTCCTAAACAGTTTTTTGGCAGAAGTGAACAGCATCAGATGGAGACTTGAAATGCTTGACAGAATTCCCGGGGGCAGAAACAGCAGATACAGAGAGGCAGAAATTTCAGCAAGGCACACAAAAAGACTGGACAAGCACTTTTTGGGGAAACAGAGCAGTCTGAGCTGACCAGGGGAGCCAGAGATGCATACTGTTTCCTAGCAGAGGGGAACCCTTCTGTGAGTTTCCTGCAGATTGTCTTTATCTTCAATAACTCTTGGCCTTTCTGTCAGGTTCTGTCATCCATTCTGTTTCCTCATTAAGTCCTTGAATGCTTCTGGTTTTCTCTAGGTCTTCTCATTTACTCCCAACCAATATTTTCATTTCTGTTTTTCCTCGACATAGGATCTCATCACATTTCCTCTACCTCTGATTTTCCCCATTGCTATTGTTGCTGTACTTTCTTGTGTGGTTCCTGTCTTTTCCTCTCAATTCCTCATCATATTTTTTGCCCTGTTAAAGTGAGTTAGCGACACTGTTCATGACACTGCTGCTGTCTCAACCCCTTTAGGGCTGATGGAAGCCCACAGAGACCTTTGGTGCCTTTTTTGAGCTTCAGTACAAATGCATGCACTTGCTGGAAGCCCAGTCAGATAAGAAGTATCCAGGGATCAGGTAATTGCTTCCAGAGGGAGAGCAGGAGGAGTGAGCATCTACCTGAGTGCCAAACCAGTGTATAATCATTGCCAGGTCTTCACTAGGCTTTGGACATAGGGCTCCATGTAGCTCCAGCTTTGGTCACACTCTCAGTGAATACTGTTTGGTGGTAAAGATGGACAGACAGCTCCACCACTGTTGTGTCACACAAAAGGTGAAGAGATGACAGAACCTGCCATGTTGAAGCCATTTTTCTATGACACAAAATAGCAGAAGGGGTGCTAATCACTACCCTGCACTCTCGAGCACAAAGTGGAGATTTCAAGAACCAGTTAAGGCAATCCATAAACTGTACTTCATGAAGGTGAGCGTCACACAAAGCATTTTGCAAGCATTAAATGTGACTCACTGACAACTTAGGCTGGCAGCACAAGCTGTGGTAAGGCAGAAAAGCTGAAACCAAGCCAAAAGATAAAGACATCACTGTCTGATTAGCAATGTGCCATATGTTGGTGAAAATATCTCCTTAGGTGTTTCTCTCCAGACTTTGCTTGAAGAGAGTGAGATGTTTTCTGCTGTTGCACGACATCTTGCACTACATGTCTTAAGTTGTGACGCCTGAAATTTTTCATCATAATGCTTCTTTTACAATATGTGACTGATTGGAAACTGCACCTCAGAAAAGATACGTCCAGTGGTGTGAACCCTCCATATTTATTAAGATTTTACTTCTACACAGTAAAACATGTATTGGCAAATTAGGAGATTAACTTGGTGCAACACACAATGGCCAGCTAGATATGCTGAAAGATGGTGTGCTTTTCAACTGACCTATGCCAGAAACATTCTGAGTAGATCACTAGGTTATACTTCTGCACCATCATAGAAAAGTTTAGAAAGGAGAAAAAGTCAGTCTAGTCAACCCTGTGACCATAAAGGGAGAAGAACTGAAAGTAATCAATCATATGGGTTGGGGTTTTTTTTCCATTTCTAGTCTGTAAGAGGTTAGAAATTATAGTATTGGCTCATTACCTGATGTTGTAAAGGATATATGTTTGATTTTTCTGATAGAGAGTGGGTGCTAGTTAAGGATGATGAATTATTAAATTACTTTACAAGAAACTAAGATGAATATTTTAAACAAAAGGTACATTTGTAAGGCAGCATCATAACATAAAAAACTTATTTAAAACTAAGATAACTCCTTCACAAATTGCAGTTACATTAAAGTTTATGGCATCTTAACAAATACTACACTGCAAGCTGTGTTCAGTGAACTTTGCTTTTTAATGCAAGTTTTTAACCATTTGGATGTCATTGAATGCATGCATTGATATACACTATGCACACTATTAATTGTTTTATCAGGGGGCAAAGCCGAAAAACATTAACACTTTTAAGAACTGGTCTCATTTGAAATAAATTGTGTATGCTTTACTATATATTAACAATAGAAGCAGTCGATACAGCTTTTTTTGGCTTGGGTTTTCAATCAAAAATAAAGCTATTCCTATGACCTCTGGGACTGGATTGCAAGTTCAACCTTACTCATACACTCCAATCTACCATCATATGTCCAAAATTAAGAAAAAAAGTTGACTTTTAAGATTCTTCCTTCCTATCTCTTAGAAATGATGACAGGCTGTCTCTGTACATTGTAGATTGCTGGATATTTGGATCCAGGAGGAGTACTCCTGAGGAAAGCAGTTTTTGTTCAGTCTCAAAAGGAATGGGAGATCTCTTTATTTCCAGAGGAGTGGTTACATGTATAAAGCAGGGCTGCAGATCAAGTAAATGGAACAATAAGTGAGATGATGTATTTTAAATTTCACAATGGTATAATAGTGGGGAGGTGCCAAGCTCTCTTTGGAAAGTGATTTCAGATGTTTCCTACCCAGAACAATACAGATTTTGGAGACTTCATTTAAAAGCAATCACAAGGCAAAGGGTCACCATGCAAACTGACTGACTAATTGGTCTCTGGCCAGATGGAAACCTCTACTTAGTTCATTTCAAGGACAAGTTGCTGCTGGATAATGTATGGCAGATGGGGATCCAAGGGAGTTTATTTTCATGAGTCACACTGCTGTGAGGGCTGTATAAGTCTTTGTACTGGGGGTCAAGTCAGATTTTGTCTTTCTCATCTGAAGGACAATCTGTGTGTGCCCCATATTAAAACAAGGAAAGAGAGGAGTACAAATCACAAGCACAGATCTCACCACAGGTTCTATTTCTTGCAACCTCAAACTGAAGTATCATGTGTTTGCTGTCAAAGTACAGTGCTTTTTGTATAGTATAATGCTTTTTGTTCTCCTGGAAGGCATATGATAATCTTCATCTAGCATTTTGTCACTGTCTCCACAATATGGCACATAAATGGAAACATTTATCCAGAAAGAACCTAGAATATGATTTATAATTTCTCTCTCTCTGATTCTTCCCAAAGACACACTTCTACTAGGAAATTTTCAGACCTTCATGATAGCTTACTAATGAATAAACCCTAGAAGATTGTATTTGTAAGAAGGGGTAATTAGTATGGATTGCAAATAATTTTAATAATATTAAAAAGAAAGATTATTGCAGTATCTGACACTTCAAAGAAGATCCACCCATTCCTATCCTAAATATGGACTCTTCTGCTGCATCTCCTTCCATAACCATTATGCATCCTACAGATTAGTGTACATCTTCTTTTGGTAAGATCTTAAGAATATCTCCTCTTTTCTGCTTTTTCTTTGCTGTGGAAGTAGATTCTGTGGCTTCAGGCAAAATGTGTGAGCTGCCCTTTGTCTTTCAGAACTTTGCAAAATTGTTTTTCAGTTCTGTTGCGGTTTCCAATATCCTAGGAACAAAGACACTAGTGTCTGAAACATCAAAACTTATCAGTTAATTTTAGTTAAAATGCAAAAATCTAGGATTTGCCAGGTAAAGAACATTCAAGATTGCTAGTAAAGTCTTTGTAGGTTGTGCAGCATTTATTTATTTATTTATTTGTTAAAATCCAGCTTAATGTACAGGGTTGTCCCACATGCCTGTGTCCAGAAAGCTCTCACATAAATTGCATGCACATGTGGCAATGTTTCTTCCTAATATGAATCCTTATTTTATGGGGTATTTTACTCCCATTCTCTTTCTATACAAAAGGCTCTCTACAATGTCAGCTAGCTAAAGAGAATACACCGTGCTGTGCATGCTCCGTGCAGGTGGCAGCTCTGGGCACAGCACCTTATGTTTACATTGCAGAATAGGACTTCCATAAATGTCTTTCTCTCATGACTCAGGTTGTAAATATCTTGATATGGAACTGGGTGCCAAGCTGGAGAGTTAATGTGGGGAGGCAGCTGCCAATATAGGTTGCTATGGATATAATGTTTGACCTA
>CM031857.1:17990359-18076855 GCA_018697195.1 Certhia americana | reverse complement strand
ATAGGAATAGGAATAGGAATAGGAATAGGAATAGGAATAGGAATAGGCTTGCCTCTGTCACTGTGGGTGGTATACAGACAGGATTTGGTTCCCACTTGCAGCTGCTTCAGTCTAATCCTCTGAAAGGAGCAGTTTTTGTCAGATGTGTCCACAAGCACATGACTGAGGTACAGGTTACTTGTCCTATCTCTGCTTCATGTTTCCAAATGCAAACAAGTGGGACCTTTGCTGTGACACATGGGGATTGCAATGAGCTCTGTCTGGAAGGGAAAATAAGATCTCACTTGAGTGATGAGTATTTACTCAGCTGGCAAACATAAAGAGGAGAAAACCTCACCCCGTCACCCCACTCTTTTTTTGTCTGTCTGAACCTACCCTGTGGCTCAGTCTAACTCCACATAGTCCTTGAGGCAGCTGGCATCATCCCTGACAGCAAGCTGTTCTGCTGAACATCCATCAGTGGCTGACTTTCTGGCATGGCTGTCCCAGCAGCACATCCAAAGGCCTCAGTGAGGAAGCTTAAGTTCAAACTACCCATGTTCAGCTCAGTCTGGGCAGCATCAGCTCTGTGCTGATGTGATTCCAGTGCCTGTGCTGAGACTGACACCTGCCCTGATGCAGAGCAGGAGAGTGTCCTGGGAGAAACCTCTGCAGCAGCACAGAGAGGAGCTGAGTGATGCCAGGAAGCACACAGCAAAAGAACACTAGATGTGCCTGCCCTTGCTGGCTCTGAAATCAGTTTCTCTCAAGAGGGCCAGGTGCTGCAGCATTTCACTCTGGCCTTAATTGTAGACTTTGCTTGATGCTTCTGCTTACCTTCCAGTAATGTTGACAAATGGCTTGTGCTTTTAAGTGAGCATGGCCATGCACTTTCCAGGACCTTAACAGTTCATTTTACCCTCATTCAACCTGCTGCTGAAATTTTAAGACATTTTTTATCCACTTGCTGGGCAACTTGAGCAGTCACAGGTCTCCAATGAGATGACTGTGTGTGCCACTGAGACAAGGAATTAAATGACTTTTTTGTACCTTTTTCCTTCCACTTGCATTACTCCACCTTTTTTCTTTACTACTCCTACAAATATTTCTATACCACTGTTTGCAAAACATCAGCATTTTTTGCTCTTTTTTTCCTGACCTGTGGATACTGCTCACTATGTGGTGTATTAGTCTCTCCATATTTTTGGTGATCTTATGTGGATTCATAACTCTTTAGTATGCACAACCCTTTTACACTTTTTTTGGCATTTAGAAGGGGCATCAAAACTAGCAAAAATGAGGAACAGTTCAGTGTAAGGGAATGATTTGAGAGGCACTCTCAGAAATATGAAAGGGGCATGTGGTATTCATATTGTTACAACCTGTCTGGCTCCTGAAGCATGGAAGCTGTTAAAGGAGGGTTGAACTTACCCTGTCTAACACCCACTGCTCAGCCCAGATGGAAACTCTCATCTCCTCCACTCTTTTCATCCTCCCCACCCTATTACTGCATTATTGTTATTAGGAAGGATCCTACTCCTTGCTAGGAAGTTAAATGAGAGGATTTAAATAAGGAAGGGAAATGGTATGGAAGGACAGTTCTCCAGAAAATATATGTCCTCTTTACAATTACTATAATGTACCATAAGGATCTTGGTTTCTTATTTCCATATGTGTAGAGACTTAAATTTTTTCTAAGGCAACATGATATAGCTGGTTCTGCCTAGGAATTAGTTTTTCCCCAGTCAATAGAAACTGAGCAGTAATAACCTTAATTAACATTTGCATAATTATGATTAGTAACTTACAAAGAAACTGTTGTAGTAACATTATAAAAGATTATTTAGCAGTTATTGAATTATGCTTTCTTTATTTAATTTTTTTAAGTCACAGGGAGCAGCATCCAGGAGGTCTCTAGTTGATTAGTAATTAAACACATTAAGTAGCTGTAAGCTGCAGTAATTAAGAGACGTTAAAGCACTGTCTAGGTCAAGCAAGATCTACAAGAAGGCTGAATGAGTGTTTCCTGAGGAGCCCAGCTAAACATCAATGCTGTCCAGCTTGAAACTCAGTTCTGGGTTGTTCTTCACTGCTGATGGTTTCATATGCTTATTCTCAAGAAGTGCTCCTGGAGCACTAATGCCTAATTCAATTAGATGGTACAGTTCATTATTTACTGCTCAGCTTCAGCGGTGCTATGAGAATTGGGGCCTAGGATAACTCTTTTTTCAATGTCAAATTACCTCAAGTGTCAGTTGTGATGGATCCAGGACTAACTTCCAACCAAGATTAAAGATCCATGACTTTGCCCTGTGCATGCTTTGAATTTTAATGTGGATGATCAGAAAGCAGCCAGCAAAGGCAAAGCGAGTAGTGAACCTGAAGAGAGATAACACCTTCAGGTTCCTCTGGAAGGCCAAAAGAAACCAGTTGTGATAAACAATCAGCAGCAGGTTACCAGAGACCAGAAACAAGGACATTAAGTCTCCTAATAAGGCACTGTGAGAAGTATCAGCTCTGATTTTTATTTTGAAGTTTGAAAGCACTGAGGTGATGGTATTGAAAAATGCAGACCATTTTAAAAAGAGAGAGAGATCTGTATTTTGGTCTTGCAGAACCCTGAATATATAATAATTTTTAAAAGATCAGAAGGAAAAAAAATACAGAAACTGAATGAAAAACAATGAGTGTCAAACATGATAAGGAAGTTCATTTCATTCCCTGAACTCAAGGATTTGGTGTTAGAGAACCACTTATACACGTGGAGAGTTTATGACAGTGAACTGTTTCTCTGTCATTTACAGGCACTACAGCACAGAAATATTTCAGTGCTTTAGGAGTTATTAATGGACTGATGTTAAAGCTAGTCCTGCTAAAGAACTTTCAGCAAATGAGACTTTATAGAAAGAAAATCAAAAAGTAATGATAGAACAGTTTCCCTTAAAGCTGCCCATCTTTGAATTTATTACAGTTTATCTATACTTATGATCTGATGCATGTTCTTCACATTCAGCCTTCTAGTCTTTATTCTACCTTTATATTTCCTGGGCTTATTTTCTTCTTTCCTCTCAGCATCACAATAATCTATGGGATAGCACATTGTCAGGGAAGTCCTTGTAACTGGCTGCACCCAACTTCTCTGCCATCCCAACAATGTTTACTCTTG
The DNA here is from genome assembly GCA_018697195.1 of Certhia americana. Taxonomy (NCBI): domain Eukaryota; kingdom Metazoa; phylum Chordata; class Aves; order Passeriformes; family Certhiidae; genus Certhia; species Certhia americana. Next base: position 18,073,710 of record CM031857.1, on the reverse strand, counting down.
TCCCTCTGGTTTTGTTTGTTCTCAGATACTTTTTGGTCCCATTAGGAAGAGATTAATCTTTCCAGTCCCAGCATGCTAAGTTTTTCTAATTTTTGTAAGTTGGAAGTGACAAAAGCTGTATGTTTTCAATTAATTTTTAAGACTCATTCTTTCCTAGATTGCACATCTCTGAACATGAACTTCCTTTTTGCTTTGGCAACAAGCTGAAAATGAGATGGCTTAGCTGAGGAGGAAATGAATTATTAACCCTTTCAAACACTAAGAGCACCAGCTAATGAAAACTCTGTATTTTGGAGATCTTTGAGAAATAAGGTTTTATAGAAGCCAGAAGAAAAGTAACTGAAATATGAACTAGAACCACAGAATATTTATAAGTCATGTAATGAGCTCCTAAGCCTAAAAAAACCCCAAAACCAGACCATTATGTGCAATGATTACTAAATGCTCCAATGTTAGACTAGAGTATCGTAAATATTGTTTCATTTTAGCATATAGGAGACCCACAGCTCTTTTTATTGCATGCTTTGGCTATGCTTGTGTATGTTCCAACTGTGAATTTTGACTGCACATTAGGTACAGAATAATCCAATTTTGCACAGCAAAACTTGGCAGACTTAAATGAGTTTCCCTGATTCAAACACAAGATGTTGCAGTTTTGCACAGATTTCACATCAGACATGAAAATTCTTTTTAGAGCAAAAGCTTCACCAAAACCAGACTGGATTTTTCTGAAGCTAGTCACCAATCCATTAAAGTTGATAATCAGGAGAAAGTACAGTTAAAAGCACAATAAAATAAGAAAAATATACCACATCCATTGGAACAAATGAGAGAACAACGGTTTCTATTGACAGTTGCTTTATGACTGGAAAAATCCTTTTTTGGGGGGCGGAGAGGGCTGGATTGCACAGAGCCATCCTGTAAAGGGAAAGCCTAGCTGCTGTTAATCCTGGCCTTTGGCAGCTAAAAATCTGTGCTCTGAGTCTGTTCAGCCCACTCCTCTTTGAGAGCAGAGGCAGATGATAAATTCCTACTCTGCTGCATCCCCAGTTCACTGTAATCAGACACCTTCAGAGATTCTTCCTGCAGCAACACCACTTCAGCATTCTCTGAGCCAGAAATGCCAGGGAAATCTGGTGGAATAATGCTTTCTGCCTTAAGCAAGTCCCTCTTCATGAGCTAGGCAAGTTGGTTCTGTTCTTCTTTTAAGCATCAGGGGCTAAACTGGGCGTCAGCACACAGTAGCCAGTGCAGAGGTTTGGCAGCATCACTCCCTCCAAGTCCTGGCTGTGTGGGAGCTGCTTCCTGTGCAGTTCAGTGGTTCCCTTTGGAGTCTGGGAGACTGATGGGCAAAAAAAGGAGGTAGCTGGCACAGCTCCCCCAGCTCTACCCACCCGTGCTCACAAATCATCTCACAAATCTCAGTATATTTACTGGAGCTGTGAAGCCTGCTAGTGTTGGGGATTGCTCATTAGCTTATATTCACAATTATCCCTAAGGAAGGCAGGACTACAGCCTCTGCTTTCAGCATGCAAATTGAGTAAAGTTTGGAGCTACTGCTACACAAAATCACCAAATTCCAGGCTGTCATTACTGCAGATAGTTTTCAGAATACTGTTTTAATTGAACTAATTATCACAGACTTCAACAGGTATTTTGAGGTTTTAATGAACACTTATAAGAATTTTAATCATGCTCCCATTGAAGGCAATACCAAAAACACTTCAACAGTTTTGCATCACTACACACAGTTCAGAATATTTATTTTTCTTGTATAACTAAATAATGACATAGATCTGCAGCTCATACAATGGAAAGCATTTAACTCAGGTATTCATGACTCATTTTATTTGGAATATTTAGACAAATAGAGCCTCAAATCAAAAATAGATAAAGCAAATTAATAGCTAATTTAGAATAAGAAGAATAACATCATGAAGTCACAGAAGATGGAAGCACCACAATTCATTCTGATACCAAATGAGAAAACCTGCAAGCACCAGCCTCACTTCTGCAAAATCCTCCTGACAGAGCACCTGTGCAAAGGCAGAGAGAAACTGTCCTGCACTTACTAAAGTGAGTGTGTCTAACACAGTCATTGTAATTAGGACTCCAAATGAATTAATTGTAATCTTACTGATTTCAGCAGGATCATTTATCAAATCAGTAGCTAATATATGCAAACAAAAGAACATGCTGCCCAGAGGAAAGAATATGAATAGCAAAAATGTTTAGAACGTAAATTTCCTATGGGGTTTTATTGTGCACCTACAGAGAGAAGCACTCAGCCTGTTCCTTTTTTGACCTGGCCAGGTGTTACTTTTTGCCTGCTCTGCACATTATTGTGCAGTGTGCTGAATCAGGGCTATCTGACCATCCATAATGCCAGAACATGTGTAGGACAGTAGTTGTTGCTCTAGAGAAACAGATTTTTTAACTATAACTTGCAGCTACCAAAAAGCTAAGGGTGGAATTCCTGTACTGAGGCTTAGGGTGCCCTGAAAGTGTCTGAGTACTGATGCAGAGCACACAGATATGAACTGTGCTCTTCCAGAGTGGCAGCTCGAGGCCAGGCAGGGTACTCTAGATCCCCAGTGTAAAATGGGACTAAACACTCTCAGCCACCTGAGCCTCTCCTCAAATATCTTTCTAGGCTTCCCATTTTCCGGTAGCACTCAAAGTGGCTGGGGATGCAATCAGCTCTCCTCAGCAGAAACATGCGCGAATAAGAGGTAATGGCAGGTTCCACGTTTGTTGCTTTAGCTAGAACTTCCAGAGAGGTAAAAAAGTAAGCTGACTTAGAAAAGTTTTCAAGGAATGTGTACTGGGTAATCTAGCGAGGAATATAATGTCCAAGGGCAATAAAGACGTAATAAAGGGCAATAAACAAGATCTAAAAGCAGTTATCTGGCCCTTCTCACAGACTCACCAGGATCAAATTTCTAACAGATGTTGGTGTAATTTGTCATTTATAAACAGCTTTTACACAGACAAGAGTCCTCAGTTCTCCCAAGAAAGTCATTTGAGTGTGTCTCTAGTGTTTACATTCCAGTGCTCTCATTTTCTTTATTAACCTCCCTAACCCATTATATCTTGTCTTAGTCCCACTTGTGGTAACTCTTTACATACATGAAGGCATACTGTGACACCTTCCCACTGTTGCAATCAATTAAATTTTCTTTATTTATTTTAGCCTTTTTTTCTGCTGCTAGACCATGTATTCTAGACTGCTGATAACCCTTCGTGCTTCCATGTGTCCTCTCTTTGACTGCAGAAGCCCTGAATCTTCTCAGTCTCACCTTTTACTCCTTAGTGAATGCTTTGCAAAGCATACAAGGCTGGTCCTAGTCCTCAGGGCCTCCATCAGTTGAATGAGTGGCATCAGAACTGCCAGATATTACTTGTGTGGCTTATGCTGGCTGTCCCAAAGGTTTCACCTGGTAATTGCCATCAAGAAAAAAAGGTCAAAAAAAGATCAGCTGATGAAAACTGAGCAGAAATTATAGAAAAAATCTGGAGTAATGGACATTCTTTTTTACTCATTGTGTCTCACAGTTGATATCAAAGTTCAGATTTGATTCTTGATATTGTATGAACTTCAAAAGGTGTGAACTTTTTTTCAGTATGAAGGGAAGGCTTCCAAGGTTTCCTGTAGTTCTGCTCAAAGAAACCCCTTCCTTTTTCATTCCTCTGTTCAATATTTGACTCTTCTTATTTGACCTTGTGTCTAGTTCTTAGTGAAACATAGAGCAGTGCGGCGCAGTAAAATTATTGCAGGGTTACTTCTCTCTCTCCTGGAAATTAGTCATCACTGTCAACTCAGTTCTAGTGCACTCACTTCTAGAGGGCCATCAGTTTCTGACAACATTAATTTTTCAGACTAAAAATTAAGTGTTTAATTGCAAAGGAAACCTCTCTAAACCAGAGCAGCACCATCTTGCTGCATCTACAGCAGACATACACAGTAGCTCAGAGAAATGTGAACTACTCTCATTTAATTCTGCCCACCACTGGCAAGGATAAGTCAAAATTCAATATAAGACTGTGTAAATGTTCTCTGGGTAGGAAAGAAGGACAGCAGGATGAAAGAGTATTGCAATTCCAGACAAATCTGGACTAATAAATCATCATTATTTTATCCATGAACTCTCACAGAAGACAGCCGAGTTCAAAGATGTCAGTCTAGTTTCCAAACTGAATGGGTAGGAAAATTCTCTGAATGGATTACTTTACCAACTGAGTAATTTCAAGGATTTGTTTCTCTGGTTTAGATAGTAATATGCATGTGATTGCTATTTTGGAGCTGCAACAAAGAATTAAACATTTTCTTCCACATCCCAGCATGATTAAATAGAGAATAGATTGATATAATATATATATATATAATAATCTATTTATGGTGCATACCTTTAAAAATGTCTCCTTAGAGAACTATCACCAGAGATGAAGGGTCATATTAACTTCTGGTATCCCACTTGTTCAGACCAACTGGAGTGATATTTGCATCTCTTCCAGATGAGATCTTAAAGCTGAAAAATTGTGATAGATAAGAGAGCATTGTTGAAATAGCTAAATTCTGTACTAGGCACTTTAAAAGTATCGAAATGGCTTATTTTTCAGCTGTGAAATAGAAGCCTTTTCCACTGTTCTGGAAACATGGGATTCAAGGTGACTTCACAGGGTGTTAATGGACGAATGATCTGCACCCTGCTAACAATATTTCATGAGCAATGATGTAGCAAATAATATAGTCTATTACACTGTGCCTCCAGATGCCATCTGAAAAACACATTGCTAGCTTTAGCATCCCAGATTTAATCAACTTTCCACAGAAATGACACTGATGCTGACTGTAAAAGACAGTGTGTCCTCAGCCCTGACTAGCAGCTCCTTGGATGTGGCAGTAACAGTGTCCGTTTTCTAGCACCTCTCCCACCAGCTGAATTTCTGATGGATAATGAATGGTGATGGCATTAGTCTTCCCTTCAATATGTACAGACACCCATATGAATGGGCACTTGTTTCAGTATGGGGCACCTTGGACATCCTCAGCACCATTTGGACTCATCTCCTTTTTGGGTTCAAAAGATTGGTAAGGGAAGGAATGAAGCTGAGGACAAAATACACTGTCATCAGAATATACTTCCTTTTGCCTTTGCAATTGCTAGACACTCTCACAATCCTTTCATTGCAAATCATTTCTCCTGGAGCACCATTAGAGTGATGAACGTTTTAAATGGAGTCAACCTATTCTGCAGAAGAATAGTTGTAATGACATGCATGCTCAAGTTTGTCCTCAGGGGCTTACAGACTAAAATTAAAGGGACAGACTCACTAGGACATGAAGGGAATTTGCTCCAAATAAATTAGCAAGTGATTTGTTTGAAGTTGGAAATACATTTTCAAAGGTCAAGGCCTTGCTGCTAATCTATTTTGTTTATCAATTGGCGCTGTTGTTAACATCCACCAAAATAAATTTGCACAACCAGAATCAGGAAAAATATCTCCTGTATTGCCTACTCCACTGGCTAAGGGGAAAATTCTTAAATAAGAGTCTAGGCTCTCTGCTTAGACCTTGCCTAGGGTGAGTGTTACATAGAAAATAACAAACTTTAATGACATTTTAATGGAAGAAAATGAAAACTTGTCTCTGATCTTCTGCAGTTCAGCCATTGGTAAATGTTGTAATTGTATTCTTTTGAAGTTGTATTACATCAGTATGAGTAAAAAGAGATGTATGTTGCCCTGAGCTATCTGGAGGTAGGTAATGCAAATAGCAGTGCCAATAATAGTTAGTCACTAGTGATGGGCAGAAATTAATAGAAATTCAGGAAGAAAGAGGTGAGGAGAACAGCTGAGAAGATAACTACAAGCGATTTATAAATTCTGAATTACATCTTACAGAACACAGTGCATTTTCTGTTATTTATTTTAGCTTTCTTTTGTCCTTTTCCTTAACTTTCTTTTTCTTATGTATATATATATAATTTAAACCATGTATGTTAAGAAATAGATACATATAAATAAAGCATATATAAATATATTATTTTCATTTAAAATAAAGATCTTGAACAGAAAGGAAAAAAAAGTAAAAAAAATAGTAACTCCAGCTTCCTTTTTCCATAACCACTATCTCAGAATTCTTAGAAGTATGAAATATCAGTGTGAACGGCTCACAACTACAGTGGCAGGCATGCAACCCCCTCCACAAACTCTGTCATTGTTTCTGCCTTCTCTCCCACTTAGATGTCAGTAGGCTTTACTTCTCTAAGGGAGCCAGTTGCACAGACCCATAAGTTTTCCGTCCATTTTAACACATAAAATTAGCAGCAAGAGAGATTTTATCTTGGAGGGATCTATCTCTTTGCCTCACTCCTCTTTCATAGCAGAAAGCTTGGTGGCCAATCAGTTTTTGCCTACCTTTTGTTTCAGTTCCCTGAAAACTTTCACACTCATACAGTATTGGAGTCTGGAATTATGAGAAATATTTCTTTGCATGTTTAAGAGGTTTTAAGATTTCTGACAAACAGTGTTTTTAACCCTTTTTCATGGAAAAAGGGCTTTTAGGCTCTGGAATGAAGCAGAGTTTTCAAGAGTGTGTATTAGACAGTAGAATAGTGTGTAGTTTTATCACAGGCAGAGAATTTTAGATTTACGGGTTTTTAAGATGGCAGACAGGTGAAGACAAGATGGAGAAGTCCACGTGGCTTTTGGGCTTCCTCCTTCTTCCTCATCTCCTCCATGTTCTGCAGTGAGGTGGCACATTATAGTTGGCTTAGAATAGAGTATAACCTTTTAACATAGACAATAGTTATTGGAGAAGTATTATAAATATTGATTACGTGGATTGTAGTATAAATGTACATGCCACTCTGTGTGGGTGGTATTCAGGGGATTTGGGGTTTTGTGCCTTAGACTGACCTACAGTGAAGAGCTCTGATGGTCAGGAACAGAATGTATTGATAAGAAAGAATAAACTATGAAGAAAACATAAGGAAAGACAGCTCACGACCCTTTCCTTCAAAATCTCTGTCTGGGGAAACAAAATTTTACATTCTTGGGAATCAGGTAAAAACTGCTGGCCAGCAGAGACACAAAAAAATATTTTTTATAAACCCGAGAATACAGTTAACTTTTTTTCTTCACCAGTAAAATAGAGCAGGATGAATTTCAGAAGCAGACAGGAAGGAAATATTTTCTCCACTCAATTAAATTTCCCTTGGCATTTTCTTTCTCTGCACCTCTTGGTGCCCATGCAACCTGTTCCCCTGCAGGGCTCAGCGCAAGCAGCCGCCTACCAATGCAGAATAACTGCATTTAATCTGCAGCAGGGGAGCTCAGCACACAGTACTTTTCCCAACACTTGACTAGGAAAATTGGCTGGGGAACCAGAGACCAGATGCAAGGAGTGAATACAAGGTATGAGCAGAAACCTCCTTGTTTTAACACCTGGCAATGAAGCACGCACAAAGGAAGAGTGCATTATTGAAAGACTTCTCCAGAGGGGTTCTGCCCCATCCTGACCTTTCCATCCTGCATTACTCTTTCGTTATATATTGTCACTCTACCTCCTGTGAGATGACAGTGCCTTGTCATGTACCGAGAGCACCAGCATCCCTGTGGGAAAAGAGCAGGACTGAAGCTGTACAGCAGGTCCTGCCTGGCAGGAGGTCACTTTCTTTCACAGTTTGGTAGGACCATGATCACTGCTAGCTCATCTTCTTGCTCTCAAGTTACTATTTTGACAGGAACTGGGCAAATGACTGCAATACCTGAGTTTCCTTTACTGTAAAGAGACAAAAAATTGTCATTCTCTCCCCTGAGAAGTGTGTTATAAAGAATAATTAGCCCCTGTTTGTAAAGCAGTTTGTAAAGAAGAAAATATCTGTGGAAGGGCCAAGCACAAAACACTAAGGTTACTGAATTGGTGTTTAAGCCAACAGCTCTTAGCTAACTGTATCCTTGTAAAGAAAGTAAAAAGGACAGGTCTCCAGTCCATCACCTTGAATCCAAAGTTTGTTCATTTGTCCTTTACTTGCTGGAGGAGCTCTCAGCTATTTCCCATCGTTGTCCAAAGATTCCCACAGGCCATGTTTGCAGTGGGAGCTGCAGGGAGCGTAACCTGGTATTTCTTAGAGTCACACCAGGTTATATAAAAGCAAGTCCTATCCCGGCAATCCCTCAGTCTGGGCCAGCTGCAAGCAGCTCTGTGGTGGCCAAGCTCCATGCATGACACCAGACTAACCCTGATCCACCCTTTCTCTGAACTCAGCCTCAGCACACATGAGTAAGTGGTATATTTTCTTTTGGTTCTGAGACATGTGAAATTCATCCAGATCTCTTAATTCTGCTTTGCCCTGTGTCTCACAGTAGGTCTTTTTAACTCCTGTCTCTAAATGAGGCAGAACTTCCCAGCCACAGGCAGTTCATTTAAATATAAATGTAAAAGCTATGCTGGAGGAAATGGTTTCTGCTCAGCTATTTGGTTATGAAATCAAATCATTTCTCTGCTGTTTTCAAATTGGTGGCTAACGGACAGTAACAGTGAAAAAGGGGGACTGCAGGGCTGGGTTTACCTGAATTAAAGACATTCATTCCTCTGTGTGCTAAAACCTATATTGAAAGTAGTGTGTTTTCAGTTATGACTTGAGCTTATGGAATTTTTTATTTTCTTTGATCTCTAGAACACCAGAGAGAAAAGCCTTTAACCCTCAGGAAATTGTTACATGTAGAATTATACACCAATACCATCATTATTCTTTCTTATGTTCACAAATAATAACAAAGGGATGAATTAATGGGTAAGAGCTCTACTTCAGGCAACAGGAAACACCAGCTACAAATAAAAAGAAAGGAATGGATAAAGGAATTGGCTAGCTGAGCTTCCCTGAAACACAGAAACAGGTTCCGAAAGCATAGGAATCCAATAGTGATTTCTGATCTCTGATGTCACAGAAAAACCTCAAGGACTTGCCTTTTGAGTGAAAGAATGGTTTCTTTTCTTTTTCAGAGGAAGTCAAAGGGCAGCCAAACATCAATATTTTCTTCAATGTCCAAATATTCTTGTGCTTTCAAACTTAAGCCACAACAGTGAGCTTCCTCCAGGTGTGGAGGAACCCATAATTTGGGTTTTGGAAAGAGCAATGCAATGTTAGAAACACAAAAATTGTGGGTTAGAGTCCCCCTACTTTCTCATCCTCTTATCTTGAGCTGCCTTGTCACAAACTTCCTCACCTTCTCTCATGTATAAGTCGCTCTTTCCTATGAGGTGTCTAAAATTCTTTCTTTCATCTTATGAGAAATAATTAGTTCTCCTAAATACATTCTCTTTTTTATCTGTATGTCAGTACCCTGCAGGGACTCACAAAAGCACATATGTGCATTCTCCCTGCATCTTAACATTTGCAACTTTGCAAACCTTTCTCTTTTCTGATCTGAAGCCTGTGTTAGCACATGTGGGCGATCTGTGCAAAGCACCCTGGTTGTGGGATGTTGGCTTCTTTTATTCAGCTGCTGGAGCGGTTTGCAGGAAGCAAAGTGCTAAGAATTTTTCTCATACTATTTTTCTATATAAACTTCACTGAGTTTGCCACAGGGATGATAGTCATTTCCTATTGGGAATTAAAGGCGAGCAGAAAGGTGTATAAAAAAAGCTCAATGTTATATAACATCCTGTGAACCTGTGACCCAAATAACCTAAGAATGAATGAGTAAGAAGATTGCAAATAAACATATCATGCAATAGATGAGTATGAATGATGTGGGTATTGTCTTGCTGCTGAAATTTCCATCTGTGAACTATGAGACAGCTCTTCATGAATTTATAGCACAATAATTTTTTAAACAAGAGTTGTTTCAATCTTTGTAAACATTTTGCAGCTTAGGTCTATGAACACTGAACAAATCAAGATTGGATAGGAAAGTTGGAGGTTGGGGGTGCTGAGTTCCCTTTTCCCTTCCACAGCCTGTGGTGCTAGCACTGGCTGTGATCTAGATTTTGATCCATTGTGAAAAAAAAATTATCTTCATTCATGATGGTTCCTTGGACATACCAATTTCATTTCTACTCACTTAACATGTCTATAGTTCCTATTTCTATTACTGTCCTCATCTTCTGCACACTTCCCAAAGCAGATGGCTTTCAGTCTGCCTTCTGTCTGCCCCTTGTGTCTGGAGTAACTAAAGGAAGAGTAATTTATGTTACATACCAGTGGTTCAAAGTTAAGTTCCTAGAACATCAGCAGAAAAAGTAATAAAAGCCACAAGGAAGGAAAAGAAAAAAAAAAAAAAAAAACAGAGGTAAAGAGGTAAAAGCCATTTATACTTACTATAAGCCACATGTCAATACCACAATTATGAAACAGGGTTTATTCATGCTTTGCTTTATAGCTATTTCTTACTTTATACTATGCTATAAGGTGTTTGGCTATAGTCTATTCAAGTGTCAGTGTGTCTGAGTGTGTCGAGTGTGTGTCTCTGGTTTTTAGGATCTGTAGTTAGGCAGTCATTTGGGAAGAGTTAAGATGTGCAACCTGTTTGTAATAAACAAACTCTCAGCCTAATTTGATAGTTATGTATTCTTGCTTTAAAGATCTAAAGATCTAAACAGAGCTTCACATGCAGTAAACTTGTGTTTCACTCATTGCCTCTTACAGGAGATGAATGTTATACTCAGAGGAAGATTCAGACTTCATTTGGACCCTGCTTCATGGTCAGTGGTTATAATTGACTGAAAAGGCAGCAGTGGGCATTAACCAGAGTCATACTGATACAGCAAGTAGCTAAGGATGTCTTGGATTTGTCACTGTACTCACGCACACGCACTGTATAGCAACAGCATTTAGTTTTACTGGATCTAGTTGTAATTATATATTGTTTTCAGATAATGCCTTTTTTCATTTCTTCCATTCAGGGTTTCCTCAGTATTTCAGATTTCATTTTCTGTTTACCACCTCACAAAAAAATCCCCAACTCTATTAAATAAACACTAGTTCAAAGTTTCAGAGATTATGTGTTTTATTTGTATGTTTTCTGTTTCTTATGCCATTTTGATTCCAAGACATTTTAAATGTGGAATGGAAAAAACATCTGGACTGGAAAAGTGTTGTGGGAGATAATCAAATCCTGGTAAACGTAATAACAGAACAGCTGATACTCATCAAATGTAAATTTACTAAAGCTATTTAAAAGGAGAACATTAAACTGAAAGAGGAGAAGCAGATCACAGGATAATCCCATAGAATAATTTTTTTAATGGTCTGTTTTCCTTCAAGTTTGAGAAACTGGCATTGTCTGTCTTAAATGTTCCGCTATAACTTGCATGTCATTGCATACTATATGTTCTGATCTTCTCTGAGTCTGGAATATATTTTTACGAGTGCTGCATACAACAGGACTGTAGCCAGATTTTTAACAGAATGTAGCATTTAAAGATTAATCTATTTGGTTACCTAAAATTGTACTTAAGTGCTTCAGGAGATTGGCCCAGAAAACCTCTTTCCCGCTGCAAAAAATGATACCACTCCAAAAAAAATGGCAAGCCTGGGCTTTTCCAAACAGCTGTATATGTGTGTAAAGATGCACATATTGAATATTTTCAACCTATTTGTCCTCAAATATATAAATACCTGAAGGGAGGGTGCAGAGAGGACAGAGCCAGGCTATTTTTGATGGCATGCAGTGACAGGACAAGAGGTGATGGGCACAAACTGAAACACGTGAGGTTCCCTCTGAACATCAGGAAACACTTTCTGCCTGTGAGGGTGATCAAGCACTGACACAGGTTGCCCAGAGAGGCTGTGGAATCTCTCTCCTTGGAGATATTGAAAAGCCCTCTGGACATGGTTCTGGGCAACTGGAGCTAGGTGACCCTGCTTGAGCAGTGTGGTTGGATCAGATGAGTTCTGAAGGTCCCTCCATACTTCAGCTCTCCTGTGAAATGGGCTTGGAAGCAAACCTACCAGCACTCTTCCAGTCTGCTCTTCCATGACACCACTAATTCTTATAAGATCCAGAACAGGTTAAAAAACTCCCAGAAAAACAAGAAATTAATTTTCTGCCTACTTAGACAGAAGCCTCACCAAAGCTTGGCAGAAAAAGTCTTTTGCCAAGTAACTTTCTAGAATAACTGTATACTTTTATCCTTCTAATTGCTTACTTGTCTGTGTCAGCACAGTATCCTAAGGACAGAAATTTTTACTTCCTTTTATCTTTTCTTCCCCAAAAAGAAAGCCAGACTCTTGACCTCTGACACATGTTCTGCAATATCTCAGCCTTTGCCAAAGGCTTCCTGTGTGAGAGAGGTTATGTTGCTTTATTCAAGCAATAATCCACAATGTTCCCAGTGATTTTAATGCATCTGAAGAGTTTCAGGCTTTAACATTTCTATCTCATTCCGTTATTTGTGAAATATAGTTAACAATAGTTTCCTTTGGCTGCCCTTTATGCATCTTCTCCATCTAGAAAATAATCTTTGTGGTAGACACAGTCTCTCACTGTATGTTTGATGATGTCTGTCACAATAGATCATTCATCTTGGCTGGGAAGCCCCTAAGAATCACTGCCATACAGTGGAAGTAGGAAGGAACTCCACTTGCACCTCTGTGTTTTCTTAAATGAAAGATGAAATATTTCACCCAGAACTACAGGAAATCAAAACTTTAATAGTATACTGTTTTTGAGGGAAGAAAAATATGCACATGTTTCATCCTGAGGTCTGTGGGTCTGGGCAAGAGGTTACATTTCTAAAAAATAAAAGCTTAGGAAAAAAATGGGGTAGCCTCAACAAATAACAGTAATACTAGAAAGTGTAATAATTAATGAGACTGACAGCTGAAATGGCTCATTCTTTTTTTGCAATATTGGCCTGCAATATTAGAAACTATCTCCAAAACCAGTTCTTGCACATAATAGTGGAATATAACACTGCTCAGCTGCAGTTTGTCACAAATTCCAGGAGAATGCTGTCTGCATGTGCCCTAATATTTTGCACTGCTTGGTGAAAGCAATTCCCTTGAAGAGAAAAGGAAAAATAAAATGAGAAGGGGGTTCCACAACTCATCTCAAGTTTCTTTCGGTGACTGTCTTCCATTTCTTTTTCATGAGATCTTTGACAAGAAGCAGCAGTTATAAGATTTTAATTTCCTGGAACATTTCTTGCCAGGATAAGAGCTAAGGGTTCTCTTTTTGTCCATTTTTTTCCTCCCTTTTTTTTTCCTCTTAAGATAGAACTGCAGCATGTCCAGAGGAGAGATTCATTACCTACTTTTCCCAAAATGAATATTGAGCTTTGTGTACTTTCTGATATTTGGTAGGACATTCTTATTAGAAATCTTGTGCCAGTTTGTGCAGCCTTCCCATGGCAGAACAGCAATGCAAGGTGTATTTCAAGTTGAGGAAGAAATCCCTTTATCATCCTTGAGGAGTAAGAGATTTTTTTGAATGTCAGTGAGCAGGTTTCCGTACCTTCAGTAAATGAATAAAATCCAAATTAAAACAAAGAGACAAGGACAAGAGTGTCGTTTGTCAGCCATTTGCTGAAAGGAACCCATGTGCATTGCTTAATCAGGGCCAAAAAAACAAATGTAGGCAGTAGAACGTACCAAAAATTGGGAGTTGTGGGGAAAGTTCATGTGAAACTTCTCCATATTAGAGACAGTCAGGACAATTAGAGACCAGGACTAATTATTTATGTAGGACTCACTAGTCCTCCTTGCCTTCAGTAGCTTTCCATCACTTATGAACCAAGGGGACATTAGTGGAGACCACAGCACCCCAGCAATTTGTCTGTACTGTTCAAGAACATCCCCCAGCTGGAGCCGTCCATCAGATCGCTGGGCAGCGGCGCTGACATTTCAGCAGACTTGTTTAATTATATCAATACATCAATAGTGCTGACATTTCAGAGAGCTATCACCTCAGGATAAACTAGGTCTAAAAGTAATCTCTTTTCTGTCCTTCTCCATCTGCCCTGAAAAATAAAGCTGCATGAGTCAGATTTTTAAACAGAGAGTATTTAGAGTGAGGTACAGAGCTCAGAGATCTCCATTTGAGAGCCCATAAGCATCCAATTCCCACTGCAACCCTTCATGGCCTGAGAATTTCTTTCAGAGCTTAACTTCAGCTGTGAAGTTCCCTTTCGAAACCACGGAGGAGAAGGGATGGTCCCATAGTGCAAAATGCTTGAATCTGCTTTGACTGCCTGCCATTCAAGAGTCAATCCAAATAAACAGAGTTACATTGGCCGGAAAGAGGTGCAAAAGCAGGTTTGTCTCAGTAGCTTGTGCATTCTCTGGCTGCTACCCCAGCTGGTGAGCAGTCCTACAGCCACCCTGCAAAGCAGTGACAGTCCTGCTCAGGTTCCACTGGTGCCCACTCAAACCAGCACCATCAGCCAAAGCCAGAGGCCCAATCTCTGGGCTCTGAAGCACCAAAATATGTGCTGTCAGAAGGAAAAAGCAGGAAGCATCTTAAGGAAGTAATGCAAAAGCAAAAAGAAGGCAAAGCAGCCTGCTAGGGAATTGCAGATGCAAAATGCTGCCATCTTTGCTCCAAACACACAGAAACTCAGATAGCAACATCATACAGGATGCAAATTTGGGAGTCTGTCATTTCTCACTGGGTAAAAGAAAAACTTTCATTTTATTTATGTCTTATTTAACATTTTTATTCCTCTTTGCATATGTTTTCCATGGCATACAATATCTTGGAAAGGAAAGGGATTTCTCTGTGTTTCCTACTTGAAAGCAGGATCTAGAAGTAATTCAGAAGACTCCATTTACCCACAGGATCATAGGCTCTGCTCTCACCTGTAACAAAAGTGTAAAGAGTGCCACACAAAAAGGAGCATGAAAAAATTGTTTCTCAGTCACGGTGTGAATAGCAGCAGGATAGAGGTGCTGCAGACCATGTCAGCGAGTGAATCTCTTCTGTGAGATCCATAAATTACTGAGGTTTTCCAGACTACAGCAGGACACTGACCACTCACTGAGATGTCTTACAGCCCACTGAGTGGGGGACAGAAGTACTGGGAACTGGTGGTACTTCCCATCACAGTTTTTTCTTCTTGCTGCTTCTTAGTTGCTTTTTTTGGGTAATGGTGACGGGCACAAACAGGGCAGTAGACAAAACTCAAGAGTTTTATTTAAGTTTAAGCCCAGTTTTGTCCTCCACTGCTGTCTCTGCCAGGGCTTTTGCTGACTGCTGAATTTTCATTCTGTGCCTTGCAAACCTTCCATTAGACATTTGAACCAACATTTTTAATGACTAAAATCGTAACATTTCGTCTGAGATACATTGAAATATAATGTATCATATTACATTGTTTTTTAAAAACAAACACAAAACTTCCTGCATCGTTTTCTACCAAATGTTGCTCAAGGCAGTGAGTAATTTTTTAATAACTAAAACAGTTCCTTAATAGTTAAAGGAATTTGGCAAAAGCTGTGACATTTGGTTTCTAAAAGCTTCTTTATCATAATTATATTATTTACTGCAGCAGACAGTCTCATTATAGGGAATTTAAACATTTCAACCATACCAATGTGCTGCAGCCTAGAAATGAACTGCGTTTTTTTGTGGGATGTATTTTGGGGGAGATGAAGAAAGTTGCTGTGTTTAGCCACTGGAAGTTGACTCATGCTCACCTGCACAGCTTCTCAGCCTGTCCTCTGCTGCTGACTCAATGATCCTGCAAGGCAGGATGAGGCTCCTGCTGCCACACTGTGAGGAAACATGCCTTGGACAGAGGAAGTGCACTATAGGCTTACACAACCACTCATATATCTACCCAAGGATAATGAAAATGCACTGAGGATAGCTTTCCTACAGCCATTTGTTGCTCTTATATTGTTCCTGTCCATACTGGCTTCATGCCAAATCCAACAAATGGGGTTAAATTGTTTTGAAGTCTTCATTTTGAATCTAAAAAGTTGAGGAAAAATGGCTATTTATTCTGATCTTTACAACATTCAGCTCTGTGTTATAAGTACATTTCTAAATACCTTTTTTACCACTCTTGTGGTGGTTTTATTTTCTTAGGTTTGGTTTGATTTTTTTTTAGAACCACAACAGACTGACTGGAAAATAAAAATTGCTGAAGAGCATGTTCCATCCCACTTTAGACAGCTGCAACAAAACTGATGGAAAATTAACTTTCCAGGGTGAGTTCAGTTTAATTCCAAATTTGCTGAAAAGAAAGGCACTTTGAGCTTGAAGAACTTGGAAGGATCATAAAAGTGAGTGACAAACCTCATAGTAACAAAATTTCCCACAGCTTGTTAGTTCATGAATAATTTTTTTTGACCCTCTTTGAAAAGTGAACAGAAATGAACATCAACACATTTTTAAAATTACAACTTAGAAGCCAGAATTTTCTTGGTGAGGGATTTTTTCACAGACCAATTTTGGTAGTGTGTTTTGAGTAGATAAGATACATTCTGAGGAGCACCATGATTTAGTTAGATGGTGTTGACAGTGACAAGCTTAGCTAGAAAGGAGGGAAGGAATTTTGAGGAATTAAGTCCAGAATAGGAAAAAATACTGGACAGACTGATTATAGCATAGCTTCACCATTATCTCTCTCAAGCTTCTGAGGATATTTCTTTCCTGCTCTTTCCCTGCTCTTTCCCTGCTCTCCCAGCTCCTGATGGACAGAAGGACCTGCTTGTACCTTTTGTGCCAAATTGGAGACCTAACTGCTTTGTTTTCCCAGTGTCTCTTCTCTTTAAGCCTCTAGAGAGGACTTCTGAGTTTAGATCTGTCCCCAGGGTTCCTGAGATCACAACATTTCTTTTTAACACTTTTTATTGCATCATTGCTAATTTCCCTGTTCACTCTTAGATCAATTCTCTTATTCTCTTTTAGCCACCTTGAGTGACATCCTGCCTTCACTCATTCTCTTGCATTTCTTCCTACCTTGATAAAAAGTACAAAAGTTTAGGGTGGAAGTTTGACTTTTCTTTTTTTTCTCCATCTCCATATCTTGCTTTTTAATTTATCCCAGAGTACATCTAACACATTGATCAAGAGTTGATCTACATCAAACTTTCATTACACAAAATGATGATCAGAGCAGTTGCTATCAGGCAAGCATCAAACATCTTGTCGGTACTTTATATTGTTCTACTCCAGCTTTTTGTTGATAAATGCAGTGCTGACTTCTTCAGGTGTAAAGGCAGGTACTGCATTCACACAGGACATCTGTCTTTATCTTGTGGGCTTATGAAATATCATGAGGATTTATCTCATGGATATTATGACTTCATTGTTAGCCTCTCTCATTCAATCTTTCATTTTGTGTCACGATGGGTTTGGCAAACCCAGATCATTTGCCACTGACTTTGTTTTTTATTCTGAGTGACTTATGTTCTCAGTGCATCCCTTAAATTTTAGGGCAACATAGTGTTTATCATAGAGACTAAATGACTTAAATCACTGTTGACACTGTCACTTTTACATTGTTATAAATACCTTGACTCCAATGGATTCAGGCTGTGTGATGCACTCCAATAAATCTCTTCCTTAATATTGTCAGGGCTTGAAATGGAAATGTCTGCAGTAAGGAAAAGACAGAATTGTTAAGGTATCATACTTATCTATTTGAAATAAATGGTGAGTTTTTTAATCTTTGCCATCAAGAATGATAAACGATTCTGTAATTGCTTATTACAGTGCTGCACTGAAGCCCTTCCCGAATCTCTCTTCAGTTGGGCAGAATTATTAGGGCAGGCCAATGAGGAGTATTTTGATGTAGAGTGTTAAAATCCATGGTAAATAAATCTATGTTTGCCCTGTCCTCAGTGTCCTGAGTCTCTGCAAGAGTAGGGGAAGGTTCTCATTGAAGCCAAGACTACTTCATATTATGCTGACAGGGAAAAGTGTTCTTAAAGCAGGATTGAATCATACCTAAACTCCCTCTGAGTGGTCTTTTTCTATATATATACTGAAACAGCTTAAGCTGGCCTCAGTGATCAGATTCAAGGAAATACAGCGTTAATAAAAATAAATGCCATTTTTCATTTTTGCTGTGGATGTTTGCGTCTTTCCACATAGTATTTTAGTACTTGTGAAGGATTTTTAGTAGAAATCAATGAACATTAGTAACGATAGAGTAATATAAGTAATATAAGAAGCGGCATCTCATAGCATCATTTTTATGGGCAAAATATCAATGTGTTGGCTTATAGGACACAGAGCACAGGGCAGCATTAGGGAGGAAAGGAGTTATAAACCATTCAACCTCACTCATCTCATGTAATCTACCCAGAAATCTAAATGCAGCCCACTGACAGCTCTAAAATAGAGCAAAATACCTTCAGCAGTCTCACAAAACCAAGGGAAATGTCACATCTAAACCCAAACCATAAAAAAAAGAGGAACTAATGCACAAAAGGAGCTGTGAACCTGGTGGGTATTTTAATAGCAGGATAGAATAGATGAGAGCTAGGCAGTATTTTACATCAGCTAAAAGAAGAGGGACACATGAAATAGTTCCCAGGCCCTTGCCATGGGAAAGGGAGCTCCAGGGACCCCCAGCACCAGCGGCACCAGCCCTGTGGGCATCTCTGCATTGCACAGAGAGGGGTGGCCTTGGCTCCTGCAGCCCTGCAGACAGGCTTTTTCTGGCATGTTTCACCTTGCCAAAGCTTCCCTCTGTAAGAGAATTTGAGACTCAAGGCTCCCTGGGGCAAGCATCAAGTCTACCGTGTGCCTTTTTGTGTAAGACAAGATATATTAGCCAGTGCTTGCTAAAGCATGCATACAAACACCAGCTAGGACTAACAAAGTATGGGTTTCATAGCTATTGTATATTGCTTGGAACTCTAAAAACCTCATTTTTCCTTCCTGGTGTCCATAACATGATAGATATTTTGTAGTCAAAAATACCACCACAGCAGCCTGATCTGACCACCTAAAGAACACGCGCCTCAGAGACTAATTAGGAGAGATGTTTGAATTGCTGTTTCTTGCAGGAGTGTGGTACAAATTCTACACCACAAAACCTTAAAATTCACTGCCTAAAAGACTTTAAACTGTGACTGGAATCTAAACACCTCAGTTTTATTGCCTGTGTGCCAATGAAGCCACTGCTGAAAGCTGACCCAGGCATTGAGCCTTTTGCAGGAAATGTTTCTGTATATGAAGCCAGGTAATGGATGAAAGAGTGGAAAGTTGTATTCAGGGATATATAGTCCTAGGGAATTTTGTAGCAGCAAAACATGCTACAAAAGACTTTTCCTATGCAAGTTCACCAAGCCTTTGACACCACAGGCAGCTTCCAATTAATTTCTCCTTCCTTCAATCAGTTCCCAGTCGCAATCTGGGGAAAACTCTGCCTTCCACCTTGGCTCACTCCTTACTCCAGTGGAATTTCTGCAGCAGTTAGTTCAGACAGATGTGTACTCCTTCGCATGAGCAAAATACATTAGCACCTTGCTATAGTGTGAGGAAATATTTCATTACAAGCACATAAAATATGCTGCCAAATTTCTTCATTAAGTAAAGTCTTCTAAGAAAAATATCCCAAACCTTAAAACAAGATTTTTATATAAATATGAAATGTAGCTTAAAAGAAAAAAAAGAAAAAAAAAAAGAGGAGTAGAGGGGAAATTAAATGTTACTGACTTTATTGAATGTCTCTATTCAAATATCTTGCATAAGCAGACATGTCACTTTAATCAGATAAAACCCACCAGGGAAGGTGGTAATTATTTGTATTACTTCTTGACAGCTATAAAAAGCTAAAATGTTACTGTGCAAATTCTGTCTGAACTATTTAAACAATTGAAAAATGTGATTTAACAGCTAAAACAAACTTAATTCAGGCTGATCGTTCATCGACATGTAAGATGAAATAAGCTGGCACTTTGTAAAGGGAATAGAAAATAACTTCTCAATGCCTTCACTAGACTGCTTAAAACCTGGTAACAAATAAACCCCTCAAAAGACTTCATATTACTATGACATAAGCAGGAGATGATGGCCATTTCTATACTCAAATCTGTTGCCTTTAAACTTTGGTTGACAGTAGCCAGGGTGGGTTCTTGCCTTGGAAATTCCCAGAGAGAATATTATATATCAAGCAGCCAGGCAGTCATGCAAGGACCAGTGGATGAGACTGCCTCACACAGGCAGAGGAATGATGTTTGGCAATATTGTTAGTCTTGTCAGGTCCACTCCAAAAAAATTACCTGCCAAGGAGGAAGGCTTGAGGGCAGCAAAACTCCCCACTGGGACTGGTGGTAGACACTGGGTTGGGTGCCCTCAGGACAGCTGTGCAACCAGCTTGCTGCAGTACCAGCAAAGCCAGCATGAGAGAGGGCTCCAAATGCAACTCCAGCTTTTCAACCACCCAGCCAGCCTCTGAGTAAGAGGGGTGTGAAGATTTAATTCAGTCCAGTCCTGGGGAAGCCCTAGGATGTCACTCACAAGTTTTTTCTTAAGTACTAGCCTGCCTTAGGCCTTTGATGCTCAAGTTCAGAATTACGCCAAAGCCAGGAAGCACAATGATTTCCAACAGTAAAATCTGCATGACTGGCCTGGAAATAGCACATATCCTATTATCAGAACTCTGGTTCTGCTGATGGGTTGCAGTGCTACTAAAATTGCTATTGCATAGATTCCTCTTTCCCTCTTCTTCCCTCTTGCTACGTCTGCAGTCTCTGCCACTTGTTGCCCTGCTTTATCTTTATAGCAATATAATAGAGAGCTGTCTTCCACCTTTGCTACTCCCCAGTAGCCAGATTTATCTCAAAACCTCCAACTAGGTATTGTCCTCAAAAATCTAAGTGCTTGAAAAATGAGTCACTCCACAGGCAGCAGGATTATTAAACCTTAACTCTATAAAGATTTATCTAATTTTTCTTTAAGGTCTTTTTTTCCATCAATAATTCAGGTTCTCACATGTCCCTTATGTGATCATCATGACACAAGGGAAAGCTGGAAAACACTGCTCAACTGGACAGCACAGAGAAGGAGCTTTGTGACCTGGACAAGCAGCTCCAATTTCTATGCCCAGGCAGACCATGTCTCTCTTTTCAGCCATTCTTTCATTCTCACCAGAGCTAGAAAAATATTATTAACAAACATCAGGATCATGATTCCTGTGCTTATAATGACTTCCTCCTGGCTTCCTCTTACCTCTAATGACTGCAGCATAAAAAGGGTCTGGAAATAACTGCAAAACTTGGAAATCCTGCACCTGAGCTCTCCTTTTTTTTGGAAGAAGAAGGTTTTATTCAAACATGACACTTTAGGCACTCTCTCCTTCTTTCATGCTTTTGCTGTTGCATTTTGGAAGTTCATCTCTACCTGCAAACAGCTTTGCCACTGTGGAACTGAAGGCATAAAACTCAGATTCTGTAATCTAAGTCCAGCAGCACCAAGACTGTCCTTCCACAAATTCATGTTGTTAAACATGGAGGTTCATTCAGCTTTCTCACCATCTTGTCAGCTGATGTGACTCACTGTAATTGTTTAGTGATGAAAGATGCTGACCAAAAGCACAGAAGAAACAATGTAGAATAGAAGACACTGAAGGCTATATCAAACTTGTGTAAGCACATTCACAAAGAGAACAAAGGTCATGGAGTAAGCCTTATGCATCAGGACAGAGGAAAGCCTACTAAAACACTGAGTTCCCCCATGACTAGTGGAGGTTAAGTGCTGTTAGAATGCTGGGAGTGCAACTGCTAGTAAATGCTCCTGCCTACCCGGAGAAGCCCCACTAGCATCTGGCAGGGTTTGAGGTTTGGACTACTGGAGCTGATTGGTCTATCTGGAAAACTGAAATGTTGGGCTTTTTTGTCTCTGCTGGCAGATGTTATCTTTAAATTTCTGCTGACAGTCAGCCTGGTGCAACAGGAACAGATTCTGTGTCAAGTTCCATCAGTGCAGTGCAATGAGCCTGGCCTATTTTGGAAGTTTTCTTTTCATCACTTTTTCATTTTGCAGCCTCCAGCCAGATGCTTGCAACTCTGACGTCTTCCTACCAACCCTCTACCACCTTCATGTGTATCAGATCTGTGCTTTTTGATGTGCTATCTATTTCCTGTAGATGTTCCAGTACATTTGCTCCTTCTGATGACTTGCTTTTCTCCTTTGAATAACTTCTTTCTTGTGTTGATTTCCTGGAGCACTTATCATTTATTGATGGATAGTTAATTATCATCAAGCAATAGATCTTGTTCAATTCCCTAAAAGCAGCAGCTGACATTTTGTGTGCCTCACCAGAAATGATCTTTCACAGTCACAGATATTCTCTACAGCAGATAATACATGAACCTGCATTTAATCATGCTGAATGAGTCAAGCATTCTTCCTTGTCTTTGGTTAAATCTCTGACTATCTGCAAAAAGTCCTGATCAGTTTCCAGACTTGACTCTGTTTATGGAGTGATTGATTGCAGGCACCAACTCTCCTCTATCACCAAAACATTTTACCATGCCATCAAATTACTGATCACAGCTTAGTTTTGCTTTCTGGTTACAACTACTCATCAAAATTATCTATTGCCCCTGTCTGGAGGCATAAACATCAAGTTTTTTTGTTCTTCTCCTCTGTGTTCCCACTTATACTGCCCTGGTGCCTCCTCTCTATGTGCAAACCCTGACTGATGTCAATTCCAGACTTTATGCACAGCCAAGCCAAATGTGCTGTAGCAACAGAGATCTAGGAAGGCAATGGGTGAACTCAGGGGCTGTTAGTGACTGCTGACACAGTCCTGGAACCGAGGGACATTCCTCCCTCCTCTGCTCCCTGCCTGCTAAACCCAGACCACCCCATCCAAGCCTTCATGGTGTTTTCCACTAGATCTGCATTTACCAATTTCTTTGCTGTGTAGCATCTACCCAAAGGTCTGGGGAGTGCTCTGGCACTCACCTGAAAGAGACCCCTCAGCCACACCAGTAAAAGACAGGTGTCTCTCTTCAGCATGGATGTCCCCTGTGCATTAAAGCACAAAAAATTCAAGCCACCACGCCCAGAACTAGTTTCTGTGAGGTGGAGTTTGCTTCTTAGTTGAGACAAATGCATGCAGACAATCATCCAACCTCCCAGCCTAGCCCACTACCCCTGCCTCACAGGGACATAAATCAAGTATCATGAAGGTATCTTTGCTGCTGCTAAGGCTTATTGGATCAATTGTCTTTCTTTCTTTTAGTAGAGGACCTTGCTCTCTTATCAAAATGCTGGATAAGATGTCTAAGTGATAGACTCCAAAATGTTAGAAGCCCGACCTTCCAAAGCCTGATACAAGCTGCTGTTAAAATGTATTTTATAGTTAAATAAATTGCCATCAATTTATAGATTCTATTGTGAGCATAAGGAACAAGATTGCAATATTTATGCTAAATTTTGCTTTTTCGCAAATCTGTGTTCAGGTCTGGTTGCCCTTCCACAGTTACTTTATGTGATGGAAGAACTTATCAAACGAAATCTGAGGTCATCAGGAGAAATGCCATTGCTCTGATACTGGCTGGGACATTTATCTGGGGCTTAAAACACATTAAAAATTCCCTGAGTGAATCAGCTGATAACAGATAGGACATTACTCATGGTTTTACACTTGGCAGTTGTACTGGTGCTTCATACACTGTATATTTGATTCATTCCTCTTTGCTGGTGTCCTGACTAAATTCAGAGCACAGGGAATTTTTTTAGATAAGAATTTCTCCCATGACTTTGCAGCACTCTTTACTTCCTAAACAAGATTGATCTTTCCAGGGGAGGTACACGTTGTTGCAGATTGATGATCATAGTATTGAACTGAGAAAGCAGTGGCAGGCATACAAAACATCTGGCTGTTAATGAGTGGGAAAAGCCTGGTTGATCCTAAGAATATGTTGTTTAGGCGGAGACTTAGATTTTGGTTTTAAACACATCTCTCTAGTTGCTTTTTAGTTATGGCACTGATATAGCACACAAGCTACTTCATTTGTCACCTGGACTCTCCCCAGCTCAGCATTTCATTCATGCATTTGTGCTTGCAGCAGTGGGCTGTGAAACACCACCATATGAGAGTAGTTCTGTATTTTCCCCTCACTACAGGTGATTGTAACTATCAAGTCACACATTAAGTTTTTATCCATGATCTTTGAAATTTTTTCTTAGCCTTCTGATATTTTGCATTCTTGTAGTAGAGTTCTCACACACTTTCATGTAAACAATGATTGTTTTGCATTCCTTTTTAGAGAAAGCGAGAATTGATGGACTCTTGGTTTGACCAGTGTGGTTGGAGAGGTGGCAACTTCACCCTCCAATCCCTGGTCACCTTTAAAATAATATATATATCGAAGTCACACAATAAACTTCCTCTTTTTCTCCTTTCTTTGTGAAGAGAGTCGTAGTGAGTGAGCGTGTTCATTTCATGTCACTGTGCAACACATGGCCTCAACCTGCTCCCACTGAATTTGGAGAAAGATTTGCCTTCTGATGGATTAAAAGACTTTGCTTAGAATAATAGCACCAGGGCTGGCCTGTAGCTTGTGAAAGCTCCATCCAGCTGCAGCAAGTACCCCTCCCAGATTTGGGAATGTCCTTCACTTCAGTTCTCCACCCTCTCTGAATTAAACTGTTCATTATATGAAACCTTAGGTTTCATGTACTGGCAGATGTTAAGGAAATTGATTCAAGTTGTAGCTCTCTATTTCATCTTTAACCCAGCTCTCTCCTTTAATCTGTACGTCCACCTAGAACCTGGATCTTTTGGATTCTATCTGTTCACTTTTGTACCTAACCTGCCCCCTTTTCCCACTCTTAACAGTATTTTTGTTCAAAGATTTTCAACCTTTCACCTTATCACAGTCAGCTTTTCCCTTGACTTTTACTGCAGCAATCCAGATTCCCTGAAGTTCACTTAACACCCTGTTAAGATGGTGCAGGACTTTCTCCTCTGATGATGTTGTGCCTTAGTCCCTGCTTTGGTTCCCACACTTCAAACATAGTCATTGACAAGGAACCTTCATGGGCTGCCCACCTTCTCTTTGCCACGTTTGATTGTGACAGTTCACACTTGCCCTGAGCTACATCATTCTAACACATCCAGTGTCTCCCTTGTCTACATCCAGCATTGGAATCTTAACATTTTATTTCCTGTCTCCCCTACCGTTCTCAGTCACTACCTACCATTGCCACCCTTCTCTCTTAAAAACATACACATACTTTAATGGACTGTGAAAAATATAATTATCTACCAGGAAGGTGCTTTGAAGGGACTTCAAGTTGTAAACAGAGCACATTGACCTCCTGCCTGAAGGGTCATACTCTGGATTCTGCTACAGCCAGTGGGGTGGGAAGTGAATTGGCTGCTAGTTGAAAAGTCTGGTTTAGGCAGCTTTCTGAGAATGGTGGCATGAATAATTGAACATTGTTAAACAGCATTGGCTGTTGTTTGTGAGGGTTCCAACAAGCTTAAGCCAAATTCATAGCTTTTAGAGGTTTGAAATTATAGCTCATCTTTAACCTACATCCTTGCTGATGTGCTCTACAGACGTATAATGTGTTCACTCCCTGGAGTGAATCCCACCTTTCTTTCCCTGCCTGCTGGGATCAGCAGTGTCAGCAGGAGGGGAGCAACAAGCTGCTTCCCTCTGTCTGTACGTCCACGGACGATGAGTTCAGTCCTGGACCAGACCCCATGTGTGAACTTAGTGAGAGCAGGACCCCTGGCACCTGGCAATCAGCACTGGATAAACAAGTAGGGTCACACTACCATTTGCTCCAGAACCCCTGCCCTAATTCACACACCAGTGAGGGGAAATGAGCTTTGGTAAGGCAGCAGAGCAAGCAGTGCTCCCTTCTCCCACAGACACAAGGATGAAGAAATAGAACTGCAGAAGTAAAGGGAGCAAAGGAGGAACTGTAACTTTCACATCTACAGCTCTTCCTCTGGGTCATAAATGGAGCATAGTGCACAACTGCAGTGTGACCTACAGGGTGCATACATTTGACTCCACATCACTGCATCTTGTTAATGGTGAGTTTAAACTAAGTGCAATTTGCTAGTTTTCCCTTGAGAATTAAAGGTGATGACTTTTGGTTAAGGAAGGGAAGCAAAATTAGTTCATGCCATGATTCCAGGAGAAGGGATAAAAATAACTTGAGAGGGGCTTTTCATTAAGTCCACTACAATATTTTATACAGATTATGCTTTCTTTTTTTTCCGCAAACCAAGAATAATTTTCCAGTCAGAAAGAGAAAAGCCTTGCCAAAAAAAAAAAAAAAAAAAAAAAAAAAAAAAAAAAACTCATGAAAAAGAGTTTCTTTTCTTAGGCTTTGGAAGAAAATAACTCCATGTAATAACTCCATGTCCTGTCCTTTAATGTGCAATGGAGAGACCACAAAGTTAGATCCTTTCTTCCTAGAGAGGATTATTTCTGTCATGCATTTCATCAGTCAGAGCACATGTAGTATCACTTGTAATCAAAGATTTCTGGACAGAACCAGAATCTTAGGTTTGACTAGAATTTTTTATGGACTACAAATAATAGGGGTTTATAATAAAATAAATATATTTATGCAGAGTTATATACAAACAAAGTCTATAAAACCTATACACATTTATCTCTGAAATCCACACTAAGTCTCATCTGAAGGTCTGTAATTTATTTTACAGGGAATATGAATCACAAAAAGTAAGCTCATACATATAATATGATATTTACAAAGAACACAAAACCTGCAGTCCTTATCTAGCTAAACAGCTAAAGATGAGTTTAAATGCCACATGGAATGAGGAACGCTGCAAGGATCAGCATAGACATAGAAATTCTTTTGCCCACTTCTAAAATTTTAGATAAAGCTTTCTCATGAGAAAATTTTTAACTTTAAAATAAGCCCTTTTTCGTCATTAAGCACAAGGTTTGCTGTGTAGCCTGTGGGAGACAGTAACTTTTATATCAGAACAGGGCATTTTTCCTCCAGACCATTTGACCAGTGTTATTATTTTTCCTTCTAATTGCTGAAATAGAAAAGGAAGCCTTTACTTTAAAAATGAGATAGTGAAAAATTTAAAGTGTTTCACAGTATACTGAACTAACAGCTTCTCCTCTCCACTAACTCAATTTCTAAGTTTCTTCACCCACTCAGAGTCCTTTCAGCTATTCTGCACATATACACCTTCACTCTTGGACTGTGACCTATTGAAAAATTGTGTACTGTCTTCCTTAAAAGAGGCAAGTATATATAAGCTAAATAACAATGAATAGATGCCTTTCAAATCCAGGTCAAATTTTCCATATATTCTGTCATAAATCGCCTGTCAGTCTTAAGCATTTCCTATTTCCATAAATAAGTTTAAAGCTGAAGTCACTATAACAAAACAACTTCCACTGGATTTCAGAGCCCTATTCTTCTCATCCATACATGTGACTGAGTCTGTATTAACTGGATTCTTTAGTGATCAGTCTGCAGATTCATGTGATCCTGTTTCAGCAACTTTGGAATAGTTCAATTTGCCAAGCCCTACATACCCTGCTCCGTTTTTCTATTTATTTCATGGATGTCACAGTCACCACTTTTTTCACTGTCCAAAGCACTTGTGTATGTGCCTTTATGTACATGGTTTTCTGAGTAATTTTGAAATTAAATTATACTTTTTTGGCTAGAAAATGCTTTTCAATGTCTGTGCACCATTCCCAGTAACGCAAAACAGAAGTTTGAGAAACTGGGAAAGTTTGCTAAGGATATGTCCTTGTTAGGTTTTGATGTTTAGGACAAATGTTTGCATTTAGACCGTTTCTCACTTCCTACAATTGTGCTGCACCAAGGTGGGCATCATGAACCTTTTTCACTTCAGGCTCACTATCCTGAAGAACTGCCATCACACATATTGCAAACATCAATATCATCTGACAAACCATAATTGTGACTGATAAGCTGATCT
This sequence comes from Certhia americana, assembly GCA_018697195.1. Classification (NCBI taxonomy): domain Eukaryota; kingdom Metazoa; phylum Chordata; class Aves; order Passeriformes; family Certhiidae; genus Certhia; species Certhia americana. The sequence goes on along the minus strand of CM031857.1, from coordinate 18,045,830 downwards.
TGCTTGCCCATTTTTTTTTATTCTGCTTTTATCAAAATTTCTGCTACAGGAGAAGAACTGTTTCAATAATAAATCAGAACAAATTAAGTTCTTCAGCTGTGAAAACTAGGCTGGACCCTTGTGCTAAGTTTACTAGGAATGATTTAGGTATAACAAAATTTAGTCTTGCACTAATGGAGGAGGCATGAATAAGACAATCCAGTATAGATCCCTTCAAGAAACTGGGATAAAGATTTATACAACTTTTGAGGGCTGCTGTCTTGAGATATTAAAAGATGATCCCTGTCACATGTTAGCAATTACTTCTTTACACGACAGTAACAGCTGTCTCTGAAATTTCAATCTTCATTCCAAAAATTGTCCTTTTCATACATATACAGGACACTGAAGAAATTTATGAATGTATTTACATCCAACTTGCAAATGAAAAACCAAGATCCTGTCTGCTCACAGATATTATAGACCATAATACACTTTTTCAGAGGTAAATAGGTATCCTTGGTGTCCTAGTAATTACATTCTGTCCACCTGTTTTCCCTGTAGGGATTGGAATTAAAATAATACTTAATCTCCTCCAAGGTGTGAGTCAGTGTGCCTGTGTTCCAGCCAGGAGACTTTACATTTCTACAGTAGATGAACTAATTACTATTATCCCCAGTGCCTGCCTAATTAGAAGAAAAATATCTCTGGTTTTCTTGTATCTGCACCTTCTGGGGTCCCAGAAGGAAACAATATTTCTTAATTTAAAAAAAAAAAAATTCAAAAGTCCTTCAAGTCCTATCAAACTGATATTTTTCACTTTCACTTTTCCCTCACTCCAAGTTTTCGGGCAGAACTTTCCAACTGTTTTATTATTTTTTTGGAGAAGAAAGACCTTTTAAAAGACTGAGGTGCTAGCAGAATGACTTTCTCTATGATCCCATGATCGCCTCCATCCAGCTGTGGGCCAGTGGCTTGTGCCAGTGGGCTCTGTCACTGGACTACGTCCTCCCTTCTTCTCCCTTCAGAGTTCTCTGTGGGGAGCAGTGGGGAGAAGGTGCCATGGGCTACTGATTTCACAGCAAGTCCACAACCTTCTCCACCAACACAAGTGAGGTGAATAATGTTAGCTCAGCACAGCTGTGGACCAAATGTTCTTGTTTTAAAAGGGCTGATTGCTTTCAACTTCTCAGGGGAGGAGGTGGTTGTTTTGTTCCAGGATGACATCATGGAGAGGGTCAGGTGAATGACTTGGTCATCAGAAGTGTGTCTTCTCCCTTATAGGAATTTATGTCCCTCCATATAACAGTTGTAGGGCTAATTACTGGGGGGTGGGGGGGGGGGGTTGGTTTTTTTTTGTTTGTTTGTTTGTTTTTGTTGGGGTTTTTTGGGGTTTGTATACAGACTGCCCGGAACAGCCTTACATTTATGCTTTCCATGCCTAATTGCATAATCCCCCTCCTCTTCAATGAGAATCCAGTTAAAACTTTCCATGTATTCCCACTGCTCTTACCCTTTAGCAAGTTTGGTGGTTCCCCTTTGAGAATCAGCAGCCACAAGTATGCAGTGGCCAGACAAAATTAGTGAAACAACAGTATTCATTGTTCATAGTGCAGCAAGAAAACAATTTTAAAGAAAAAAATAGTTCCAAGTAGCAGCAGTTTACATGCAAGTCTAAGGCTAAGTCTGGACATCAGTGACAGCCACAGAGAAAATTCCATCTTAACCAGCCAGCTCACAGTGCCTCTGATTCTGTCTCTGATTTTCAGAAGGATGGAAGTGTCCAAGCATCAAAGTAGCTTTTGAAAACAGGACAGACAGATCCGAATCACCAAGAAATATTCTACCCAACTAAAAACAGATTGATGATTTTTTTGCTTTTAACAAAGGCACAGTGTGTGCATACGTGTGTGCCCTCCTCCCACTTGTTCTGCCTGTTCAAGGTTAACATAAGCTTTAGATAGCTTTGTCCTCTTTTAATTACTGATTTCATGCATTATTGGGTGGCTCCAGACTGAAGTTTTCTCTTTCGAAACAGAGCTCTGATTTAGTTGTCCTTGCTTCTTCCATATTAACAGAAAAGAGATTCTTTTGTTCCCATAAATAAAGCACTTTTGTCCCAGAAGACACTGCTTTGACACTGTGTTGACAAAATCTTCACAATGCAGTTTAGGGACTGTTAGCAACCCCTGACTGTGGCCCTGCACTGCCAGGCAAAAAGCTGTTTTTCTGTCAGTCATTTTTCTTCTATCCTAATGCCTCAGTGCTAACATGGTTTTCTCCCTGGTACTACAGATTATCAAACCTTAAAAAAATTAATTGCATATACACTAGTGATCACTTCCATAGATAGAGCCTAAGGTAAAACACACAGATATTCTGCATCGCCTTCTGACATTTTCTGGCAAATGCTATCCATGACATTGCAAATAAAATCACTAAGAACAGCTTCTCATTTTATTTGTGCCCTTCCAACCAGATCAGCAAAAGGTGTCCTTGCTCTGAAGTTTTTGCAGGTCAGACAGGACCTCTGCAGAACAGAGTTATCCAAATAGTAATAACAATTTATTTTATGACCATAATATATAATACATAATTTATAGTATACTGCATACACCATCTAATATACAATAAATCCATAGTATTCTATAAAGGCACATGTTTTGTACACATATATATAAAGCATATATGTATTATCTACCTGTATATCATTTATATATGGGTATCTTAGGTTTTCTTCCTTTTTTAGCTATTCAACCACCACTACAGTTGTACTCAAATGTGTACTGGGATTCATTTTTCAGGCACCACCCATAGAAGATGACGCAGAAATGTCTGAAGATGTGTTAGAGGTTGAAGCAGAACCTCTGTGGCTACAGAGATCCTCTCAGCTCTCAAACTCAGATATCAGAAGGGTGCAGCTCAGAGGAAGCGCTTCTGTTGCCATTGGGAAGAAAAGAACCATGAGTGTCAGGGTTCAGGGAACACAAGCAAAATAACTTTCAACCCCAGAGGACTTCGATGTCTGAAACTTCTTGTTCCTAATGCTATAGTTCTTCTGAAGAATAATCCAAACTACTGCTGGGAAAACTTAGAACTGATATCTAAGCTGCTAGCACTGAACAAAAATTGATTCTTAGCAAAGCACGTAAAGTTTCTCAGGTAGACCAATATGGAGTAGGGCAAAATCTTAACTTAGATATCCTACCCTGCCAGGAGCCATCAAAATACCTCAAAATGCAATATTTATTTCATCACCTTGCATAATACTGGACCCATAGTGCATAATAAGTGATCTAAATATTTTAGATGATATTTTTTCCTAAATTATATATTATTCATCATCACTGGTAGTATAAAGGCTTATTGGAAGATATGTAAGAGATGTGAAGGAAAAATACCACATTCTTTCTGTAGCAATGAGCTGCATTCACTTCTTGCTGTTCCCCAACTGAAATAATATTCACTGAAAATGAGTGTAAATGTTGAAGGTTTATTGAGAAAGAACACATTCTAACTGCAATTTCTACAGAAAAATGAACAAGCTAGTTTAAAACATATTGAAAACAGAGAAGTTAACCTCATATGCCACATCTGAGCCGTTCCTATGTTATTCTAGTTGAGATAATTGACAAAATAAGTATTTGCAATAGGAGACTGCAGCATGACAGGAATTCATGTGAATGCATTATAATAGTCAAGTGTTTAATCACTTTTCAATTCTTGTAAAACAAAGACCATTTTCCAGCATTGTCTGAACTGAGCTTGCCGTAGTCAACGGGTGTTCAACTCCTTTGCATGAGACAATTGAGTTCACCACCCTGGATAATGAAGACCTACTGTTTTTTAGACTATAGCTCAGCAGGTGATTGAATATTATCCTCTTCACAGAAAAATACAAGTAAAATGAGCTCTTCAGCTGTAAATAATTTGGTCAAAAAAGAGAAAGCACATGTATTTCTCAGGTAACAACCTCAGTTCTGCTGCATGGTGCAGCCATTTTCCCTAGCCAGTTCTGGATTTCTTATCACCAGCCCCCCAAAAAGTGAATGTTAATGAGGGGTTTTGCAGAAAATCTCATTATTTAACTGAGCGTGGAAATTCATGTTAAGAGTTCAATGCAGAATATAGCCTGACTGTATTTTCTTCTCCCCAGCACAATGGGAAGAAAGGGAATACTGAAATAATCTTCTTTGTCATCTAGAAATAGCTATTCTTCTTTCTTTCTCCCACATCCTAAAGTTAATCTGTATGGTTTGACAGCCCTGCAAATGCTCTCACAAGCTTTACCAGACTTCAGTTTACATTTATAATGCAAAATGAAGGGTTTAGATTATGTTTTTAGAATATCCATAATATTGAAAAGGCCCCATAATCAACCAATAACAAAATTTATCAACTAATCCCTTTATCCAGAGCCATTCAGATCTGTCATTAAAACCCTGAGGTTCTGACAGATGCCACCATGACAGATGTCTTTCCCCTCTATGTTGTTTTGATTGACACAAATTTTTTCATTTAGGTTAGATTTGCATTTGAGCTTTCCATGGCATGTAGTTAAACTAGCACATTTTTAATGTTAATTTCCTGAAAATAATTGAAAAACAATCTATACTTTCAAACTGTGTCAGGCGCTTGCCAATGATGGCCTTTTTTTGTTTTGTTGCCATTGACACTCAAGGTGATCCAGGAAAATGTCTGGTTCCTGTGGCTGGCTTTGTGAAATAACTGGTTTCACTGAGCCAGGTTGTTTACAGTCATTTACAGGAATGCCCCTCACTGTCCACCACCATTTCCTGAGGCAGTTCTTTGGCATTTTCAGTCTCGGTTTGGAGTCCAACCCACCCCGATCAGTGGAATTGTAGCAAATTTGTCCATTCATGAAAATACCATGTCTTTCTAATATATAAAATTCATGGATATTTATGCTAATTTTTTTCCTCTTCAGTACTGGTTATTGTCATATTACACTGGGTGAGAGAGTTGGTAGGAAAAAGTAATGGGTTTTATGAAGCCAATATAGTTTCTCAGAAAAATCAAACAGAGCTTTCTTCAGGTCTGAAGCAGAAGTGTTCATGCAAAGTGATTTTCAAATATAGCCACCAGAATTTATCCTTCACAAGTGACACATATTCTTTAACTCCTCTACAACCAGTGAGAGCCCTAGAAAAATATATCGGTGCCCCTCTCATAAAGTACCAAGATATGAATTAGAATAAGTCTTCATAGAAAATACTGTGTATGTGTGCCTACACAGACATCCCAGACAGAGATAATAATTCTGGCTTAGAAAACAGAATTTGCTTTTCCACAATACACCGACAACTTTTCTGCAAAAACCTTTCGTCTCCACACCACTGAGTAGCACAAATGTGTCCTGTAGAGTTCAATATAGCCTCATCCTGGCTTCAAATTTGGTGTATGTTTAAATGATTTCCTGGGGTATTTAAAACATTTTTGTTGCACCCCACCTGTTAAAAGCAGATGACAATAATTCTAGAGACTGGAAGAGTCACTATTAAGAAACATTTTAAAAGCACTTTTAAAACACTCTACGTCTTAGCTAGAAATTTTTAAATCATTACTGTCAGCCCATTTCTCACAGGTGAGTGAGTGAAAATGCTTTAGCTTAGTGTCTTTCTCCTCTTTTTCTGGCCCACCTCCAGTTCCATCTCCCCAAGACTTCTTACTCATTGTTAATAGGCAGCTGCAAGGCCTTTAAAACAACCTGGTTTCATACCAACTTACTGCAAGCTCTACAGCAGTGTCATAACCTCCCATTTTTGTTCCTAAGGATGTGCAATTTTTTAAACAGTTTGAATACATTTGATCTTTTCAGTTTTTAGAGGGCCATCAGGAAGACTGATTGTTCCCAGCTAATTGCAGAGAAAGAAAAAGAAGCTGGCTATTCATAATAAAAAAAATGCCCTAATGTGTAGATGGAATTTAGTCATGATAATTCACGCAGTTTGGTGTCTGATTTCACAAATTTGATCCTGTACCAAGAGACTGTACAAACTGAGTTCAGCTTGGGCATGACTATGTTGGCAAAGTCTTGGTTTTCAGTGGCATCTTCAGAGGCTGTTCAAAACCCAGGCTTTTCACAGTTCAAAGCACAGCTCTCAGAGCATTATGGCTCAGGCTTTTCAACAGAGTACAAATCACCTCTGTTGAAGACAGCTTTTGAGAGCGCAGCCATCCTGTGGGGATGTTCAGACCAAAGATCAGCTGAAAGCTGCAGAATGGCCTCTGGTTGTATCTGGATCACAGCTTTCCCCTCACAGCATACAGCCTGATGTGCCTTCTCCACCTGCTGTGTTGGCACAAGGGACACTCTCTGGCAGGGGTTGACACAGCTTTTTACAGCAAGACAACAGGATGGTCTAAGTCAGAGCTGAAGGTTTGTTTGCCATACTTTCAGGCATCCAGAGCAGAAGAGTGAAAAGAGCTGTTTAAGATGAAGGGTATACCTCTCTTCTCCCACCTTCACACCACCAGGCAAAGCAGCTTCTCTGACCAGGTGTAGATAAGTCCAAAGACAAGAAATTCCAGGCAGCAAAACCCTTTGAGCCATGTGTTTTGTACACATCATGCACTTGCCTCCCTTCCCACTCCCTTGGGCTCAGAGATACCCACATCTTCTGGAACTGGCTCCTGAGCTGAAACAGAAAGGGTGCTGGTGCATATTTAATGTGCAAATACTACTGTGAAATAGTGACAGGAGTATTGCAAGTGACCTATGAGGTGAGGTTACTATCCAACAAGAGTAGGATATTCCTTCCCTGTGTGAACGCACTGATCTGTTAGGAGAGAGCCATGGGAAAGGTGGACAGGGATCACACCATAAATCCTGATGATCTGCTGCATGCACACGCTCATGAGACAGTGACTGACCCATCTGCAAAAACAGCCAGAAAGACAGGCTTTTCTCTGAGACTGGAATCTGGGAGTAAAAAAAAGAGCCAGAGAGCTTCCAAAGGGAACTTTCCCTAAAATATCATGGGACAAATGATTTGAGTTAATTGTACCAAACTTGTCAGCCCAGTTGCAGAACTCAGCAGCACTTAGTGCTTAAGGATTTAAGTACTTAGCTTAGCCTACTCAGGAGCCTTCTGTAGCAGTACTCTCAAGCAGCCTTGCTATCTATTAGACACATCTAAATTGCACACTAAGGATAAAACAAATAAGAGAGATGAAAATGAAGAAAATGGATTTGTAAAAATACATATTATCTATGCAATTTCTTTTGCCACTTGGAGATCTTGAAAATTGGATCTTGCTTTTTTTTTTTTTTTTTTTTTTTGCTCCTTTGTAGCGTAAGAGTTTTCCTTAAGCATAGAATGTAATTGTCCACCAGACTAGATCATTGTTAATCTGTTAAAAGGTATAGCTCTACCTAAGCAAGGCCTTGGAGTAGATTTTCTTCTACACTGGCCTTCTCAGAAGGTTTTATAATGATTTATTTTATAGGAACTCTGAGCACAGGAGAGGCGATAGACTGGCAAACCTCTCTGCAGTTCTGAGCTGGCAAATGTGTTTGTGATCTGCAGATGTTTGTCCTCTATCTCTCGCAGCATCTTAATGATGCAGCTCACTGAGCCCTGCCACTTGCCCCTGAATTTTCCTCTCATGCTTCCCCTCAGCTTATTTTCAGCTCATTTAATAACTATTAAGATAATGCTGCTGTTAGAACCCAGTGGGGGCCCATTGCTGCTTTCCTACATCCACTCTCTACCCTGATACACTCACCTGTCTGCGCCAATTGAGCTAGTTAAGAGAAGGCATTTTCTAGGACACAAAAATTTTAATAGCCAGTTTTGTGCCCAGTGTAAATCAGCCTCACACTGTGCTATGCAGTTTCTCCAGAAGTTACTGGCTTAGCTCAGGTGAGGAAGTGTTCTGCAGGTAGCCAAACCTCAAGGCAATTATTCTTTATTTCCTTTTTCTTTTCCTTGAAGGATCTCCAGAGCTGGGCACAGACCTACCACAAAAAGATAAGCCTGTCCTGCTGTGCTTAGTTTTCTTCAGTGCTACAGATTCATCTCTGGCTCACAGCAGTGGCTTCTCTCACACTTGTCAAGCAGCCTTGACCCTTGAGGCACTGTGCTGGGCCATGATGACAGTTTCACATAATCCTGATAATTAATGCCTTTGGAGCACTGGTTATTTAAACATAGCACTTGATGAATGCACATGGTTCATTTTTAAACATGATTATCCAGTACAGCAAAGCCCACACTAAGGTTTTTCTTTTGCTTTTATTTCCTGCTTTAGTGAACCAAAAGATCTTGTATGAAGAAAAAAAAAACCAAAAAAGGAAACATCCTTGTTCACTGCAGCATGTTTGATCTTTGGGGCCGTGATGGTGCAAGCCACTGTGAGTAGGACTATGGATAGGTGTCACAGACAGGTGATGTTGTTGTACAAGCAAGTGATGTGGCATCACATTCCAGAGACAACTGTTCTATGTTAGTAAGGAAGGTGGGCCAAATTCATTCAATGCAACTCATGGCCTTTTTGTCTCCAGATTTTCCATTTATTTTTTTATATCTGCCAAGAGGGTAGTTTAGAGAACATTACATTATCATAACATTGTATTCCACTGGCAATATTCCTTAATTGTAGTAATAATACATAATCAGCCATATACGTATGAATTAATATATTACCCATGCAGCTTCAGCACTAACTTCTGTTAACACCCAACACCAGACATGCTTGGCTGCCTCATTACCTGAGTTTCTGGACATGAATTTCTTTATGTTAAATGCTTGGGGTGTATGTTATTTTTATAATAGGAACCAATGATGCTTCTGTCAGAAACATAGAGTTTTATTGTGAAATCTCTAATTTTATATGAGATTTTCAGAGGGCTGAAGAGCCTGGCGTTGCAGCACGTTAATGGGCTGGCAAAGGGTGAGCTCTTAGGATGCTCACCAACACAGAAGAATTTAGGGACACCTAAAACTATCACTCTCACTGTCTCTATCTGCATGTGCAGAGTCTGCTGAAGATTGTACTGTGAGTTCTTTTCCTGAGGGCACTTGGATGTGTGAGAACAAGCATTTCTCTCTAAGCAGAGGGGAGCTACTTTTGAGAGGGAAGGAAGGACACAAAGAACAAAAAAATGTGGGGTTTTGATAAAACCATTTTTCTGCAGTAGGAGTTAAGCAACAATTTAAAGCCAAGTGAGGGAGCTTCCCAGCTGGCCTTGGGGCAGGGCAGCTTCAGCCAGTCCCAGCTACTGACGGAATTGTGTGATTCAATGCAGTGTTCCTCATCCCCCCCCCCCTTTTTTCTCCCCCCCCCCCCCCCCCCCCCCCCCACATTAGGCCTGCAGAAGCTAAACCGTTCCCACCCATCAGAGTTACAGACTCACCTTCAAAGCCACTCTGAGCCAGCTGAAAAAGGCCAGTGGGGTCAAGGAAGGGTAAAAATGGTACAGAGACAAACACGCTGCGATACACACTTGTTCTAGAAGGGTAGGTAACACTGGTGCAGGAGGAAACAAAAATCAAACGGTGAAGATCAATAACTTTTGTCTCCGCAAAAGCTTTGAATGACATCTGCTGAATGACAGACAACTGGATTTCCAAACTCCTATTTTTAATTGCTACAAATGGCAAGCAGAATAAATGGCTGGCTTTTTGCTGTATTTTGCAAGGGTGAAATGTGGGACTGTGGAAGGGGGTGACATTGGTGAATGGACTAACTTTGAAATTATAAAGAAAAATGAACAGGGGAGGAAAAGAGAGGGAACTGGAAGAAATGGAGCAAGAAGAACATTATTTTGTGTAAATTAAATTTAAATAAAAAAGGATGACACTGGCTCTAATCTTGTCATGCTGAAGTATTTTAAGGCCAACAGTAATAAGAGTACTATATATAACATGACTAGCCCATGACTATCAGGTCCACCTTTTTTCTTTTCTAATAATGAGGATGCTGATGGGCATTTGTCAAGAAGACAAATAAACACGCTCTTTATTGACCAAAAATGGCAGCCTTAGTCATGTAACATCTTCAGCATTTACCTGCATCAAAGTGAGGAACTGTGGAACCTGTCCAAAAAGTGCAAGAAAAAGCCTCAGAAATATTAGGCTGCCAATCGACTGGTCTTTCAATGTTCCTTAAAAAGCTGGGCAGAGCTGAGGGTTTTTTTCCATGCCTTGCTGTTTTCAGATTGCTGGGGAAGTTGATTTCTTCTACTCCAGTCTAATCAACCTCAACAAGATTTGCAGGGAAACTCCATCTGAACAGTGATAGCCATAAAAGAAAACTGCAAGCCATCTCTGCCTGCAGATTTTCCATGGATGCTGGCACAAATGTGGAGGGTGGGTTCCTCCCAAGGGCCAGCAGAACATGTCACCTCAGAAAGGGAAAAAGAATATGGGAATATTCAATCACATGCATAAAATCTGTAAATGTTGCAGTGAAGGGCAGGTGCAAGGCAAGACAGGTAGTAGCCACAGAGACAATTGGTTTGTAAAATGGGAAACAGGCAAAATCTTACCTCTGGTCTCCTGCAAGCTAGCAATTTTGGCTTCGGGGAAGATACAGTAAGATATTATTAGCTTTCTGTAATAAGAGAATAGAGGTGAAAGGATGATTTGTGACTCTAAGGAAAACTGCACAACTTACTGTCACAGGATGTTGAGCTCAATGGTATACCTTTGTTCAAAAATATTTAGACTTGTTCAGTCACATTCAGTTATTGTTAAATATGACAGTTTGGGCATAACTGCCTTGCAAGAGAGTGCCTGAACATTGTCTGATGTTCATTGTCACATGTGAGTCATTTCATACTGGCCCTTTCCCTTACACACATTCCCTGTGAATTGTCCAATAGGTAAGAGCAGAGCCAGGATGCTGGGCTAGATGATCCTCTAGTCTGACCTCCTATGGCCCCCTCTCCTGTTCTTAGGAGGACAAATCCAGGCTAAAGGTATAAAATGGCTGCATGGCAGACTATATTCATTGCTGTAAATAGCATGCTAATCAGGTACCCAGATGCTGAGAAATAGCTGCCCTCCAGCTCTCCTGGGGTCTGAGCAGAGAAAATCCATCAGCCAGAAGACCACAGAGGTACATCCTCAGAAAAACAGATCCTTACCTCAGAGGCAGAGTTATTAGCTGTTCCCTTTTCCGCCCTTGAGGGAGCATACACACAGCCCATTGCTGGCTACATGTGTGAGCCCCCAGCCCCTCAAAGCCTCCCCTGTATGCTCAGTGTCCTGAAGCATGAACAGCCCAGAGCAACTTCAATCAGGCAACTCACAGTCCGTAACATGAACAGAGAGAGCAAGATTTTCTAAGTCCAGGGCTTAAAGCAGCAGTCTAGCTCAAAAAAGTACTTGCATGCACCTTACAATCCCTGACATATTTTCCTATAGGGGTAGTACTGACTTTTGGCTAGAACATACAATGATTTTTATACTCACCACTAATTTTTCCCATTCCAGGGAGACAGTTGTACACATAAGCAAATACTTCCTGCATTCCACCCAGAAGGAAGAGAAGTATTTTCATATGACAAACTATTTCCAGACAAACGCAGATATTTGACTGAAAATTAATCGGAAGCAGCAACTTCCATTAGGGGTTAAACTTCAGAGAGAGAGTTCCTTTCAATCCTTTCCTGTTTTGGGACCTCTGTGTACTTTCCAGTGGATGCCTGTGTGGATGGATTGAACCTAAGTCTGCTGGTCGTCAGCTCACTGCAGTCTTTGGACAAAGGATCCATGCTCACTGGTTTTGGAATTGCTACCAGCAGCATCCTCAGCACCTGCCTGTGTACAGGGAGATGCATTCCCTGGCAGCAGGAATGATGGACACCAGGGCTGGCCCAGGAGGTTACTGTCTGCCCTTCCTGCAAGTTCCTATTTATGTAGAAAAAATGGGTGTGTTGGTTTTTAACAACCCTCAGACTGTGATTTGTGGAATTGCTTTGGGAGTCTGTGCCAGCCTTCAGCACCGTCGATGGCCTGTGCACAGAGGAGCCCTTTGGCTGAGCACTGTGCCAGGCTTTGCAGAAAAACACATTTTCTTGTGCCCCCTGTAACTGCTGGAGGCACCTTCCTTCACTGGTCAAAGGTGAAAGTTTGGAAGTAGGAGAAGCAGGCGATGGATGCAGACACTCAAAGGGGAGGGGAAAGAAACTGGAAAGAGGACTGGAAGCTGGAGTGAGATACTACTGCCCTCTGTCGATCAATACAGTGACTGAGCTCAAGGGAAGCAGAAAAACGGTGAAAAGGAATGGATGAAGCTGGTAAAAACCAACAGGGACACCCTGCCTATGAGAAAACATAAGCTGCAAATCAGGAAAAAAATTCTGAGAAAAGTAAAGCTGGGAAACAGGCTTTAAAATGAAGAGTAGGGACAACTTTTACTACAGTTAGGGTGAGTGCTTATCGTGGTAGCCAGTAGTTACAGCAGACAATTTTGATACCTGTGCACAAGATCTTGCACAACCCCGTGTTGCTACAAAACAAATGAATTCACTAGCCTGAGTGCAATCAAATGAACAAAGCAGAAGCTTTCATCAAAAACATGTTGTCAGAAAACTACCTGCTGCTGCAAGATGAATTCTTTGATGGTATGTAATATTTTGCATATAAGGGAAAGTTTCAAGGTGGCTGAGGGGATTCCTGAACATGGCAAAATTTCCAAAATGAGATGCAGTCTTACCAGCAAGTGTCTGCTCTGCCCCTGAAACTCTGATGCTGAAAAAAGCTTGAGGGAAACAGGATAAATGTAATATGGGTCGCTGGAATAGGTGTTGCTTTTGTTAATTAGAATGTGAAATGAGTTGAATAATTTTTTGTGTTATGACTATTTACGTGCATGGCTGCAAAAAAGCAGTCTCTTGAGCTTTCTGGTTACTGCTCAAACCCAGCCACAGTTCTAGCAAACTGAACACACAAGGTCAACAAAGCAGCAAGCAAAAGAGGGGTCAGTGCATAGCTACAGCTAAAAGTGAAAAAGCACAACACAAGCTGTCAAAACTTGTCTGGGGCGCAGTCAGAGTGAGACTGCAACAGGGAGCTGGGACTCAAGGACAGACCTGCCACCCAGCTGGGAAGGGAGGAGTCCTGAGGTTGCTGTCACCAAATTCATATGGAATTGGTTGCACAGGTCTGGGCTGTAGAACAACAACAAACATAAAAGTGACAGGGCTGACAAGTGAGCAGCCGTCTGGACCTTATGTAAACTGAAAGGCTCATATTTGAACTCGTAATTAATGGAAACAGACTGATCCCCAAATTGTCTGACCTACTCAGTAATTCTTACTCATATTCAGTGCTGTATGTCGGGGTGGTCCCTGTCACCATCTAAATGCTATCATTTCTCTCAGAAGCCCAGATCTACCAGCTGCACTGAACTGAATGGGGAATTACAGTCTGGCCATGCTGTTTTCATTTCATTTCATTTCTTGTAGCTTCCTCATGCAAACAGAGACAGGAAAGCATGATGGGTAACAACACCTTCAAGCTGTCCCATGTGAATTTTCTTTTTTATTTCAGTTTATAATTTTCGTTATGTATATAACACTTATGTATATAAAGACTTGCATGTTTTCAAACACTGACCTGGTCTCCCCCATGCTTCCAGGCAGCCTTTCCCCTGAGCTCCTCATTCTAGCAACTCTCTTGAGCTACAGACTCATTCAGAAATGACAGAGCATTGTCGTCATTCAAGAAACATTTCTGAAATGATTTTTAGAAGCTTATTTCATGAGAAAAAAAGTCAAGAACTGAGCTACTTATCCATGATTACTTCAGTAATTAATCATTCTAATACAATTTGAGTGAGGCGCTGGGAGATTAGCAAAGGCTAACAACTATACTCAAAAGAGTGAAAAATAACCCAAGCATCAAATGTACTATAGGTTTATTTAAGTCCCATCACAGTATAGGGGCAACTTTTAAAATATAGGTTTTAACTTTGTGGTTAAAACACCAGGAAGTAGCTAAATCTTCATTTTTCTGGCCACATCTACACCATCTCTTGGCCACCTGTTGAGATGCAGGAAGTCTGTGAGGGAGGGAATGGCAGGCCAGGCAGTGGTCCTGAAGACACATAGCTCAGCTTCCATCTTCATCAAGCAGGAGTAGTCCTTTCTACACTTCTCCTGCCCTACCCTATTTGTAGAAACATACCTGGGATGTGCCTTGCCACAGAAGGACACCCTGGCAAATGTCTTACTGGGAAATGCAGCGGTAAATAGCAGCAGGTAGCCATCTCCATGCATCAGGAAATGCTGGGCAAGTCTTCAGGAGTGGTTTCCTGCTCAAGGATCTCCTGTGACATGTGTTTGGCGCTTCCTGATGAGCCCTGGGGTGGAGAGGAAAATGAGTAGGTTCCTCAGCAACTTCCAGGGCTTGAGGCAATCCCTGCCATCTAAATAGGACATGGAAGCAGAGAATGGCCCTAGGGAGCAGGGAATCTCCTTCTGCCAGGCAGGAGAGCTGCCAGCTTTGGCCAGGGAGCTGCAGCCCTGGCCGGGCAGACCCTGGACACAGGCACACAAGTGATGGCTCCTCATGGAGCCAGGCCGACCCGGCCAGGGCATCCCAGGGCTCTGCCCCGACACCACCTCGCCTGCCCTCTCTGCCTCTGCTTCCAACCATGGTGGGCACCGCGTGGATTTGGGGATTGTGGAACTGTGAAGCTTGCTTGGCTCCTTTGGGTAGATGATAAAAACATGCAGGAAAAAAAAAAAAAAAAATCCACTTGGCACAGCAGGCCCTGCGTAGGGCTCAATTACTGCTGCTGGCAGGGGCCTCCCAGGCCCCTTGTCCTCTCAGCCATCCAAAGGCTGTTTCCTTCCCATTTTCTCTTTGCTGTTTGGGTTCTCCTTCCATTAAAAAGTGGGTAGGGATGCATGAAAAATTAAAATCTGTTATTACTTACTCCCCTTCTGAACCACTTGCTTCCCTGAGGTTATCTGCTTCTTACTCTACCTAGTGACAAGGGCGCATTGTGCCTGGCTTTCATTAATCTCCATCCCACACAAACCTTTCTGCTCAGGAAGGTTATCAAAATTAAAATACCAGACTTTTGTCTGAAACCGTTTCCTTAGCCATTATCATGCCAAAGATTATGAGAGTTGAAAGAAAGGGGGAGATTGGTGAGGGGTGGGAGAGGGAGGGACAGGAACTTTTTCAAAGGAAGGGAGAAGAGAATTTTTTTTAATTGGAAAGTGTGGTGATAAAATCATAGAATTAATGAAGTGAAAGAACTCAAGGTCAGTGCGGTACCCGAAGATACTTTAAGCACATTTCCTATCTTGGTTTCTTAAAAAAAATAGCCAGTATGTGCTTGTCTCCTTGTTTTGCCATTCCACTCTCCATGACTTCTAGACAGTCAAATCCAAGAAAGGAGTGGTGGCTCCTAAGTAAATTAATTTCTTCCCTTTACATAAAGTAGCCACTGGCAGAGATACGGGACCAGGCTCAAGCAACTGCATTGTTTCTCTACCCACTTTGAATTCTCGATCTAACTGTGAAATCATGCACAGCACCACCCCATCCATGTTACCACCAACTCTGCTCTGGAAGGAAAGCTGCGAGGGAGAGTGGGGTTCATTTTATAACAACTGAGATTAGTTCTGAGATTGGAACTGAAGGAGCCACTAAGTGTTGAAAGGCAACAACTGTCCTGTTGAAAAAATTATTCAAGCAACAGAAACACATCCACTGGAAAGTCATACAGTCATAGAATGGTTTGGGTTGGAAGGGACCTTAATCTGCTTGCAATGGGCAGGGGCACTTCCACTGGGCCAGGCTGCTCAGACCCCCATCCAACCTGGCCTTGTCAGTTGGTTTTATTTCTTCTGCAGCTCACAGAGCAACTGTGAGCAGCTCTGAAGAACTGAGCTTGGAAATGGGGAACATTCATAGGAATGAACAGCTCTGGTAAAATGAAGCCTCCTCCTCCACAGACCATGTTTGGTCTGTGATTTTACTCACAGGCAGACCAGCACTGGAGAGCAGATGGACAGGGGTGGCACCTGGTGAGGGCTGGAGGGATGCTCTGGGCTTGCTGGGTGCTGCCTCTGCTGCCCCTGCTCCCCTCCTGATGACACCAGGAGCTGGGTCCCCAGGCTCTGGCAGTGCATGCCAAAGGCACTCCCTTTCCAAACGGGAAATGGTCAGGCCTTGGGACAGTGCCTGTGCAGGGGCAAGGCCAAAAGTAACAAAAGAAAGCATGTGTGTGACAGATTATGAATAATTGATTCTGGTGACAGTGATCCACATATGTGACATCACTTTTGGGTGCATTAAGATGCTGAGCATCCTTTGGGGGATATTAGGAGTTAGATGACCCAGGGAAATCAAAGATGTTAATGCATTATTTATTTTATGTGGAAAAAAGGAGACTAGAGTAGTCCACAAAATTATTACCATATCCCATTTCTCTAGTTGTGTCTCCCTCAAAAGGGTGGTCCAGCAGAGGCCTTCTTATATAAAAATATCCACTTTCCACACAGAACATTTTTCTCTGTGAGTAAAATCCAAATTCATTATACCTTTAATTAAAAGCTCAGTCTTTTTTAATTATTATAGCTCACTGGAGCAGGAGTCCACAAATAACAGGTCAATCAAAAAAGAGAAACACTAAAGGTGAAACAGATCACTGAGCTTCTTTCAGCAACTGGAAAACAGCTTGAATTTTCATGCTCAAAGAATCCCTCATAAGTTCAGTCCTGTAAAAATCAGGCTTTCTTTCCTATCCCCTACACCAGTAGCATGTCCTGCAAGAGTATCTCTCTCTCTCTCTGCAAACTGGATTTGTTGGTGATACCACCTGCAGTGCCTGGCTGCTGGCTGCTTTCTGAGGCTGAAAATCCCTTTTGATGCCAGTCTTTTTCTCCTTTTTAGTGGATATTCTTTGCCCTCCTTTCTCTGAGTGAGTTTCTTTTGTTCCACCTCTATTCCCCTCTGGTTTTGTTCCTCTCCTTTCTCCCCTAAATTTCACAGCTTTCTTGCAGCTTTTATCTTCTGTTTCTTTCTTTCTTTCTTACAGAATTTGAGTGAAAATGAAGAAAGCATCTCTTAAGGGAACAGGTTACATGAAAAGTTTTTTATTTTGCAATTGGATTAACTCTGTGATTTTCAGATATCACTCTATATAGCACTCAGGGTAATGAGAATCATTTCACTTGCTCAGGTCTGTTGGCTTTGGTAGGCATGGTTGAAAGTTTCTTCTTGCCTTCATAGCAGACAGAGTATTTTCCCAAAAACACATCCATGGAAGCACTGCACTAAGTCTTCATGTATGGATCACACAACACATATCTTAATACTGTTATTTCAGTATTATATGGGACTTCAGTAGCTTTATTTTTATATACTACTCAACTGGAAGAGTCAAGAGCTCCAGCTTCTTTCTGGTAACAGCTCCTTGGGACCACCCTTGTATTTTGGTTTGGTAAACTGCATTAAGAGTGTCTCTTAAGCCTCCACTGAAAGAAAACTTCTGCCAAGTCAGAAACAGTTCATACAGAAACATTTCAGAAGTGCTATTCAACATGGACCTGCATAACTGCAGTCCATGGAAACTCCCTCCTTCAAGCCCTGTCCAGAGGAAGCCTATTTGGATGGCAGCTTTGTTAAGGAAGGCAGGCTGGCACTAAGGACAGCTGTGTAACCTGAATTCAGCCTTCCCACTCGTTGTGCTGCAGTCACTGAGTCCGTGGTCAGCCACAGGTCTGTGGGAACAAGAAAAGACCAGAGGGGTAATCAGGCTGTCAGGTATGTGCAGCAGAAGTTGCAGAAGCCCCAGAGGTTGGGTGCCCAAGATAAGGACAGCCAGGGTGAAGCTGTTTACACCTCTGTGGTGGACTTAGACATTGGTAGCAGATACACAATTTCAGACAAGCATCTGTTCTTACCAGGGAAGTGTTAGCTACCACATAGCAAGAAAGAGAGGATGTCTATATTTCTTATCCCTGAGAGCATGTTTGTTTGGCTTGTAGACTTCTTTTATTTCCTGACATTCAACTCACAAAGACTGTGATGCAGCATAACCCAGAAGCAAAATCCATAGGGATATATCTGTGTACACGTTATTAAGCATCAAAGGTAAAGTTAGACTAACAATAACGCAAATAAAATGCATTGTGATTGAAATAATTAATTGAAGTAATAATAAGTGAAGTAATTCTGACTCTTTTTTTTCTTTCACAAAGCTCTTATTATGCGGTGTGAGAATGATTAGAGAACTAGAAAACACGACCTACATGGAAAGATTGAACTAATTGGTACTGTGCAATCTATGGAAGAGAAAATGAAGCAGAGACATGATAATGGTTTTCAAACACAGAAAAGGCTGCTGCAAAGAGGGGAGGCTTACGTTTTCTGCATCCATGATGAGTAGGACAGAAACCAGCAGGCTTTATCTGAGGCAAAAAAAGATTCCGGAAAGACATTAGGCAGCACATCGACTCAGTTAAGGACAGTAAAAACAGCAAATAGCCCACTTGGGGAAAGTCCATCTGTGGGATTCTTAAAGAGGAGGTGAGAGAAATATCCATCAGGCTATCTGGCCTGCTCTGGCAGACATTTTAAGGTCCTTTCCAGCTCTCTTTTCTATGATTCTATACATTACATGTATTTATGATAATTGTTTATATCACAGAAAGCCACGCAACTCTTAACTGAACATTCTGTCATTGGTGTCTGTAAGAAAAGTATCAAGCTAATCAGACCCTTAAAGAACTGAGTACAATGCAGGGATTAACACTGCTGCATGTTTTCTAATTCATCATTTGTGTCAGGCCTTGCTTCAGCATAAACTCATGGGATAATATTGTGAATAAGTGATGCATGATACATGTATCATGTATAGGAGCCTCACAAAACAGAGCCTGGGGTAAGAAAGCACATTAATATTGTGTTGGGCATCTCAGAATTATGAATTCAAGAACTTGCTTTCAGGGATTTTTTTATAAAGCCAGGACCATATTTCCAATTGGAAACATCAGGAATTAATGTGCAACCATATTTAAGAGTAGAATTCCCCTGCTACCAAAGAATGTCCATTGGGGCACCAGGTACAAGCAGCCTTCTGTCCTGTTTGGTACTATGGGGTTCAAGAGAGGCCTGTCAGCCTTCTGAAAGATCACACAACAGCTTGATACAAGGAGGTAGTGAGAAATTTCATGACCAGTTAAATTACAAGAGGAATTACAAACCATGTAGGACAGTTCTACGCTCACATCAGTTATTTTAAACTCTCATAGATATTTAATTTTGAAGCTTTGAATTCTCCTTTGAGGGAATCAGTGTTTCTTTGCAGACTCTCTAAGTGACTTAGGAGCCTAAATTAGCTCCTAAGTTATATGGTATGAGAACCTCCCTATGTAATTATCCTGGTATTTGTCTGCAACACTATGTTTAACATCTTAACTGGTGAGCAATAATTTACTGAATCCAGAACTGGTGATCCTTAAATTCAGACAAAGTTGCAGCAGTAGCTGGATGTCAGCAACGTGGCTCATAGCCAGTTTCTGGTCAGATCAGTGAGGCTCCTAGCTGAAATATCTAGAGAGTGAACTTGACCTCTTGCAGTCCAGTGACAGCTTGCTCAGGGGAGAAGTTTGGAAAAGTAGTATAAACCAGTTACAAAATATTTCTGCCCAGTCTTGATTCACTTGCATGGGAGATACATATGTGTATATATTTTTATACACACGTATAAGTGTATATGTACATATATAAAAACATGACATAAAAAGTATTTGAGCTGCCATGTAGTGTGCACCTGGTTTGTGACAGACAAACAGTCTATGCAACTGCAAGTCCATTAGAGATTTACAAACTGGCAGATGACTTGCTGGCTGCAGGGCTGTAAACCCTCGTTTCTCAAAAGAAAATAATCGGAGAAGGAAGAAGTGTTTTTGAGTTTCACACAACTCCTACCTAGAAAAGCCACATGCAAGTTTGATAAACTGCACAGTGAGTCCTTGCAGTCACTCCTCCCTCCTTAAACGTGATGGGTAATGAAATGCCATGGTGGGACAACAGTCCAAGAGCCTGTTTGGAGCAGACTTATTTGGCAGTGATTCTTCCCAAGTCAACACCATGTAATAGCCCAACAGGCAGAAATGTGTGCATGAGATGCGCATATTATCCTCTCATCTCTTGCTGATTTACAGCACTTCACAGTCATTCTAGCAGAGACACCCACAGCTTCAATGTCTTATATAGTTATGCAGGAAAACTTCCTAGGCAGATATTTCTACCCTGAGGTTTAAAGCACACCATAAGGCTGCATCTGCTTTGCAGGGATGCAAGAGTGAGATTCCCTCAGACAAAGGTTTTTGCAAGCTATTATAATGAGTCCCAGTTTTCAGACAGCAAATAAGCTGGTGTTTAAAGTACTTTAGCAGACATGTCAGACATTAGTATATGCTTAAAGTTAACTCCTTTCTTGTCCTTAGTTGGTATCTTTTCTTTCCTATTTTTTTTCAATAGCCACATCACTTTTTAATAGATACATCATTTTAATAGCTACATTCCTCCAGTGTAAATGGAAGATTTGTACTGATTTCCGTGGGATCTCAATGGCAGCTCTGCTTGCTTTATCTTTAGCGACATTAACATTAGCTTTAATATCTTTGAATAGTGTGTATGCCAACACTTGCTTCCATTTTCTATCACCTGTGATTGATCTGCATGGGGATTTGCTGTCATCTGTGGGTAACTGATGGGCCTTGCAACAAAATTGTATCCCTTGGCACTTAACTGTCAAGAAGCTTTATTCCCCACCCCCCCATTATTTGAAAGGTTTCCAATTCAGGCAACAAAGTAATTAAGGGCACTGGATTTAACATTGACTGTAACAGGTCTATCCATCCAAATTTCACTTACATTACCTAATTTTGATTTTTCCCTACAGAACATTTACAAGGCCAGGCAGGTGTATTATCTTTGCATACCATTCATTATCAAGCATGACTGGAACAGGTGGCAACATACTGATGTGTGTTTAATGGAACAGACGTTCGAATGCATATTTCAAAACTGGGAAAATCATTTCCTTTGTAATTCTGTCAAAACATGAACAGTGACAATTTCAGGGATATGCTACCTCATCCCAAACTGTGTCTTCCTTTTATGTCTAGCAGCTGCCAACCGGTATTTTACTTTTCAGATTTTTGTGGTCTTCACTGATGCCTTGCTGTCTGTGCTTGGACAAATTACATGAGAGGTTTCAGCATGTAACTTACTTGTTCTGATCCAATAGCATGTGGCCCTGCCTGGATTGAATGACCACTGCCTGACTGTTGCCTTAACCTTCTGCACCTTTCAATCCAACAGCATTTGAAGTCAGTGGCATCTGTATTTATATCCTCAGAACACTGACCTGGAAGTCAGTCTTGTGCCAACTGCTTCTGCATGTCTGGGGAGACCACCCGCTTTCACAGGCAGTGGATGGCAGCATCACTGTGTCACTTCTCCCAATTGAGGACCCACACAGTTCCTGTGCCTTTTCAGAAAGGTGTGCTTCTCCCAGCTGCATGCCTTCCTTCTCCTAGGACAAATACAGAAAAGACTAGAGTTGCACAGGAAGTGGAAGCTTCTTAACACTGTTGGCATTAAGTGTGTTTAGATATTTAACCCAAGTGCTGGCAGCCCAGTTCTCTCCATAATCGGAGGAGGGAGGTATGCACTTCCAATGCAGGGCATCAAGGGGAAATTTCCAGAATGCCCTTTGGTATATGATTTCCACACTTAGAGCTCTAGCTTTCACTCAGTGCTCATGATGCCTGAGTCTCTAATCCTGCAGACTCAGATCCAATTTTCAGCTGCAGCAAGTTAAAACCCTCAGAGAGTCTCATTGGTTTCAGCAGAATTATTTGACTGTGTAATGTAAAGGCTGAGTCCTTTCTTTTCAAAAAAGCACAACTAATTTTGGCCTATTTAAATTCACAGTCCTCCATGCTCCTGAGAGTCATAGGAAACTGTTTTCACAGAAGGGGATGCTCAACAGCCCGATGGAGGTCACACTGAAGTCAATGACCACCTTTCTGTCTTACTGTTACAGGCAACTGCAAGTTTCTGGCTGACTTGACACCACAAATAAGGTGTTTTGTTTTATTTTATTATCACTGTTTTAGAAGCATAAGGAATTTCTTATTTCCCTCAAAACCAAAAATAGGTGAAATTGAAAATACTGTATAAGTCAGTTTTCCTAATGGTAGTATTCAGAACTGTTTAAATGAGCCAAGGTATTTGTAGTAACTGACCTAATTCTTGAAACCAGGGGATATTTTTAAAAAGAAATTTAATTAAATGTAGATAGAAGATGTATATTTAACCAGTATCAGATATTTCAGAAATGGAGTTATTTTTAATTCTATACTTTAAGTACTTCTTGATTCCTTTGAACTTTATTGTCAAATATGTAGAACGTTAATTAAGAAATTTCCTTCAAAATCAGGTCACAAAATGAGTTAAAAACAACAGAACTTATAAAACAATATCCACCAACATAGACTCCTCACAGCTCTGAAATCTTAATACCACAGAATACTGACAATAATTTTAACTATATTTAATCCTTCTCTTGTGACTCTCTTTTGTCTATTCATTTTCCCACCCTATCAGCATAGTCACTAGATGGCAGGTGTTCAAACAGCGTGAAAACATGGTACAAATTGATTTTAGCCCAGCTAAAGTGGAGAGTATAGGAACATTAGGTATTTTGAGGCAATGGACCAGTAAAATGTCTTGAGAAGAATCAGTGACCATTGGGCCAGGTGGGAAACACATGTACAAAATATTCCAAATACATAAAGGAAAAGACTTTAACTGACTGAGATTTTATTACACGGTAATGGAGGCATCTCTATTGTTACTGTTGTTATTTTGGCTTTTATGGGATTTTGGAAAGGGGGGTTTTTGCTTTTGTAAGCTGGAAATGAGTAAAGACAAAAGACATTTTTTGTTCCGTGCAAACACTGAACAACTGTGTCATACAGATGTGCTAGCTGTCTACCTGAAGGAGGCTAATCTGGGCAGGCTAACAGCATTTAGCACCTATTTCTTCTACAGCTGTTACACATCAAAACTTCTGATCTTTAACTTCATGTCTAAACACAAATGCTGTCAGCTGGTTCAAGATATTCAGCTCTCATGCTTTTTCAAAAATGGTCAAAAATAGATAAAGAATAAAAGAAATGCAGCAGAATGTTAACTTAGTAGGAAAAATATCTGGTCAGATCCCTTTTTTCACACTACATGTCCAGCATAATGTCAGCTCCTTCCTTGAATTTCTCCTAGAATCAGAAATGGTGCAGAGATTATACCAAGAGAAGTAAATAGCTAAGAAAGATTTGTGGCATTTGAAAAAATAAACTTTCTAGAATTGTTTATATCAGCTTCAAAATTAATAAAGACATTGGCCTATTAATAAATGCCAATTAACTTTAATCATCTGACTGGTGACTTAAATATCTTGTTATTCACAGATATGAAAAAAAAAAAAGGTTGAGAATTAATGAGCTATTTCTATGCAACTTCACAATAATCTTTGGAAACTCAGAAGTAATTGGGAGAAAAACCTTTTTAGTTCATGCCTTTCTCTTTAGAGTTACTCAGCGAGGCTCTGGACATGCTCAGGGTTTGGGTTGATGTCCTTACTTCAAGCTTCATGCAGACCATAGAGCCTCTCCTTTGCAAAACTGCTCTGTCTTTTGGACGTTTGTCTTTCCGCTGGCTTTCATGGGCTTCACTCAAAGAAAAGTCTCCATTTTGCCTGACAAAGGCTGGAGTGATTGCCATCAATTACTGGAAATTTATTCGGCAACCAAATTATGTCAGCAAACACCCATGCAGTAATTCTTTAATCCTGACTCAGTCATTCTCTAGGAAGGTCACAATTATAAGCAGTTGACTGTAATTTGTGTGCTTTATTTTCTCCATGGCTAATTCATTAGCTAAGATGTCCACCTTTATTTACTACACTGTTGTGGGATTGGTCGGTTCCTGGGAAGAGCAGGTCTGACCCCATGTGCTGAACATGAGGCTCACACAGATGATTTGGTGTTGGCTGCCCAGATGTTGCTGGTAGCTTGCTTACTGCAAGTTGCTTGTCTCAATTCCTTGATCACAATGTACCTGCCAGCTGATAAACTGATTTAAGTGGCCCTATTGCATGACTCCACAGCATCCACAAGATCTCCTCAGAAAAAAAAAAAAAAAGAATACATCACACACCACCTCTTACCCTCCAAAAAAAGAGACCCAACCAGACCCAAAAGTGCCAAACAGACAAAAAGCAAAGTTGACTATGAAGGACCCAGCCATAAAAAGCATATAAGATAAGCGATACTGATGTACCTTAAGTTGGAAATCCCAATTAAAGGCTGTATCACACTCACTGACAGTATGCCATAAATTTCACTGTCCATATGGCGCAGCAAAGAAACTTCATGTTGTGTAAACCAAGTAACTTATGAAGTGGGGCAGAAGTAGACACTAATCAAACAAACCTGACACAGGCACAGTGTAGAGGGGAGTCTGGACTGTGCAATCCATAAGGTCTTATAAAGCAAAGAAACGGGTTCCCTCCGATGTCAAGGTCTGTGAAGCACTGATTCTTGGTCTCAAAGATCCTGCTTAGGTTCACTCAGAAACACTGTCTTCAGAGGGGTCAGGTTTGGTGCAAGGCTGTCGTGGTTTGAACGACAGGTGTCTGCTAAGGAAGGCAGAAGCCTCCCTTGGAATGGAGAATTTAACCCCCCTCCCTCCGAATTATTATAACTTTGAATTTTAAGGGGCTCTCAGGTGAAGATATGGGAATAGGAATAGCAGTTCTTTATTAGGGGAACTAAAATAAATAATAAAACAAAACAAAACAAACAAACAAAAACAAAAAAAAAAAAAAAAAAAAAAAAAAAAAAAAAAAAAAAAAAAAAAACACGTGCAGTAAGACAAACAAACAAACCAAACCCACTGACAGAGTCAGGATACAACCTGACACTCTGTGGGTCAGGGTGTTGGTGGCAGTCCCATTCCATGGTGGCTGCAGTCCCAGTGGCAGATGGGGCTCTGTTGAAGTGACGCTACTGTAGAAAGAGCGGAGTTCTTTCACTGAAGGTCCAGTGGTGATAGATGGGCCTGGTCTTCCTCTGACAATCCAGTGGAAAAGGCTGCCTTGGTGTTCCAACTCCCAGATTTTTATCCAGATAGGAATGTTTGGCTCCTCCCCCTGGCTGGAGCATTTCCCAGTGGGATGATGTAATTCTGTCACTGACACTCAATGGCCCATTAGCAGAAGATCTCTCCCTGGAGGGAGGCTGGGTTGTGGAAGAGATAAGAAAACTGCCCCAGCAGGTTTATTGACAGTTGGCCATTGACAGACAATTACACCACCCCCTCACACACCCCACTTTCATCAGATGGTGACAGAATACAGAATTTTGGTTACATTTTGCACTACAACCCATGACAAAGGTACAAGTAAGTGTTTTCAGGGAAGGATAGCACTGTGATGTGAATGGTGGTTGGACCCTCCCCTCCCCTGCCTTGCCTTCACTCAAACCTGCATTTTCCAGCTGGAACTTCTGTGAACAGGACCCCATCTCCCTGTCTTTGCTGTTTCCCTTACTAACAGAGGCCATAAGAGCATTCAGCTCACACAGATGAAACCTAAATTCGAAGAGCACAGTCTGTCAGACTGAATAAAACCGGAGGCTGTCTCAGTGCATAAGTGCAGCTGTACCTTTGCCCAATTTACAGTACATTTTTGAAATGTACTTAAATAACAGTCTTTTTCACTGCAGTCAGTTATAATGGTCATTAGAGTGCTCTGCATCAGCTTGATGCGCTCATGAGCCTGAATAGTAGCAATTTATTACCCACGGGGCCATGCAGCTTCAATCTCCAGTGGCACAATGAGTTTTCTTTCATTACTATAGAGACATTTCAGTGCGTTCATTCACCTTCCCTGAAGACAGCCAGAGTGCCCCAGTGAGAATTAAGTACACAAATTTTCCACACTCTATGATACACCTACCAATTTTTCCGCTGCTATTTTGTAGGATTTAGAAACCATTTTCTGGGAAAAAAAAAAAAAAAAAAAAAATTCTGAAACCTTACAGTTTTGGCAAGGGCTGACCAGCTCCTTCAGTACACCTTCCTGCCCCAAACAAGCTGGGTAGCCCAAAGGTCCAGTTGTGTCTTTCCTGGTAGAAGCAAGCCCAAGAAGGATACCCTGGAAAGCAAACATCTCTTATATTCCCTGAGTGAGATGAGGGTCATCAATGCAGCAGAGCAGTCCTTACCCAAGTGATATATGTCTTTTGACATTGTTGATGACTCAGGCCTCCCTAAAAGCAATGCTAAATGGTCCCTGCAGTCTCATAGGCAATACCAGCATACCATGTGCTGGTATGACATGTTTTTCTGAGTCATCCACTTTTTTTGGACAACTCTGCCTATATTTAAACTATTTATTTAACACACATTCTGACTGTAGACAAAGTATAAACCGGTATATTTTTCTTTAGTCAGCCTGTTCCATAATCAAAATCATCTTGCTCCATTTTTAAGCTATTCAAGCAAAATATAGAGTACATGAGGCTCACCAGTAGTATTCCCAAAGACTCACAGATTCTTCCAACAAATCAGTGAATATCTGAGTGTCTTAGGAAAACGGAAAATACAGTTTTAAGACCATTGCAACTCATTGGAGTTTTATTCTCTAGGACTGAGAGTTGACTGAATAATGAGTCAGTCATAAAGTCTGTGGCCTGTGCTAAAATCAGACAGGGATGAGTTGCCTACTCTAATGTGCTCATTAGGGACAGAGTAAGTACATCCTGGTATGCTTGAATAGAACAATTATTTTCTGCTGCAACTGAAATGAATTATCAAATGCCAAGTGAAAAGCTCTGTTCTGAGTCATCATTCATCAGGAAAGATTTGTTCACAGCATTAAAAAAGCTTGCAGGATCAAACGTTTATATAGGACTGCATTATTCGTGCCAGCAATCAACACTTGCAGCTCTTCCACACACCTAAACGAAGCTTGCTTTCATCTTTCCTGCCAGCACTCAGAATATACTTCAAATTATTGTTATCAAGATGTAAGTACAGCACTGTTGCATTCACTGGTATTTGCTTCACCTTCTTTGAATTTTCCTGAGTGGCAAAGTTATGAAAAAACAGTGGATTTGGCAGTGTGTACCCACTGGAACCTCAGCCAATGCACCCTGAGGAACCCAGACAGGAACCCATGTCCAAGACACCATCCCCAGCCAGCTGTAGACCTGTTTGTGGGTAGGCTAGGAAATCCCAAGGGACTAAAATCCATCTTTTATTCAAAGATTAAAGTGGCCTTGCCCGGCCCTTAGAGAGCAAGCTGTAGTATGTGTGGTGTTGGAAATCAAAATTAAACTTACCCTACTACAGGGCCCTTATTTTCAAAAGACAAAAGGAAAAAAGCAGGCTGAAAATGAATCATATCAAATTTACCATAGTTCTGATTGATTCCTTCTTATTTAGCTGAAGACAAAGTTGATATTACTGCTGAACTTACAAGCTTTATTAAGTAAATTAAACTGAAAGATAAGCTAGGGAAAGTAAAATTAAAAAAATAAAAAAAGAGGGTTACACTATACTAATAGAATTAAATCCTGGGAATTAACGTGCATAATTTAAAATTTTATCAAGTACAAATAATCAAACTTGTTAATTCATTTCTTCTAGGCACAAAATTGCAATTAAACCAAAATTATCTCCTTGGTACACAGTGGGTGCACTACCAGAACTAAAATGGTGGAACACTTTGCACCATTTTTTGTACGTGAGGAAGTCACAGGTTTGTACTATCCAAGAAACAGCTTTTACTGAGACACTGTTCAATACCTAGCAAATAAACCTTATATTAAAAGCACGTACACATGCTACAGTTCTCCTTCTAATGTTTTCAAGTCACATATCCAATGGTTACCTGCTTCAGGCAGACCAGGCAGGGACTCAAGAGCTTTCTCTTCAATCTGGGCCACACCTAAAGTGGCCTCTCACGTTTTAGCACTGTTTGGTCGTCCTATGAGCCCCAGCCCTCTCCTGTGAGTCTGCCAGAACAGTTTGCCTCCAGCTCTTGCACTGCCCTGAGAGTCCTCCTGCTGTCTCAGGCTGTTCTTGGATTTTCCACCATAACATAGCCACTTTTCTCCTGCTTTGCTTTACACTGCCTCAAATGCTGACTTCTGGCTGGTTCACACTGGCTTTTGTGGTGCCCTTTTACTTGCTGCAGCATTTTCCTTTGAAATGAAAGACTCAATATCTGAGCATTGCTCTTTTGCTACAAAACGTCATTTAGAAAACAGTTTTGAGGCAAAGTTTGTCTGTTCTCCACAGCTGTGCCCCCCAAGCATGCTCTACCCAGGGGTTTCTCTTGGCTCTGATCTAATAGGATGAAATGAGGGAAAGCAGGAGCGGGTAAGGAAACGATGAGCGTCAGGTGTCTCCCTTGTAACAATTTTCCCGACTCCCTATCACTCATTCTACTAAGGATTAGTTCTCAGCAGAAAACGCTAAATCTTTCAAAATGCCCAGGAATTTATAGACGATAATGAATAAATAAATAAATTAAAAAAAAAAAAAAAAAAAACGCTTGAGGTGAGAAGGCAGTCTCTAGAAAATTTGCAAGGAAAATGAAGGTGAGTCAGGCGGTAAAGGACTAAAGAAGCACTTCCCCCCCAAACCCCTTTCCTGTCCTGCCTCTTCCCCTGGTTGCTGTTCGTGGGAATGGGAATCACGTGGCTTAGACCCTGATTAGTAGCAGTGCTTTGGTCGGAAGCAGTCTGTGTTCCGGGGTGCTCACAGCTCGGTGGTGGCTGTGCTCAGGCACGGCCCTTTGCCAGGGAAGCCGCAGGCCCCGCACGGCGCCATGCGCGGGCGGACGCTGCCACCTGCCGGGCGCGGCGGGGATCGCATGGCGGCCGGGCCCGCTCCCGGCTCCGAGCGCCGGGAGTTTGCTGCAGGGGTGACTGGGCAGCGCAGATTTCACCCACAGGGTGGGAGAGCCTTCAGGGGGCATTGCTGACATGGAAAAGGGCTACGCCCGCATCCGACAGAGTGGGGTGTTGCTGTTGAACCGCAGAATGGTTTGGATTAAAAGGGGATGTTAAAGATCGTCTAGTTCCCACCCCCGGCCGTGGGCAGGAACACCTGCCACTAGACCGGGTTGTTCATAGTCCACTTCAGCTTGGCCTTGAACACTTCCAAGGATGGCACAGACACAACCTTTCTGGGCAACCTTTTCCAGTTTCTCGCCACCCTCACAGTACAGAATTTCTTCCTAATATCTAATCTAAATCTAGTCTCTTTCCATTTGAAGCCATACCCCTTATTCTATCACTGCATGCCCTTCTCCAGCTGCCTTGTAACCTCCAGTCAGGTCCTGGAAGGCTGTCCAGCTACACTCTTTCTCTACGTGTAAAAGAAATGCTGTGATGCCACTTTAATAAAAATCAAACAGAAAAGCCAGTCTGTTCACCTCCTTATCCATCCCTAAGCCTCTGGTTCCATCCCCAGCCACCTGTACACAGGGACAGCATCATGGATGGCTGAGGTCAGTGAGTGCCCAAAGCTGCCCACCCTGGGGGGATTCCACATGGAATCCAGCATGGAATTCAGAATCCAGCATGGAACACAGAATTCCACATGGAATTCACAGCATATTCCTAGTGCCCCGAAGTGTTGTGCCTATCCCTGTAATATTACAGGGATCTGTATATCTCATCTACAGTATTTAATCACTTGATATAAGTCCTTGATCTTTGATATTTGGAGTATCATATAAATTGTCAGATTTTCTGAAGCATTCTAGTGTCCACAGCAGGAGCTGGGTTTTTGCTTAGGATCTTCTACACTTAGGAAAAATTGAGATAAGCATTTAACACATTTCCTGTTTTCATTCAGAATTAAACAGTGACAGAGAGTAATTGCTAGCTGGAACAAATAACAACTTTGTAATCTATCCGAGTTCTTGGAGGAGGGAAAGTACTGCACAACATTTTTACAGATGGCAGAAAAAATTAAAAAGGTACTTTAAGCTGATAGGTAGAGCACTGTGCTTGCCAAGTTGTTACATTTCAGTTGTCTGGCTTATACCCCTGTATACGAAAATGGTTCTTACAAACAATGCTTCTTAGGAACTGACTGCAGCACATCTCACCTCATCAAACTCACTAGCACTTCTATTGGTACTTCTCAGAACAAGTATCAAAGCTCAAGGACTGTATATGATGTTAAGTAGTTCAATATTGGATATAAAACAGTGGTGCTGGTGCTGGGGAAAAAAGTGCAGCTTATTTGAAGAGTTACACCAGCTGAGGGAAGTCATGGGCAATTGAGTCAGGGAGAATTTAATATTTAACTTTCTCATCTGCAGTATTTAATCACTCGATATAAGTCCTTGATCTTTGATATTTGGAGTATCACATAGATTGTCAGATTTTCTGAAGCATCCTTTTGCATCCAAAGGAATGCTAGGTAGAAAGGATCAGTCAGTAATTCTCTGGCTAAATGAAATGCTAGAGGAAAACTCCAATAAAATAATGTAACTACACTACACAATACAGCTGTTGTCTAATATTTGGACTCTAGGCACTTACATGTGCTTATACAACTACTGATAATCCATTCAAAGTGAATCTGCAGAATGAAGCCACAATATTCAAAATCAGCATCTTCTGTGCATTTGCTATGAATGTGAAAATTGATTGTGATCTTCAGTGCCTCTATCTGACTTAAGCCCTGCTAGATTTGTGTTTTCATCAATTTGTTGGCTTAGCATGAGGTGTGTTTTCATGGCAGATACAGATTTATTTAGAGGAAACAGACACCTGAATTGTCTAGTTATTTATATACTTCGCTCTTTTCCAAGTGCTATTGAGCTGGCATTTTTTCACCAAATCATTTCTTACACTAAACATGCCTTTCTGTTCCTCACTTCTGCCTAGGTCTGAGATACAGATAGGTCACAAACCCTTACCCTCAGAAGTCAAACACATCTGTGAAACAACGGGAGTTGAAAACTCACATGGGTATTTGGAAGATTCAAATCTTGTTCTCCAGGCTGTGCCGAGACATAGATGGAGAGAGGAATACGTGGCACTGATGAAAAACTGGGGTTGGTGACATGAACCTTATTCTCATTCTGCAATATTACCCAGTCAATGCCAGGAGCATGAAGCTGTTATTCCTTCTGTCCTGAGACAGGCAGCTGTCTGCCCCTGGCAAAGAAGAGGTTATGGATACTCTCTAACCTCAGCACTGGAAAAGAAGAGCTACTTCTTATTAAACCTGAAGTCTAAGAGGGTCAGATAAATGGTGGAAAGGAGCCTTTCACATCCCAATTCTTAGTCTGGATCAATAGAGTTTCATCCAAGTTCATGAATATTGCTGCTCCTGAGGGCTGGCAGCATTGTATTGGGAGGGGAGAGGCTTTTTTCTGGTTGGAGTTATAAAGAACAAACGGTCACAGTGTCAATCACCAGTTTAAAATCTCTGAACAAGGTGCAGGCCAAAGGGCTCAAAAGTATGCTCATTTATATGAGCAGGACTGACAGAACAGGCTGAGCTCAGCTCAGACCATCTTGCTACCTTGAATAAGTGCCTGATCAATCCTGTTGCAATTGTTTTAGGCCAGAAGGAATCCTGCATCCCATTAAGACTATTCCAACATTTTCTTTCCTGTGCATTTTTTGGTTCTCTGGTGGTCCTTGACTTAGCAGCTGCTTTAAGCTCTTTGCAGATATCTTTGCCACAGTCCCTCATTCAGACTCCTTGCTCAGCAGTGGCATTAACATATGTTCTGGACCTTCCCAACAGAGAGCTGACCCTGCCCAAGGGTAGGAAACAGCTGTGTGCACCTTGGTTTGATGGTATTCTGTGTCCCACATGCCTTTGCAGCACAGTCAGACAACCACATTTCTTTCAGATAGAGAACATTTGGCCATTCCCACAGAAACACGTAAGACAAAGCTGCAGTTCACAGCGATGCTGGGTGCCTGCTCAAAGAGTTGCAGAACCAGAACCTGTCATGTTTCAGATGAAGGAGGAATCATTAAGACAAATTGAGGAATCACAAGAAGTCCTTCACTCCGTACCACCATGTTTCTCAACATTTTAACTTAAGACTTGATTTCTTTCAGCTTAGTCAAACATGGAGTACATACATCTGAGCACCTTTTCCAGGGAGATAACAAAATGTGCAAACTCATAACTGAGATAATAAGAATGCCTAGCTCTACTATTATGCAGATAAGAAAGCAGGCATCAGTGCAAATCCATTTCATTCTGATAATTAGATCCTGCTGACATTTTCTGTGGGAGTAAGTTGAGGAGAGACAGTGATTCTAGCTGCTGTTCAGATACTAAGGAGGAATATGAAGTAATTGCAGCTTGCCATAAAGAAAGCTTACATGGAGCCTATTTCAGACATGACTTAATTTTCCAGAAGACTGTGAAGATTAACTTTACAGCTGGGAAAAATCACTCTCTTTTAGGTTAACCTAATGGCTTTTGGGGTGCCATGTTGTTCCACTAGCTAATCAAGCTACATGGTACACCAAGACCAGGTTCTAACAAATTTCAGTAAGCCAGAGGGGAATGGGGAGCTGTGGTGGGCCAATTTAGTGGTTTTAAGCAGCAAGTTAGGGAGGCAGGAAGAGTGGTGGTGGTGTTGGATATGTTTGCCAGGGGGCCTTGTCTTCATGAGATTTCCTCTGCAAAACTCGCAAAGACCTGTCTGCAAAAGGAGTGCTACAGCTTTCAATCAGTGCAGCCTACAGTGATGTCTCTGCAGGGACAGAATGACACTGGAACAATCACTCTCACAGTATTAGTTTTCTGTATGATCAGGATATTGTCTGGTGGTTGCTGCATACAACTGATTGCCAATACTCCTGGGCCCCAGGCTTGTCCTTCACTCTCCAGCTTGGCACACCACTGTCTCACCTCCTGCTTTCTTTCTACAAGGAAAAGTTCTACAAAAAGTGGTGAAACTCGTTATTTGTAGGATACTTGAGATCCATATACAAAGACCCTTTCCAGGATGTTCAAGATCTCAAATATATTGTAAAGGGTGCTTTTTTTTTTTTTTTTTTGGTGAAGCCATCAAAACTCACACTTGTAATCACTACACTGTTCCTTGTAATACCTTAGTCAGTGTAAAACTGGGTCTGTGTTTAACTTGTTTGGAGTGGGACTTTTCAGCAGAAGGAATCTGCTGTGAATCTTTGCAAATCTGTGCAAGGACAATGCACAGATAGTGGCTGGTAATCTAGGCTGGTAAATTAGGAAGTAGCTATATTTTCTTCATGTAGTTGCTAACAAAGGTATGTCTTGTCTGTCCCAGATGAAACAACATTTGTCTTTGCAACTGGATTCCAACAGCAGAATTGTGGCACAAATCTTTTTTTTTTTTTTTTTTTTTTTTTTTCCTAAGGATTAGAGACATGGCAACAAACAAAGGTTTTGAGGTGGTGATATGTAGCTTCACACAAAGAAATAGAGAACATGTCAGGAGAGAGAAGAAGGCATCATCAGGGATACTCTAAGACTTTCCCATGCTGGGGCAGTAGAGATGCTGCTGGCCAACCTCAAGCCAAGCCATAGCTGGGCTGGAAGTTCTCCAGGAACAGATCCAGAAGCATCCTGAACTCTCTCAAAATAACTAAACTTCAGCATGAACGCTGCTTCAAGGTGCTGGGTAAACTGAGGCAGAAATACAGCTCTGTGCTTTATTGCTCTTATAATTTCTATATTTTATTATTTTTGCTGCTAAATAAAGAACAACTGTGATTTTGAAGACTCAATCCTTTCCTAATAAGAATAAACCAAAAATTATCTAGAATAATTTGAAAACAAGTTTAAAATGTGCCAATGTCTTTTTATGTCCCAAGTCTCAGGTACTGAATTTTACATACTTTCCAGCTGTCTTAAATGAAGCACATGCAAACAGAAGAATTTCTTGGAAAATTAGTATTCTTACTGTTTAACTCCTTGGAGAGATCACTTCATTATAGTGCTGGTCCTTTTCTGTGAGAACACTGACTGTGCTTGCAGAAGATCTCTAACTGATTTTATTTGCAATGTTAAATCACTGAAGGGAAAGTTAAATACAGAAAGAAAAATTTCTGTGCGCAGCATTCTAAGGCATGTCTGCAATAGACAACCTCTGCTTTTTTTTCATCTGCCTGTAAATTTCTGATGGTAGAATATTACTCTTGGGCCTCTGAAGAACTGTGTTTCACAGATGCAAAAAATTGTCTCTAGAAGATTCACCATCACCTACACATTAAATCATCACCTTGGATAGTAAACTTCACAAACATGTTTTCATCTTTTTCATGCTAAGTTTCCTGAATAAAATAAGAGTACATCACATTCCTTTGATTTGTAGCTTGTGTATTTTGTCAACAGCTTTGCCACAAAAAAATCTGACAACACTAAGGTAGCAGGACATTTTTTTAAAGTCCCTAGGCCTATAGTCTTTGCTATTATTTACACATATCAGCTCTGAAATACTGCAATTAGTAGGATAAATTTTGGAGGAATGCATCTAGAGGAACAATCAAGGCTGATTGTCTTGAAAGATGCAAAAGCTATTAGTGATCCCATGAAGTATTAGGAATGTTGATCCTGCTTCGCTAAACAGCTTGGCATTTCCAGCTCTTGCTTTTTACTGACAAGGCTATCAGAAATGGCACATTTGTCCCATATAATTGAAAAATAACTATCTGCCTACTCAGAACTTCCTTTCATTTAGGTTTGGTGTGAGATATGCAAAGCATATTTATGCCTGGCATATTGGATTGTTAAATTCAATTTTCTAATGTCTGCCACTAGCTTGGGGGAAAATAACACACAGGTTCTTTCATGTACCCTGGGGACCATCAAGGAAAAACAACAGCCCCAGAAATCACTTGTGCTGCTATATTTTCAGGGCATTGAGGTTAAGAAGTATCTGTGTCCTAAAAAAACAATTACAAACACACTTTGAGAGAGTCAGCTCCTGTAAATGTTTCAAAAGACAGTTGCATGAATTTTCAAAGGTAAATTTATGCAGATATTTTACATGCCTATCCTGTTT
Organism: Certhia americana; assembly: GCA_018697195.1. NCBI lineage: Eukaryota > Metazoa > Chordata > Aves > Passeriformes > Certhiidae > Certhia > Certhia americana. Next base: position 18,010,730 of record CM031857.1, on the reverse strand, counting down.
TTTACCTCAGGTGTGAGTCATGGCCACACTGTTCAGCTCTTTGGCTAAGTTTCTGATGTGCTGCATCAGATCAGTACATGCAAATACAGGCATCTGCAAAGCATGTTAAAATTGTGAGGCTCTGACTCCTTGTAACCAGCATGGCCCCAAACCCCCACCTCAAGCTGGCACAAGACACTTGAAGGAACAGTTTTGTTTCTATCACTCACCACTCTACCACATCAGTGGGACTGGTTACAAATTCTGGAAAGAAAAGAGGACTGGAGCCCCATGGCAATAACCACATCTGTGATCCAAGTGCCAAGCTGATTCATCAGCTCAAACAGATGCTCAGTTTGGGGTTATTTTTTACAACATGCTCTTGAAGGTAACTGACTTGTTTGTGACAGAGCCCTATGGCACTGAGCCATAGATCCCAGGCACAGCTCTTCATCATCCCTTCAGAAGGGCTTATGCACCTCCCCAGGTGGAGATGAGCTTTTTGTCTCCAAGTACAGCATCTTCCCTAAACAATCAGGCAGAGGAGACAGCATCCGTTGTTGTCTTTGAGAGATGGTGATTCACTGCAGGGGGAAGGCAGGAGATGTTGCCAGTTCAGCACTGCAGGCTTATGGCAGGACAAGGAGAAAGAGAAAACTGGGATGTGAAACGGAAAAAAAACCCAAAAACTTATTTCCTGTATGTGGATATGAATTCTTCCCCTCTGTTCAAATCTACAGTCACAGAGTAAACCCATCTGAGACTCATTGCCACCCATTCTAGCACACCAACACGAAGATCTCAGAGCAGTTTCAGAAGTGTCTGTGAGGATGCACCCTCAATGAGGGTCCTTGGGAACACACAGCTTGCCTTTGGTCCTCACCTCCTTGTCTCTCCTCTCCTGGCCCAGGCCTTGGTGGCCTTGGTGGCACTCAGAAGCTACAAAATAGTACTGGAGGGGGATAGAAGTTGGTCACTATAACAGACCCCTTTAAAATGAAGATATTTAGAAGAAAATGTTTCTGTTTCTTTTTGGAAACCTTTTTCCAGCTACCAGGACATTTTTTTCAATGTACTTGGCAGTGTTTGAGGATGAGAAATTTACGAAATTTTTTTTTCCTACTGGTACAGATGACAGCAAATCTCTACATGGGAAAACAGCACACTAGTTAGGCTCACTGGTGGGGCCAACTCATCAAGTACTAGGTTTTTGGGGACTTTTTTTTCTTCTGAGCTTTTCTGCTTTAATGAATACCATGACATCACCTCAGACATCCCCTGTCTCTTTTTCCCCTATTTTATCTCATATCTTGCTGTGTACCCTCACTGCTGCATGCATTCAAAGTCATTCATGTACATGGATGCTAAGAGATCCATGGGAACTGTGCATGCAGCCCATTAGGCACCCAGGTGCCTTGAAAATCCAACCCAGCTGTGCAACAGCTCTATGGAGCCTTGAAGGATGTGTCTTCAAGGTCAGACTTGTACCTGCAAGTACGGCCAGAAAGAGCCATGTCACTGGTTCCCATGAGCAAGGCACCACTGTGCACGCACACTGGCAGTATGATTCTGGGGCAGAAGGTTGTAAAGCCTCTCAAATGCAAGAAGAGCCAGAGTCCTAGTCCTTAGATTTTCCACTGCACCATTTTTTCCCATAATGTGTGGTACCTATTGCAGGAGGAGCAATCAAAGTATGAAAATGTGTCTAAGTGGAGTGCAGATCTGATGATCTCCATCATCAGATGCTGAGATACATTTTTTTTTTTTTTAATCATGCTTTTAAAGTTCTTTAGAACTCACAGGAGTCTTTTTCTGGTTATTACGCTGATGCAAAAATGATGTGAAATAGGCTGTTGTTTCACAGCGATGTTAAATAGAATCCTGTCTGTACTCCAGAGAATCCTGAGTGGAGACAGAAAAAAAGCAGCACAAAGGAAAATGTAACTTTCCAGCCTATAAGTTAGGATATTCAGATGAGAAGGAAGAGTACTGCCTACTTGGTTTTGCTCTATGTCTGTAGTTTACATAAATGAAAAAGCTGCTTCTGGAGCCTGGATCACACAATTTATCAAGAGGGTTGGACCCACACATGGCCTTCCACCACTGTCTTCTCACTACCACTCGAAAGGGAGAAAGTAAATCCCATGTCATCCCAGCTGCCTTTGACTTGACATCCCCAAACTCACATACTGACCTTTTATTTTACTTTAGCTGACTGATCTTTCAAGGAAGAGGTTCAAGGGCAGGATCTGGTCTACCAAGCTTGGTTAACCCTGCAGTCACACCATCCAGTCAAGGCAGAAGCCAAACTGGTTTGCCCCAGGCAACATAGATAAAAGGGAATTTAGTATAAAATAAGTGATGATGGTCAAAGGAAGTGTTGTAGGAGTGCTACATAGGATGGGATAAAAGTTACCTAAGGATATGTTAAAATATAGCCAAAAAGAGTATAGGTTTCTCTTTTCCATTCTCCTTGAATACTCTCAGGTACTTAATGTAATGTGTTTCAGCGAGCTAGAGACTGTGTAATAGGTTAGTGTTTAGGGAATATAACTTGGGAACAGAAGTAAAGAAGTGGGGAAAGGGATCCTTAAACAGAAAAAGTTTGAAGTTATTTGCAAACAGCATAGTGACACACAGGACTAGCTGGGGGTGGGAAGGAGTTATCTGACTGCAGTCACTACTCTGTACTTGAGGTCATATCTGTTGCTTAAAAAATGGCCCACACAAGTGGGTTCCCAAGTCTAGACAATTTCTGTCTTCCTTTGATTTAAGTAGCCACTCTGCCTGTCAAACTGAAGTCTCCAGTTCATAAAGCTCATTGCACACCACCACCATCTTCTTTCTGTGAAATACAAAACTGCTTACAAATGGTGATTTTCACTTAAAAAGTAATTATGACTATATTTTTTCACCTTATTTATTGCTAACTACTGAGCTAGCCTAATTCTACAATAATACAACCCCTGATATCTTCTATATTATTAAAAATATATGCTTGGACCCTTCTGAATGTGCCCAGTGGCATCTTAAAGAAGAATGAAAGATCTCAATTATTTTTTCCCCTTGTGGTGTCAAGTGCTGTTTATAGGTTTATCTTCTATATTCCTGCATGCCCTCTTCAAATTCAGAAGTGAAGAACAGCACATGCTTCCCTTATTTCAGCACCCCAATCTGCTTGCCAGGCCTAATGCTACACAAAAGATGGGAGATGTATCTCCCCTCAGGACATCCAGCCTCCCATTTACTGAAGGGGAGCTCCCCCTTTTGCAGGGAAGGAGGGAGAAAGTGTCTTTTAACTTCATGGGAGGAAAACATAGTCTCAGCAGCCCACAGTAACCTTCACTAATTGTATCAGCCACCTGATTCTGACTTCTCACACTACTACAGGAAAATTGTTGCAGAATAAAGAAAATTGCTTGCCTATACCAATGGCTTTTGCTATAACCCACTGGGCCTCTGCAAATCTTGTGATACCATCACAAAAGTCTCATATGTGTGCAGAACTGACTTAATGGCTTCAGCTGGTTTAATGATCCCTAAGAAAAGGAAGGCTTTTAGCTAATAAAGATGGGGAGAGAAAGGACTTTGAAGGCGTTGAAGAGGAGAAAAGTAGAGGGAGTTGCTCTTTACTGGTCCTATCTCATGAGAGAAGTATGTTCTTTATCAAAAATACTCAGTAAAAGATTTCTTCCAGAAATTACGAGAGCACACACACAAGTTCCTACTTGACATTTTACACCTAGAAATGTATTTGTATGAAAGTAGATATATCATATGAGCTATCCCAATAAAGGAAAAGTATTCTTCAGCTTATTGAAAAGCAAGAGTAAAAGATAACAAAAAAAGAATAAACCACTGCTCACTTACAGTTCCCTGCCCTGGAGAGGCCATGACTGCAGACTCTTTCTCTGCTGTCTATTGCGTATTTTAGAAGGGGCAATTTGCAACCTTGAAACAGATGTTCTGAATGAAAAGATAAGACACTGAAAAACTGAGGCTGGAATTTTGTTTCTTTCATCATGAGGCTTATAAAAGGGAGTCATTCTGCTTTGGAGGAATTTGCCCACTTTTCAGATGAACAGTTGAAGAGATTGTGCACCAGGTTATGAAACAGTAAATGGTTTCCTACTAAAAATCCAGGAAGAATATAAGGTCCCTTGGATGAACCATACAAATGAATATGTTGCAGAATTAGCAGTTCCACTGTCAACCGCCCAAGGCCACAGAGACAGCACAGGTCACAGCTATTTACCTATGCCACAGGACCTGTGGGATAATCCATGCTGGCTGGTGTGAGCCCTGTAGGTGCATGTGGTCGTACTAGAAATTACCTGTCCCATAACCTTGCCAGGCACTGAGGTCAGGGTGACAGGCCTGCAGTTTCCCAGATGCTTCTTCTGGTCCTTCTTGTGGACAGGCATCACATTGGCCAGCTTCCAGTCATCTGGAACCTCACCAGTGAATCAGGACTGTTGGGAAATGATGGAGAGTGGCTTCACAAACTCATCTGCCAGCTCCCTCATCACCCTGGGATGGATCCCATCTGGTACCATAGATTTATAAACAACCAAGCACCTCAGCATTTCTCTGACTGCCTCCTCTTAGATAACAAGGGGACCATTCTGCTCTCTGACACCATCAACCAACCCAGGAGGACAGTTGTCCTGAGGATAACCTGTCTTTCTATTGAAAACTGAGGGGAAAAAAGATATTAAGTATCTCTGCCTTTTCCTCATCTCTCATGTCCAATAAAGAATGGAGGTTTTATTTTCCCCTTCTTTTGCCATTAATGTATTTATAAAAATGTTTTTATTCTCCTTTACAGAAGTTGCCAGGTTAAGTTCTAATTAAGCTTTCACCTTTCTAATTTTCTTTCTGCATGACCTAATGACATCCTTAAACACTTCCTGAATTGCCTGCCCCATTTTCCAAAGATGAAACACCCTCTTTTCTACCCTGAGTTCCTACAGACTGGTCATCTTCCCCACCGGCTCATCTTTTGTTACTCAGGGACAGTCTGTTCCTGCACCTTCAAGATCTCTGTTTTGAAGCATGCCCATCCTTCCTGGACTCCTTTGTTTTTAAGGGCTACTTCCCAAGGAACTCTCCAAATAAATCTCTTGAATAGGCCAAAGTCTGCCCTCCAGAAGTCCAGTGTGGAAGTTTTCTTGATGCCCCTCCTTGTTTCACCAAATATTGAAAGCTCTATAATTTCACAGTCACTATGCCCCAGATGGCCTCCAAACCCATCTCCCACCAGCCCATCTTTGTTTGCAAACAGCAGGTCTAGCATAGTCCCTCCCCTGGTGGGCTCGGTTACCAGCTGTCACAAGAAGTTGTCCTCCTCACACTCTAAGAACCTCCTTGACTGCCTCTTCTCTGCTGTGTTAAGTTCTCAGCAGATAACTGGCAGGTTAAAGTCACCTACAAGAACAAGGGATGGTGATATTGAAACATCCTCCAGCTTCTTCTAGAATAATAAATCCACCTCTTCGTCCTTGTTGGGTGGACTATAACAGACACCTAGCAGGATGTCAGCCTTGTTGACCTTCCCCCTGATTCTCACCCATAAGCACCAACTTTATCATCATTAATCTCAATTTCCACTGAGAACCTCCCTAATAAAAAGGGCCACCCTTCACCTCTTCTCCCTTTCCTGTCTCTTCTGAAGAGCTTGTAATCATCCAGTGCAGCACTCCAGCTAGGTGAGTTATCCCACCACATTTCCATGATGGTGACAGTGTCATGGCTTTCCTGCCATACAATGCCTTCCAGCTCATCTTGTTTGTTACCCACACTTCAGCTGGGCTGCTGATTTCACTCAACTTACCACCCTTGGGCTCATCTCTGAGGCAGTGACTCTCTGAGGAGAGCCTGGTTTCATTGGTTTCATCGCTTTCCTCTTCAAACCTAGTTTAAAGCCCTCTCAACCAGGGTTCAGGTGTGAGAATCCTTTTGCCTTTGCTAGAGAGATGAAGCCCATCAGATTCTAGCAGGTCTGGTGCTGTAAAAATTGTCTCATGTTCAAAAAAATCAAAATTGTGCTGATGGCACCAATCCTTAAGGCACTTATTGATTACATGGGTTTTCCTGTTCCTTTCATCATTCATCCCTGCTATTGAAAGAAGTTAACAGAACACCACCTGTTAAGGGGACAGGGAAGATGGAAGATAAACTGTTTTTTCATATGATGGATTTTACATAGAACCCATCAATCTTCTAAAAAAAAGCTTTTTGATTTTGGACTGAGGTTTTACTTGTCACTTATTTCAGTCTGTCTTTGCTAACAGTGGTTGGATGTGATCAGTCTCTGTCATGTTTCTGGACGGGCTGACTCAGCTTCCTCAGAAGAAATAAAAAATTTAAAGAAGGAGGGAAGGAAGACCACCCTTTCAGTCACCATCATGCATCTGATGATCCAGAACAGACTCTGCCATTACCTGCTGATGTCCATTTCTGGTGCCGCAGTGCATTTTTCCAATAGGCTGATTATAAACTCTGTAGCGAGGTTTCCTTTCTTAGAACTAGAAGTCATATCCCATTTCTCAGAACTAGAAGTCATAGCCTCTCAGCAGAAGAGGATTCGATTCTCAGGCTTTGCTCTCACTTTTAGTTTTTACACCATCAAAAACAGGATGCAAGATGAAAAGGATTGTCATTTAAATCAAAGGACCGTTTGTTACAATGAAGCAGGAAAAATAAATCAAGAACAACTAATACCTATGCCTCAACAACATTGTTTTCCATGCAGAGTTTTTATTTATTCAGCAATGCTTGCAATTGCCAAAGAGAAATTTGCATTTCACTTTATAACCCTGCCATTAGTTCCTAGTTCCATGCAGCAATTACTTTCCACATCCCTGGTTTCCAATGCATGCTGAACCTGTGAGGAGGCTGAGCTGGTGTGTACTGCTCTCTGCTTTCTTCCCAGGTTTTGTGATCATGTTTTTGAGATGAAAGCATCTGATGCACCTGAGATGCAGCCTTCACTCATCCATTCATCTTTGGCAACTGCTGTATCATTTGGCCCTTGGGTTCATGTTTCCAATTTATCCCAGTTTCCAGAGCAAACAAGTCTCATTCTTAGTACTTCTTGTCAGATAATTTAGTAATGCCTCTCTCTGCTTTCTGCATATTCTGTGCCTGAGTTCTTTTTATTTTTTCCTGTTTTTTTAATAGATACTACCTTTTGGCTTTACTTCGGTGTTTGCCACATTTAATGGTGTGTTCAATAGCTAGAGCCTCATTTTTCCCATTAGATCTCCCTTTTGATAGGGTCCCTCTGATCTTATTGGGATAACCTCTTTACTGTTATTTGGTGACCATATTGATAAAAATATACCATTATCAGATGTGGCATTGTACACATCTTTTCATTTCCTGACACCAGCATTTCTGTTGCTGCCATTTTCCTTCCTTGTGCATGTAAAAACCTCATAGGGTTTTTTTCAAATGTAAGTTTTATGGTTCTCCAGCCCTCCCATGCATCTCCCTGTGAAGCCAATCGCACTGGGTAGGTAACTGCACCCCTGCTTCATGTACACACTTGTCCCTTCCTTCCTCAGATTGTCTCTGCAGTATTTTCTTTGTGCATTTTGCACTAAAGTCAAAACTATCAGGTAACCAAAATTATGCATAGATCATGAGGATCCCAGGAGTGATATGCTGCATATTCAGGCCACCTGGTATGCAGCATTAGGGAATCAGCTTCAGGGGAACACAAGATCAGTTTGCTCAAAGGTAATTCAGCACAGTTTTGTGCTCATCCTCTTTGTGCTTGTATACTTGTTTTCTGAAAGCTCAGACCATGGACTCTAAACCGTAATTGAACTCCAAACTCTTTTTAATCCTTAACAGGTACATCTTTCAGTGTCCATACAGATCTGTTGTAAAATGGCCAAAGAGTCTGTAAAACATCTGCAGTTGGATAAAATAAGCATAAAGCCAGAGTGCTTCAGAACAATGTTTTTTCAGCCTTACAGTAAAGCTGCAGTAAAGTCTGTCAACAACAAAAACAACAAAATGTTCATTTTATTTGTTTTTACACTGAATTAATTCTTCGTGAACAGCTAAAGTTCTTAACAGTGTTTCACTGGAGTCTAAAGCTTTCCCCTCTCCTCTCCTTCCCATGTCCTTTAAAAAATACCTGCACTTTTAAAAATCAGATGGCAAATGTAGGGACACCAGGAAGAGCGTTTTCCCACTTTGCTGCTGTTCCCCTTTCAGGTCCCACTGAAGCAGGAAGCCCTCCCTCATTTTTCTCTAAGGTTATTTTTCTCCCACATTTGCTCTATTCCAGGCAACAGATGACTGCATATCTTCTCTTTCATTTTTTTTTCTATGTAGTCATTCCAAACAATATCACCCGTATTTTATAAGCAGGGGAAGATTCACACAGGGTATTTAGATGAGCTGCACAGAGTCGTGTGGTTTAGTTGGCAAAGCATTATCACCCTAAACTCAGGACTGCTGCCACAGTAGCACCTCACATATCCTACATACCATCCTGACCATGGGTGAACCATCTCGTTGATGGTCAACACCTCCAGCCCATTAGGTAACAGTTTCCCATTTCCTTTCTGGATCACTCCATTCTTCCTGGCTTTGACAGTTATTTATTCTTCAACAGCTCCAACTCTTCCCCCACACTCCCCAAATTTTTCCAGGCACCCCCTGCTCAGAACCTGAGCAGCAATACCTCTTTCTGCCTGCTGGGGGGAATTGTGGGTTTAGTTAATTTTGGGTCAGGGCTCCCAGGCGGCAGGAGAAGTGGCAGGTCCAGCCTCTGGCCTGAAATGCTGCACCCCATGGCCATTCCTCCTCCTCATTCCCAAGGGGGGGTCTCAGGAAGCCCCTTACCTGGAAAGAGCTGGTTTGATGTCAGGTGAGTGGTAGGTAAATTCTGATTTTCTTTGGGAGGGAAGTGATGAATTCCCTGTGAATCGACGGCACATGTCCCTGCCCAGGACTGAGAGGATGTTTGTAGCAATGGGGCAAACATGAACTGAGGGGTGCCCATTTAGCAAGGCAAGGCTGTACAAAGCACTAAGGTTTTATGCAACAGAGGCAAAGTCTGCAAGGATGAGCTGATTTAATAAAACAGCCCAAGCCATCCGAGAAGTAGGAGGAAACACCTTTGAAATTCAGGGTAATTAGTTAACAACTTGATGATGGCTAGAAAGATGACCAGAAAAGACACAGGGAGCCTAAATCTCTTAAAGAACAAATTATTTTTTCTGGAAGTGTGGTGCAAAATTTTCCTGTCAAGGTCATGCAGAAATACAAGGCTTGAAAGAGTGGTGAGCAATCTGGTGAGCAATCTGGAGAAACTAAAGTTTGGCTTCTGGAGAACTTCACAAGGAAAAACATGTCAACCAGGCACATCACTTTAAAAAAAAAAATCAAATTCAGCTAGAAAAGCAAAGCTGTCTCACAGTTTGTCCCCTGCTAGATTTCAATGAAATCCCTGGCACAACTGGGGCTTGATGTTGTGTCTTGCAACAGCAACAGTGCTGGCCGCAGTGTGAGCTTGCTGTGCCACCTGAAGGGGCTGACAGGATGTGGGCAAACACAGTCAAAACCAGTTGTATTACCAAAGGCAAAGGTGAGTGAAGCAGTGAATTAAGTTCTGAACATCTGTTATCCAATGTATAAATATGTTTCCATGTATAATAAGAATTAAATTAATATGTCAGCAGATTTTTAGTTTACTTTTCCTGACTGATTTTTTCTTTTTTTACACATGAGAGGAGCATAACTGCCCCCTTTACAAGGTTACAAAGTTACACAACTTCCTCCTGATAGCAAATCATAATACCAATGTCACTTATTCCCAACAAGCCACTAAATCTGGAAAACTTTTCCTTTCTTTTAAATGTGGTGTATTTCTGCTATAGAAACCTCAGCCTGCTAAGGACATCACATTATGCTTTGTAGCAGGTTGGGTGCATCACGCCTAGAGGGAATTTATGCTGCGCTCGTTGTCGGCTAATCCCATCCTCAGGGGTTTGTGCCAGCCCCGGACACCCAGCCCCGGCTCTATCACTGCTGCAGTTAATGCAATATGTTTTCCAAAAGAGCATAGCCTATCTCTCTATTAGTGAGACTTATTTTTTAATTTAAGTTCCTAGAATGCTGCCTTTGCTTTTTCCTAGATACCTATTTGTGGTTCAGTTTGAAATGCCTCTAACATATTTTTTCATCCAGACTTTTCAGCAGCAAATTCTCCTTAATTTTTCTTTTTTTTTTTTTTTTATCATTGAAATGCCTCGTAAGTGGAGGAAATCTGGGAAGGGAAACTAAACAAAAAAATTTTGGTTTGCCTGAGGCAAAGCAGAATCTTGCTCTTTTGGGGGGTTTGTAAACTAGAATTTTCACAAACATTTTTTCATACATCTTCCTTTAGGAAATTAATATGCACAGAATTTTAAGAAAAGGTTAAGGAAATAAGAGCAAGAGGGAGGACATTACCCTGGCCCTTTCCAAGCTTCAGTATTTCAGTATTGATAGAGAATAATTCCCCATTAATTAGATGTTTACAATTTGTTTAGTTCAAACATACAGAAATTATCATATACCTCACTTGTTATTGTACTTACTTCCTGACTGGATAACTGAAAAAGGAAATTTGGCTGTGCTGAATGGCATGTGTTACTGGGAACACAGAAAAAGAACAAACTTCACCAGAAGACCCTAAACCATTGTATGCCTATGTTCCTTAAAAGTAACCTGTTATTGCTGGTAGACGTGTTGTGTTAGCAGTGATAAAAGGATACAAAAAAGGGAAGGCTGCTTGGTAGGGGTTATATGCTCTTCAAGATTAACTCATAAAAAATGGCAGCTTTTGGAGCTTACAGGTACTTTGATCCCACACAGAAAATCTATAAGCATATCTTTTCTTGTACTATGGGGGTTGTCACATACGGACCATATGTTATTTAAAGAATTTTGCTTTCCACCCCATCAATGTCACAGCTACTGGCAGTGTAACTTGTGTGGAGTACCACTACAGTGGAAAGTGGGAGCTCTCCAGTTGCTGCATCTTACTGGTGGTATTTCTGCAGCTGGGTTTAGCCAGCTCCATGCTTTGCCCACCTTGGCCTGGGCATGCACATCTCCTAATCCTGACAACCAGGCTCTTCCCCTTCAGCCAACATTGCTCTTAACAAGGCCTGAAGGCAATTCACAATCCAACGCTTGCATCCAGCTTGGCTTCCCCAATGAAAGACTGAGAGCAGAAATCATGCCTTCCTGTTATGGTACTTTTATAAACTCTGTTAAACTTTTACAGCTACTACTTTGTCATCCATTGGAATTTGGATTTATGTTACTGGGAAGTTGGTTTTGCCTTTTGCACACCAGTGCACAAACCTACTTTTTGGTGGATTCATTAAAATGACTGAGAGAAAAAAGAGAAAAAACATTTAGATACCATCCAATACTCAAAGAGGACAACTGGATTTTTTTTTTTAAGAACTCTGTAATTCTACCTTTATGGTCCCTGTTCAATGGTCTTCAAAGTCGGCAGTGTTCTTCAAATCAAACTCTATGGCTGCTTAGGCTTTTAAAAAACAATTCCACACATTATGGTAGTCTGGGATAGTGACTCCTCTTTTCCAGCCTAACTTGCTGAATGCATCTCCTCTTTGCATTAATAAAGACGTACAGGAGGACAGGAAAGCAACCTCCCTGTTTCATGCTAGGAGTTGTGACATTTGCAGGCTGCACATGTTCCTCTAGGAAACCTGCTGCTGCTTTTCCTAGGCGTGGAAAAAAATTGGAGGCCATAAGTTAATGCTATTTTTGTTCAAACAGCCTGTGGAAAGCAAAACAGAGTTTCCTGTGAAAACACAGTGCTTCCAAAGCCTTCTGAGCCTGTCAGTGACTATGGTGCAGTGTCACACAGCCAGTCTCCCTCACTTTTTCCTGTGAGAATTTACATAGGTGAACAGCAATGCTGCTCCTTAGGGTCCTGTTTCTCACATGGACTGGTAAGGACAACTCCACAGGAGTGATGTTTATAGCTCTGTGTTTCAGCAGTGTGGGAGAAGGTTGTGGTCATAATGATGATGCCTATAGTTGCATGATTTCTGCTGGCCAGTCAGCAAGTGTTCCCTGAACAAAATTGTTCTGATCTGTCTCATTAAAATGCTTTCCTCTAAAATGGACAGGGGTTGTTGCCAGGATGTTTTTGTAGCCTCGTTATAACCCTGGAATCCCCCATAGATTGCAGACAGTTTTAGACCAAGAAATAACAGCTGAAACAACACCTTGTTTTCAGTCAGAATTGCAGACCAGAAGCAATTTTATTCACATTTCCCAGGCTTAAATTCATGGGCTGCCCTTTACCTGTCAAAATGAGATTTTGAGCTACTGCTTGTCCTTGCTCAAAACAAACATTGAAGGAAGAGCCAGTAACTGCAGACAGACAGAGACATTTGTCCAACTATCCTGAGAGGTTTTGCAAACCAATATGCTGACCATACTTTAGGGTGTAATTGCTAAATTTCACTTTCTTTAATAACTGTCCTGATTCTCTAAGTGCAGATTCCCAGGAACAGCAGATAATAGTTTTGCTTTTGTCCTGGCACTAAGATAAGGTAAGACCTTAACAGTACGTTGTCAAAATAAAAATGATTTCATGAGTCAAATACATGCAGTGCAGTGCTTCAAACTAGCACTTCTCTCCTTTGCTCACCAGTTTGCTTCTCTGTGTTAAAAGACACAGGCATACCCCAGGAAGTCCCAGGTTTCTTGTAGGAACTCGGAAGTCTGCACCATTTTTTTCAATCACCATCTTTTTCAAATGTAGGTGCTGTATTATTTTGACACACCAGATAGGATTAGTAGCAAAGGGCAGAGTAGTCCCTTGCAGTTATGGGAAAAAAAAACCCCTGTAATGCCCTTCCCAGAGTATCAGGTTATATCTTCACAGTAACTAGCAGCAGAGAGCAAAGAAAGTCAGGTATCTTCCAGTTCCTGGTCTAGGCACAGCTAGATCAAAGGTATTTATTTGTCCTCATCCCAGCATTGCTCTTCAGCTTAAACAGCTCTTTTCCTTTTTCCTTTCTCTACAGCAATCTTCTCTGTCACTTTGCTAAAGTGGCCAAATCCTTCCATCCCTCTTCATACCTGTAGGACAAATATCATTGCTCTTCTCTGAACAGCGGCTGCAAATGATATTTTGAATCCATCTGTCCTAAGATTCAGGGTTCCAGACCCATAAAGTCTTACCAAAGGCAGACCAGCAGCTGACTCGGGGACAGTGCTTCCTGACCAGAGAGAGGTAATCATCAGTATCCAGATGGTTTGTGACTGGGCCTGGTGATGATGCATATGGGGAATTTCCAGGTTTTGTTCATGATTCATTCAGCTTTGACTTCCCTGGCTGAAAAGGGAAGATCTCACAGAACACAGTAATAGTTTGCCTTATAGAGCCTTTCACACACAGCTTTGCATGAACTGAACTGCAGATTTTGAGATTACTCTTTCACGGCAAAATTGTGGTATTACCTCATGAGACAATCTGTAGTGTTTTCCTTTTCTGTTGTCCACAAGCACAGTCTCCCAGAGACCTCTTTTAAAGCTTTTTTATCTGTCTCCAATGCCATTTACTGTTGCAGTGGGAGAGGCCTTAACTACCCTTTTGTTTGTATCCCTGCTTTAATAATGACAGTAATGCAAACTGTCACTCTCCTTTTATTCCAAAGGCAGCTGACTTTTTACAACCTGACACTGGGATGGCATCTTAGAATATAACTACAGTCATTCAAATAAGTGATAAGAAATGCAGGAGGGCATCCTTTTTAAGCACAAGGAATATAGGCATTTACTGTTGGCACTTCAATGATAATGATATGCACCTTGTCAGCGTGTTGTGTGAGCATCTGCATCATCCTTAAGACGTTGATCCTGATTCATCTAACTTCAGTCCCCACTACAGCTAACTGTCAGGAGCATGCTTTAGTTAGAGGATGTGGTAGCAGTTTCAAGGTCAAATTGTGCATATTGCTCACAATCTCTGTGCCTGATATATTCTGAAGAGATTTATGTAATAGGTTGGGCTTTGTTCTCCTTCTCATGGAGCAGAAACTCGCAGAACCTTACAAGATGTTGCTTATCATGAATGTGCTCAGCAACGTGAGCCTTGCAGCACTGCTGGCAGCCATGCATATTTAGCACAGGCTGGTACCCACCCATGCTTTCTTCTCCTCTGCCCTCACTACACACACACTCCCTGTCTTCCACTGTGGTCCGGTGGCTGCTTTAAACTCCCACAAGCTCCTGCCCCTCCAGACATCCCCTGCTTTCACCTCTGGGTTGCTGGGCACAGGGACATGCTCTCTAGTGCAGTACATCCCTCCGTGCACTCGCCAACATCCTAGCTTCAGACTGCATCCCTGGCTCTCCACCTGTGCCTGCAGGAATGCTCAGATTGTAAGGGGCAGCAGGAAAGCCTCCTGTAGCACAGCCTGTGTTCTTCCCAGCGTCAGAACCTTGTTGCATGTCCTTTCTGTGGAAAGCCCCTTAACCAGTGAACGACCATCCCCAATATTTAGTCTGGTCTGCAATACTCTGCTGGAAAGGCAGACCCATTTCTCCACTGTGCCATTCCCTCCTTTTGCCAATGGCTCATTGAAGCTGTGAGAAGGAAGCTTCCTTCCTTTGAGAAGGAAGCTAATACCATCAATTAAAAAGAGAAAAAAAGAAATTAAAAAAAACCCCGAAAGAGTCAGTCCTTCCAGCTTCTCAGGTACTTCCTCTGTATTTCAAACTGCTGGTTCTTTGAGGCATCTCATTTTGTGTGCTGAACTGTGTCATGGGTTGCAGTGCAAAATGTAACCAAAATTCTGTATTCTATCACCATCTGATGAAACTGGGGTGGGGAGTTGTGGTAATTGTGAATGGGCCAACTGCAATAAACCTGCTGGGGCAGTTTTCTTATCTCTACCACAACCCAGCCTCCCTCCAGGGTGAGATCTTCTGCTAATGGGCCATTGAGTGTTCACTGATAGAATTACATCATCCCATTGGGAAATGCTCCAGCCAAGGGGAGGAGCCAAACATTCCTACCTGGAGAAAAATCTGAGATTTGGGACACCAAGCAGTCTTCCCACTGGATTGTCAGAGGAAGACCAGGCCCATCTATCACCACTGGACCTTCAGCAGAAATCTACACGTTTCTACAAGGGCATCACTTCAACAGAGCCACATCTGCTACTGGGACTGCAGCCACCATTGAATGGGACTGTCACCAACACCCTGACCCACAGGGAGTCAGGTTGTATCCTGACTCTGTCAGTGGGTTTGTTTTTCCTTGTAATACTGCATGTGTGTTTGGTTTTTTTTTTATTTTAGTTCCCCTAATAAAGAACTGCTATTCCTATCCCCATATCTTTGCCTGAGAGCTCCTTAATTTCAAAAATATAATAATCCAGAGGGAGGGGGGTTATATTCTCCATTCTGAGGGAGGCTCCTGCCTTCCTTAGCAGACACCTGTTGTTCAAACCAAGACAACTGCATCAAGCACTGGTGTCACTTTTTCAATGATCTATAGAGAAATTAATTTGGATCGGTATGGTATTCTGCGGATGAATACAACTTAAATTTCAAATAAATGTATGGCAGCAAGGATAGAGTTGTGTTTTACACACTCTAGAGATGCAGATTTATTTCTTTACATTATCCTGAATATCTCAGGGTGTGCAGCTGAGTGATGCAGCTTTCTGGCTCCTAAGATAAAGGCAACTTTCACAGATACGATGTTTGAATATTGTGGTGATTTAACATTTTGGGAGTTTGGAAAATGTGTCCCTTGGATTTAATTCTATATTGATATCAAACCACAGACCTAGATAAGAAAGAGATTTGAAGTAAGAAAAATAAGGTAGAGCATATCAGAAGTTGATACAATTCACACAAACCTTATAAGACTTAGAGGGAGAAAGCAAAAATACCAATCCCATATTTCCTAGAATTTAGTGATAAATCTGTAAAGATTTTTAAGCCATAAAGGACTCGCTGTCAAACTTCTGACACTTTGAAGATTTCTTTTCATGAAATGGCAAACTTTTTGTAAAGTCTGCTTGCAGTGTCACAGTGAGGACACATTCAAGTAAAGGGAAATAGAAAAGTTGATACTTAAACTTTGGATCCTTTCTAAAGTTTCTGGGGATTCAAAGCAGACAATCAAGTAGTCCCCTCTGCTGAAGTAGCCTTGGCCATCTGGAATTTATCCCATAACTGTGTGACATTGCTCTGAATTACTTTGGTAATTTAATAAATGTGAATTCAACCCTGGGGAAATAGAGCTGTGCAAAAATGTAATTATAGACTTATAAAAATCATACTTTTGTAATATTGCATTGCTTTCCCAAGAGAAATATATTGCCCTGGGGATTGAAATGGGCGTGTATTTGCTTCATCCATCGTTACAATACACGTAATCTACTGCCACTTCTACCTACAAGTACAAGATGTGAGACTGAGGTCCTCTTACTGTAACAACTCCAGTGAAATGAGAGTACTTATTTAAAAAAAAAAAATCTGCATGCCTTTAGATGAGTATCAAAGCCATTAAAACAATTTTATTTTAGTATCATTTCCACTCTTTGCTTTACACATGCTTCATCTTTTCATAGAGATGTGTTGGCTGCAGTGCACCTACACCAATGTACACTAGCTAAGGGCCAGAATATGTGTGTTTAAAACTGTCAAAAAGCCCTTGAGAGTAGTATGTCATCAGTAATATGCATTTATTGGGTAAGGACTGTTCATCATGAATCTAATAAAGCAAAGCAAATCAAAATCTTTCAATCACCCTGAAAAGCCTTAACAAAATTCTGCCATCACCCCTACTGCTTGTAGGCAGACCTTGAGACAGAAATGGCACTCTTGTGATTCACTTGTCCTATCCTTCAGCAGTGGAGATAGATCAGCAACCTTGTTCTGTGGGAATTGCTATGTTGGTTCCTTCAAAAACATGTTTAGAAAATGGATCAGGGTTTTTCAACAAAGATGTTTTCCTTTGGAAAATGTTGATATATTAGCAGTGGTGACCCATGATCAAGAGATAAAAATCACTCCAGTCTCCAGCACCTTTTTCCACCCCCAAGAGCCCAAGCTTAGGTAGCTTGCAGGTTAAGGTGTTTGAGAACTGAGACAGACAAGTGGGTGTCTCTGCTCTGTGGCTGCAGCCAACCTGTTCAGCATGAGTGAGTCTCACTTTCTGCTGTTGTATGCAGCAAAACATTAAAGTCCACTTGATTCAGTCACGGAGTGGGAAATGGTTGAACTCATTTCTCTTGGGTGTGCTTTGCCAGCTGTTGGCAGCTCGAGGGGCAGCCCCTGTGAGGAGCAGTGAGGGCTGTGGTGACTCCTCTGGACAGACCAAGGGCACTTCTGTGAAAACACTTTCAGTGAAGGGGGAATAAAAGCTGAGAAGCAGGGAAGAACAAGGCAGAAGAGTCTCAGGCACTGTATGACAGAGCTGGTAACACCCCCCAAAAGTGACTGTGGCCCATGGATAATCCATGCCAGAGCAGGTACTATAGACCATGAAACTCCCTTTTGGAGGATAAAAAGGAAGAAGCAGGAGAAGAGTGAGAAACAGTGAATGGCAGAAGGAAACTATTGTGCCCAGACCCCAAGCTCCTGTACTGCCTCATGAAAGGGAGTGAGTACAACCTGCAGTAATAGCAAGGGGAATGAAGACAAGAAATGAAGGAGGTGTCTAGAGTGAAGGTGGGACTGGGAAAACAAAGAAAAAAGCCTTTCCCCTAAGTATTGAAATGTTTGACTGCTTTGTTTCACGGCACCTGGATAAGCAATTACGAGTGATAAGCAACGAGTGATCTACCTGTCTTTACCTCAGCCCAAACATCACTCTCATTCTTCCTGTTCTCTCCCCTTCCTACTGGGGAGGGTGAGCAAGTGGCTGCTGATTTGTTTGGCTGAGGTCAGCCCACTGCGTCTCCCAAATATTTGTGGCATGAGAAAAACATTTCTTGTCCTCTTTGACTGATGGAGTAGATGGTGGGGATTATGAAAGATGCAAAGAGGCTGCCTGAAACAGCTTTGAAGTCTCAAAATCAAGTTTTTATGGGTCTGTAAGAGAACAATCTGCTAGGAATGACATTCTAACCTGGGTAAGTAGGGAATAGATGAATTTCCTCTAATCATATGACCAATGATGCTTTATTGCTCTGACTACCACAGATCTGATCACTGAAAAATGGCAAATGAAAGTGATCTACCTTCACGTTTATAAACACACGCACATTTGCTTTTATAATGCATGCTCTCCTTCAAAAATTAGTTTATTTCATTATGCCTCACATAAGAACAATTCAAGTGTGATTAAGTAGCAGTGGAACAAAGTTATTTCTAATCTCCTGGGAATTTTGCTGCATATCTTATCACCCCATCAACAGCAATTCAGACACACCACGTGGGCAAGTGCTTCCTGGAGTGTCAGCAGGAGTTATCCAGACTGGAAGGATTCAGGCAGAAGTCTAAGGATGGTACAGAGGAAAGGGAACTACAAGCTTGTTTGTTTCTTTGTTTGTTTCTTTGTTTGTTTCTTTGTTTGTTTCTTTCTTTGTTTCTTTGTGTTTGTTTGTTTGTTTATGACATTTCTAAAGGTAGCAAAATTGCCATCCAAGAGAAGACAATTGTTGGTTATTTTTCTTCCCGTGTTGTCTTGCCAGAATATGACGTACTTTTACTCCAAGTTAATGTGGATGAGGAAATTCAGTTTCTACAAAACTCATACCACATGTGGCCTCCCAGCAAAGTCTGTTGCTCTTTATAGCCTGGACCACACCATTGGAATGAGGTCACCCCAGACTTAATGTGCTGTGATCCTGATGTACAAGTGTAACTTCGTGGTGCTAAAAACCACTAATAATGATCTTTAAAGAAAAAAAAACTGATTGTCTTTTTCCAAACAAGCAGTGCAAAGAAAATTAGTACAAAATGAACATTACCTTTTTTTTTTTTATCTTTCTACAGGCAACAAGAAATTCTCAAAAATGCTCACTGAAGAAGGTAGGAGGATAAGAAGAGTTCAGTAATTTATCTGGTCTAGTGTTTTTTATTACAATATTTCACTCTCATCCTTGTACAGAGAGCATCAGCCAGGCCTTGGTAACCTATGCTGCTCCTCAGAGTCCTACACATATGGGTTTGCAGCTGGGGAAAGGAGAATAGTTCTATCACAGATTAATCTCTCTGTCAGATTATTATTTAGAGTGTTTCTCTGTACTGTGCAAGGTCTTTGGCCACAAAAAGATCCTTTTGCTTGGGTTTTTCACCCCACAAAAAAAATTATTTTAAAATGTTCCCACCTCATTTAACAGCAATTACTGCTAGTATACTTCCATGGCAAAATATTATAATGTAAATTTTGCTTGACTACAGGAGGACACAGGGATTTGCAAGTGTTATTGAAAGTGTTGCTGTGGGAACCTACATTGAGCTGTGAAAGTAAAACATCCTACACTTTGTCTATAATAAAGGAAAAGGGCTCCTGGGCTCCTTCCACCTTAACCTCTATCCATGCCCAGCCTTGCAAAACCTGGGTAAACCACAGCATGTAACTCAATCAGTCAAAAATGGGATTTGTGCTGGAAAGCAGTGGCAAGACCACTGGGGGTAGCACCTGCATTTGTGTCAAAAAATTCCCATGTGTAAAGCAGAGAGGAAGCACTGGAGTCCAGCAGCTGCCATGCTGAGCTCCTGATGCTTTAAATTATTTACAGACTAACAAAGCCCAGAAACAGCTCTGAAAAAACAACGTATCTTTGGTGCTATTACAGCTCACAACCAACATTTTCTTTTCCCATCCTGCTGGATTGCCTGTGTCCTGTCCTGGGACTGCAGGAGCCCAAGGGGTGTGAGATGTGAACAAGAGCACTCTGGCCAGGTCTGTGACACCACAGTGCTGTGTGCGACTGCTGTGGATGTGGCTGGTGACAGGCACAAGGCATACCCACGCCCCATGGCCCAGCAGAGGTACCAGGCTGGCACCATGTGCCCCTGTCCTGTGCTGGAATGGTGCTGGCCAAGCTCCATGTGCTCCAAACAAAGTGGTAATCTGGCTTCAAACACACCATCAAGGAGGAAAATGCCCTTCACACTGTTTTTTCTAAGAAGATTTTTCTGCAAAAAGTATCACATGAAAGATGAAGGGAGAGGAGAGGAGAGGAGAGGAGAGGAGAGGAGAGGAGAGGAGAGAGAGGAGAGGAGAGGAGAGGAGAGGAGAGGAGAGAGAGGAGAGGAGAGGAGAGGAGGGGAGAGGAGAGGAGAGGAGAGGAGAGGGCGAGGAGCGGAGAGGAGAGGAGAGCGAGAGGAGAGGAGAGGGAGAGGAGAGGAGCGGAGAGGAGAGGCG
>CM031857.1:17788478-17984496 GCA_018697195.1 Certhia americana | reverse complement strand
CGGCCGGCAGCGCGCAAGGCTCTGCCCAGCGCCGGGCCCGCGCTGCCCTCTGGCGGCCGCCGCGGTACCTGCAGCGCAGCGCTGCCGCTGCGCGTTCACAGAACGGCCGCGGCCGGGAGCGCGCACGGGACAAACTTCGGACCCGGGAGTGAATGTTGGATTGCCTGAATAACTAGGGCTTGTTGTGTTTATTGTTTTGTTTGGGTGTTTTTTTTTTTAATTAACAAAGGAAAAAAAATCAGGAAAATATTTTTTTCTGTGAACTCAAAAGGAAAACCTTTTTTTCCCTTCAAAAGAAATTGAGATAACAAATTTATTTAAACAAAACAAAACAAACAAACAAAAAAACCCATCCCAAAACAGACAAAACAAAACACGGAGGATTTTTTAAAAGCCTCTTTTAGGTTTTGGTTGGGGTTTTCTTCATGGTGAGGTTTGGGTCTTTTATATGTGGTGTACCCTGAAAGTGTAATTTGAGCTTTTTCTAGTTTAGTTGAGGAAATATTGTCCCATCTTGCCTGGAAATGCCCCAAATGATTCTGTTACACACACTTTAAAAAGTTCACATTTGTCCAAAAACTTTCACAGACTCACAGAATTTTTAGTGTTGGAAGGGATCTGTGGAAATAACCCAGTCCAACCCCTCTTGAGCAGGTTACAGAGGAACTTGTCTATGTGAGTTCTGAACATCTCCAGAGAGGGAGACTCAATGAACTCCCTGGGCAGTCTGTCCCAGTGTTCTGCCTCTCAACACTAAGTTCTTCCTCATGCTGAGGTGAAACTTCTTGTGTTTTAGTTTATGGCCACTGTTCCTTGTCCTGTCACTGGAGATCATTCAAACGAGTCTGGCACTATCCTGACACCCGCCTTTGAGATATTGACATGTGTTATTGAGATGCCCTCTCAGCCTTCTCTTGTCTGGATTAAACAGGCCCAGCTCCTGCTGTCTGTCCTTATAAGAGATGCTCCAGACCCCAAATCATCTTTGTGGCATCTGCTGGACTGTCTCCAAGAGCTCCTTGTCTCTCTTGTCCTGTGGAGCTCAGAACTGGGCACAGCACTCCAGCTGTGGCCACACCAGGGCTGAGTGGAAGGGCAGGATCACCTCCCTTGACCTGCTGGCTTTCAACTTTCAGAAGGCAGCGAATAAACAAAGTGTTGGTTGGGCAGGCAGAGGTTCACAGGGAGGTTTCTTAAGTTTGCTCTATAGAAAGAGTGTCCCTAGAGGAAGTAAGCTCTGCCTGGCCATCATGATGCCTCTTCAACTGCATTCAGTATTATATTTGGGGTGAAATTACCAAGCATAGGAGACTAGACATTAACTACCTCCAAAAAATAGTAATAAAAAAAATTTAAATATTTTAAAATTAAAAAGAGAGATATAAGCATTTACTATATGTTCCTCTCACATATTCTCACCCTGCTCTTCCCTGGTCACAATTACTTCTGTGCAAGAACTTTTTTTCTTCCCCTCAAATTTGTTATCACAGAGGTGCTACCACCATTTCTAATTGGCCCAGCCTTGGCCAGTGGCACATCTGGCTCAGAGCCATCAGGGATTGGCTCTGCTGGACATGGAGGAAGCTTCTGTCAGCTTGTCACAAGAGACACTCCTGTAGCCCCACCACTACCAAAACCCAGACCATGCAAACCCACTAGAAACAAATACAGAAGTGGCTGGGGTGCTTTGGACCAAAGCTCGCTCTTACTTGTGGAATCCTCTGACTTTTCTGAAATTCTGGCAGGTTTGTTCCAGGCAAAATGACGATAGAAACTTTTAATAAACAAGCAAACAAATGCCCCTGTCTTTTGTCAGATTCAGGGCTTCAGGAATACAGCTTTAACTTTCTAGAAGCCTGTTGGATCATGCCTGGCTGTGAAAAGGAAACTGAGCAGAGAGTGTGTCTATTATATGCAGTTTCCTTTGATTCCTTGAGCTTGAATAAAGGAATTATTATTTTTCTTCCAAAGGAGGAATAAAAACTGGGTAAGAGGCAAGTGGAGGTGCTTCCTGGATAATCAAGCCCTCCTTTTGTCCTTTCCAGCAGCATTTTATTTGCAAATGCCCATTCTGCACAAGCTGTAAAAGGCCTAGCCTTCTAACAATGCCATGTTCTCATTGAGGCTGACCTGGAGCAGACTTCTATTTACCAAACATAAAGATGCTAATTATTTTGTGTATAGGCCTTAACATGATTATAGAGAGCATGGACACTGGTTGTTGTTATAGCAATCTGAATTAAATTATGCTTGTGCCAGCATAATTAGGATTCCCCCCACCAGTTTATTGGGCTGTTTTTTTAATGTTGCATGGTAAAAACAATAACATAGTAAAAACAATGACAATTTCACTTTTGCACCAACTAAAGCATGCAGGCAGAAAGATTGAGAAAAGCAATGAGTTGTCTTGACAAAACCCTTACAGGGGAGGTGGTCAGGGTTCTATGCAAGGCCCAGAGATGGCATTCCTGCCCCCACAAACATTTCAATAAAATCTCATTTAAAAAAAAAAAAAAAAAAAAAAAAAAAAGAAAAATTGAACTGAAGCTATAAAAACTAAACTTGGGCCCGGCTTTCCCTGCTAGATTCCTTGTTTTCCAACAAGGGAACAATTGCAGCATTCAAGCCCCGCAGCACAGTGAGGTAATGGAGTTACAAGGCCGGAGCGGAGCACGGGTGTGCAGCGGGGGGCTCGGGCTGCCCGGGCTGCTCCGAGGTGGGGCAGCTGAGGTGGTTGGTGGGCTGTGGGTGGCATGGCCTTTTGGGAACCAAGGAGGAGACACGAATGCAGCAGCAGGACAGCTCGGGTCCCTGCCATGGCCAGAGGGGCTCATGACCTTTGCCTGAGGAAGGGCACCGAAGGAAGCCCAACATGGCCCCGAGCCCCTGCCCACAGCCCTCACAGCGCCAACAGGACAGGTCTCTGCCCTGCTGTCACCATCTCTGCAGCCACAACTCCCTCTGCTCCCATCCCAGAAATCACGCTGCTCTGTCTGCAGCTGTGTCACACAGTTTTGGAACAGCTGAAGGTGAAAGAGCATCTCCTGCCTCCTCTCTGCTGTTCTGGAGGACACTTCGTGGAAGCCTCCTGAGGGCCAGGCCATTGCTGCCGACGCAGTCAGGAGGGAAAAGGTGTTAGCTTCTCACAGGAGCTACAACTCCAGCATATGTAACTTGGACATGCAGTTTGGCTTCTAAAAGAGATGTTAGTGCATCAGAGTGTGAGTTTTGTGGTGGCAGCAGTGATGCAAGTGGTGCATTTAAAGGCTGTGTGGTCCTTTCTACAGTAGAAAATCACTGTGTCAGATACTTGATGGTATGCTCCACTTCCAGAAACATAAATGTACCAAAGTCTAGGCAAAACTATTACAGCCTATGGGATGACATACACATATTTTGTATTACACAAGTTCTCAAGGAATTTATGAATTTTTGAAACCAGGAATTGTAGTTTGTTCAGATTTGTTTTCATTTCTAGCACTTTGCATAATTTGATTTTCTGAATATATTAGAAAGTCAGAAACAAGCAATAAGGTAATATACAGACAAGTATAACACATCTACTAGATACTTTCCAGGAATCCACTTGGAAAGTTTCTGAATATATGACCCTGTTAGACAGGGCTTATGTTCACTAGGATCACAGTGAGCCACAAACGTGAGAGAGGCCGTAAGGGAACCAGTTCACAGGGGAATTCCCATGCAGCAGAACTCACTGATCTAAATGGTCTGACACTGTCTCTGAAAACTGTGAAAGACTGTGATAACAGCAGAGCATCAAATACTAGCTTCTTTGGTTCTCATTACATTCCATCCCCCCTCATGAACAGTAAAATGAATAAGGAAATATTACCTTAAAGGCTGATATTTTGAAGCATATATTTGCATCTTACAATTGCCATATAATCAGCAGCATTAATTGCCATAAGAATCAAGTACTGTGGGAGAAAAATTTTTGCTATCAATAAGCAATTCCTTTGGGGGGGATTTGGTAGGCTTAATCAAGTCTTATCAAAACTGCCCACCTGATGGCTCCTGTTAGAATTTGTTCCTATTTCAGAGCACTGCTGGGACAATGCCAGTGTGGAAATGCTCAAGGGCCTTATTCAAATCCTGTATGGCTTCAATGTTCGGTGGAAAGCAAGAGCCAGGGAAGACTTTTCTTTTCTAGAAATGGAATTACCACCCAATACATTAAAGTTGTCAGTATACATCCTCATCTGTCCAGCTCTATTATTTTCTCCAAGGTGACCTTGATGCTACAGATTGCATTCATTGCAGGCTGGAGTGTCAAACCATCACACAGGAGGCTGCCCCACTATGTGGGAAGCCCACACACCCTACCAGAGCCTCAGCAGCACCACCAAAAATTATTTTCCCTTTCCAGGCATAACACGAACTCTGGTATCTCCTACCCCGTATGTGAGTAACTTTATTCTCCTAGCAGTCCAAGGAAAGTTTCTCCATGACCCAAGCAGGCCCAAGGTCCAGACTGCCAGGGCTTTGCCTCCTCAGGATAATAATTTCTCTCCAGCTCCAGGAAACAGGTTCTTTAGGCTCCTGGCTCCTATACTTGAAGGATCCAGTCCAGAGGTGCTTCTCATCCTCTCACCTAGGAGCAGAGAGGAAGAAGGGTGATGGAGGTGGAGGAATGCACATGGTGGGATTAGCTTTACACTGGCAGCAAGGCTGCAATTGCCTCCTTCTAAGGCAACAACATGAGATTGTGGCCAATGTCAGCCCTGTACTGCAGCAGCAGGACCCAGTCATGAAAGCTGATGATGCAGCTTAATGATCATAGCAACTGGAGGGGGGACAGTAACTATTCATGCAAAAAAATTCTGGTAGATTTTTTTTTTGTGTGTGTGGCACCTGGAACAGAAGTGACTTCCCTCCCAGCAGCACTATTTCTTCCATACAACTGTATTCAAGGCAGAGCACCTGGGACATGGATTCACCTCCAATGGGTGTCTCACCACAGCAAGGCAGGGGAGATCTTGCTGTCAGTAGTTATAGTGGCTGCATTTTATCTAAATTCGATCTATGGATCTTAATATAGATCTTTGTTACATGAGACTGAGTACTGTTCCTATGAAAGCACTGCCTTTTGGAACAAGTTGTAGTGAGTTTATTATAGGAGCACTCATGAAATGGAGGGGTAGAGGGTGCTAGGTGAGGACAAGCTATTTTAGAAATTGAAAATGAACTCATATTTAGCATAGAGCAGCCTTATAGGCACCTTCAGACTTAAAAACAAAAAGAAATAGAAGTAAAGACTCAGGCTTTGATAAAAACAAATGCATATCCTTACACAATGTATGTCAGTTCCCTGTGCCACTTAAAGACAACTCAGCATAAACCCACCATGTGAACTTAGGAAACAGCTTTTACAAAGTAAGCTGACGCTTTTGGTCCTGGACTAAATGCAAGTAGTTTACTAAAGTGATGTGGCACAGAAATATTGAGGGGACACACAGTCTGGTTTTGTTTTCACATCAGCAGGGTACTTCATCTGAAGCAAAGGAACAAAACCAGTTCTTGATTTCTGCAAAAGTCTCCTGATACTAGTGCAATCTGAATGCCATTAGTGTAAGTATCACTGGTTATTTTGCACTGACTTGACTTTCACTGTTCCCTCCTGAAATAGAGGAGAATCATTTTCCTCTATGCCGGCATAGAGACTGTATGTACCAGGGAGGCAGCGAGACCGGGAACTGAAATGGGAGATACTCTCAGCTGTGAATTTCTCTCCCCACTAGATGGCCTCTATCCCTACTCATGAGCCAGGGAAAGGAAGATTTCTTCCCCGCATGTAATGCTAGCTACAGAGCGATCCCACGCCCGCAGACAGGCTTTGCAGGCTGACAAAGCTACTGCCCTGCCCCGGCATCGCCGAGGGCTCCGTTTTGGAAATCTCATGCTCTGTATCTAGGTAGAGGGAAATGGCTCCCGAGCCCTCCTGTACTTTCCATTCCACATACAGCTCTCCACTGGAGAACCAGTGCCAAATCTGATGGTGTTTTTTCCAGCAAACTGTACTTGGAAACTCGGATCCTGAATTTAAAGGCGACTCCCCTGTTTTTACTGCACACAGGTATTTCACCCACACGTTGATATTTCTCTAGCCATTACACGAGACATTTACTCAGTGTTAAGCAGGTCTGACACTGGCAACAGAAAGTAGGATACATCCTCTTTTATATTTGTGTACACACACACTCTGATACCTAACTCCCTCCGTGCTTTGAAGAATAAAAAACAACCTCCTCCCAAAAATTCTCCAGCTACATTTTTCTCAGAAGATAAAAATAATATATATGTAAGTTCCTCTTTGTGCCCCAGTCAGGCCAGGAAAAAAGCAGCCCATTGTAGACATATTTACTTACAGTTACAGAGCAGGCAGGATTGGCATATTTCAGTATGTATAATCTGTTCAGAATTGAGGACCATTAATATAAAAAATGGGAACAAACTAGCATGGCAGAAAAATCAACATTTGTTTAAGTTCGAGGAATTCAGATCCAGGTAAATAAGAATGTCCACACCCCCAAATCCAGCTACTAGATGCTAAGAAAGGAATCAGATGCACAGTGAGGGAAAAACTCTTCTGTTACAGGTTTTATGACATGACCATCTCATTCCATTACATCCGCACCACTTTCAACTTATGTCAAAATCATATAGCCTAAGGAACCCATCTCCTTACGGCAAAGACATAAAATATACATACACATTATTAAAGTTGCATTAGCTTTGTTCATTCTGCAACACAAAGCCTTGGAGGCATTGTTGCCTTGAAGAGCAAAACACTAGTTTTGGTAGTTAGGAGCATAAATACTAATCCCTTCTCTGATATTCACCTAGCTTGAAACTTCAGCTATGGGCTGAAGTTCCTCCAACACTTGTGCTGTAATTTCCTTCCCTGTGAAGTATGGAGGAAATAGTGTTGTGTTTGCCTTGCAGGGCTATCTTGGAATGATTAAAAGTTGAACTCTGCTTTAAATGCATAGGGTACTGCTACTTAATAGCTCAGTATTTTTAAAACCCATTTCTTTTTCAAGAACTCAGAGGTCTCTTCAGTGATTCGTCTGGTTTTCCCTTGGTCACTCTTGTGACAGTCTGGGAGGATGTTCCCGGAGGAAAGGAGGGGATACTGAATGGCAGAGTGCAGGGCATGCTGCCTTTCAGAGAGATACCACAGCTGCCCATGTAGAACGGCCCGGTGATGCATCCAGCCTAACACATATCTCCCACAGTGGAACCTGCCATGTGCTCTGGAGGAAAGAGTAGATATTCCCTCCCATTTCAACCCATCAGGTGGTCAATATTATACTACAGAACAAGCTCTGCATTCCTGACTGCCTCTGTCACGCATGCTGAGGAAGAGGATTATTGATCCCTGTAATGACCAGAATATAAATGGTACAAGCAAATATCAATCTTTCTCCTCTCTCTACTATCCAGATTTGTACATTAGCACAGACCAAGCCTGCTAATGAAAGTCCCCAGAAGTCCTAACCAAAAGTACCAAAATCCTCGTGCAAAGATTGCGTTATCAGTGTAATGTGCTCCTATCTCCTCTTGGTGCTCTGGAGAGCTGTTTGCCTCTCTTGTTCAGGTGGTTAACATATCATTGTCTTGCCTTCCTCAACCATCCTGTCAGACCCAGCACTACTGTACTCATGACCTCCAAGGAAGAAGCACAGCCATCTCCAGACACCACATGTCCAGAGCATCTTACCCTGACTGTTGTTATAGGATCTCTGTAGATATCTTCAAAATATTGAAGAAATTAACATCTCAGGTCCATTCAAGACAGGCAGCCATAGAATGGATGTGTCATACAATGGCTAGTCTGTGGAACGCCTTGAAATTCTTGGGTCTTATGTAGTGGTGTGATTTTGAAACTTATCTAGGATACCTGGTTCCTCCTCTAAAGTCTTAGGAATAAAGGGTTGAACAAATCTGTATCAAAAATACAGAGTATAATGTGTAAGCAGTCTGCTGCTGACCAGAGCATAGGGAGCCTGAACAACAGGTAAAACCTCATCAGAGCTGATGCAGGGCTACAGCCTTTCTCCCTTTCCAACATATGTGAGAGAGAGAGATCTCTTTTCTATCAGTAATTAGAAGTGAGGCCTTAAAATATAAAGCATTCAGTGTAATACAGCTGCAGTACTAATGTCAGACGTATATAGAGCATGGAGAAAGAAAGCAAGAGCACGTTGCACATGAATAATAACCAGTCTTTGTGAAATCATATGTCCAATCAGTTGGTGGATTAATAATTTCAACAACTGTCCCAACCAAACTGGCTCTTCTGAGGAAAAGCAAGAAAGAAAAGCTTCCCTCCCCACTGTCCCAAGAGAGAGAGACCCTCTGCAACAGAGTCCTTAGTATCAAATAATGCATTGAACTAGATCTGCAATGTTGAATTTTTTGATGTCTCCCACACAACAAACAATTCTTTGAGCCACCAAAGTTTGGTCACTTATGAAGTCCTCTGTAAGATAATACAGATGTATTCATCAGGATGAATGACTGACATGATTGATTTTCATTTTTCTATCATGCTAGGCTGTTAAAATTTGATAGAATCATACATAAGGACTGGAGCTGTATATAAGCACTTTGAGGAAAAATAAATTTAATTTTTTCTTTTTCTTTCTAGGATAACCAGAAGATTTAAATCTGGTCTCAAATACTGATATTGCCTTTAAGATGAGATTTTTAAATTCATTCTGCTCCTCTGATTATAGAAAAAATCCAGTTTCAAACTTTAGTATTTCTGTCATGAAAAGGTCATCACCCTAATGTTTTATCATTCTTTTTTCATTTTCCATCCATGGGACATGTAGGACATGAAACTTCTGACTTGAAGAAAGTAGGGTTAGTTGAGGTCACTTGTTCAGTTTTTCAGGCTTTAGGCAAGACACCTCTCAAAGAGGAGCAACTGCATTGCAGACATTGATGCTGATTGTCTCTGTGAGCTAGCAGGTCAGCTGCAGTCCATCAATAAAGCTTTGAGGTCTCAACAAAGGGGATCCAGATTTTGGATGAATCTGAGCACACAGATACAGGAACTTCCACAGTAAATAAGTGTTTGGCAGGTATGTAAATGTTTCATATTGTGTTTCTTCTTTGTAACACTACTTAATGTGCTAGAATCCAGAGCCTGAAATTTATTTATAGTGGTCTAATGAAGAGCAAAGTCATTGGAAGAAAAATGTCTTGAAGCACCATGGAATGTGTTTTAGGTGTCACATTTCCACAGAAATTTCAACTTGCCGAATATCAGATTACTGACAATTCTTTCTCTGATAAAAGCACACCAGGACCTTTTCCAATCCTTCTTAGAAGAAGAATTTCCATGTTCAGAAGCAAGAATCTCAGGGAGTTTGTGAGAAAGTTTGCTATTGCTGATAACTTTCAGGTGCTCAGAGCAATGGTGGGCAATTATGGGTCTGCACTTGGGCATAAGTGCTAAAGTTTCTACTATAGTTTTCTATTCCTAAGCAAATCTGTGATGTGCCAATCAGAGAACAAGTCAGAGCTCATGAAATGTCTCTGCAATGCTGAGGAACAGCATAGTGATGTTGAAGGCAATTTAGGTCAACGATCATGAAATTCTGCACCCAAAAGGACATACAGATAAACTATATAAATCTTTAAAGCCCTCACAGGATCAAATTTTAAATTATCAACTATGAGACTAATGCTTCAATGTCAAAGAGGAGAACACACTGCTTCTGAGGAGGAGCTGTAGGCAAGCCTCAAGCCATCTTTTCCAAAAAGTCACAATGAAGTGGGTTATTAGTCAAAGTTTTGTTTCCCTTCCCCTTCCTCAAGTGTCCACCTAGGAAAACTATTTCCAGGACTGAGAAACTGAAATACCAGAGGAATACAGGCATTCAATATCATCCATGTTCTACATGTTCTTGGACAGAATAAAAAAAAAAAAAAAAAACAGAGATGTGTCTAAATGCCTTTAAGGTACTTCATTCAAAAGTTTGATACGCTTTGAAATTTAACTGAGTTAAACTTCTTCAGCACACCTTGACAGAAAGTTGTGTTTCTCTCCTATCTACCACATTAATTCTGAGCAGGAGCTAAACTGGCATAGGTTGGAAAAACAGCAGGTGTTGAAGAAAAAGCTGTGAGGATGAACATCTTCTTCAGCAAAAACAATGAAGCACTTTTCTAATCCTGGTGGACATTCTCTGTAGGCTTCCAAAAATATGCCCCCTGAAAAGATCAAAATATTATTTGTTCTTGCAACAGCTCCTCCACAAAGTGTAACATAATGCCTGGCTTTCCTCTACATTCTCTCTATGTGTCTGTCCTTTGACTGGGTGCTTCTCTGATCAGAGCATTCTTGGCACAATTCTAACATGTGATTAATTAATTGTAATCAAAGAGAGACCTGTAGGTACAGACAGATTGCTTTCTTCCTGGGAGAAAACATTGCCTTTCTCATGTCTTCTATCTGCAAAGGAAACAAGAGCCGCAAACACTACCCATTGTCATCAGCCTGTTGGAAAATTTACTTTTGGGGCAAAATTAATTGGGGATAAACAGCAACATGTCCTACCCAAGAGCTCCAAGTAAATTTCCATCCCCATGAGTACACATGAAGCCATTCAATGTCGAGAGGACGATGTCTCAGCTGTTGGAGATAACTACTGGTGAGTTCACTGCTGTTCACAGACAGCACAAACCTAGTTGTCCCACAGAGTAACCAAGAGCCCTAAAAGAAGCAATTTCTGCCTCCCAAGCAACTCTCTGCAATCAAAACACTCTCTTCCCTAGAAACCTCTTAACATGAAAAGCATAAGCCAAACTCCAGTGGAAAGGAACAGAAGGAAGGAGTCTGAGGGGATGAGCCTAGAGGAGATTCCTCCAGTTTTACATTTCCACACCTACATTAGCACAGCCTGCATTACACATGAAAGTTAGGGTATGAAACTGGCCAAACACTGCTTCTCTTGGAAGGTTTCTGGTGCAATAATACACACAGACCAAATCACAGAGTCACAGAATTACAGAACAGCCCAAGTTGGAAAAGACCTTGAAAGGTCATATGGTGCAATCTTTTGCTGGAAAGGAAGCATAAACAGGATTATCTATCACTCTGAGCTATTGCATCTTGAAAAACTCCAGTGATGGGGGCCCTACCGCATTCTTGAAGAGACCATTCTTCTTAGGGCTTTATGTTTCCTAGAAGCCATCTGGTTCTGGAGCAAATCAACACAAAAAAGAGCCATCCTCCTGCCCATTGCAGCAAAGATTTTGACAAGACAGCAGGTATAAGTAGCTACTCATGGGAAAATAATAACTGATCCATGACCAAAACCAGCCTGCATGACTTGGACATGCAGGACAGTGAAGCATGTTAATATGACACACTCAGAAGTGTGCCTTTTCTGCCCTTTGCGAGTGCTGAGTATAATAGAGGATATTTTCAAACCCTCAAAAATCCGGTTTCTTCCAGAAGAAACAGTATTAACATGCTGAAAGGGTGATGACTAATGCTGGACAAATTAATTTTGTTGCAACATTTGTTTTATGAAAAACCTTAAATGAACCTATTTATTTTATTTCCAGAAAGTGTTGCTCCTTACTGATTGACTGACTTTTACTGATGGCATCCTTAGAAACGTACAAATGATTGGTTTGGGGGTTGTCAATGTGGCTATTTGCAGGTGATGAAGAAAGGAAGTAAATAAAAATGTGATTTGACATTTCATTAGTAATGCTAGAGATGGCTGTGCACAGAACATAGGCGATGAATATTGCACCTGCTGGAGTGCAAGCAATAAAGGCAAATGCATAGCCTGCTCTGACCTCTAGCCTTCATTAACCAGAACAATATGCCATTCCCTGTACCCAAAATCATACTATGCTTGTGATAGCAGAAACCAGTGGCTGGATTTGCATCTACCCAGCCGGAGTTAAATTGCTATGATTCAGCTACCTCCTTCCTTTCTCTCTTGAACATAACCTGTCTTCTAGCTAGACTGCTGCCTTTCCAGTTGGGAATAAGCCACTGTTTTAAAGAAAAAGAACTGTGTGGGCGGAATGAAATGCTTGCAGGATACAGTGCTCTGCCATTTAGATTTTTTTTCCCTAATAAAGAGAGGGTGCAAAAAGGCGCCAGAATCCAAAGCACAAACCCAACTGTGCAGCTGCATCTTTAAGCTTCTTTCTTGACCATTTAGCTAATTAGATTAAAAAAAAAAAAATTCCAGACTAACTACAAGAAATTTGTGGTGACTAGTCCAAATATTTTAATGATAACAAAGATTAACAGTAAAGTGAAACTCCTCTATAAAGATTGTGGTAATTCATGCAGTTTACGGTGGTATAAAGAAGATGAGACTTTGACCCTGTATGAACACATAATCAATCAGTGAGCTACCCTGTGAACAAAAAGTCATTTCCTTGTACTTGATACTTGAGAAGATTATGAGAGAATGATATGTTTGGTATAAAACAGAGTGCAAAGGCTTGTGCCTGGAAGGAAAGGTTACATGCACAACACATTATTAAGAAGAACCTTATTTTTCTGCTGTTCATCTAGTTCTTAACTTCAAAATAAGAGCATCTATTAAACATTGTTAGTTTTCTGTACAGTGGAGGTGATAAAAATTCTTTCCCAGAACCATTCTTGCACGAGGCATCCATATTTGGCTCTAACAGGATCAGTGGACAATCTCAGTGAGAAGTGCACTGGGACAAGCTGGCGTGTGGAGTTCACCAATTGTCAACCTTCCTAGTTTCTTCTGGCAGAGAGAGCTGAGCTCAGCAAAATAACACAATCTCCCTGTCCCACAAACCATCACAGGGTGCATCATCATGGAAAGTATAAAGGTGTTCATGAAATGGCCGAGGCTTTATAATAGATCTGGGCTTGTACTGACTAAGAAAATAAGCTTTATGTTTGTGCAAATCTAGAGAGAGAAAGATATATAGTGAATACGCTTGCACACTTATGAATGTATACATAAGGATAGATATAAAGATAAAAAATACATTAACATTATATATACTTCTTTACTGGTGGGCTACAAAATAATTTAGGTCCAGCAACTCCCATTTCTCTTTGGACAGTTGACCAGTCTCTGAGAACATCTGCTTTCTCTCTTCCTCTTTTGGCCATGTCCCTCCAAAGAACAAAATACTTATACTGGTTTATGCCTGGATAAATTAAGGTCTCATTCCAGTGTGGATGGAAGTCAGTTCTCTTATTAACTTGGTTGTTCATATGCACACAAACACTTTTACAGGACACAATTCAATGGCATCTGGAAACTTGTTTTAAGGCACGACCTGATGGTGATGATGAGAAAACTAAACAGTCCTTCTCTGGAAGCTAGTAAGGAGTAACTATGCTGGTGGAAACACTGCCTAGGTGCTGCATTAATGGCACAGCCCTTCCAAGAGACTCAGACAATGCTCAAAGCACTTGGCACAAGCTTTATTACCTGGCCATGAATTCACATCCAAAGTTATTCTATTGGTATTTCACTTCCAGCTTAACTTTGCTCTCAGCTTAACCTTGCTCTCCAGTTCAGAGGATTATTTCAGACAGTGAGGAATAGAGCTACCAGCAGTGATCACTAAGGCTTCACTTAGGGTATCTGGTAGTACAGCATTTATGGCACTCATCAGATGGGTGAGAGACACAAGCAAATTCACTCAGGTAGAAAGTGGAGTTGAACCACTGTCCCTGTAGGTAGGTACAAGCTGTGACCACAGAGCTCTAAGATGTACCAGCAATAGTCTCTCCTCCCTTCCAGACTCTTTGCTGCATGACAAATGGTCAGTGAGGCATGTTTAGTTGATATAAACAATGGGTTTGACAGTAAACAAAACATACCTGTTGAAAAATAGTGCTTAGCTGTCCTCCAGTGTCATTTATCTGTTTATGAAAATATCAGCCCAACCCAGAAGAAGCCCTTATCAGGTTTCAGTATAAAACAGAAACAGAAAGATAAACAAATGAAACCTTTCTGAAATTTTTTACCGTTATTAAAGCAGGGCAAGGGGCAGGTGGGGTACCTGAAAAGAAAGGAAGAAGTGTCACAATCACTGGGAAAGTGAACTGAACAGTCCATCTTACTCTCATATCTGTGCAGAAATCAGTCCGAGAAGGATGGTTTCTGACCCCTTCTTAATCACACCTTCACTCTACAAAGCAGTAATAAAAACAGTATCTAGTCTTACACTTAAAATCTGCAGCAGTTGAAGTACAGGTCTCATCCTTTGAATGACTTACCCAAATACGGAGTCATGAGTTTACAATTTGTTCTCTGAAGAGGAAAACAGAAAGTAGCAACTATGTTCTTGTTTTGTCCAGTTAAAATCAAAACTTTCTGTGGCACTGAATAAGCCAAGAATCACAGGTTTAGGCTTCAATGTCAATCAAAACATGGTCAAGATGGCAAGTACAGAGTCTGGGGACTCACATAAGCATGTGCTTAAAACCAAAAATGTGCCTTTGCTGCTGAATTCACCCAGGCTAATGTCCTTTGAAGAGCTTCTTTGAACCACAGTCACTGGATCAGGGCCCAGAGAAAAACAAATTCCTGGCTTCAGTTAGTTTTGCAACCTGCTCACAGGTGTATAAATCTCAAGGCACCTCATCTAATTACAGTTTCAAGCAAAATATCAGAAGCAGTTTAAAAAAAATGTTGCCATCACTCCTGCCACATAGATATTTATGATCTCATCTCTGTCTGCAGGGTCAACACTTCCACCTAGAGGTGGTTTTCCATAAGAATGTCAAATTTATGTTGATGATTTTGTAGACCCATTCTGCAGAAATGAATGAGCTGGAGACTAGAGAAAGCTTATGCCTGCAGCCAATTATTCCTGTTTGGCAGAACTCCTTCCTTCTGTTTTTAAGTTGTGGCTTATCATTTCCCTGTGATTCACTCACACTTCAGTGCTAACCCAATGTACAGATCCAGTGCAAAGCTCAGAGTACTCCAGTGGGTGAAGCCAGCTGGCAGTTCAGAGGAGCTAAAAGCTGACCTGTTTATTCTTATACTATTTCTTCCCTGGCTTGCTGTAGGGCTAGATACTATGTAAAGCAAGCTTTCTCACTCTTTTATTGGTGATCACTCAAAACTCTCTTCTGGGAGAGGATGAAATCTTCCTTCCTGCTCAGACTTCATCCTTAAAACACACTTCAGAAGTGTTGCATGGGGCCCTCTACACAGAGGTGAATTTTACAGAGCAGTGGCACATCGATTCCTTTAACGCATGCATGTTGTCTCTGAAAATCCAGCAATATGTTTTAACTGCAGAAATGATCAGTTAGCATAACATTTTTGCATCCTGTGTTTCCATGAGCATATCTTGTACCTTGGTATAACTTTAAGCATATTGAGATACAGTTTCTCTAACTGTTGACAGGAGAAGAATGGTTCACATTTATTTTGTCTTTGTGGCTTAATACAAATGCAAGGGGTCAGAGTATTTGTTTTAAAAATAGCAAATTATGTTCAGCTTTAAGTTTTTTTTAAACAATTGGCATTATATTATTCTGAATTGTGAAAACCTCAACAACAACATTGTTCTTAGAATACCAGGAAAGCTATGTCTGTCAAAACCAGTGCTGTCCAGACCATGAGTCCAAATCCCAGTCTCACTGAAATCACTTGTACAATTTAACTTCATTTCAGAGAAGCTGAAAATTTATTACCAACCATAATTACACAGAAACCGGAAGTAGCCTCATCTTCACAGGGGCTTTCTACAGAAAGGGTTTTGCGGAATTTAATGGAATCTAACAGTCTGATGGGAAACAGCCTGCTTTGATATCTCCATGTTTACACTGCCATTCTTTCTTATCTGAATGTATTTTATAAGAAAAGTTGGGTACCTAAAATTCATAAATTTTAGAAACTTATAAATAAACAGCTTTGTTGGATCTTTGTGTGTGGTTTGTTTTGTTTTGTTTTGGGTTTTTTTTCCAGAAATGCTGTTCATCCAGCAGCTATATGCTGAGGAGAAGCTGTAGTGTGCCAAACAGTACCCACCAAGCTCCCTGCTTGTGCTGGGCACAGCAAAGAAACCTTTCCCCACGAGGACCTGGAGCCATGGCACCAGGCAGGTCACACTCCACAGAGATGCTCACTCCAGTCAGCATCCTGCTGCTGACCATGGAGCACTGGCCTTGGGGCTCACAGAAGCTCCCCCGCAGTCCTCCCCTGCCATGTTTCAAAAATGGTCCTGCTTTTTCTTCTGGTTCTCTGAAGGAAGAGGCACAAAGAACATCCTAGGTGTAAAAGAGGAGTAACTATTGCTTCTACCTTTCAGAAACCCCATGAAGACACACCAGGGCTGTTAAGTCTGGCTGAGGTCTGAAACTTGCTCACATGCAACATCCAGAAAGCACAATACAGAAACAAACGAGATCTGCATAGCAAAAATTAAGCTTTTGTGTTGTTGTCTGAGTCCATGAGGCCTGTACTCTAACAGCTGTGCAGAGATGGAACCACCACCCAGGAGATAGACTTCTATAGGAGTGGAGAGGGGAACTTACTCTAACTGGGTAACCCATCTTGGGAAGAAAAGCATAATCACATGGGGGGGGAAAGTTGCTACTATGTTTGGGTTTTTTAATATTCTGTTATGCAAAGTTAATAGCTACCACCTAGGTCCACATGGTAGGTTTGATAGTAGAGGGGGTGTGAATGAGGAAGATTAAGGGTTGTAGAAACACAGTTGTGCAACTATTCAGCTGATTTATATGAATGTCCTGGTGGTTTTACCCATGCTTCTTCCTTTTTTGTCTTTTTGGGGTTTTTTTGAGAAAATATGTTGGATCCAATCCTGGTCTCTCCGAGATGAATGGAAAAGAACATTGACTCACTTTGTGTGGGCACTGTGGAAGAAAGTGGTGGGATTTTTTTCAGGGAGAACTTAAATAACAGGCTGGATGGACCAGTGTAGTGAAAGACGACCGCGACTGCTGTGCAAAAGTGGTTGGCGGTGTTGTGATTTTTTTTTTATTTTAAAGAAACTAGGGCAGAAAAAATATTGTAGGTGGCTTGTTACTTCATTGGGGGCTGGGGAGGGCGGGGTGAGCACAGCCATTTTGGAAAGCTGAGCAAATAGAACAGTGTCATTGAGTAATGTGCTGAGCTAGGAATATGAAGAGCTACATTTTATTCCCACTTCTAGTGATAAATGCAGGTTCATGCCAGGCAAAACCTGTGTTGCCTTCTCCAAGTCCCTGTTCCATGGCTGTCCCTCAGGATTGCCCTGCAGGGAAAAGCAACCTTTCTGACTCTGTATTTCTCAAAGTATGGCTTAACAAGAAAACCCTAAATTCTTTTTGACTCCCTCTTCTTCCACCTTCCTGCCACCCTGTCTCCGGTGCTTTCACGTCCCTGCTCAACAATGAGCTCTCTCCGTGGCAGCTTGCACTGTGCGCTGAGGGATCCTGACTTTGCTCCTGGCAGCAATGACTTGGAGAAGTCTCCAACAATGGCCCAGAGCAAAGCTTTTTACGTGCACTTCTGGCAAATCCATCTGATGTATTAGCTGTCCAGTTCTCACACTCTCCTGTTGTAACATAAACAGTAAATAATGAATAGAAATGGCAGACACTCACCACAGCTAAATGCTATCCAGACCGTAAAACTCAAACAGAAACAACAAAGAAATGTTCCACTTTGTAATTACAGCTGGAATTATTTCAGGCATTAGAAATGTGAAGTAATATCAATAAAAAAAGAAAGTGCACTCAGGAGCCTAAAAAATATGTATTTGAAAAGTGATAATTTCATCAATTATGTTCACAGTCTCTTCAAAAGAGGCTGACTATTTACTGGTTAAGCCAGAGACCTGTGACTTGGCTGTGGGTAAAACTGCTGAGTAGGTGATGTGCTGCAGGCAATTTATACTTTGCTCTTAGTCCCAGTTTTAAGGCACAATGATGCCTGCAAGCCACTGCCTGAGAGCCACTTCTTTGCACCAACATTATTCAGCCTTTTGACCTCAACAGACCATACCTCCCTCTTCCATCAAATAAGCAGAAATTTCTGTCCAGTGTCCCTTATCCCATGCTTTCCCAACACTTGAGGAGCATGTCATACAGCCCCCAACAAGCAACTTGGCATAGCTTCACAGTCAACCACATGAATAAGGGAACATCTCGGTTTCAGTCACTTAATGTATCTGTGTCTTGTTAGTACAGTTTGAGGTCCCTGAGAAAGAGGGTAGAAGGAAGAACGCTGAGAGATACCAAGCCTGTTTTGGTATCCATGTTTCACAGGCTTCAGAAAAAAATCAGGAGCAAACAGTGGACTGGGTTAAATCTTGTGACAGGGCCGAACTCTACCTACTGAAAATTATTGCATATTTTACAATATATATTGTGGCAATTTAGTGGTACCCCATACTTGATCCACACATTTTTCACAGCCACAATAGCAGTAACAAATTTGTAATTTCTTTTTTTTTCCATCAGAACATTGTATTGGGTTTGTGGGGCAATATTTTGGTAGAGAGAGAGCTACAGGTAGAGAAAATCAAGAGTGAAGTAGAGGCTGGGAAGAAGGGTGGGCTAGGGGAAAGGTATCTTAAGGTTTGATTTTCCCCAAGTCAAGTCAGTTTTACACATGATTGTAAGAGGTGAGTGATCTCCCCCATCCTTATTGCGACCCATGAGCCTTTTCTTTTATTTTCTCTCCCCTGTCCAGGAGGGGAGTGATAGTGCTTTGGTGGGCATCTGGCATCTAGCCAGGGTCAACCCCACACACACATAACAAAACCAACACTATCCACCTGTGAGTGGCACCAGCAGAGTCTTGCTATCTCAGCTGCAATAACACCAGAGATCTCTTTCGCTGGTTAGGTCAGCAGCCACATCTCTTCAATTACTACCACAGAGTAGGGTGTGATCAATTTATGTAGGTTCCAGCAAGTAATCTTCCTGGGAATAGTAGATTTTTATCATCACAACAGAAGAAATGTAATTCCTTTATCATAGAAGATAGGCAGGCCTGTGTCTTAGAGATTAGTGCTATGATAAACTCTACACTTTAATATGAACTGAGATATTATGTCCATCCTGCAAATATATAAATAAGATGTAGGAAAAGATCCTTAGCAGCTTAGAGCATTGTAACTCTGTTGATTTCAGTAAGCTATAATAATTTGCATGAAATGTAGGTCCAGGCCTGCATTCCCAGTGCATCGTTCTCAGATGGAGAACAGAAAAAATATAGAAAACACAAGAGAAATCACGGTAGTTCCAGTCCCTCAAACTGAGTACTAATCAAAATTACAGAGACACAAAGCAGAGAGTAAAACATGGATCTTATTTCTCATTGTATATATTCTTTTCTTGGGATTTTTTTTTTATTTTCTCCATTTGGATTAGGCACAGGTTTATAGGATGTAGATCATATCTTTAAGGTTTCTTCTGATTCTGCATCTAATAATGCTTATCAGTTGCTGATTTAAAAGGAGAAAAATCATCAAGTAATTGATGCCTTATCTGCAAGAAACAATTCTCTTGATAGTAAGTATCTAAGCAACACAAAAACAATTATTATTTTCAGTAACTTTTAACAAAAGAAAAATGCAATCTAATTTTTAGTGATAAAACCTCAAAACTCAACTGTTTTCTTAATTTTTAATAATTTACAGCCTTTCCCCAGTGGAAAGCTATGTGCGGTGATCAGAGTGGTTGTTAAATGAGATGAGGTGAACTTTCTGAGACTCTTAATTAATTGTCCCATGCCCATTGGTCTGTGCCTAATAAGAGCTTGTGGTGGCCTGGTGAACAAGTATGTTGAAAAATATGAGAAAACAATCACTGTTATCTACAGCTGATAAACCTATTCTGTTTTCTAAAGCTGTTCTTCCTGCTTCCCTGAAGAACCAGATGAAATTTTCTGGATTCCAGCTAAAGGTTTGAGTCTGAGAAACAGAGAACCATTGTGGACACCAAGCCCCATCCACCAAAATCACAGGCAGCCATTTGTCTGTTGTCACTAGCTGCTCATCCCGTGCCTTCAGCATGCCTTGCTTTTCCACTGGAAATCCTTGATTCACAAATTCTCTAGAAGATGCCCAAAGCTTGACAGTGTTCTGCTATAGTTCAGTGGTGAATTGTGGAAAAGACTGGTAAGAAATAATTTTTGATTAAAGGTTACATCGTAAGTTTTCTGTAAGAAGCCTTGGGACAAGAACATGTGTAAGGGTGATTGCCCTTGCCCATCTTCCCTGAGTCCTCAGTAGTGACGACTGTAAGTCAGAAAGAGCAATTGCAATATCATTTCTCCTCTTTTTCTTCTAGAGAGCAACAAATGCCAGATCTGACTTGCCTTTTCCTAGAGAGGTGAATGGGATGATTTCATGAGGATATGAGGAAAACTTGACAGTGTGAACAACATATATAGCAGCTAATGTTTGAAAAAGTCAAACAAATGGAGTAGTCTCACTGTCAATAAAAATAAATGATCTAGAACTGTAGCCAAATCATAAAGAAAAAAGTACTCTGGGAAAACGAGTGTCAATAAAAAAAGCCATTCTAGAATTATAAAATTCCTTGAGAGGTTTTATAGAAAAGAACACACAGTTAACAGCCATCAGGCCAAACTGAAACACAAATTAAGACTGAGTTATTTTCTGGAAGAAAATCTATCAACTTTTACTTTTTGGGGAAAAACAAATTAAATCTCTTAAGGTAAATTCGAGCTTCCCTGTACTTCTATATTACATGACATCTGTGCAGATGATCTGAAGACATCTAGAAAGAATCCAATAGTTTGCATTAATATTTCTTGCTAAGGTTATTATCTATGAGATAGTAAATTGCTTTTATCAGACTTGGAGCTAAATTCAGTGGTGAACTCTTTGACCATGTGACACATACCTCAACAGCTTCTCACTGGTCCCTTGCAAAGGGACATCTCAGGTGCCACCACCCTTAGAGAAGCAGAACCACTTTTGGTGAATAAATGAGAAAAGAACCAATGCCAAGGAAAAAAGTTGACCATGGGGGATCTACACAGATCAAAAACTGTACCTCCAGTGACATTAGACCATTTTAAATTCATCTAGATGTGAGGTGGTTTAATTTGCATTGGATCAGCCAAAGACACGCTGTGGATCCAGTGGAGATGCAAAATTTTGTCCTAAAGGATCAAATTCAGATGGCTGCAGGTATGAAGGAATGTATGGACATGGACTAAATTAGGGAGATGCTTGTTTTGTAGTCTTTTACTAACAGTGTTCTTCTGTCTCTTTAGTACATCACTCATACTCATTTTGTACTGTCCAATGGTCCAAGCTGCAATGCCTTGCAACTTATGTGTTTTCTCTGACTGATCTGTGATCAACCTGATAATGTCTTCAGTTACCTGTCCTAACATTTCTTGCCTATATTTGACTGCTTTTCTTGTCCCCATCTTTTCTTTTTTAATCTCCTTGTACTTAAACACACAGAGTCTGATCTAACACCAACTCCGTGTATCTTCAAAGGCATATAAGGTGCAGATACCTACACCTAGACTAGTTTTTCTTTACAGTCTGTAGAAGGAATCAGCTACTTAGAAGACATGATTTATATCACCTATTTTAGACCTACAGTAGGTGCAATGAATCACAGCCTCAATGTGCTTGTTTTGCCTTCTGTGGACTCAGAGAATGCCTGGAATGACTTGTTAAGCTGTGGATACCTGCAGTGGAGATACGTACACCACAGATATCTACGTAATATTAGATAGTTCCTACCTTGAATTGATAACCTTGTCATAACAGCAGTGTGGCTTTCCAAAAACTTTTTTTTATTCATCCCCAAATATTCTTTACTATTAGAAGGAATATGTATCTTTTGATGGTTAGAGGTATTTTTGAAATTGCTTCTTGCATATGTTTTTCCTTTTTCCCTTTTTTCCTTTTTCATTCTTCCTCTTAGTAATGCTGCTAAACAAACAAACAAACAAACTAAACTAAACTAAACTAAACTAAACTAAACAAAAAAAGATCAAAAGCAAATATCCATCTTCTACCAAGGATCTGATGATTGGTTAGTCAGACAAATGGTGGCTTGGATTTTTATACTAGGTGCAATGAATTTATGCTGGAAAGCTGGTTTTCCAATCTAAAATACAATTGCTCTTTAATAATTCCCAACCTCTTTAGAACAAGAAGGCAAGCCTATCTATGTTTTCCTGTGTTTCCTATGTTTCCTCTTTAGGCAAATCCTAAGTTAGCAAAATTTTCTGTTTATCTGTAGCTTCTTAAAAATTTCCAGGGGTAGAGCTCATATAGTCATGGAGTCTATAATTCAATACTTGTGTTTTGCAGTATCCAAAGTGAATTGATGGTGGAGTACAAAGAGCCCTCAAAGTAGATGTGAGGAGAGCTCAGCAACACCATGAGGTGAATAGCCAGTTGTTTCAAAGAGCAGATTGGAGACTCCTTCCCTTGCGACTCAGACATTCTATTAGAAGGCAGAAGGAATATAAGAAGTAAATCAAATCATCAGCATTGCAAAGTCAAGGAACTGTCCAGTGGAATAAGAAATAAGGGAGATATATTCACCTGCTTACACAGAATTTGGTCAGGAAAAAGTATACAGATCTCCAACGCAGAACTGCAGATACTCAGTGGAAAAGTTATCTCTATCTCAGCACATGACAGTGAGAGCTAGAAATCCATCAAAGGCATAGACAGAAAAAAACCAAATTCAAAAGGAAATTTCTCAAAGAAAATACTGTGTATTAGATACACTGAATTTGTAACTTATGCCATAGCAGAAAGCTTCACAGGCTCTGAGGTCATCCAGAAAAAAAGAAGAGAGAAATGATTGGAGAATATTCTCAGAATTATTCTTGAGCATGTCTTGAGGCAGCAGGATCTCCAAGTTAGCTTCAGAGAGCCTCCACTGAGCAGCATTTAAAGAGTCTATGGCATTTCACTACTGTGAGGATCCAGAGAGAGTAATCCAGGGGAGACAGGGATCCATTCTTGTGTCAGGGTGGTGGAGGAAGGACACTGATTCAACCTGAAAAAAATCCTAATCAGAGAGTAGAATGACAATCATGGTAATCCCAAACTCCTGCAAGATATCCCATTTTCCATCTCCCATGGAGATCTAAGCAGTCAACGCACAGCGCAACTACGAGAACCACTACATAGTGTGTATCTTACTTAAGCCATCTAAATAGTATAATAGTATATACTTAAGCCATCTAATAGTAGCTAGAGATAAGGGGAGCAGAAGGAAGTTGGTATTTTGCCCTGCATTCATTAGACTAATGCATTATATATCTTCTCTTGCTCAGTATAGCAAACTTAGACTTTTGGGGGGCATATACTCAGAGATATATAAAAC
The DNA here is from genome assembly GCA_018697195.1 of Certhia americana. Taxonomy (NCBI): domain Eukaryota; kingdom Metazoa; phylum Chordata; class Aves; order Passeriformes; family Certhiidae; genus Certhia; species Certhia americana. The sequence continues at coordinate 17,961,131 of CM031857.1, read as the reverse complement.
TTAGGAGCATGTTTAACCCAAAGGGCAATGCTGGCATGGAAACACATGGTCTAGTTTTGGATTTTTGTCAGCTATGAGTAGGCTGATAACAGGCAGTTTCTACCTGCTGCATCAGAAAGGCTCTAGAGCAACCTTTCAAGAGGAAGATGAGGGAAAGAAAACTATCTGGTAAGGTCATACATTTATAAAAGAGATGGTATGACCTGTTTGCCCATGATAGAAGAGAACTGAACACAAGGAATTTTATGCAAAGCCAGGTGATAAATATATCAGTTAAACCCAAATGATGGCTTTTGTTCATTGCAGCCTTCCAAGGAGAGAAGGGTGCAGTTCAGGTCTTGGAGTGCTGGATGACCTTCACTGAATCTCTTTTATCTCCTGAGGTTCCCCATCAGCAGTGATCATCAGTCTTGATGATTACAGCCCCTTTCCTCAAGGACTTTGACATCTACAAATTTAAATTGCTGCATGAAATAGATCTTGTCACTTTGCCACAGACTTTAGTGACTTAGGAGATTTAATTGTAAACTTTATCCAGTATGATACTGTAAACTCTTATTTTTACTTGTAAAAACAGGATCTTGGCTATGTTTTTAAAACTGTTTAAGAAGTAAACACTTTTTAAATATCAGCCTTGGCTTTTAAAAATAAAGAAAATTGTGATCTAAATTAGGAGCAAAATTGCTCAGGAATTCTGAAGCGTAAATGTAAATAGATGTTCACAAAAAAAATGGAAAAATAGTTTGCCTTAAATTTTTATGTCTCTAGAAATATGTTACCAATATTTTTGAGAATGTACCAACTAGCACTGGGGTTAAGACTCACACAATGTCCTTTTAATAAAAGAAGTTTTGGTTTCAGCTTACTCTGGTCTGATTTAGCACCCAAGGAAAAGCTAATGATGGTGCTTCACCTTAGTTCATTCTTCTCTAAAGGGCTACCAAGAGCCCATACACAAAGCCAAATGTTAAAATTTCTAGACTGACATTAACTGTCACACTGTATAGACAAGGTATTGCAATTTCTGTGTCTGGGCATTGCCTTTGTATATTTTCCCTCTTAATCTTGTCCAAATATCCTCGCCCCCAACAGAGAGCAAGATGCAGCTACCTGCAGCCATTAGAAGATACACTAGGAACAACTGGGCTACTCACACCTTCCAGGGAAAGTGCACCCATTAGAACTGCATAATTTTCTAAAGGCTGAGCCAGTGGTTGGGATTAGAGCTCTGTAGGTGGCTTCCCTCTCCGTTTACCTTACTTTTTGTCCCATGTGTTTGGGGCTGAGCTTCCACTTGCTGCAATGGGCTTTGTTTTGTAGGAATTTAAGGGCTATATTACTTACTAAAAATAAAGCTGACGTGGCACTACTGGTGAGCATATTAATCACCTAAATTTTTTTTGGCACATACTTGTGTTTGGGATGAGGAAAACATGGTGTGAATTTGACTTTGTTTCACTGCATTACTGAATGACTGCATTTCTTCTTGGCAGGTTTTATTCCAACTGAATTCTTTTCTCTAACGTCTTGTGTTATAAAACGGCTTTCTTCTTGTTGAAGAAACAATAAAATGATTAAAAGATGCTAACCCAAAATAAAATGTTTCAAGTGAGGCCATATGAAATATATTTTTAATATAGTTCTCTTTGAGATCATATTCTTTTTTTTTTCTTTTTAATGACAAATGCATGCAGCATCAGTCAGTTGTAAGACTCTCCTCCCACTCCCCACATGGCACTGCAGACCAATGCAATCAGACCTGTGGCATTTTATACCCGCTTCTGTTTGAACAAATACAATTAGAGGGCAGGGCAAGATACAAGGCAATGGCCTATCAGGCCTTTTGTCTTTATGGGTGATATCTGTGCACTGCCTCTACAATTTGGGCAGGAGTCCAGCAGCCAGAGTTGACACAGCTGGCCTCTAGAGGTAGTCTTGCTTTTCCATAGTGTAAACTACGATAAGGTCTGTATTGTAAACCTATGTGGAGACTGAAACAGATTATCACAATGTATTTGGGAATTATAACTGACACCAGTGTAATTCCTTCCATTTGCTGCACTGAGTAGATTTAGATACAGTTGAGAACATGGCCTGGCATTGTTTGCTGCTTGGGAATTTCATATTTGTTCATCTCTTTATCCCTTCAGAGAGAACCTAGAGCATATTAAGAGATTGATAGACAGCAACCATAACAGGTTTAATTTATAATAGTTTACAGGTTCTAAACAAGCTTCTCCCAATAAATTTCATCAACTGATCCTAACCTCCTAAAGCAAAATTCACTGCCTAAACCAAAATGTTTAATTTTTTTTCTTGCACTCTTGGTTTATTTTTTCAAATTCTGGCCCTTGCTTTTAAATACCAAGAACATGTGTATGGTGGAAAATGCACCAGAAGACTTTGGTTGTCATGAAATAGCTACATCATCTTGAGCTGCAGACACACAACTTCATTTGTAAAATGCACAAGTAATTATGTGGCATAATTACACGGTCTATCCAGGTAATTGCAGGTGAAATTAGGCATGGTGTCATGTGCTAATGAGGATTACAGCTACACTGAAATTTTTGTGTGTATGATTGAATTGATTAAGATATTTTAAATCTGCTCTTAATAGTAAGGGTTATTCAATCGTCTGGTCTAAACTACTCCCACCACGGTGAATGTCTACCATCACAAAAGTTTAGCACAAGGCCTTTTCATCACTGATATTTTTCCAGCAGAAATTAAATGTGAGCTCTTTCTCCTTCCACTGCCAGTCCAGACACTCTGTAAAAAGCTGCCTAGCAATGATCCATTTCTCTTGTGACAGTGGAACCAGGAATAAACAGGAGAAATCAGGAAAATCACTGAGGTCCTGCAGCCACTGTCATGTGTCAATAGGCTGTGTACAGAACGGTAGATAAAGCGTGTCATGTACAAACTGGGTGTTTAGTGCTGACGTATCAGAGTGGTACACAGATGGTTATCCTATTGCCTCAGGGAGAGAGCAGGAGGAGGGCCTGGTGGACCTGCCCCGGTATGGTTTTGCTCCTTGAGGTGATGGAGGGTATGTTCAGCATCTCTCAGAAAGCTGCTGCCCACGTTGTTTCAGTCTGTTGTGCAGCCCCAAGGGTTGGTTTGAGGCTAGGTACTCTGCATAAACCCAGCAGAGGCCACTGTCCCTGAAGAACCTGCAGCATGCCCTTCTCGCTGCTGACTGGGGGCACTTGCAACAACCACAAGATCTTGGGGACCTTCCCCCCTCCATCAGTCCCCAGGCAGGAGCTGCATCACCACCCATGTGTGACAGCAGCGCTCTTCCACACTTGTCTGCTCACCTTCACTGTCACCAAGCACAGGAAAGCAGGGAAGGGTCCACAGCAACAGCAAGGAATGGTCAAATGACCCTCCTTGCATCCAGTACTAGCCATCCTTATCTGTCTGTTATCCATGTCTGTGGAAATGGCGAGGCTGGATAGTCTAGAGAGCAGGCGAGGGAGGTGAGCCTGACCATGGAAATCAGAGGCGTGCTAAAGGCTCATTAACAAGGCAGGTGAGATCATAACAGAAGACAGCACCTGGCCTTTCTTGCAAGTGTATAATATTAACACCTGCTAACATTAAAAAAAATACCCCATTAAGAAAATTATTTCACCCACACTGTCTCACAGTAGTCTTCCCTTTCGCTGAAAAGGATACATTAGCACCAAAATCTTCTGCTGCTGTTTTCCCACTGGCTACAGCAATACTGGAATCAAGCCTAAATGTGAATATAATTGAGAACTCTTTTGAATAAAATTATCTCATTCAGACATACTGGTTCTAGGAAGTCAGGCTAATGTAATCATTACAGTGGGAGTCAAGAAGTCCAGGGCTGCTTACCTCCTTTTGATTTGCCTGCTGTCTTGTTTTATGACTTTAGAAGCAACTTAACTTTTCTGTGATTCATCTCCTTCAGCTGGAAGATAGATATGATAATGTTTGTTTATTTCAATTAAATCTTGAGTGGTTTGAAAGGGATTAACCTCCATCAGACAGCTTTGAAAGGTACTAATTCATAGTCATAAGACCATAAAATACCTAAAAATGAGGAGGGGGAGGACATTTTAGAAATTACAAAGCTTTAAGCTTAGAGGAATAGGAAGAATAGGAAGGACAGACATTATTTTGGTGAGTGGAAACATAGAAACTACTGCCATCTAGTCCATGCCTGAGCAAAACATGTTAGATTTTGTGGTTTTATTGATTTATCAGTAAACCATGTCTTCTGATTACACCTTGGCTGCAAATTAATTCCATTTAGTTGGGGAATGTTTACATCTGTTCTCATAAAATCCCATTCATACCTTTCACTATGTCAAATTAATTATTGGCTCAAACTCAGGTTCACCATCTAGAGTTAATCCTTTCAAGAGTATCTTACATATCCAATGCACAGTGCTTGGGATAACACCACTTTGAAATAACATTAAATTTGCAGCCTACACCCAGCCAGCATGGTTTCCTCCCAGCACAAATTTTTGTTTTGGGGGCTGAAGTCTGAACTGATAGTCTAAGTGACTTGAAGCAAATAACTATAATTTCTCTGAAGACAACTGAAATACATCCATTCAGAATAGCCAATGTTCTAGTCATGCCATAATAATTAAGAGCTGTGTCCATGTTTAAAAATTTATAATCTGAGTCTGTACTTATTTGTACGTTTTTAACCAAATAATTTCATGCTAAACTCAGACCTTACATACAACTGTGAATATGCACCTGAGGGCAAGAGTTGATTCTTGTCATCATAAATGTCACTGGTCTTTCTCTACAGTTTCCAGGGGAAAGCATAAATCCAACGTGCCTGAGGCTCTCTTTCCATGAGCAGGTGGGGAGCAAATGGTGCTCCAAAGGTAGAGTTTGTGAGTGCCAGTGTGTGTTACCAACTCATCATGTAAATTCACCAGTGTTTTCTGGGGATGTTTAGCCAAGTAAGTCATTGCATTTACAGGCTATTTTCATAGTGACTAGTGCCTTGATTCAGTCCTGTTTGGAACAGAAGCAAATACACAGCTACACTAAAAATGATCACCATTGCCCATGCAACTGATCACTTTCACCACTTGTCACCAATAATTTGAGCACTTATCGGTCCTTATCCATGGAAAGATTGTTTGTCCCTGTCATAGTGTGGAACACCTTCTATGTAATAGCTCCTTCCTCTGTTGAGGAGCTATTCCTCTCCAAATATTAGTTTATTAAAATTAGATTCTATCAGTCCCCAAATACACCACTTGGTCTCATATGTATGCAGCTTCTACACTTCTCCTTGGTGGGTTTATTACAAATGCAGTATTGGTGGTATTTTAGTCTTCACAGCAAGTAGCTGTTTTTAAGTATTGCTCCTAGGAAACTTGTGGTAATGTTTTCAAAATCACCTAAGAGGCCAGGTTCCACTTTTAGTGGTGAGCAAGGTGACTATGTCTCTGTCCAAAGGAGCACATTGACAACCAGATGGCCATTTCAGCCCAGCATTATATAAGTGCAGAAATCTCCCATCTTTTGGTCACACTGGGCTGCTGAAGGGAAACTCATGTTCACAGAGCCTTCTGGATATCTCCTACCTCATCTGCATTCATTCAGTATCCCTATGGCAACTACAGCAGCAATTGCTCACTTGGAATAGTGATCTTAGGACAGTGTTATATCATTCCTTCTTTTAACTGATTTAGCAACTGAAAATAAAAGAAATCAGTCAAAGTGCATCCATGACCTAGCAGGCCTGTGGAGAGAACCTATAACTACTCAACAGGACCAGAAGATATCCAAGCTGCTTAGAACAACTGCACTCAGCAAAAAAATTACAGCCTTCCTCTTGGCCTGCACAGCCCTTTTCCTCAGCACTAATTAGAATGATGATGGGGAAATAGTCCTTAAAGAAGGAAGAAACCTCAAAAGTTACATCTAGGGGAGGAGTAGCTTTTTTTTAGGTGAGTGCTTCTGAGGTGTCTAATTTGTAGCATCACACTCTTGAAAGGTTTTTGCATTTGTGAACTGAAATTCCTTATCATGATCTCTACATGGCAACCAAAATGATACAGTGAATGGCTCAGTCAGTATTGGGATATATTTCTCTGTTCCATCTTATTATTGATTAGAATCCCTATCAATGTGGTGGGTCTGGCTTCATCCAGCTACTGCAGCAGCATTAGACTGCCTGTGCACCCATACCTATTGGATTTTTTTTCTCTCCATCTGCAGACATTTCATGGAAAATGTCTGCTAAAATTTCCAGGTTTTCATGTTTTATGGTTTATGGTGCTTTATTTTGAAAATCCATAGCTCAGTGCCAGTGTCAACAAAGGTCAAGTTAATCAGACTGTTTCAAGGTCTTTACACCACTTTAAATCCAATTTAACGATGTCAATGTATTTTAGTGCTGGGCCTTCTTTTGCTCTTTAAGAGCAGATATAAAAACATGCCTACATTTTTGAGGTCACTCCCAAACTGGGTTATTCTATGATTTTGGGTTTTAGAAGGTACAGTTTTCCAAATTGGTCTCACTTGGACTGCCACATTTGAATTTCACTCACCTCCAGTCTGCCCAGCTTTCAAATTGAGTATTACAACATGTGAACATGCAGCAGGTCACAAAGTCATAAGCTTAGCTTAAAGGCTGGAAGATTTTAAAATAGCAATATATCTGTTCCAGAGAAATCATGGCTTTATGCAACAATGAACTTCCTAACACTTAATAGTAAATTTGGCTGTAAGTTTCTAAAATACTGACTGGTGTAGGACTAAGAAATGAATTAAAGTTCCTATGTTTAGCTCCTACCAAAGCTTCATGGGAAAATATAGCATCACACATGAGTGAGACAGAGGTCCTGTCAGAGACAGTCAGAGACAGGATGAGGAAAGTGTTTTTTGGTTTTGTTTGTTTGTTTGTTTTATCTGAGAGAGAACAAAAAAATAAGGTGAAAATTTTATTGCAAGTTGTATCTGTATTTAGAAAAACAGAAGCCACCAAAGAACAACATCTTCATGCACTCTGAGTATACCATGCATTCTTCCATATTAAACATGAGTGAGAGGAAACCCTTGGGTGTGCACGTCTGTATATATCTAATCACACAAATACTGTAAAACATTACTGAAATGAAACATTCTGAGGAGGAAATGTGTCCCCACTGAAGCCAATGACTTAACACCAACCTCAACATATCCATCCTTACCTGTAATTATGTCTTGAGGCTGAACCTCTAACTTCAGAGAACTAACTGGAAAAGTTTAATTTGCTGCCAGTGGAACCAGTCTCTCCCCTCATAGTTTATTATGGATGGTTCCTCCCATGAAGAGCAAGAGAAATTGTAAAAGGCAGGAATAGAAATCAAATTTTACATCGGTACATGGGAAATCTGGCTGGCAAAAACATTCAGATATACTGAGATGAAAATCAGAAGATAAAACTTAGACTGAGCTTATTGGAAAAATAAAGTTTGAATGATTCAGAAGTGAGAAATGTTGACAATTATAACTATTTCACACATTAACTTTCATTATTTCTTTAGCTATAAGTAAAGTTACAACACAGAAATACATGCTTTTACAAGTTTATTCTTCAAAATATATTATTCCCAATTAATTTCCTTTTCCATATTATGCTAAACATTTTATTTCCATAGGAGCCACAAAAATCAAAAAAAGAGAAAAAAAACATATATAGAGATGTACATACTTCTAAAATAAACATATGTTTAATTAAATTGTTATTTTGCAATGAAATCAGTTTTCTGCTTCAGAAGCTTTCCTGAAAAATATATTTGTGTGGATGAATCATTTTAAGATTCAACAGTCAGTGGAAACTGACAGAGTCTTTTCATATGAAATATGACACAACCTTATGAACATCAAAATTATATGGCAGGAACTGTTCTGTTGAGCACTACATTCACGTTCACAGGATCAGATCAATACATTTTCTGTCACAGAAAAAAAAATCTGCTAAAACAAGACGAATTTTTTCACAAGAAAATGTTATTTTTTATACAGATAGCAGTATAATTCTACAGCAATACAGATAGACTTTTAAACATTGTTTCTGATTGACATAAACTGAGGAAGTACTAAACAGATTTCCTGCACACCTTCACAGCATCAGACCCTTCTTGCAAAAGCTTGTGGACATGCTTAACCTGAGGTTACACCTCACAGAGGTGTATTTATTTCAGTATTAGGACTTTGCCTGCAAAGTGTGCGCACATATGTTAAATCTTTTCAAAATCAACCACACAGGGACTTTGGTTCTGATCATACAGGCAACTGCATAATCTCATCCCCGTAACTGGCTAAATCCCATCTACAACACATGGAAGGGTTGTCTTCACAAAAACCTCTCAAGGTCTAGCCAAACTCTGGAAATATTCTGCCTATCCATAGCTTTTCGGGGGGCTATAATTAAAGACTGCCTTATTCAATCCCAGTGGATCTAGCCACAGTTGCAGAATTGTTTTTAAAGACTTTTTATGTGTCAGCTGCAGCTCCTTTTGCATAACTCATGTTGATGCTTCTGAGCAGCTTTCAAAGAATGTCAAGACCTCTTTCTGTATGATATAATACAGAAAGATAAAAGAAAGGGTTGGTATTTCTTTGCTTTTTCAGAAATTAGAATGATTGTTTGAAGGACCAGTCGTTATTAGCTCTCTTTACTTTGATAGACCTGCACTCCCATTCTCTGGCAGTAAGTCTTCCACTGTATCAGTAAAAATAATTGGTGTCCTATGTTTCATTAAGCATAATTGCAATGTATTGATGGTTGCAATGATTGTAACAGGGTGAGGAAATAAAATAGTTGTTGAATTGGGTCTTCAGTTGAAGAATGTGTTTGAAGTGTATAAACTAGATTATTTGAGGCAGTCATCCCTGTATGCTTAATTTAAATCCAGTAGATAGGAAATTTAAATATGGTAGGCAGGAAATTAGCATTTTCCAGGTTCTCTGTTCTGCTAAATCTTCATACAGGAAAGCTAAACGGAACTGTGACACCAGTCACTTCAGGCACATACATAACAGACAAAAGATACTCTCATCAGATTCTGTATGTAGACAGTAAGGGGAGCTGAGAAACCACCAAAAGAAATCCAGAGTGGGTCCAGGTCCAAGGGGAGCCTGTAGGTCTCTTTACCACTTGTAGTATGAGCTGAAGGACATCTAGCTTAAACAGAATCACCACCTAATTTTACTTGTTCTAGGTCTTATAATTTATTGCTTACATACTCAAAGGATCCAATCACTTCACAAAGAGAGCTACAATGCAGCCTAATCTCCCCATTCACAAACTGTTTGGTTATGAGTCTGTACACATGCCCAGTTAGTCATCCATTCATAGATTCTCCTTTAAAAACTGTGCCTAAAGTTCTAAATTTTTAATCTGAATTATAGCTCATAACTGGATAACAATGCCTTTGTTTGTCCTTCACCTCCTGCAAGAGGCTTACGATGCCTCATGCCTGCCTCTTGACAGATACTCAGGGAAAGCCATGGAGTGAAGACTTGCTTGTGATGCAAGGCCAAAAGATGCACACAATAGCTGCAGTGCCAGGCATCTCAAGGGGGAGTTGCACATGAAGGCAAGGTCTGAGCTTCCAATGCCTACATCCACTCTGGTGGTGCTTACGTGGACATTGAGGCTCTGGGAGGGTCCCTTGACTGCTTCCTGATGAGCTGTCATCAACTTATCACTTTCTATGAGATAAACCCAGTATGTTGGTATTCTGCTGCTGTCCATGTCTGCATACCAGTTAGCTCCTTGCCTCAGAGTAAATTTCTCTGACAGGAAGGACCAGTTGTGGGGACCAAAGGCTGGTTTTCTTGATCTTTGCCAACACCTGAATTTTCTTCAATTCCTTGACCACCATGCAGACTCCCTGGAGGCTGGGGAGAGGCACATTCCTTTTTCTCTTCAGAGGTCATAGTGTCCATACCTTCAGTAATGTCACAGTCATCTACAAAACCATTCTCGTGTCTGGGGGATGCAGGCCATGGTGTGAGAGTCTCCATCCTTCACTGTCTCACACTCTTCTCTTTGGGTTACTGCAAGAAAGAGAGAAGCAAAGAAACCAATCCCTGGGCTTTGCCTCCTCCTTTTTTCCTGAAACATCAGAAAAGCCATAGTTCACCTCAGGCATCCTTGGACAAGTGGTACCCATGAATCTGCAGTACCCTTTCATATCATCCCACACACAAATCAGGACTGGGTCTGATAGAGACAACTATCCACACCTGGAGGACTAAAGTAGTTCTATGTTTGTTCCTGGAATGCCAGCAACAGTGAATGCTTGTGTTCAATTTCAATTTAAGTTCTCTTTAACTACTTCTTTTTGCAGAACTGTGAGACTTCAAATTTTCATTGTCTCCAGCCAAGAGAGAATGTAAAATGGCCTCAACAGGTGCAACAAAGAAGCACTTCAGAATCCTCTCATAACTCAACAGACACAAAGTAAATGTATTCAATAAATATTTTATTTTGACACATAGTACATATTTGCACTTTAAGAAAATACTATAGCCAAAGGGATGTTTGCAAAGCTATTGGCCAAAAAATATAGAAAAGCATAAAATTATAATTTTCCTGAACAGAAATATTTTTGTACTTGGAAGATTTTTTGTGTAATTCATTGAGTACCATTTATGTGTTCTGTACTGCTGAGAATGTACAGCCAGCCCTGGGATAAATATTTTCAGAGTCATCCAAGTGATTTGAAGATGAAGACCTACTGACTGTCAGTAGTTATTAGGTGCTTTTCATGATGTTACCTGTCTTGTGAAGTCCACAGGGCTCCCTATCCAAACCATTGCGGTCACTGGGAGACTTTCTGTTTACTTCAAGGGCTCTGTGTCAGGTCTGCAAGGTGCTGTAAGCTTTCTACAAGGAGACAGGAACCTTTCTGGAACAACAGATTGCTTTGAACTACATGAGGTCGTTTACCAAGGATAATATCAAGTATTTTTAAGTAGGTGACACTCGCTGCTAAAACAAAAACATCTGAGGGAGTGGTACTAGAATAGTGCTACTTTCTAGTGAATTAAGAAGAAAAACCTACAAAACCAACACACTGCTTTGCTTCACACCACTTCAAACTGCTGCAGCCTTCACTCACACCTTATCCATGGAAACCTCAAGTAATCTTTGGCAACCCTTCAGCATCCCAATGAGATTAGCAAGGAAAAAATATAACTCACCTTGCTCTCTTCTGTCTACTCAAATTTAAAAGAATGAGGGACGCTTTTTGTTATGAAACCCAGCCTTGTGGGGATTCCAAGCTGGAGAGCATGAGTGCCTAAAAATACCAGAAAACTGTGGCTTAGCAAGAGAAATAGGGAGTGAATGAAGGAGCCATTCTGTTGATTTTGGAAGGAGTTGCAAAAGCTCCCCTGACTTCAGCTGGGCATCAGCCAGGCCAAAACTCCATTCGGCATCTCTTCCATCTTCCACACACAATACTGATGGGGGTACTACAGACAAAATTTAATTGACTGTGGCACTCAGACACCACCAAAAATTGTTTCTTTGTGGTAGAGTTTACCTGTGTGTAAAAAGTCAGCACAAACTGGACTACAAGGGACTTGGATGGTACATAAACCTTGTTTTGTTCCTTTGCATAATTGAATTGCACCCCTGAAGAATAAGCCCGAAAATCTGCTTTTTGATGGTTAGTTTTCTGTTACAGCACATGATGGATAACTGTTGTTAATATATTTGCAAAGGCATGTATGTATTACACTAAAGAAAGGTGTTAGTTTGATAGCATTGGGGAATGAAATCTTAGATTTAGACAGAGATAAGATATAATCCTTTAATACTTCCATAAAATCTCTGGTTGAAACAAAGACACAGAAGCATCATATGCCTTCATCAGTCCCCAGCACTAAAACTGTTTCCTAACAGCTTTTTACAGAGCCTAATACAGAGGACAAAGATCAACAGGATGCTATTATCAAGCATCATGTGCTGTGAAAGGCTAAATGCTGAAACAGTCTGTGCTAGCATCCTTGTTGTATTATCTCTGAATCCATGGATAGTGAGAAAATGAGGGCTTCTAAAAGAACACCTATAGAAATTTACCTTCATCTTATTATTATGCTAAAATACTACATCATACATAAAGGAGTCCAAAAGTGGTCTAGGACAGTTATTATATTGAGACTTTTGAATATTGTAGGGTATTATTCCCCTCTTTTTTTTCACACATACACACATGCCTGTTCAGCATAAAATTGATTAACAAGCGATACACGAAATTTCTCAAAGCACACAGAAGTTTTGCAAAAGAAAGGAATTAGTTCCATTGTCAACAATATGTTGGTATTTGGTTACTGCCACAAGGAAGGCAGGCTACCCCTACAGATTTTTGTGCAGGGACAACAATCTGACAAAATCACACTCTGGACTTTCTTCAGTGTCATTGTAAAAGCTCTGAATAAAGCTGGAGAACAGAGGTCAAAGCAATACTTTAAATGAGATGTTGTATTCTTAAAAAAACAGCAACAAGATTTCACCAACTAGGCCTTTTCTTGGGAAGGTGATGAACAGTAACAGAGAAGGTAGCAACCACACAATTTTCTAGCCAAAATCTGATACTACCCTTACAGAAAGTAAGAGTATCATTATTCATGGTAACAGGAAAATGCCTAAAAAGATTTTGGGCCTTTTCATTATACCATTAGAGTTAATTATATAAAGACTACTTTTGAGGAAGGATTCTCTATCTGTTACTGGCCCTAAATCATAAAGAATTTGTTTGTTCACATTTATACTGATGTGAACAAACTCATTTCTCCTTGATTAAAAGTGCTGCAGAGGCTGTGTTCAGCACAAAGAGAGATTCATAAAGAGAGAAATAAGAAAAGCAATAAAATAAAAAAGTGGGAACAACAATGGACAATTTCCACCCAAATCTGAGCACGGTAAAAAACCAATGCAGAAAAAAAGATAGGGAAGTGAAGGTGGTGAAAATATATGAAAGAGAGTGTGCCCCATATTCCTACTTGAATGCATTTTGGAGGACAAGGGGTATTCCAGCCTTTCCTACTGTGACAGAGCAACTCAGCAGAAAACAGAACATATCAACAGTCAGCAAGAATTTTTTCCCCTTGGGAGGCAATGCTTATGATCAGAAATCAAACCAAGTTAATACAGAGGCAACACTTGAAAAAGAAGAACTACAAAAACACCCTAGCATAGAACTACCTACTTCAATAACAGAGTTTTGACATATGGTTCCCCTTGCATTCTCATTTTCCCAAAAGATACTTTCTTATAGGACTACAAACGGACTTGGCCTAACCTGAATGTTGAAGGAGAGGTCTTATTCTCTAGCCATTCTGCTAGCAAGGGCCATGCAAGCCCACAGACTCCCAGATATATGCTATATCCAGATGCTGAACCATTTAGAGGCACAGTGAGGCCTCTGTGGAATGAGGCTCTTCCACCCAGCAGAGTTTCGAGGCCATTACTGCCAGTTTATTTGGATTGGTGATACTCCATTTGACAACTCATTATTGCAAAACATCACAAATTATTAAACTAGCAGATAGCTGAAGTGATTCTTGTCCTAGCTCCCAGTAAGTTTTTTCCAATCATAGCTGATGTCCCATAGCTGAATAGTTTCAATCCACGTTTCTGTTTGTGTACACAGTATCTTAATGGTGTCTTTGTTTTCCCTGCCCCATTTCAGAAACATGATAAAACATTCTGGAAATGGGTTTGCCAATGAAATGTTTGAACGAATCCTTAGGGATATATTTGGTTTTAATCATGCACTTTACTATGTTGAAAGACACAAAATCAGGAAAAAGTAATGTGTTGTATTTTGGCCATGTTTAGCCCTGTGTGCATGGGATGAACCCCACAAACATGCTAGATGAATGTATGTTTTGCATAACTGAATTTACCCCTGACAATAATCTGTATTCAGGCCTGAATCCTTATCCCATTTCCATGTATTTAGCTCTTTCTGCTTGTTAACTTGTGTGTACAATGGAGTTCAGTCCAGTATTCACTCTGTAAGTATATCAACAGGCAGGTGGAACAGTGAGGACCTTTTTGTGTTGGTGGGCATTTACTTAGGTCATTGTACCTGCTGAGAAAGTGCTTGCCAACACATATTACAGCTCTACAATCCAGCCTCACATAATCAGGTTCTGCCTGTATGAGGTTAGAGGCCTCCACAATGAGGCATTTCCATTCCCTGAAAAACAGCTGCATGTGGAATCAAGCGAGCAGATATTTTTACCCACACAATTTTCCTCTTGCCAGACAGCTGCTTGGGTTTTATTTGCTTTTGGTTTGTTTGCACGTTTGTTTGTTTGTTTGTTTGTTTTTATGAGAATGTCCATAGGGATGTGTCATTTAGACTTAATGTTTTTATTTCCTTATTTTGATAGCAAATTCAAACAGTCCAATTAGGATAAACATGCTGCTTGTTGCAGCAGAAATACGAAAAATTTCTAATGAAATGTATTCATTTGGAATTGTAAGGTGAAGTGGTTCCTGTCAAGTATGATGCAAAATAGCAGGAGGATTTTTCCTTAAGGAAATAACACTTCCTACAGCAGTTAACACTCTGTGTGGTAAGGAAAGGAAACAGAAGAGGGTGCATGGTCACAGCTTCTGCTCTACTCATCCACACACGCCTGTTACACCTGCATGTGTGGATACAAAGATGACGAGCTCTAAACTACACCAATGCCAGCAGAAGGGCAGAGTTTGAGGACTGTCCTGCATTGACTGATATGAATGTGATGCTTCCCAATAACTTTGTCAGGGTTTAGTACAATACCCTTTTTAGAATGGATTCACACAGCATTGCTACTTCGTGTTTGAGTTTGTTGGGGCAGCCAGGGAGAGGCTTCACCTTTTTGGACAATTCAGCACCTCATTTCAGGCTTATTTGTGAAACAGTGAAAGCAAAGAGACAATTACATACACGCACTTAGAGGCACAATGAGAAAAATATTAATTAAAAATTATAATAAATTTAAAGCCATATAAGCAAATGTTACACAAACTAAATCCCTCAATCCTTTCCATTAACAAAAATTTGATATGTAGCACTGGATGAATGAGAAATCTCAGACAAGGTCTTCTGTCTAACTGTTGCCATCTGTATTGTAAAATAAGAGATCCTGGCAAGTATTTATAAATTCATGATAGCAGGAGAAGATTCTGTGGTAGTGAACAAGCTCTATCACTGCTTCTCACACAGTCAGAATTTTGCTCACCAACAAAGTAAAGTTTTGAAGCAAGAAGTGTGCCACAACACAAAGCTCCAGCTTCACAAGAAAGACGAAGAAGTGACAGACCTTTGAAGACAAAGTCACTTGTTTCTGCGCAGTTCTTTTTGGAAGAACCAAGACCATGCACAGGCTTAACCTTATATGCATGAACAGTACCCTCAAAGTCACAGAAGATATAAAAACCTCCCTTTACTGGGGACCTAGGTTTGAATGTAAGGAGCTTAGCACTTTTCAAAATAAGGCTTTAATATGTGCAGAAAAAGTAGAGTGGAAGCAACAGTCATCTGGAAATTTAAGAATGAAGGGGAAATAATTATTAATCTGAGCACTGCTGAGCATGCATGACTTGAGTTCTTCTCAGTAGGACTTCAACAGAGTTACAGATTTAAGGTTTCTTTATGAACACCCAGTTCATCACAGACCATAAATCTCACCATAGATCTCTGCATGCCTTCCACAAGGCAAATTTTCAGTTTGAAAAAAAATGCAGACATGGCTATGCAAAGCACTGATTTTTCAAATTGCTGGAAGTAAAAAAAAAAGACAACAGTTCACTTGTGTTAACCTGGACTGATTATTTTCAAAAAAATTTTGTTGAAGAAAATTGACATTGAAGGCCAGGAAAGTGCACTAAAAATGCTATGTTTCAGGTTCAAGCATTTTAAAGAATTTTTTTTTTAATTTGAAACATGAAAATGTTAAATTTCAAAAACATTTGAAAATTTAAACTTTTGCGTGCAAATATAGGTACCTCCCCCTCCCTTCACAGACATAAATATAAACCCCCAAACTAGCAATTGAAAAAATTTATAATTTGAAAAGAAATGACCTAGTATTATCAAACTGATCTTTTGCTGATGGAGTTAAAACTTAAAATATGGGTAAGCTCCACCACTTGCCTTTTATAAAATTATAAGGAGACACAGCACTACAACCAGTGAAAGATGTAACTTCTAGTGATACAGACATTTCAACACAAACAAGTGCCTAAACTAGAGCTGCAACAATCAGAACAAGAGAAATGCATGCCCACCATGGGTGTTTGAGGGCTAAACCAAGTAGGGCTGGCAGACAGACAGTGTGGAATTTGCCTCCTTTCTAGAGTAAAGTATCTTCCTTGCTGCAGAACTTGCCACTGGGAAGAGCCATGAGAACCTGCTGACTTTAGGGAAAAGCCCCATTCAGAAGGCACGCAGGAAGGCACAACATACATTTCCAAAAGAGCTCCTTACAGGCTGGCCTGCCAACGATTCTCATGTTGGAACAGGGAGGAGCAGGAGAAAATGCCCTTCTTAAGTTTCACCTTCTCCATTTGAACCTAGTGGGACAGAAACAATGCAATGTTTTGATTTAATTTCCTCTCATGAGGCCTCTCACCTGGATGCACTGGAGCAGTGCACAGCCTTGCTCCTGCAAGAATATTTATAGTAGGTGTCACTAGTACAAGACATGAATTTTCATTCCTTCCTTTTCTTTTTTTTTCTCCTAGAAGTCCTCAACATCCATCCAGTTTTGCTCCCCACCCTACATCTTTCTTTAAAGCTGTAAATAGTCATTCCAAAAGCAACGCTCCCAAAAGGAAAGGATAGATGTGATTCCCTGTCTTTGTGTTCCACAGGGTTGGGTGCTTTTTTGTCTTTGACAGGAGCTGAGCCAGGACTTTTTCACGGTGTCCACTGTCTTCCCTGTGTCACATAGACACCAGCTGAAGGAATAAAATTCTACGCTCTGCCTCTTTGAAGCTTCTCCCTTGCAGAGATGAATGAGATCCCTAATGCAGCATCTGTAGTGCTCTGTATTTCCCTAGATATAACAAGTTAAGAGTCAAATACCTTGTCTTTGAGTAGTACAATGACTAATGCATGCTCTTGTTGTTCAGGGTCAAATGGTCACTTGCTTTGTTTACTTTACAAATGGTCGCAACACTCTGTGGCCAAAAAAGCATGCTGTGGCCTCAGAATGAACATAACTCCAGGCGTGGCAGTGGGGCAGTGAGACATGCATCTGGGAAGCTCACCAAGCTGCAAAGATTCATGCACAGACCTAATGGGTGCTGCTCTTTCACCTGAGTCACTGCAGGCACTTGCCGCTTGTCAAGCACAGATTCAAAATCTCCTCTTTAGCTAAGCAGTGGCCCTACCAGGCTGAGAACTTTTTGCTCCTTGACTGTCCTCGTTCTTCTAGACAGAAGTAAATACATACTTGTGAGGTAGCTTTGAAGTCACTGGTGGTACTCTGGAAGTTGAAGAAAGACACTGGAACAGAGCTGTAGTTTCTTTAAAGCACCATGAATGTTCACGGAAAATGAACAGCAAGCAAAAAAAATAAATGCTTGAGTAATACCAGAAACAGAGTTAAGAAAAAGAGACCCTTGAGTGGAAGAGGAAGAAACCTACTTGATAGCACTAAAATGTAATAAGGGACAAACAATCTAAAACTGAAATATGAGTTCCAATTACATTTTATGCTCAAAGCAGTCAAATATTATAGCAGTTTACATGAGAATTAAAGCAGAATTGTAAAAATTGGAAGTGTGGCATTGAGGGAGAGCTGCTATTCTTTGTCCCAGCTTTTAACAGGGACTTTGTCAGCAAGTGAAGGAATCCCAAGTTACTGGATGTGAATGACAGACCCAGTGCTTTTGTGTGTCATTGCCTATGGAAACTGATTTGCTTGCACTAGACTAACTCAAAGGGCTACACAACATCAGGCAAGCAGGTCTGACCTGATCTACATATTTTGTGTACTGCAGTATACTTGTATAAAGACAAGGAAAATCTACTGAGTTTAGAGACTAGCACTCAATTGCTTCACTATTCTCGACATTGTATACTTCATGTACACTAGTATGGTTAGTTAGTGTACAGTAGTTTAACATATACCTAAATGATTCACAGGGCCGGATGGAGCTTTTTACAGAGATGATGGACTCAAATGGATGTGGATGTTCTGGCTAAGCTATTACTCATTCCTTCTGAAACAGGAAAAAATGGTAAATAGCTCCTCAAGGTGAAGTTATATTTTTCAAAAAAATGGAGGCACTATGAAAGAGAAATCCCACAGCAGCAGAGAAAGAAATGGATAAAGCAATGCACTGGAAGTTAGAAGCTCTGATTTGATTTTTGACTTTGCTGCTTCCACACTGTGAGACTCCTGGCAGGTCATTTCACCTGTCTGTTCCCCTTCCTACTCTCATGTCTAACTTGTCAAATGAAAGTGGTAGGGGCTTAGGCCAGAGGTTGGTTCTAGAATCTAATGCTCTTAATGTCTGGTTCTGTTAAAGGGTTGCAGTTACTAATGCTCTCCTAGTAAAAAAAGGCATTCAAAAAAAACAAACCAAAAAACAGTAGATAGGAGACAGTAGGAGTTAGATGATTAGATGCAATAGTACAGAAGAACACTTAGAAGCAGATTTGAATTTTCTTCAAAATTATGAAGAAAATACCCTGATTATTTTAATGTTGTGAAAGAACAGGAGTAAGGAATAGGAACAAAGAAATATAGTCAGTGTGTAACTGTGCCCTCCTACAGAGAAACCAACAGAACAAGTTGGCCTTTTCTTTGACTTCTACAAACTTCTGTTGAGTTCTCCAGAAACTGAAAGTGGAGCTGAGGTGGGAACAATAACTTCCTAGAAGTGCGCTTCTTGAAGAATGGCTGTCCTGCACTGATCCTGTGGCTCTGTTCCTACTCTGCAGTGAATATTCTGCAGCTTTAGTTCAGCTAAAATGCTTCCTTCCCTTCACTGCTTGCACATAAATTGCTATTAATGTTACCATGTTATACAAGTGCATTGGGGAGGAAAATAGGCCCACTAATGCATTGTCCTGCTCCAGTGTTTTTTAACCTGGAAGATGCCACGCTATTCCATGGACTGTGGGTGGGCACAGGCCACAGGAAAAAAGCAACAGTGGTGGGACATGCTCCATTAAGGCTGCATCTGCCTCACCCTTTCTTCCCCATGCTTCTCCCCAGGCTGTGTGCAAAGCTTAACACAGATAAAGCATATGCTCCCAGAGTTGCCTTATGGCCTTCCTTCCCTGCTCACATGACAACCGTCACTTGTAGTCAGCCATGGTAGCAGCTCAAAGGGATCCAGGGCCTGCAGGCTCTGGCTGCAGCTGGCTAGTCCAAGCTTCCTTTTCATTATCTGAATACATTTACAATGGCCCTGGAACACACATCTACCTCAGCCCACAACAGCTACCAGTGGACAGGTCAGTTCCACAGGCAGCAGGTAGCTTCTGCCCTGGGCAGGAGGAGAAGAGAAGATGATAATTAAGGATCCAGCTCAGTCCCCTCTCCAACCCTACTGAGCTCCATGGCAGGCCCCAGAGGAATGGAGTTAAAAAAAACATAAAAATCCTCATCACTAGTATTTATATCAATGCTACTATTTTTCCTTTTATTACTAAATAAGAAAGTGAATAGAAATATTTTTTCTCTCTTGACAGAGCACAGACACATGGCTGCTTACATCTTTTATGTTGTGCCACGGATTAATTAGGAGGGGACATGCAGTTGGGGTGGAGATGCTCTGTCACCAGTTGAGTGCAAAGCAGGCAAATCCAGATGAACTCACACAAATTCCATGGATGTGCAACTTGGAAGCCCCAAATCCCACTGCACACGCTACTGAGCAAATGCTTTATCTGAGCTGAACTGCACCGACTTCAGTGCAGGCTGGCAGCAGCCCACTGGAGCCTGCAACAAGGGTCAGGGCATCACTCTCAAAAACTAATACCAGTTACACACAAGTGACAGATATGTCTGACACAAGTTTTTGCAGCAAAATCTAGAAATGCAACTTGTGTGGAGTTCTAAAATAATAATGAGCAAGCAACTTAAAATATTTCAGCACTTGCTGTCTTGCTGCCCATTGAAAAATTCCTCACACACACTTGCTAACATCTTAATAACTGGTAACATCCTGATAACAGTGGCTGATGAAAAACAGAAATATCCCTAAGTGGGCATAAAAAGAGATTAATTTGCTTGAAATCGTATACAGAAAAATGGAACCCCAGAAATATTTACTATCCTCTCTTCTCCCCTTTGTGACCCCAGTGTTTCTAAAGGGTCCTGGACTGACAACCCAAGAAAATACAGTTCTCTTTCATCATGGACAGAATAAATAAAAGGCAGTGGAAATGCAAGCATTCTATTTTCTGAACATACCAGCATACCTCAGCTTACTCAACTCTCTTAAAGGGTGAAAAAATTCTTGTGCTTCTACAGAC
Source organism: Certhia americana (assembly GCA_018697195.1). NCBI lineage: Eukaryota > Metazoa > Chordata > Aves > Passeriformes > Certhiidae > Certhia > Certhia americana. Next base: position 17,940,627 of record CM031857.1, on the reverse strand, counting down.
CTAATAGGTGGCCTGCCTTGCAACTAACTCACAAGCCATTTGTAACTGTATGAAGCTGACACAAAACACAATTGTTCTACTTAGAAGCACTGTATATCCATTTTGTACAGCTGTAAAAATCTATATTACATGCCAGGTGTCCTTATCTTAGCCTCTTTTCTGAAATGGCCAGCAAAGGTATTAAGTACAATAGAGAGATCTGTTAACAACATAAAATGAAACAACCTTTAAAAGGAAGTTTATGTATACTATATCAAGTGCTACATCACTTATACTGCTCAGTAATTACCTGCTTTGACAGGATTTTAGCAATGAAGAGGTATGAGAGACTCCATGGCGTGGTGTTATTAATATGGGTAAAAGAATCCAGAAAACAAGGCACTAATAGCACTAATACTGACATGTAAGAAACTATACCATGTAAGTTTTAACTGCCTGGATTAGGCCTCTTACTCTTACCAGCAACTCTTTATGCATACTGAAAAGATGCTGCTTACCCACTACTGCAAAGCTCTTCACAATCTGGAAATGATAGGAGGAAGCTCTGCCTAAAAATTAGGCCAACCTTTTCATATGTGACTAATGAAATGTGTGTGCCTTCGCTTGCCAGTGTCCCAGCCTCTGACACCTGACATGCACCTGACTTCCTGTGGGTAGATGGTCAGCTCTGCCTTCTTAGCAATGAAAATGAAATACTGAAGCAGAATGCATTAATGACAAGAATATGTTTATGCTGTTATTTTTATATTTTTCAGGCACTGACAAACCCACCCCTGCTTACAACAAACAAGAGGGTGGGGCACCCACAGTACTTTTGTCACATCTTACGAAAAAATGTGCAGGCTATTTAAAATGCTTTCTCAGAAATATGGATATTATTTTGTTTTCTAATATGAGCTTGTACTTTACTGCATTGCATTATTCAGATATAAGAAATATTATTTCATGGTTATTTAACATAATTCTGTCATACTGAGAAAAGGAGTTGGGGAATGAAAGAAGAGGAGACAAACCATGGGAAAATGCTGAAGTTAATCATATTACATTGGAAAAAAGCTCAGGACTGCAAACATATGGAATAAACTGCAATATACTTGCATGTGTAAAGCCATCATGAAACACAAATATTTCTCTCCAATTGGAAAAAAATAGTATATTTCCATTGTTATTATAAGTATTATTTCTTAAGATTTTTTTTTTTTTTTAATATGACAATTGCTGACTGGAAGTCAGCATCCCACCTAGAGACAGAGCCGCACAAAAAAATTACTTCTTCCTAACTCTAAGAATAAATGCCACGTGTATTCTGCTTAAAAACCATGAGTGTCTATTGTTGTATATATTCAAGCCCTCGTTAATATTAATACACAGGGTCAGTGTATGCAGTATGCTTCCAGACTGTGTCTGATTTCTGTAGTGGAAGAGAGCTTCTCCCAAAAAGTTGGACTACATTTCCAACATCCGTCAGCACAATCGCCATGAAGCCATGCAAAAGCTGCTGGCCTCACACTGTCGCTTTGTGCGTATCAGCCCGTGAGCCAGAGAAATCCTCAAAAGAATTTCATATCCATGCGTTCGGTACGGTCGGCGAAGTGCAGGGCAGAGGACCGGGCAGGACACAGAGCGTGGCGCGGACCCCAGCGTTATACTCTGCTAGTTCTGCCAGCAGAGCGGTCTCTATGGGAAGCCGATGTGAAGCCGGCCGTGCTGTCGATGCTGGCCCGGTGAGGGCCTCTCCGCCACGCCTGGGCGAGGATTCCTACGGCAGGGGGCACCGCCCGGAGCTCCGCCGCATCCCCGTGCGGCGCCGCTGCCTGAAGCCCCCTGGCCGGGTCAGGGGGCAGCGCCCGCCCGGCCCGTCCGCCCGCGGGAGGGGCTGCCCGTGTTTACTGCCCCGGCAGGGGCTGCGCGGATGCGCTGCCGCCTCCCGCAACTTCTGGCTCGCCGTGCTGTGGCCTCTGAATGAAACTCGCCCAACTCAGCCGAGTAAGTTATCGGGGGGCTGCTCGGGGTGCGCCGGGCCGGGCCGAGCCCGCACCCCGCTGCCCCGCGGCACTGCCCAGGGCAGGCGTAGTTTACTCTCGCGGCGCTGCCCGAGCGGCCAATGGACAGTGGCTGCCGGCGCTGTGGCCGGCACGGCTCCGCGCTGCTCCGGGCGGCCCCCGCTCCCTGCCCCGCTCCGGCACCACCGCCGGGGGCTCCACGAACCCTGCGAGGGGCAGCGCGGCGATCTTTGTGTGAGTGTGTGCGGGGAGTGTGTGCGCCGGCGGCTCCCTCGCGGGCCGCGGGTGTAACGGCAGCGCTGAGTGGCCGGCTGGCCCGTCGCTCAGCGCACCGGCCAATGGCGGGGCGCCTTATATCGTGGGGAGTGTTGTGGCGCTGCCCGGGTTGCATGGCTCTGTGTGGAGCCGCGTTCCGCGGGCGCCGAGGCGGAGGGGCTGCGCTGCGAGCCGCGTCCGGCCCAGCGGCGCGGTGCGCACCCCGCCGAGGTGAGTGCCTCCGCCCGCCGACCCGCACCGAGCGGGCGGAGATGGGCAGCGGCAGGGAGGGAGGGAAGGAAGGAGGGAGAGAGAGGGAGAGATAGGGAGAGATAGGGAGAGGGGTACCCTCGCCCCACGCTTTGCGCTCCGCGCCCCAGCGGCGGGGCAGCCCCCCGCGCCCCTCCTGCGGCGCTGGCGGACGGGAGGGAGGCGCGGACCTTCTCCTGCCCGGCGCGGCGGCTGCCGCGGCTCCCAGTCACTTTTCCTCCCTCTTGCCAGCCCTGCCTTCGTTTTGAAAGTTTGGGCAGCGGAGGACGGCTGGGTTGGTGCCGCCAGCCCTCCGCTCGGCCGGGAGGGCAGGGGTGACCGGGGGTGTTTGACGGGGAGGGGTCCAAGTGGATCGTGGTACAGCGCAGGGCATTTAAAACAGCAGCGAGCCGAGCCCGAGAGGCGGCGGGGGTAGGCCAGCCAGTGCCAGGCTGCGTTTGAAACCAGGCACCTCTCGCCGCCACAGAGAGAGGCAAGAGCAGCGGCGGAGAGAGGAAGGGGAAGGAGGGCGAGGAGGAGGAGGGATGGCCACCGGCCGCCGCTCGGTGCGTGCCTCTTGGGGGGACTTGACAGGGAAATCGCGGCAGACAGAAACGAAACTTCATCCCGAGGGGCGGCGAGGCGCGGGGGAGAGTGCGCGGATCGGTATCGGCTGCCGCCGGCCTGGGGGGCTCCGCGCCGCCGCCGCCGGGAGAAAGGGCGGGGGGGGGGATATAAAACCGGAGAGGGGAAAGCAGCCGATCCCGCAGCCGCACGGGGAGCGGGAGGAAAAACCCCGGCGCCGACCCCGACAACAACAGCGGCGGCCGGGCTCGGCCGGAGAGTTGGGCTGTGCGTTTTCCGGTAGTCATCGGCGATGCACCCGGGGCGGCGGCGGCCCCGGTGGGCAGCGGGGGGAGGCGGGCGGGCGGCCCTGCCGGAGTTTCGCGTGGATGCGGGATTATGTTGTGTCAATAAGTTTAAGGTGGAGAGGGAGAACGGGAGGGAGGAAGGCGGGCGGGGGCCGGGGGGGAGGTGGCGGCAGGCCTCGGCCGCGCGAAGTCCTATTTCTGAAGGTAAGTTGTGACATTGGGTGGTCGCGATGACAGAAAACTTGGCGAGGGGCGCCTTGGGGAGGGGGCGGCCGCCTCGGGGGGGTCTCTCCCGGCCGCCGGGAGCCGGATGGGTGCTCGGCTGTTATTTGCTGCTGCGAGATCGGGTCGCTGGTAAATTACAGAAAGCAGCCCTCCTCCTCCTCCTCCTCCTCCTCCTCCCCCCGCTCCCCGCCAGGCGCTTCGCTCTTCCTCCTCTCGGGTTTATTTGCAATGTATGAAACTTGCATGGCTGTGAGGAGAGCCGATCCAGTGTGGGTTTGCGAGGAGGAGGAGGAGGAGGACGGGGAAGGAAGGGTTGGAGGCAGGGGAGAAGGAGGCAGTCGCGTTAATCCCGGGCGCCGCACGGCAGCAGGTTTGCGTTAGGAATATCGGTGGCAGCCCGCTGCCGCCGCTGAATGAGGAAGGTAAAACGGAGCGATGCGAGAGCCGCTGAGGCGACATGCACGGCGGCGGGGCGAGAGGCACCGGCAGGCGGCTGCCCGCCCCCTCCCTCCCTGCCTGCTGCCTCCTCCCTCTCTCCCCGCCGGGGCGGGGAAGGACCGTGCCCGGGTCTCCCCCGCTCGCCGCCAGCCGAGCCGGGGGGCCGCGGGGCTTTAACCGTGTGCGGGGCGGATTCGCCACTTTTTCCGGGGGAGGCCCGCGGTTAAAAGTTTTCTGCGGAGGTGAGTGTGTGCGGGGAGGCCGGGGCGCCGCCAGGCCGGCGGTGGTCACTCGGGCCTGGGGCGCCGAAACCATTGCCCGTCCTGCTGGTGACACGTCCAAGTCCCGCAGCACGGCGGGGCGGCGGAGGGGCCCGGCTCGGCCGCCGGGGCAGGGACGGGGTGCCGGTCTCCATGTGGGCTCTCCCGGCGGCGGCACCTCCTCCCCGGTGGCAGCGGCGGCGGCAGCAGCGGGATCATCGCCCGGGCCCGCGGGGAGGAGGAGGGGAGCAGCAGGGAGGTGTTTGCTGCCAGCCTGCCTCGCCGGAGCCCGCCGGGGAGGGCAGCTGGGAGGGCCGGGGAGCCCCCCGCGCCGCCGCCCCTTCCCTGCGCGCCCGCCCGCCCCCAAAGGTGTTGTGCAGACTTTTCCCCCGGGAGGGTGAGATTTATGCGCTGCATTATTGCTCCTCTCCTCCCCCCTCAAAGCAAGATGGACTCTCTCGTCTCTCTCTCTCACTCACTCTCTCCCTCTCTCTCGTTCTCTCCCCCTCTCCCAGTGTCTTGTCAGCCTTCAAGATCGACATTTTGTAACTAGGATGCAAACTTGATGGTGACCGGGGGCGGGGGGCGCGGAGGGGAGACGGGAAAACCCCTGGGTCACGGCGGTCTTTCTCCATATTTAATACCTTTTCTTTCCACCCCACCCCGGAGCCCGGATTCCGGTGGCCCTACACTTTGCAGGGGCGGCGGTGGGCGGAGGGCGGGCGGCGGCTGCGAGCGCCGCTCCCCCCGCGGCGCCGGGGGTCGCTCCCCGCGGGCTGCGGTGCGGAGGGGCGGCCGCAGCACTCCGGGCGGCTCGGCTGGGCTCTGCCGGGGGGCAGCGGGCATTACCTGTGCTCCAGCCTTCCAGCCTTCCTCCGTCACTCTGTCTGTCTCTTTCCCCGGGTGGATCTCGTACCTGCGGTCTGGCGGCTTGTTCTTGTTGTTAATTTTTGCGTTGTTTGGCTTATCCACGCGCGGGGATTGATTGCTCACTTGTGTAAGTTCCCGGGGGTTGTTGTTATGTATGCCTCCTTGCAGATGGTGGTCAACTTTTTTTTATTTCGATAATACATGCGAGTATTACTGTGTGTGCATGTAAATAATTATGTGATGCATCCCTGTGCGTATGTATGTGTGTCTGTGCGCGCTCATAAACATGCATCTGTGTATGTGTGTGTGTGAGAGAGTGAGAGAGAGACAGAGGAAAAACAACCCACCCTGCTGATGCACACTCAGATGATTTGCTCCATTTGCCCATTCCTAATGCCCTCTAAAGACACGGTGCATCTTTTTGTTTCCTCCTTATTACGGTTTCCTGCAACTGTCATCTTGTTTTAATGACAACTTATCGGGGATGGGGATGAAGAGGAAGCAAGTTTCAAGTTTTGGGATCCCTCCTCTTGTTGGCGATGTGGTGAGTTGCAATATTGTAAAATCATGGTGTGCTGATGATGTGCCTTTATTTGATACTTTATAGGTCACTATCACATGACAAAGGCTTTGAGACAGCTTCATCTTCGTCTGTCTGTATTTTCCATTTGGCTTCCTGGGTAAGTATGTAAACTGTACACATGAAAAAAGAACTTGGTTGTTGTTGATAAGATAGAGGTCCTCGTGCTGCCACTTTTTATGAGGAAGACGCTTGTTCTAGTTTTAGCACCTCAGAAAACATGTCTTCTCCAGGTGCTAATAGCTACTGCTAGAATACAAAGTTTGTATGTAGAGGTGCTGCCAAGTTACCTGGGAATTAAAAGGCATATTCAGAGCTCTCTTCACTTTTTTTTTTCCTAGTGTTTTTTTTTTTTTCCCCTTAAACATTGTAAAGATAATCAGCTGATTGACTTGGGGTGAAAGTTTTAAACCAAAGTAACATTAGAATATGCAAAGTGCAACACACAGGTCGAAAATTTAATGAGTGCGTAAAGTCCTTTTAAAATTCAGTGGTAGGAAAGTATGAGAATGTAAACTCAATAGGTAATTAAAACACTCTGGAGGTCAAGAATCAGTGAAAAGTTTAGCAGAACTGTAATGCTGCTGCAACAGGAGTTTGTTCAGTTTTAACACATAGACTGAGAGCAGTTAGGATTCCGTCCATGCTCATTCTGTGTTACTGTTTTCTCTTTTGGCATTGATGAATGTAGATACCAATCAATTTGAAATATATATCTTAGTGACTAATTTACTAGTATTCTAAGCTTTCAAGTACACAGCAATGGGTTTTTTTAATCTGCACACTGGGAAAAGTTACAATAACTTTTGGAGGGTTTGACACACCTTTTAAGCTGAAGTGGAAGTAGTAGTTTAAAGAAGAGATTCTAAATTTTTGGGATCAGATTTATAGATGACATAAAATGGGTTGCCCTTGGAGCACTTCTCATACAGTCACTCGTGGTGTCACTGACCTGTGTTTGGCCCAAAATAGGAAGTGGGAGGTAGCATTTCTTCTTGGTACTATCCTGCACATAATTAAAAGCAAGACAAGACATGTATTTGGGGTAAGCTTAGCTCTCATAAATGCAAATGATTAATAACATACTCTTGACCTTTTGCAGGCAGTGTATAGCAGACATAAGATAAGTGATGGTCCCAAACATGTCTGACTTGAAGGGGGCTGGTGGGAGCAGCTGTTCTGGTGTGATACTATGACCACAGAGCTAGTGTTAAGGCTAGGATAAACCACTGTGGGCAGTTGGTTTGAAAGGAGAGTTCTACTGTTCTCCAGTTCCTGCAGATTTACACCCAAATTTCAGGTTTTCGGATTTTGTGTGCAGTGTGGTTGGTATGTACAGGTCTCAGAGTATAAACACCAAATTCAGTTACTGGGTTGTTTTTGTTTTTTGTTTGGTTTTTTTTTATGACAGACTAGTTGCACAGGAGAATACTGCTTTTGATTTTATAGCATTACTGACAAGAATCATGTTCTGTGAAGAGTAATTGGTGAAACATTTTTTTCCAAGTAAAAATGCATCTGGAAATTCAAAATTGGCAGATAGACTTCAAAACGTTAATCAGGGCTGAATACAAATGCACTGATTTCTAAACTTAATTTTCTGTGTTTTCAGTTAAGAGTCACATGAGAGTGCTGTAAGTGCTAAGGACATTTTCTTTATTTCGAATAATAGTAATAGTAAAGGATACTGAACAAGAATAGCTCAGAGACCTTGACTCAGGTCTTGAGTCATTATCTGGTTTTAGTTTTGCTATGAAGTCTTTTGGATGCGTGGAATGTTGATCTGGCAGTGGTGATCATAATCTTCCCACACTTGGAGAGGAGTGGACCTTGGTTTTGTGCATAGTGCTGAATGTATGTCTCACCTGATGTTGAACTGGCTTGAACAAAGAAAAGGGTAGGGGATCTTTTATATGAAAAAGGCATAATAGGAGCTTTAGAGAAAGAGAAGAAATATATTTCCTTGTAGCTTAAAAAAAAGGCAATGAAAATAGTGCACCTAGTTAAGGTGAGAATAGAGATTTTGTTAGATTTGTCCATGACTAGAAATCTCCATTTACTTTAGGGAGCTTTTATTTTGGTGAAAGAAGAAATCTTCTTTCAGTGCACAGTTCTCACTAAAATAACTGTTTGTGAATGGATTTTCATCATTCAGTCTTGATGTACAGGAGTTCTGCTTTTCTTGGCGAGTGCCAGTGCAGGACTGGTGTGTCACAAGATAGAAGGTGATGAGCTGCTTAGCAAGGGGCCTTGTGGATGCTTCAGAAATTGGTCAAAGCTCTCAAAAGTTTGTTGCACACTACTGTGCCTCTTGGCACAGCAAGCTGATAAACCATGTCAAGCAGGCATGTAATTTAGCAGAAACGTAGCTGGTTTCCATATGGAGGTAAACTCAGAATATTTAAGAAGCTTGCCCTTGACACTTTGGGGTTTTTTGGGGGCTGCTTGCTGTAAGCTCATTGACTGCAAAACTTCCATTGGCTTCAACATGAGGTTTATTTAGGAAAGGAGTGTAGTAGTGATGGTGAGAAGAATTTGTCCATGTTTATTTTTCCCTTCAAGGAAGAAAACCTTTCTCTTTCATAGCTGTTGTGTGAATTATTGAAGATATTAAATGTCAGTTTTCCACATAAAATATCAGAGGTAATCATGCCATTATTTTATAACTAATGTTTTTCTTGTTCATCCGGAATGCTCTTAATACACTTTGTTCATAAATTAGTGGTTTTGTAGCTGGCGATCCTGTAAGCATGTGAATATCTTGAAGCAGATGACAAGTCCTGTTAAATTCACTGGGATGATTGCTCGCTCGCATTCAGAGCTTAAAGTTCTTCCAGGTTGCTGCCGCTCATGGTCTGTGTGCTGAGGATGCGCAGTGTCTCTGGAGCTCATGAACATGGCGTTAGGCAGGGCAGACTTCTGGCACAGAGCTGGGGAAAGAGTGGTGTGAAGAGGAGATCCTGACTGAGTGAGCTGGGACGAGGTACTCTTCCACCACGTGTGGTGGTGCAAAAGGTGCAGGTAAGGTAGATGAGACCTGTGGTGTGCAAGGCTCTGCTGTGATGTGAAGTCTGTAAATGTACCTGCAGCGAAATTTGGATACCTAGGGAGTGAGACATTGCTTCTCTTTCAGCAGTACGTCACCTGCGTAGTGTTCGGATCCCCTTCTTTATCTGAAGGCAGTTCCTTGTTGGAGGAAGGTACTATAAATTAAAATTGGAACTGAACTGAAACTCTCAGTTTAATTTTTGAGTGTGTTGCAGGCTGTCTCTGTGAGCTCTGACAAGTGGTGTAGTCAAAACCAGAAGTTGCTTTCCAAATTTTGGACCCAAATTTGACTTCCTGTGCCCTGTTGTGGGCATGGCCCGCTATGGCCACCAGTGGAATCAGCAGCACAGCTTTGGCCTGCTGGTGGCTTCCAAGGTCTTTACTTCTGGAAGCATAGCCATATGTCCCTTGGCCACTTCTAAATGGGGAGTGACAGTACTTCCCTGTATCATTAAATCAAGTAGCAGCCGTATATTGGGACAGTTTTCGTGAGTGATTTAAGTTTTTCAAAGCAGTATAGCTACTGTTGTAGCTTACTGTAAACTTAATAATTTATGTTTTCATTAAAACTTAGGGGTCTGTAAAGCTGGATTGAATTTACAATCATATGCATTGCAAAATATTCTTAAGAAGAAATAGGTTAGTTATCCTTCTAACTTCTGTAGTATTAAGTTTATTTCTTTTCTTTCTACCCTGTTTCTCCCTTTCCTGGGGTATTGTTACCAGAAGCTTTTTTGTTTTGTTTCATGTCAAAAGATTATTAGGACTTGCATCCTTTTTATTATTTTGTTTTTATTTTTTTAAGATCAGTAATGATACTGTGTTTCTGTCTGAGAGTAGTGGGGTGAGTGTGGTTCTGGTGGACTTGGGAATTTCACAAAAGACTCCTACAGTTATCACCTTTCTTGACAGTTTCAGATGGGGTAAGACCTGAACCAGCCTAAGAATTACTCTGAATTTAAGAATGGCTTGATAGGCTGCTGTTATGCATTGGCTGAAAAAGAATAAAAGCACATACTATTTTCTCAATAATAGTGATATTAATAATTGGCAGTTGTAGGCCTTCCCTCATTTATGTACTTCTGTCCTGTCTGGTGGAGTACACAAGCCATTCTGTAATCACACACCTCAAGATCAGGAACAATCATTTTTTTCCCAGTTTTAGCCATCTGAGATGAAAAGCTGTGAAGGAGCGTAGGCTTGCCTGCAATCACTTAGCAGGTTAGAATTAGCAGGGAATGGAATAAAATCTGCAAAACTCCTTAGTTTTGTGTCCTTTCCCTTGGAGTATGCTACTGCTCTGAAGCTGTCCTGGTAAGTGTCTGTCTTGAGATGTGAGTAGTCTCACTGAATCTTGTGCCACTTGGACATCTTCTGCCAGTACTCCACTTTCATTCATAATGCTGCTTAAAAAAAATAAAATCCCACCTTCAGAATGTTGTGAAGTTACTGACTTACAATTTGGTTGTATTTATTGACAAGACAGTGTAAAGTAGGAGGAGAGCTTACTTAAGAGCTTTTGCCAGTAAACATGGTATTTAAACTGCTGTTTATTGCAGTATTTATTACCCCTGTTTATTTAATACTAATTTTGTAAAGTTAATGCAAGGAAGAAAATGATTCTTCATAGTGAAGTTTTGAAAATATGATTTATGTGAAATAGTCCTTCACAATTAAATTATTTTTTTCATATTCAGAATGTAATGCAAAATGACAACTGATTTTCTTATAAAACACGGAATTGACAGAAGCAAGTACTTGGGCACTCTGGCAGTATTGTGATGAATAGGGTAACTTGCTTATTAATTTCTATTTCTAGAGATGGTAAACATGTAAGATTTTCAGATTTGCTGTTTACTGGTGTTTTGTTACTTAAAATAAAAATTTGATGTAAAAATTGGACATTCATTTGAGGAGTAAAGCACACTTTACTTAATGCCTGGGTCTAGACCTATTTGTAGTATTCTCATCATTTAGCAATTTTAGCAATTATTTCTAATATTTATAAATTTATTTACCTGAAAAATGAATCAACAAAAAAGAAAAGCATGTTTTTGACACCTTCCAGTGTTCGTGCTTTTTCCTTTATAGCACACAAATGCATAATGTAATAGCAAGTCTTTATGAGCGTGGACAATTCAGCATGTGAAAATAAACTAGCTTCAGGCATATCTGAGTACAAAGAAACCTAGTACGACAACATTTCAATTTTTAGTGAGGGGAAGGAAAGTTAACAGGATTTTATGAGGCTACACTAAGAAAATCAGTTGCTTAGGAAGCATGGAATTTTTATTGTTGGAAGTCTTCCATGTGGGTGTCTCTATATGAGATTTTATAAAATGTAGCAAATGCTGAAAGTAAGAAGCAGCATTTAATTGACCCATAATGTCACAGAGCCTCATTCAGCAAAGATAAAAATAATTCAGTGGACTTGCACAACATGGGATCTGTGGAACTTAATGCAAGTGGAAGCTCTCTTGACAAGAAGCTTATCAAGTCCTGTTTACACCTTCCCTTTCTGAGGGAAAGTGGAAAGGTATTTTCCTTCTGGCTGTGTGGTGTTTTGTTCAGGGGTTTATGATATTTTCTTTCTGAAAGGCATTATGTGTGTAGCAAATTGTCTGCTTTGAGATGTTGTGGAACGCCTCTGTGTTCCTGGCTGTGGGCTCACTCTCCTCTTACACAGGTGTAGCAACAGGAAGATTTCTGGCACCCTCATTCCTGGGAGCAGCTTTGTCCTGTGATTCTGAAACCCCAAGGTCCCCATGGCAGGGTTAGGCACACACATTAAAGGCCTGCTTCTTGGTTCTGTTGATGAGAACTGAGCTGGCCCATTGCAGGATTAAGTCTTAAGCCTGGTCCTGTGCCACTGGTGAGCTGGGTCAAGGATTGGTTACTGTACAGTGCTGCTGAGTGTCAGGCAACGTTTCAGTGCTTGGTTGCTTTCAACCAGCACCTTTCAGTTTGTTCTCCACTATGTTTTTTCTGATGGCTACATAAGAACTTCTAAACCTAAACATTGTGGGAGGTTGGCTGTCTTTCTGTTCTGAGTATTTGTTTTTCATTTGTACTCATGCCTTGCACTGTTACGAGGTACCCAGCAATAGTGGGGAAAGCATGTCACACCGTCATAGTTAAGATTACGTCTCTTGCAGTAGAGTAGTACATATTATATTCCCTGTGCAGCCTGTGTGTTCTTCTGTGAAACAAATAATTGTAAGTTTTTGTTTGTGTATGTGAGAGAATGCATTGTTTTGTGGTTGTCAAAGCAGTATTTAAGAGAGACTTCACGAGAAATTTGAATGTGAAGCTGGATAAAGAAAACATTAGGTGAGAATGGAAGGAGTGAGGGAAGACTTGATTTCCTACCTCATTTCATTTTTGTGGTTGGCCATATTCAGGTTTGCTTTCCCTAAGTGGTGGTCTTTGAGCCACATCCTGTCTACAGTGAAAACTACAGTTGCCAGCATCATGCTGACTTACAGGGTGAAGTACAGGAACATCAGTTTCTCGTGACCTCATGGCTGAAGAGTGATCCTGCAGTTACAGTCGTGCAGGTTAATTCCTGAACAAAAAGCCAGAAACAGACCTACGTCAGCAATGTGCACCTCATTGCAGGTTTGCTGGCTGAAGTTCCTGGTGGCCTGTAATTCCTTAGGATAGCTGCAGATTTTACATTATTCTTAGTGATGGGCACATCGTCCTGCCAGGGTCATGCACCTGTTGTACTCAGGGATCAGCTCACAGGTTTACAGTCCATCCCTGACCTGATAGTGAGCCATGTAGGAAGAGCTGGGAATAGAGTGAGACATTGCTGAAACATGCCGAGTTCCTGTAAATGAGAAGAGGGTGGAAGAGCATGAAGTGTGAGAATGCCCTTTGGTAGATGATAAGTCTTCTGGCACTTAAGCCATTTTGTTCAAGTATGTTTGCTTCGCAAGTTGGCTGTCTGTCTAGGGATAGAAGGCATTCTTATGTGCTTCAAATCAATGGTCAGAGATGATAGATTTCAAAAGAAGTACCATTTTTACCTCCACGTCATTGGTAAATCTGTCTTCAGCTGTTCTTTCTCTTTGCAAAAGGTTTCTTTATCTCCAAATTTCATGTTGAGTAGTGTAAACTTCCTGCCTAGCTCAGTTCTAATCGGTCAGTGTTCCATGCCACAAACTTGTGAGTTCCAGTGTTTAGCTGTTGTTTGAATATATGTGTAATTCTTACTTAAGTTAACTTTCTTTATTTGTATTCCCTCTAATTTGTTGAGATGCTCTTTCACACTTTGTGTTAAACATCAGTCATCAAGTGCTCATAATGTATTTTGAAACAAGTATGCAAAATTGCAGCATGATCCTGCACTGATTACAGAACTATAGCATATGAATTAATAAGAAAATAAAACCAGCGTAATTAATTTCCAGCTGCTTTTGGAGAAACAGAGGTGTTTATAAGGGGAAATTTGGTGTGTGAGAATTAAAGAATGACAAGGCTGGTAGCAAATACATTAATGCAGGCAATTATTCACAATTTACTTCCTCTGTTGTATTGATTAAAAATGTGTTTTAGTGCTGAAAGAGTAAGCAGACTCTCCAGTGCCATTCTTTTAAAATGGTTGGACTAAATAGAAAAGCACAAGTGTCAGAAGTAGAGCAAGGGAAGGAAGTTTTTAACTTTATTTCTTAGTATGCAAGATGTTAAATAAGGCAAGTAAATTACAGATAACTAAGTGTAATGGTTGAATTTGTCCATTTCTCATTTCTGTGAGATTTCCATTAATATGAGAAAATTGCTTCCGTCAGTTTGTGTGTGTAAAACAATTTTTGAGTGGTAGGTATCTCTTGTATGTGCTTGTGCTTATCTGTCTTGCCTCAGCACTGTGTACCAAAGCAGCAGAAGGTAAATAAAGTCCATGGTTAAAAGTGACTGAGGCAAAATCTCACACTGTGAGCACCCTTGCCATAGTTTGGTCCTTCAGAGTCCTTTGGAGGAAGCTGTTGAAGGCATCTTGGATACTCAGTTGCCGGTTTTGAAATCACTTAGTTTGCTGCTACTCAGGACTGGCCTTGGGTCTGTACGCCTGCAATGTCTTCCTGGTTTTTAATCAGCAAAGGAAGATCCTGCCCTCCTGAGATATATGTCTAAAGGAAATGGATTATTTATTTATATAGTGAAGTGGACTCTCGAGGACGTCCCTGTCGAGCCTTCTGTTTCACTGCGCCATGTGCTGATGGGGCTGAAATGAGTGAGAGGATGCTGGAGTACATGGAGGGAAGCACCTGAGAAAACTGACCAGATACTGTGTTTTGTCTAAGAAGTGTTCTGCTGATTCTCTGCCACGGCTGATCTGGTTTCTGTGTGCAGTCTTGCTTTCCTGGATGGACCCACAGGGCTGCATTTGACGCTTACTGTTACTCTTCACAGAAAGAAGGAACTCAAAATGAGAGGTGAGGTTGTCATCATGTACATCCCCATGCAGTGGGTTGCTTGAGAGAAGGGCACAGTTCAGGTCTACAGTGGGGGCAGCATGTGTCCTCTTATTCAAGGATCCTAAAGGGAAAAAAAAAAAATCTTTGAGTGGGGGATGGTGTTTTGTGGAGCTCTAACAGGCTTTGCAGAGATTGAGTAGGGCTGAAGAAGAGAGTGGGGGCAGGCACACTGAAAGCAGGGAGGGTTTTATGCCTTCTGTTCCTGGCCCTTGTGAGCCCCTCTGTACATACGCTCACGTGTTGGCTGCCTTGACATTCCAGTTATACCTAGTGAACTGATTTAAATCAGGATTTTGCTCAATAAACACTTGGCTTAAATTGGTGCTTGTAATCTCATTTTGCTTTGGTATTCTTTGTTTTTTTCAGAAGCAGTCTCATTTGGTAGACAACCATTAAAATATGTTGCTAAATTTAGCCTTTACACTAAATTAGGCACTACTTTTTTTGTTATTTCAGAGCATGCATTGTATGCCTGCACACTTTCTAAGTGATTTCATGGCCTATGTGCGTTTATCTAGATTGCAACTGTTCAGAAAGTTTTTATTTAGGACATGACAGATTATGCCTTTTTTTGATTGTGGCCTTTAAAAATGTCCTGCTTAATAAAATTACACTCATGCACAAACGCACAAGTAAATGCAAATAGATTTTGCACCTAAAATAAAAGTAAATATTATCCCTAGTAAGGTAACTGATTCTGCTTAATCAAATGCAAGCTTTTAGAACTAACAGAACTCAAACTTCTATGTTTTCTCAGAAGAGAAGGAAAACAAACAATCCTACTCTTTCGATTCCCAGTTAGTTTCCCAGCTTTACAGGAAGTGCCATTATGTGACTTATGGAGCAAAGACTGCAGATGCGACGGAAGGTACTAGTTTCAGGTAACTTAGTTCCAAACCTAATACTTGTTCTTGGTACTTCAAGGAAGACCTACCTGTTGAGTATTTGAGCTTTGTTTACAGTTTTGACATCAAATATTTGCAGTTTATTTTAATTTAATATAAATTGAGTTCCACAATATTACAGTGGAATTTAACATTGGTTTGTAGTAATTTAAAGGCAAATTATGATAAGGTGGGGTTTTTTTGAACTATATTTAGTAACAATAACATCTGAAATGTGGATATGATTTCCTTGTTCAGAAAGAATTCATTTGTACTAGTATTTGCTTCTGTTAAGCAGAATATATTTTTTTAGATGACTTCAGCATCCATTATTCAGTTCCTTTTTGTAATAGCAGATACCTTGGACGGTATCTTCTACCATTAAGGAATGCAGAATAGCTGACTAGGTAACACTGTGGCCATATTAATTTTTTTTTTTTTTTTTTGGTGGATGCTAGACCCCTCTTCTAAAAGATAAGAAATCAAAAGATCTCTATTTATACATATATGTACCTAACATTAAAAAAAAAGAATTCTCTTAAAAATGCTGTTACAAATGTTCCTTTTGACTGTGTGGTATGTGATTGTGACTTTAACAGTTGAGGGGGTACTTTACGACATCCAGGAAGGACTCTAGCACTGCTAGTGAGAGAAAGCAAAGCATGAAACCAAGTTGTTACTGGATGCTGCATGTATTGCTAATGTATTAGAGGGAAAAGAAATAAGGGGAAAAAAAAATGGCATATATACCATAGCAACTCTGTGGCTGACACAAATTCTAACCCCCACCCTACCAAAATATTAATAGCATCTGAGCAGTCAAAGTGCTTGATAACATGTATTGACTCTGCAGCTCCACACGTTTTTTCTGCAGCGGGGAACTGTGTAGCAGTATTTGTGACCATTAAGGAATGCAGAGCTAGAATTCATGTAGAGGAGTTGTGTTCAGAAATTCAGAGTGTGCCTGAGGCCTGGTAGTACAGTTACACAAACTGTGTATAAATGCAGTTTTGCCCCTGTCACCCAAAAAGCAGGAGTTACATGCTTCAAGAAGTAGTTTTATAGCCTTCACTCCCTGGTAAAAACATAGGTTTCATGATCCTATCTTTGTCCTGTTTTTCTGTATTCTTTTTTATCAATGTATAGGGTATTCAAAGTCTCAGCAGTTATTGTCTAGTAGAACTAAATATGATAAGATTAGAAAGCTGAAGAGAAATAAGAGGAAAATTGAATTCAGGGTCAAAATGCTATTGCAGGTTGCAAATGTTTAAAATGGTCAATTTTTATAAAGAAAGAAAAAACCTTCCGTAAAAAATTGAAATGGGGAAATTACTGAGTGTTTCCTTCTCTTAAGAGAACAAGCCAAAGTAAGATGAATCACTCATCCTGAAAGGGTCGTTGTTTTCATTTTCATGTACATTTGGTTCAAGATCAGTAAGAAAACAGTGCAGTCACATATTTAGGTAACTTTTTTGCTAGGGGCTGTTTCTTGCTGAAGAATTCATGTTTTTAACTGCTCGAAAACAGTTAATTTTTTTAACATAAGTGTTCCAGAATGCTTTATTTCTCACCCACTATGCTGCTCTTGTGACACTCTACCTGAAGAACTGTATCCAGCTCTGGGATCCTCAGTATAATAAAGGCATGGACCTGTTGGAGCAAGTCCAGAGGAGGGGTATGAAGTTGATCAGAGGGCTGGAGCACGTTTCCTGTGAGAACAGGCAGAGAGAGTTGGGATTTTTCAACGTGAAGGAGACATGAGTCCAGGTAGACTTTGTAGCAGCTTTCCAATACCTCATGTGGCCTATGAGAGAAACAGAGAGGGACTTTTCATGAGAGCAGGTAGTGACAGGACAAGGGGGAATGGCTTCAAACTGAAAGAGAGTAGTCTTAGATTACATATTAGGAAGAAATTCTTTACTGTGATGGGATGACTGCACAGACAACCCAGAGAAGTTGTGGTTGCCCCATCCCTGGAAGGCCAGGCTGGATGGGGCCTGAGAACCTGGTCTAGTTGAAGGTGTCCCTGCCCATGGCTGGGGAGTTTGAATTAGATGACCTGTAAGGTCCCTTCCAACCCAAACTATTCTGTGATTCTACAATGTAGCTGATTTTATAATTACTGCATTTTCATGGGATTGAATTATTCTTGTCCTAACTTGCTTCTTCCTCCCGACAGCTCCCCTTAGACATGTAAAATGTTGAGGCTTTCCTTCCTTTCAGAACATAAGTATTGGAGCCAAGATTTTATCAGGAAAATTGGTATCTCTGACAGTGTTCTGTCTGAAATGTCTCAGAGAAGCCTGTTAATCCGCATGTGCTTAGCAGTGTTCTCCTGCTAGGTTACACTGAAATAGGCTGCTGGTCAGGCTAAAAAACCTGGATGTAAAATTCACTTTGGGCTGAAATCACAGTTGATGTGAGTTTGTGCAGTTCCACTGAGGCTGCTGAGCAGAATTTGATTGTGTTAGTCCGGGAGATTATGGCAAAACCAGTTAGGAGAAGTGTGTGTTGAAAACATTGCTGAAACTACATCAGTAGCACTTGATCAGAAGAACGATCTTCTTTTTATTTTTTGTGGGGGCCAGGGGAAGAGGTGGCAGTGGGTAATGGTGGTGATGGTGGCGGCGTCCCAACATTGCAATTAAAACTTAACTTTTTTCTCTTTCTTTCGAGAGTTAGTCAGATGGACGAACTTAGTGAAATAATCAACCAGCAGCCCATATTTAGATGATGGTCCAGTCTTTTATTTTTGGGACAATTTTAAACTGAGGAACCAGAAGCATTTCTGCTAGTGTTGAACCACAGGAATGTTTGTGCCATGCAGTCTGCTTTCGTGGTGGTACTAGCCAAGCATAGAGGGAGTGGAAAAGCAGGTGCGCTGTCTTAGCCTGAGCACTCTAAGTTTGTGTGGGGAATGTCCTTTGCAAAGTATCATACATGTTGTGCACTGTCTGCAAAACAGATTCTGTTGCTTCCCCAAGTACTTCTCCCACACACCAAAAATCATGGGGGCAGCTTACCATGTGTGATTTCCCTCATCTCCTATTCAAAAAAAGAGCTGTGCTGTTGCCCAGGAGCTACACCCCATTAGGTGTGATCTCTGTCATGCTGCATTCAGTGAGAACTTCGTTACAGATTTCAGTGTAAATAAAGATTTTTCTAACAAATCAGAATTTATGGGTCATATTGAGGTTTCTTGAAGGATCATCTATACTTTACCAGTATAATGACACTGGTGATTGGTGTGAATTTCCCATTTTTACAAATGTGGTTGAAGGTATGTGGTAGCCTTAGAATAAAGGTAGAGCATGTCACTACAGCCTCTTCAGCTACGGGGACCAAATAAAGCAGTTTCAGCATTTACAAACTTGGGGTGATGATAGCTTCTTCCCGTGTAAAGTGTTGTGCAGTTTCTGAAAGAAAAACTTCTTAGTGAGTAGCAGGGCAGAAAGTTGAGTTGTCCACACTTGTTGGTTGTTTTTTTGTTAGCCCTGTCAGGGTAAAATGGCAGTTGCATTAATTTTTGTTGTGTGATAAGACTTGGGGAAAATTTTGCACTGAGGCTCAGTTTTGTTTGGTAGTGAAGATCTAGAAAAAGATCTTTCCCTGCTTCGTTTTCTGGAGAGATGGACTTCGGGTCCATCCTACCAGAGAATCAAAAAAAAAAAAAAACATCTTTTAAGAGTGCATACTGTAGAACACAGGTTGTGTTGTCATTTATGTATTATCTATTTTGTTAAACAACATGTTTTTAGGGTGTAATAACATTTTACTCTCCTGTTGTGTGCTTTTGCAGGCATCAACTAACTACATTTTTACAAACATTTCAGAACCAGTGCTACCCACCCCCATTTTGCAGATTGCAGAGTAGACTCAGGGATATTCAGGTAAGATCAGATGACTGGTGGCAGAATCAGGTACAGAATTCCAAAACTTCCTGCAAGTTCTTAAATGAGCATTAAACTTAGATGTCAGCTACCTCTATGTTACTAAAATATCTGCCCTATGCACATTAGTTTCTGATATTGGTTGATGAAAAAAAAAGGTGATAAACTGTTTGTTACCTGTCAATTTCTAGCTTACTGGTTAAGTACATGTGAACTTAGAGCCTTGAGAAATCTGTTCACATCCAAGTTCAATTCAGGATTCTTCCTCCACATCTAAGAGCCTGTGCTGCCTGATGGGAAAATATTCTTGCAGGTCAGGGCTTTTGGACCTGGTCTTTTGTTCTTCCAAGCCAAGGTCTCTTCTTAATGTTGTGTTGTGTGAATATTGCCCTCTGTTCTTCCTAATTCTCTGAAAATGACTACTGCAAGGATGCATAGGCATGTTTTGTTTGTTGTACAAGATGTGTGAAGGTGATAAAAACATTTTTGTGCTGGTTCTAAGAATGAGCTAAAATGTCCTATTGCTCAGAAGGACTTTGTAAAGTCAGGCTTTGCCTCTACCTACATATTTCAATGTGTTCAGTTCAGCTCTTCAGCCAGACCTGCTTGCTCTAAGGATTGACACAAGTGGCCTGGAAGGAAGTCAGCATTGTGGCAGTGTGGAGTTTTGTGGGGTACTTTGTAATTCAGGTGCCAAGTTTGAACTTGTAGTTTCATATTGGATCAGTAACAAGCAAGCCTAGTGAGTTTCTTTCAAAGCCGGTAAGACTGAGAATCCAAGGACTTAGTGCTTTCCTTTCTTAGGCTAGTACAGTTCAGAACTGTGGACTGTGGCACCTAGGGTTTAAAATAACTTCTGCTTTCTCAGTTGGTACAGAACTTGAGCATACAAGAATCTGATTTACAGAAAACTTAGTGTCTTGTTCAATCTTCTGATTTCAAATCCACCTGCCTGTATGCTATACTGTGAATGTATAGATATCCTTGCTCTACAGTTCCAGCCAGCACTATCAGGATTTTTTAACTGCTGACCTTTTTCTAAATGTGAACAAATTTGCATCTTTTGGACTGAGTCTTTTCATCTGTTGGGCTTATCCCTAGGACAGGGGTCTTGAAGGGTTATTCTAATAATTCTGTCTGCAAGAAAAAAGCCCAAAGCAACTGAAAAACAAATTCTAAAAAAAACCCCAAAAAAACAACAAGACAAAAAATGGGAAAGCAGCCTATAGATTTTAAGGAGCTTCTCCTGAAGAATGCTGGTCCAGCTTGTTGTCCAAAGAATTGATTTTTATTTCACAAATACAAAAGTTTTTTGTTCCATTCATTTTTAAGAATTGTGCTTCAGTTGTGGAGAGCACAAAGATCTTTATATACTTGATTATTTTAGGGCCCAGTCCTGCAATGCCTCTGTCATAGCAGTCTCCTTGAGCTACTGCAGTTGCAGGATTGAAGCTGTACATGCAGCTAATCTTACAGGGGCCTGATCCTGCTCTGAGACATTTTGGCACAGATTCTTGGCACGTGCACAGTTCTGGGTAAGCTCTTGTGGCTTGGCATCAGTGAAACAATGGTGAAGATGGATCTGATTAGGTATTCTGGTTTATGAAGCAGTGAGGTTCCTCTTGGAAATCTCATAAAGCAGGCTATGTACAGAAGTTTGTAAAGTCTGTAACCTTGGGTGATTTTTAGAGGTGTTTCTCAAGAAATAAGACAATTAGATTCAGAACTTTCTTCTTTTCTCCTTGAAATGTAAGGCTTAACAGTTGACAGTGAAAGTAGATCAATAAGAGTATAGATAAAATAAAAAACAGAAGGAGCAAGTGGCCCAGTAGTGTTTGGTTTGTTTTGTGGCTTTTTGTTTGTTTTTAAATACTTCTTTCTCCAGTAAGTACATGAATAAAGTAATTAATTTATGTAACTTCTTGGAAAGTTCCCTCAACAAAAGTTTGCAAAAGTCAAATAATGTTTTTGTAGAAAAATAAATATTCTGCGAAAATGTAAAACAAATCTTATCCTGACAGCTAGGCAGTAGTGTTTCAGATGGGAACCAGGCTCAAGCCATGTTGTGACTCTTCCTTGACCTGGACCAGATGTTTCTGTCTCCTTGGAGAGCTCACAACTTTAAGCAAAGTTAATGCTGGTCAGTTTTTGCTGCTGGTGTTCAGAATACTGTGCAATACTTTCAGAAGGAACTGAAAAATCATCAGGTACTTTTGGGTCGCTGCTGCTTGGGAGTCCTGTATTGTCAGGACTGAGTTACACTTACCAAGTCTAGTCAGGGTATGAGAAGTGAAACCAGCTTCCACTGGTTTCAAAGCATCCTGAAGAACAAGGTACTAGTTCAAGTCTCTGGTAGTGCAGTTAGCTGCCATGGGCATGCAGACATGCAGAAAGTTAACTCAGGGATCTTCCTGCTAGATCCCTGCAGAATAACACTGCAGGGATCTAGTAACACTGCAGAATATAGGACTAGTAGAGAAATAAAATTAAAATAAAAGGATATGGTAGGGTATGATTCACTTGCATCAAAATGGAATTTTTTATAAGGTACTAGTGTTTACTTCTTATGCTTTATGGTGTTATTTAGACCTGCAGTGGGTGTTGTATCTGATCCATTCTGTTACTAGAGCATGCTGTTTCTTTTTCTCTGTAGCCAAGGACTGAAGGTGGCTCTTAGATACATGTCTGTAGTTACTGTGAGACTGACATAACATCAGGGCACTCCAGAGCAGGGAAAAATCTGGAGCAAATAAGCTCTGGGTAAGGACATGTCTGTATTCCTAGCACCCTCAGTGAGGTAGAGAATAGTGGTGCCTGTCCTGTCCGTGCAAGGTGCTGGCTGTGTTGGGGTCAGGTAGAATATGCTGTGTGGTTCTGATTCCCTCATCATCCAGACTGATGACACTTCTGGAGCTCCCTGCCAGTTTGTCTGTCTGGATTTCCTGAAGTGGAGATTGGGATGGGTAAGGACAGCTGTGAGAGTGTTGCAGTGCTTTCCAGTCAGGACACTGACATACCTCAGTCTGGGAGAGATTCTCAGTGTTGAAGCAGAGGTGCAGTTGGAGATTGTTGTGAACACCTATGAGCACCTTGTAAGTTAATTGTGTGGCTGCTAGGACCTTAAAAATATATAAGAAGAGACAAGGGGTTGTGTGTGAGGGAATATGATGGCTGTCAGAGACCACCTCACTTCTGAAATTACCAGGGAAGCTAGTGAGATCCTGAAACTTTTTATTTAAGAACATACAGTTTATGTTCCTTAGGTATGCTGTGCCAATTGATTCATAGCCTGACACTTCGTTATTGTTTCAGTCTCGAGTAAAAATTCATTCTGTTTATGGATTAAAAAAAGATACTCTTGCTGTATTTCCTTTGGCTGTAATTATTGTTCTTGAGTCCGTTTATGAACTACTAAAGGCCTTTAGTAGAGATGATTTGCTTTTGACATCAGGAAGAAATGTTCCTGTTTCAAGTCTGTTGACAGTTTTTTCTCTAGCAGAAGGAAGTTCCAAGAAGTTAAGTTTGCTACAGTTGTCATCAAGTACACAGCATGGTAGATCTCCCAAGTTCATTGAAGCAGTTGTGGGGTGGTGTGGAGGAAGAAGTGCTCCCGAACTGGTCTTGCACTTTTGTGCATCTGTAACAAATCACTTGACTCTAAGAATAGACAGAAGCAGGTTTGTTGAGGTTGTTGATCAGGTTCATGGAGTCGCATCATTTGCAATCCTCTGTGCTCTTTCAGTTTTGCTTTTTGGAGCAGCAGAGGTTTGTCTTAAATAAAAAGAGACCCTCATCCCTTCCCAGTGATTGCAGCTGCTGTTGTCTTTTGCATCTCCACAAAGTAGGTGTAACAGATTACCTGTCAGAGAGGCAGGAGAAAACATGTTAGACACGAGGATGAGGATCCATGCATCATCTTCACCTTCTTGTTACTATGGTGAAATAATTTTTCTATTACAACTGTCTTACTCTTCTGTGGAGAACTTGATTCATTCATTAAGTTGGCCATGTATGATAGAGATGGTGCTGGATGAGGAGAGGCAAAACATAGAACAGGAAGTCAAATTTAAGTTAAAAAGTAAATACATGGAATAGGGTCTTTTGGGAGAACTAGGCACGTTATCACTATATAGAAAGTTAAGCATATATATAATTCTTTATGTGACTGAGATTATTATTTGCTTTCAAAATTGCACCTGAATGTAAGGATTTTCACTCTAGATTTGTATTATTTCTGTGTGGAATCTATTTTGAATATGTGAAATTTCCTAGTGGTGACAAGTATTTGATCATAATGTTATTTTGAACTTCGACACATCAGCTTCCAAAACTTAGCATTCTTGGCAGATATTTAAATATTTAAAACACCTTCCATAAGTTTACTAAATCCAGAAGTTCAACTATATAAACAGTGCGAGGGATAATGAACCAGAAAACATTCAAAATGGCATACTCTTCCATAAATATTTCTTTCTTATTTCAACAGTCATCAGGGTGAATCACAAGAAAAGTAACTCCCAAATGTTTATTTGTTTTAACTCAGTAGTTTACTGAAGAGCCAAGCTTTCAGGGAAACCCATGAAGTCCCACAAGGTGGCAGAAGCTAACTATTCTATACTAGACCATTATGTGACCTGAGGAAAACTAAAGGTAATAAACTCATGTTGCTAGTGGCATGCATTCAGATCATAAGCCGGTTAGGCCAAAATTTCAAAACCCCACCTTTGTGTTTCTTAGACTTCGGAATAATTTTGGCAAATGAATAAGATTTTGTCCTCAAGAATCTTACTTCCAGACAGAAAATTCAAGCATTCTTACTTTGTCAACAAAACAGGACCTTTATTTTCAGTAGGTGGTGGTAATTTGCTTATAATGTGCATTGTCACTGTAAATGGAGAACAGGGACAAATACATTCAGGAACTTGGTGATGAACAAGGTTCACAGTTTAACAAATCGGCAGTGAGCATCTCTAACTTGCAAATTCACATTGGCATTGTGGGAATGCTGATCATTAGGTGGGACACAGGGCTGAGGAATGGCAGAAGCAAAGGAATTCTCTGCTGCTTCAGTGAGGCTGCAGAGATATTTTACTTTGGAAACTGAAGAGTCAAAACGTTGTTATAAGTGTGAGAGTTTAGGAGATTATTGGCAATAATTGAAATGGTTTATCCTAACTAATGACAGAGTGTTGGCTAATATATAGAACATAAGGCTGAGATTTTTTTTCCTTTTCCCAGTGCCCCAGTCTTTATTTAGGTTGCTGGAATTCTTACTCCACTTTTCTTGCTTTTGTTTCCATGTACCTGCTGGTACATGGATGGGTCAGCACTTTTGCTGAAACATTCTGTTACCAGGATGTAAAGCACAGCAAAAGGACAAGGGGGTTAATCAAGTATGTCTCATCAAAAGCATGATTTGCTTGCTTAACCTTGCACTTTGAGTTCCAAGTCTCATTTTTAAAAAACCTCTCTGGCCTGCCTTAAAAATCCATGGATTTGAGGGTTGTAGTTTGCAGAAGTAACACTGAAAGAAATAGTAATGAGATGAAGTGATTATCTCTGATTCAGTGGGCCACAAAGTGTTGGTTTGAGACTTGTGAATCTCTTGATTTGTGTTTACTGATTTTATTTTGAATCAGCTGACGTCCATTTTTGGTTTTTTGAATGAGAGAACAAATATCTGTATTAACCAGATGTCTTTGGGAATGTGAAGAGTGGAGTTTATGTGGACAGACAATACAATTCAGTAGGACTAAGGTGAAACACTTTATGTAGCTTTCTTAATCAGTAGACAGATACTAGGAGTAAAAATAATTCAACTCTTGTAAGAAATTTAACTTTCTTCCATGCCACTTGGTGTCATTTGCTTGTCATTATGATGTAGAAAAGGTTTCTAAGCCTGTGTTATGGGGATATTTGTAACAGCCATGTAAGGTGAACAAAAGTGAAAATCCTTCCACGCCTGATACGAAATAGTATTGATGGAAGGAACTTGCTACACAATTAGTTTTAAATGTTCTTGACTTACAGACCTGTTGCACTAGTGCATGTTGTCCAGTAAAATACCTACACTTCACTAGTGACAGGGGTGATGAAACGAGATCGAAATGATCATTCACAGCTGCTGCCACAAAGTAGCATAAACCACTGTCCTGCAAAATAGGTGATTTTCAGAAACATTTATTTTTATACCCCTATTTTCAGGAATGTTTGAAATTTAGAAAAAACCTTTGGGTGGCTGCAGTCAGATGATATTTACAATTTCAAAGTGAAAATTCTGTGATTTTCAATGGTTACACCTTTCATTTGCCTCTAATTTGAAAGAAATTACAGTTCTTCCATAAACATCCTAAAATAATGATTAGAAAGTAAATAATTATCAAGGATTCAGCATTTGATGAGTATACTAATGAAATTTGTTCAATGCAGTTGAAAAGGTGTGTGATCTACAGAGGTAATGTACCAGTAGGGTCAGGACTCTCAGGTGTGGATTATTAAGTAATTGCTGCTTACTGAAACAAGCCTGGCTATGTCTGTCATTTCTTCTGTTTGAAATTTTCAGTCATACAAGTGAGATAGATGTCTCTCTTCCATTGCAACTCAGAAGCAGTGGGTCACTTATGCTGATATGAAATACTTGGAAAAAAAACCCTACATACCTGTATGTAAATATGATATAAAAAAATCAGTTTCAGACTTCAAGATGGGAGATCATGTATTACTGTGGTGTCTGTGTCCAGCACTGTTAGTGTAGTCCTAGTATGCTGGAAACATGGACTTTAATGTGGCTTGCAGAGAGTTTGCTACTGCTGCTTGTTCAGACCGCTATGTCAGGGTAAAGTTTGATTCTTACGTTTCTTATGCACAAAAAGTCATTGATCATAATAATACCAGGTTTAGAAAGAGAGTGCAAGCAACTCATTTTAATTTGAGCACAAGAGTCAACACAGAAAAAGGCTCTGGAGTGTATGGTGACATAAGTCCTTTGGGGCTGAGGAGTAGCTTTCTAGAGAATGGTGGATGCTGGGGGATGGTGTTTCTCAGCAGTGGTAAATAAATGGTCATGAGAGATACCCACTTTGTGATGTACTTAAAACTGTTATACTGAACTGGGAGGCTTAGTAAAGATTATTGAGTAGTTTGGCAATTGATGGCAATTGCTGTATGACTCCAAATTAATCGCAGTATTACTAGAGGAAACAGAGGCAGGAGGTGAAGAGGACTGCAGAGGGTGTGTGTAGAGGGCGTGTGTCCCTCCAACACAGGTGTCCTCTTCTGGGAAGCCCAGGGTGTTCCCTCCCTATCTGCCAAACCCTGTCTTAAATGCCTCAACTGTTTGCTGACTTTGGTTAATTCAGAGACAGTTGGAGTTGTCCCATCTACCAGATTCCCTGCTGAGGTGCTGAGTGCTTTTTCTTCTCTGTGACCAGCTTGGGAATGCAGGGCATCACTGGCCTCTGGTAAATGCCTAACTGAAGAAGAGTTAGGGCAAATGGGCAAATATATACTGCCTGTTTAGAAACTAAGCTAAGAGTTCTGTGCATCCCTCCCAAGTCTGATCTGAGAGATTTTGATGTCTAGAGAGATGGTTGTGCAGCATGTGGCGTGTTTTAAAGAAAAAATTGAGAGATTCTTTATTATCAACATTTTGGAAACACCTTGCTAAAATGTAGCATATAAAAATACACTTTGATAAAACCTGGCATTATAAGAGTATGTCTCTACATGGTTTTGTGGTTACCCAAGCCTTCCTTCAATAATACAGAACAAGTATCAGAAGGGGTTTAGCAGTGATGGCGTGGAGCTCTGTGGCTGCTAGTTTAACTTGCATTGAGTAAGGGGAGGTTGGATCATGCAGAGCAGGGCTGGACTGCTGCATTTGAGTTCTTGGTACTTCATTAGTTGGTTTAAATCAGGTTGCTGTGTCTAGAAGGTACCAAGGCTATCGAGTCTCTGGGGCCAGTCACTGACAGTTGGTGCTGATGAGACAAGGACATGTCCTGGACATTCCTTCAAGAGGCAAGATTTGGTTAGGCTGCAGTAACAACTCTCCCTGTGCTAGGAGGTTGCAAATCCTGTTTATGGATTTCTTTTGGAGCACTGGATGTTGAAAACAGTAGTTTCTCTAGGGAGATGATTATTCAATTAAATCGGTATTTATTTTGATAATAAGTTTTGTTGTTGAAAGTGAAAAGTAGTTGGGGATATGATCTGCTTATTCAGAGGGCTTGTTCTTGTGTTTTATAGGAGTGGGGGAAGCAGGGGAGGATGAGCTTACTGCCTTTGGTGCTTGGGGTAGAATTTTTGCCCTGTTTTTCTGCCTGCCCTTAAAGAAGCTATCATTGAATATTAGAGTCCTTGGGAATGTAATGCAAATACAAAAGTAAGCACTAAAGTCTCAGCACTGCGACCAAGTTACCTGTGTTTCTCTAAAGTATCTAGTGTTTGCCAGCCCATTTAGTATCAAGGCTGTATTTAATATTCTCCTCAACCCTCCCTCCACTCTCTGGTAAAAAAAATAACATTAAAAAAACTAATAGAACAATTAGCGTGCTGAAGATTTACACAGGCTATCTGTTGACAGGGAGTTAATATGTCTTTGTGGTTTATATACTGCACTGGTTTACAAGTGATGCTGTTAAATTCACAGGACACATGTTCACCCAAGCAGAAGATCAGATTGTAATTTTGGAATCACTTTGATATAAATGTAAGTGTTGGAGAAGATGTTGAACTATACCAAAATCACTTTTTACAACAGTCTAGAGGAGCACACTTATTCTTGCTCAGGTCTTTTCAGCACCAAAGCTAGCAGTTGCTTTTGTTCTTCTGCCTTTTCCTAGGCTGTAGCAGGCAGGGTCCCAAAGAGCAGCAATGGTGGTCAGCTAGTTGAGAGATGCAGGGATGCAACTGATGACTTCTCTGGAGTTTAACAACAGCATCTGGGAGTTTTTTGGTCTCCTATAGGCCACTGTACCTCTCTGTTGCAGTTCAAAGTGCAATGGTGGAAAAGTAGCAGTGGGTCAGCTCTACAGCAATTGCATTTCACAGCGCGATGTCTTTGTGTAAATAACTCTTACTGCTAACCTGTGTTTAACTTAAGGAATGCAGGACAAGTGGAGGAATAGGGGAGTTGGTACAACTGGCAAGCCAGTATTGTACCCTGACAAGTACAGTGGCTCTTCTGCACACAGAGCAAGGACATGGTGGGGATCCATAAAGCCTCCTTTGGTAAAGAGTAGCCTATCTTAAGCTTTCTTCCTGTCAGTTAAAAACAAGCAAAAAAAAATCCCCGGGAGTGCTTGCATATACTAATGCTGTTACTGTGTTGTATTTATATGGGCAGCTATCTAACATGGAGATTGGAATCTGTGTTCCTTGCATTCATGCTGGAGTGGCAGGAAGAGACCCACCCTCTTCTATGGTGTCCCACACATGTATTTTAGACTTGAATGCAAGGAACCTGTATGATTTTTCTTGATGAAGAGATCTGCTGTATTTCTGTAGTGCAGTATCACTTTGCGTACTTCATTAACTTCTGCTGAGTGAACCTAGAATGCAGGAAGAAAAACTGGATTGGGGGATTTTTAATTTTTTTTTTTTAGGGAGGGAGTTGCATTTTTGAAGTAAACTATGAATTTTGACTTTTGGTAATCTGTTTTGTGTTCTCTTACAGTAAAGTAAAGTGTTGCATAGTAAAAATTACTTTTAACCCTGAGTCCCACACAAACACTGTGGAAAAAAACACAGACCAGAGGATAAAATAACAGCTTTTTTTTTTAGTTGAATGAGTAAATTTTCTCAGTTTTAGACGGTATACAGATAAAATGTAGAGAAACCTTTAGAAGAGATCATGTAATAGCCACTGATTCACATCTGGCTTTGGTGATAGGTCTTTAGACAAGAGCATATATGATCACAAGGGATGTTACAGCAGATATTTTGCTCTGATGTAGGAAACAGTAAGTAGCTGTTTCTAACTACTACTACTGAAGGGAGATGCAATGACACTTTTTTTTAAGCGAGTTTGCAATTTGCAAATTTTGCTTTTGCAGAAGCACCTTGAGTTCAGTTTGTTTGTGGTTATTCAGAGGAATTAGTTGTTGGTAAAACAAAAGAACAACTAAAGGTTGGGCGACATCTCACAAATCCATAGGGATAGTTGAAAATGTTTCTTTTGTTGCTGTATTTTCAGGTTGGCTACTGTATTTGTATGGTGCTTTCATGCTGGCATAACCACCCCCCCTTCCTCATGTGTCCAGGGAGGAGTCCTCTGTCCTTGCTCACAGCTGTGGTGGCCTTGGCTGGGGCCAGCCATCCTCCTGCAGCTCTGCTTCCCAGGGATGGCTGTGCCAAGCCAGCTGTTTCCAAAACCATGATGTGTGCTGATGTACACCTGCAGGCACTTTGGGGCAGGGTGGGTGCCTGTGCCCCCTCTGCCAGAGGGCAGGGGTGGCAGAGGAGGCTCTGGAGGTGGGAGAGCAGCCATAGGTTAAAGCAGCATAAGGACAGCTAAAGGTCAGGCAGGGTTTGCTCTTAAGTAAAACTGAATGAAAATTATTTTCCTGCTGCTTTTGCTGCCCTGCTCACTTTTCCAGCAAGCATGTTTATGGAGGAAAATATAACCTGAATATGCCAGGAATGGGATGGCAACCCACCTGCAGGGACCTGACCTCTCCTCCATGCTTGCTCCCTCTCACTCAATGCTGCTACAGACTGATCTCATCTCCTGCCGTGGCTGGTGCAGCCGCCCAGCTGTCCACAGATGCAGACAAAATATATTTCTCTAAATCACTTCCCTGTTTCCTGAATCTTGCCCACTTTGTTCTCCAACTTTTTCCAGTGCCTACAGAGGTCTGTCAGATTTTTGGACCTTAAATGTAAAAGGAAATCTAAAGGTCACAGATTACATCCCCAAACAAAGCTGAACTTCAGAATTCTGGCAAAAGTGACACCAGGGGGATCAAGCTCCAAAAATCTGAGCTCTAGTTCAGGTGTTCAGGTCTCACATGGCACTTGATCACTGTCTTAATACACAAATAGGTGTCCAACTTGGGCTTTCTAATGTGCATGCTAATACTGAAACCTGAAGAAAACTACAAATGTATCCTGAAAGCAGAAGTCAAGCTGCTGTAATGGTTTTTCAACATTTCATTAAAATAAGTTAAATTAAAAAGATTTTGTTTTAATATATATTAGGGTTTGAATTCAATGAAGTACTTAATGAATGAGATGTGAAACTGGAGGGAGTGTGAGGTTTTTTTCCCTGCAGAAAAGATGACAATATTTGGCCCAAACACTAGAGGATTCTGTAAAAACAATTGCACATACTATAAAGGAAATCATTCAAATAAATAGTTGTGTGTAGTGGCTGTTTCTAATTGGGCTTGTTGTTTTATCACAATCAGTTTTCCATTTAGGAGGGAGGATAGGAACTATAAAACTTGATGCAAATTAGCAGAGTGAAATAGTTTTCTTTTCAACTGCTCTTTGATTCTTTGCACCTCTTTTAAGAATATGTTTAGAAAATATTGCAGCAGTATATCTAGGAAGAAAACTGGGTTGTTTTGGAAATCAGAAGTGTATGTCCTAATAAATTGTTTCTGATAGAAGTCGAAAATAGAAAAGATTATAGTAATAGAAGTTTATTTTTAAAACTTTTTCTTCACATTTCAACCTCATGGAGAACAGCCAGTGACTTGTTCTCGTAATTCTAAAAACGGGGCAACAGTGGTAGGGTTTTATTCTGCCACATTGTCTGTAGTATCTGAGTACCTTCCACCTATAGCAGAGAAGAACTGGGATTTAACTTCTCAGGATAACAGTGTGGGGGAGGGATAAGAAGAGACCGCATGCTGTTTGTTGGTAGGATTTTTGGCTTGGGTATTTCGTGCATTATTTAGGTATGACGTTTGTACCTGAAGTTTTTCTGACGCTTGAGATGTGTGGGTGTGTGCAGTAGGTAACAGGGCAGTGGCTTTCAGTGATGGAAATGTGCTGTTAATGTACTGCATAGCTCAGAAAGCACTGCTGTTTACATGTGCATACATGAAAATATTTGATGCAATTTCTAAGAAGTGCTGAGATCCAGGAATGATAAAAACAGTGATTCTGCATTTCTGAATACACAGACTGTAGATGTTTTCTGGAATGTTTTATGAATTAATGTATCTGTTTAGCGTTACATTAATTGTGTGGTATTGCAGTGTTATATAAGCATTGGATTGGGAAATTGCACCTGTTTGGAGGTGAATAGTGGCTTTGTTTAGATTTAGTAATTAAAATTGTATTTCTTCATGAAATTGGAATTAAATGTGGAGCTTCAGTAGAGATGCTACTTTATTAGTATTGCTGCAATACTCTATGTATACGTGAGTGCAGTTCTGGTCTGAATTTTACAGCAGGCAGGGTTACAATAGTAGACTGAAATTGCAGATTTGATTGGAGAATTGTTTGGATGTCTTCACTGGTAGTCATTTCCATGTTAAGTTTTGGAGTGTTTAAAGCATACTCTCAAGATCCTTATTAATTTCTTTGTTTGCTGCTGTATTTCCTTACTATATAGCAGGAGAAAGCCTTCACCCAGTGTTAGTTTTTCCCTTCCTATCTTCCTTGACCAGATCTTCTCCATCCTGGTCACTTACTAAATAATTTTAATGCTTCTAAAGTACCAGAGCAACAAGCCAGGAAAAGTCATCCTGTCATGTCAGTTCAGAACTAGATAGATAAACTGATGAAGTGAGTAAATGCATGATCAAGCTACCTCTGGCTTGGCTTGTTTTAAATAGATATAGACAGTTTGGTGCCTAATCTCCACCTGCCATTAATGTAGGGAATGAGAGGTGAGAAATCGTCACCTAGAAATTTATTCTGACAACTGTAGTTTAAGCAATACAAACATCAAGTTAGTTTTAAAGCAGTAACTGCTCGACTGAAAGTGCTTGGACTTCTAAGTGTGTTCATACCCACACTTGTAGTTCTTGCTACTTCCTTCCTTATGCCTTCCTCTCAGGTAGTTTTTTTTATCTAGTAGCTAAAAGATGATCCCTTTTGACCATGTTCGAGCTTTAAAAAAATGTGTATCTCCCTGCAAGAAAAAAGCTGACAAAATTCAAAGTAGTGGGTTTTCAACTTTTCCAAAATTACTTTAAAGCCATTAAAACATTGTCTTTTAGATTATATGGATGCCTGAAAAATTAATATAAGCATACCAGAAGACTAATTTTAGTTTTTTTTGCAAACCTGTAGGAAGTAATGAGAGCAGTGTTAAAAACTGCTCATGTACTGCTGTATCTGTACTGCATTCAAGACCTCTGGACAGGGCAATAACACTAGTCAGCAAAGATAATGACAGAAGTCTAACTGTTTGGTAGTGTTAAGCACAAACTGTTTTGCTTTGAGAAGAGTGGTGGCATAACATGTCTATAACAGCCCTGGCTGTGAAATCCTACTGAAATGGTAAACTTTGATTTTAACATGTACTTGTTCTTTTCTTGACCTCAGTCAAGGAGAACTTAGGAGAGACAAAGGAGCAGAGAGTAATTACTTGAACTACAGGCAGAAGCTACTCTAGTTTCTCAAGGAAGTTTCTTGTGTAAAAAGGCAGGGTTAAAGAAATGGAGCTTTTTGTACTGAAAACAATGCAGTGCTTTAGCCTGTCTTTCCAGCTTTTTCTCTGTATGTCCTGTCATCTTAAGGATGAAGTGCTTTTAATAATAAAAGATAGAATTGGGCTGGTAGAGGAGGGTCGTTCTGAATAGTTTAGTCATTTGCAAAATAAATAATAGGTTACTT
The DNA here is from genome assembly GCA_018697195.1 of Certhia americana. Taxonomy (NCBI): domain Eukaryota; kingdom Metazoa; phylum Chordata; class Aves; order Passeriformes; family Certhiidae; genus Certhia; species Certhia americana. Next base: position 17,907,779 of record CM031857.1, on the reverse strand, counting down.
AAAAACTTAAAAAGATGTGAGAAAGTTTTTTGTTATCAAGTCAAGATAGACTGAAGATATGCCTTAGTTGTTAAAGATGTGCCTTAAGTGATTTGCTAGTTAACCTCATAACAACGGCCCATGATATTTATTTACTTCTAGAAGTACTTCTTTTAGAAAAACAAAACAAAAAAAAAGGTGTTTCCGTTGCTTTTGAGGTTGCTGAAATAAATTGACCTTGTCTGTTATGTCAGGAGTGCCAAAGACTGGAGGTCTGCACCTAGTAAAATACTCTGAGGTGTACCTGTGTACTTGAAATGAAGAAGTAGAGGGGAGGAAGGAGTCTGTACTGTGCGCTGTACACTGTAGCAACACATACCTGTCCATTATTGGTGAGGATTAAGAAGTACCCTTTCAAAACTGAGTATCAAATTGAGAAGCAGGGGGAAACAGTGCTCATTGCTATAGAATCCCTTCTATACAGCTGGTAGGAAACAGCTTCTCTGAAATACACAGAATAACCCTGAGATTGGTGGTGGGCTTGTGAGCTACTTTATCTCAGGTGTTGTGCACTCCCAGAGCTGTGAGTAATGTACTACAGGTGTTGGTTTTGATTTGATGAGAAGCCTAGGTATTTATGTAACAATAATTGTATCAGAAAAGCTTTGGGAGTATCTTTGCCGTTTCTCCTAAGAGTTCTTACTTGTATTTTCACTTTGCCTGCTGTTGTGGAACAACAGCAGCACATCATTGCACACAATATTCCATGCAGGTTTTGTAGTTTCTTGGTTTAAATGCTCATCAGATCTGTTCAGCTGAGTGTATAAATCACACTTGCAGTTTTGATATAGTTGTGGCTTTAAGCTGTGTGCTTCCTCAGTAAGGAAGCAGCTCTATATCTCTCCAGTGCTAATAGTTTTCCCCCAGAATAATCAGTAAGTACTCATAGGAGTGAAACTAGTGTCTCAGTTTATGATTGAAAAGGGTTAAAGCTGTCAGACTACAGGGACACTAGTTCAGAAATGGCATTAATATTAAGGAAGATAGGCTGTGGTGTGTTGCTGCTCCTATGTTGGCTGGCCTAGCCTGCATGCTGAGATTTAGGCTGCCTTTAGTCTCCTTGTGGCTATTGTGCTGTTGCTGCAGCACCTGAAGATCCTGCTGCAATGAGGCTTTGCATCCACTCAGTCGGAGCTGACTGCTCCATCAGAGGAGCTGTAGATGGGGATGTATGTCTGCATCAGTGACCTTCAGCTTACAGCCTAAGGATTCAGTGTAACTGCAGGCACCACAGGCAGGCTGTGAACTGGGAGGCCTGGCACAAAGGCATGGGTCCTGTCTGTCCACTCTTGGAAATGAAGGCCCACAGGCTTTGGAGAGAGGCCAGGAGAGAGGTGTGATTATGTTCCTAGCTCAGTCTGGATTTGTCTGCAGACCGGGTATAGGACATAGTTTGAAACAGTGTCAAAAAGTGAAAAAGCCACAAGTGAATTTAAAAGGATTCATTATAATGCTTTCTTTTAAGTTACTGAGTTTGGTAATCTGGAGTGGAATCTTCCAAATGTGAGTTAGACGTGCTGCAGGTCCCTATACTGAGAGGACAAGAGAAAATATATGAAAGAAATGATAAAAATAAAATTGGTTGGCCACCTTGCCTGTTTTCCCTTCTCCTGTGAGAATAACATAGAGGACATCAGATGGGATTTTTGGAAGTGTAAGAACTTCGCTTAAACTGATTTACTGTTTTATTTTGGCCCTGTATCTGCTCTGTACCCGCTACTACAAAACACTCTGCATCTTGCCATACAGCTAATGGGGTAAAACATTGAGACCTGAAAGAGGGCAAGACAAGTGTAAAAACCATGCAGTGTTCCTGCTTACCTCTACAGCTTCATTTAGAAAAGCCCTAAATGCATGGGGATTGTCTCCTTTTGGCTGAGAGGTACAGACCAGATCCTGGCTGTGCCAGTGTTATGAAGAACCACTGCCATGCTATTTCCTGTTATGAATTTTAATTATTACTTTGAAACTGATGGCTCTCATGGTAGTCAGTCCACCCTCCCTTGTATTTTTTTGGCTTTTGTTTGCCAAGCTCACGTTTATTTAGAATGTTACATACCCCTGTTTTCTTGTAGGGTTTTGTAACGCTGTTCGTGTGACACAAACCAGCCTTGCTGCTGAGGAATGTGGGGGACAGGCAAGCAGCAGAAGCAGGACGGCAGCGTGTCCCTTACTGCAGGAGCAGAGCCAGCCTTCCTGGGGGATCCATCTCCTGCAGGGAGCGAGTTTCTGTGTCCTGCCTTCCCGTGGGAACGGGAGCCTCGTGGAGGCAGACAAGGTTCCTACAGGGTGGGAGATGCTGTTGTCAAGGTTAAGCCCTGACTGGAGTCAGTTTGAGTTGTAGCATGAAAAGCCTCTCAGTTCTTGAAGCTGCTTTCCTAAAGCATCCCCTCCTTTTTCTTTTTAAACTTCAAAAGAAGTGATTTACGCGCTGGAGACGGCAGTTCATTCTTTCAGAAGGTGCCATCATCTGTTGCTTTTAGCAGGCCGGAGGAGTTCCCGCAGCTGCAGAGCAGGAGCGTTGGGTCCGTCCCGCAGGACGTGCCTTTTCAAACCGGCTCACGCGTGACCGCGGGCTCGGCGCCCACGGCAGCACTGCCCCCGGGCCGGGGCGAGCAGGGAAGCATCCGGGGCGATCGGGGAAGCATCCGGCTGTGGGGCCGGGGACTGTGGCGGCGGCAGGGAGGGCGGCGTGTGGGGGCGGCTTGCGCAGGGCCGGTACCTGTGCGGCGAGTGCGCTGCGCGGGGCTGCCGCGGGCCTGTGCCCCTGGGCGAGGGGGTGCTGGCGGCCGTGTCAGCCCCGGCGCTGGTATTTCAGTAATGCCCCGCTGCTTGGTCATACTGCCAAAGCCAGGCTATAAGCAGCCAGTCTTTGCTCCACTTTTCCTCGCTCCGTGCCTCTGCTCCGCCCCGTCCGTGCTCCCCGCGCTGCTGAGATCAGCTTCCTGCTTTGCGTTTCCCTCGGAACAGCGCTGTTACTCCTCCCCCGAAAGAGTTATTTTCATCGGTCTGGAGTTAATTTCTGTGTGTGGCTGCGGGCTCTGTTTGTGACAGGAGAACGCCGGGCTGGAGAAGCGGTATCTCGGTGGTCGTGGTGTGTTGCAGAGCGGTGTGTTGTAGGCAGGATGGCAGAGTGCTGCGCCGAAAACACTTCTGTGCCAGCTCTGTGACCGCGAAGGCAGAGGAGGTGAGTGCCGCTTGTACCTCGCCTGGGTCCAGGCAGTTGTTGGAGGAGGAACCAAGAGTCACAACCTAGCCAGGGTCAATAACAAGAAACGAGCAATCATATTGTTACCGTCTCTGATTAGATGGTTTTGCTCCTGCTAGCACTGTAATGGAGTATACTCAGGAAATGATGATGTATTTTGCTGTAGCGAAGATCTGTAGTCAGTGAAAGTTTATAGTTTGTAAATATCTGGGGGTTTTCTCATTGAAAAGTATAAATAGATATGACACAAATACTGGCATAAAGGACAGATGATAAAGGTAAAGTTTACACTAAACAACTTTAAAAACCCACTTACGTTATTTCAGAACTGTATGGATTGAGTAATGCAAGAGAAGACACTTTACAGAGGTTTAGTAATAACTGGGATCTAGAACAGTGTGATGTATTTAAGGGAGTGATGTGATAGCATGGAAATAAAATTATAGACATGAAAAGCAAAAAGGAAAAAATACTTTTTAGAGTTGCCAAGCATCCTTCAGAAAGGAAGCTAGGTTGGTTGAGAGGAAAGAGTGTTTTGAATAATCTCAGTTGCAACACACAGGCAGCTTCTATGGAAAAGTATTTTCTTACTTTGTTGCACTGGATTTTTAAAATGATTTTTCTTTACAGAGTGAAGAATGTAAATATCATAGGTTCATTAATCAATGTTCAGCTTTTTAAACACATGAACACTATTCCCTGTATTCCCTGAAATAAAGTTCTGAAATTACTACTGTAACTGATGGCAGGTTACACAAATACTTTGTGTTGTCATATTCTGCTTTTACTATTATTTTATTACTGCCTGTTAACAGTCAGATTAATGGGATGACTTTGTTTGCTCTGGCTTTGATGCCCTGAGTGATTTTGCAGGGGACTCTTCATGCAATGCCACTCAAACACACAGCTGTGGTAGGCCAGCCTGGTGCTGGATGCTGCCACTGCCGCAGGTCTGAGCTGCTCCCCAGGTGACAGGGGACAGTAGTAACAAATCAAAGATCTCGATCCAGGATCATCTGAGGCCTAACCAGAATTGTTTGTGCTCCTGATCCAGACAAGAGTGTGTGATTTGAGTAGCTGTTTTCTCTTCTGACAAGTTTAATTTATTGATTGTTCTATAAAATGAAAGACGTGGAAACTTTTATTAGATTTTACAGTAAAGTTCTCCCATAGCTTTGCTGAAAGCTGTTCTGGAGAAACACCTGTTTTAAAGTTTGATGCATTTTGGTGGAAAATGAGAGAGGTACAGTAAATTAGAAATTGGGGATTGATTTCTGGTAGTATTTTTGGTTATGACTGACTTGGCATTTTTCCTTGGTGAAAGTTTGCTCTCTCTTCTTTCCAAGCAGCGTTGTACTTTAAGGCAGCTTTCAAGCAGGCTGAAGAGACACTTTTTACAAGGGCAGGTAGTGATAGAACAAGGGAGCATGGCTTTAAGCTGAAGAAGGGTAGGGTTAGGTTAGATATTAGGAAGAAATTCTTCACTGTGAGGGTGTGAGGCACTGGAACAGGTTGCCCTGAGATGTTGACCCATCCCTGGAGGTGTCCAAGAACAGGTGGAATGGAGCTCTGAGGAGCATACTTGAAGGTGTCGCTGCCTGTGGTAGAGGGGTTGGAGCCAGATGATCATCAAGGTCCCTTCCAACACCAACCGTTCTGTGATTTTAAGCTTCTGTGATTCTTCAAGTTTCAGGGCAAGTAGAAGTCATAAGGGTGTTGTATTACTGGCTCACACTGCTTGCAGTTGAATAGCTTTGTAGGTAAAGGTCTAAGGCCAAAATAAAAACAACAAACCACTTTTATTGCCCAGTCTCTGGCCTCCACTTGACTGTTGGTGGAAGAGCGTTGTATAGGAAGTAATAATAAAACTTCCAGTCGTGTGTGGCCTTGCATCTTTTGTATTTGTTTTCATGTGCTGGGTATACTACACTACATGGTTTTGCCTCTATGCAATCTCTAAATTCATTGCTGTGAAATCTACTCCTTGGTATAGACTTGTACTCAGGAAATTAACCCTGTGTTATGTCATTACTCTGAGGGATAAAACAGTAGCTAAAGACATTTTATGTGCTGTGCACATTTTATCAGTGTGTCAAAAAGACAACACAAGCCTATTTGCTTCAGTGTGTTGTATTTAAAGATAATTCTACATGCTAATGTCTTGACAAGAAATTTATGGTAAACACGCTTATGCTGTAGATGCAAATGTATTTCCTTTGTGCACCCAAATAACAACCCTTATTTGTCAAAGTTACTACCTTTTTACTTGCATTCTGCCAGTAAAGAAGCTCTGGAGCAGTGAGTACCTCAGCATAACGTCAATCATCAAGCCTAGCAGCTATTGGAACTTTGTGCTGTTTTATTCAGTTTATACCTATTTTCAACATTTCAGTTATAATTGATAGGAGGCTGCTGTAAAAAATCCAACCTGTATCAGTAAAGAGTTCCTTACCAGTGGATCTACATTTGGTTCTTATAACTGATTTTCCTGCTTCACTGACAGCTAGTCAAATCATTTGCTGCTTCTCTGTCATACTTTGGCAACCTCTTACATTGTAGAAATTCGTTAATGTTTTTTGGAATCCACCAAAGGAGGATGAGAAGTTTTGTCTGAAAGCTGGACACTTCCTCATTGGAGAGATCATAAGGGTACTAATACATGCTCTGTATTTGTAGGCATGAAGAGAAGAATGAAGGGAATGTCTCCCAGAGTAGTTTTTCTCACCTTCAGCATGTGTAATGTTGACCCCTTCTTCATCGAAGACAGAAGATACTGACACTATTTGAATTACAGCTCCCTGACAAAGAAGTGGAATAAGACTTACTTGACAGAAGTGGTAGTGACTCACCATATTTAAATGGCAACACTATTACTGAAAGAAACTGTCCAAGCCTCAGACACTTGAATCTTACTCATGGGGCCACGCTAGTGTTTTGGTTGTGTAATGAACTGGACTGGAAGAATGATCATAGCTAAAATTAATGGATTTATTAGCTTAACTCTTTGTGCCTAAAGGTAGAACTGACCACTACTTGGTGGATCAGGTAATGTATTGTGAATCAGACTTAAGAACTGAACAGCTCTGTTGCCCCCTAAAAAGGGGTCCAGGAGTGCATTGTACAAAGCAGGACAGGGAATGTGACTCATTTTGATTTCAGAGCTGGCCTATGCTTGCTGCTTGTCAAGCTGGAGCCTTAAGGGCAGGCTAAGTAAAGTGCAAGAGGAGGAGGGTGTATCTCCAGAAATAGACCACTACTGTCTATTTCTTCTACTAGGGACTTACATGTATCTTTTAAACATGATTTTGCAGACTGGATAGTTTCCAGAGCAGATAGCATCTGTTAGTTACTGATGCTGAAGATAACATGTCTTTAATTGTGATGTTGTTCTTACCTTTCTCCTGTGATCCTTTCTGTCATTGGTATTGTAAAGTGTTAGTTTCATCAGTTATTCTTGAGATTTTCAGTAGTGGTAGATTACCTGAAAAGGAGCAGGTAGCTTCTCCTTGAGTGGCCTGTCAAAAGAGTACACTTTTCTTGCCAGTATTCTAATATTTTTTTTTTTTGTTTGCTTTTTAAATAACAGGGTGATTTTAGTTGCTCGAGTGTGATTTGTGGAGTTCAGGAAGTTTTTGTTAGTAGTTTTCAAGCTTTTATCAGGTGCTAGGAAAACCAACAAAAGGTATTCAGCATGCATTCACTGGGGCTGTGTTTTGGCTAGGCAAGTGAAATGTTACATCCCAAGGTAAAGTTCCTGTTCTGAGATTTGCTAATGTAGATCCATGCATTTTGTTTACTACTTTCTGTGAGGCTTCATGCAAGTACAGAAATCCATGCTAGTGGATTTTGACAAGGAATAAAAGAATCAATGTTTACTTTGCTTGGAAATTGTTGAGATGGTAGAGTTTGGAGTTGAAAATGTCATCTCTGCTGCTTCCCTTGCCCTATGGAAGTAAACTGAAAACCACAGGAAAATGTGGCATATTGAATCTTCAGATTTTTGAGTAATATTTTAGGGTACCTTAAGCTGCGAAATTATACTGTTTAATGAAAACTTTATATAAACTAAAAATTATATTTGTGGGAGAGTGACAAGAGGAATGATAGTTTCAGGATGAGAAAGAAAACTTAATTTAATATCCCTGTCAAGCTTGCACAGCTTTTTTAATGCCAAAAGGACTGAAACAAGGACCTAGAAACACAAGCACGACAAAAATTATAAAATTGGCAACTTTGTTTGATTGTATCTTGCTTTCAGAGGGAAAAATTAAGATTCTCTCTTTTTGCTGTAAATGGAGAAGGCACTTATTAAAAGTAAACCACAAAAATAATGCTTTCTTTGGTAGCCAAGTTATGGCACAATACAAGGGACCTTAAATCCTCAAGAATTGATGCAGCTGGGCCATGGCCATGGCTCTGTAAGTACACAGCTTCTAATGGTGAGGACACAGGGGTGCTGCCCCTGTTGCAGCACCTTCTAACAGTGCTGTCTGTGCCCACCCTCCTCATGGACACAGTTTAATGGCAGCTGCTTGGACAGTTCTCCTTGGACTTTTGTGTGGGATGATGCTGGGAGAGCCTCACTGGGAAGTACCATCACTGCAATGGAGGGACTTTGCAGAGAGCTGGGGTCAGGTATACTGATTTGGGACAGTCTTCCCTGATGGCCAGCTAGCCTGAGTTGAAACCTGGCAGCATCTGAGATTCTTTAGATGTGAAACTTGAGTATGGAAGGGTGTGGCTTTTTAATACTTCACAGATTACTTTTTTCAAAAGCAGGCACGGAAGGTGCTATCCAAGAAACCTGTGCTGAATTTCAGCTGAAGATGAGCAGGATCTGCTGCAGGGGGAAGCTACTCAAAATGTATTCACCCCTTTTTATCTGTTAGTTCACTACTGTGCAGTAAAGTGCTTTTTATGATATCAGGAGGTTAAAATACTTTCAAATTAAAGGGATAACTTTATGCAGATGGTCAAGCAAAATATTTTTCCCAAACTTAATTAAAAAAATTAAACTGTCTTTAGAAACAGAAATAATTTGAGTTTCCCTGTTCCCAAGCTAGCTATGAGAATGTATGATGGTGTTTTAAATTTAGAATTGTAGTACTATAGCTGTAACTGTTTCATCCTTAAATAGATTACTTTCTTTTTGTAACTGATGCAGCCCCTCGAAGCTTGTTAATGTATGGAGTAACTTGGAAGTAGCAATCAGGTGTGTAAAGGTGCTGGCAAATTCCACATGGGCTTACTGTGCATTGACAAAATTTCAGTAAGCAACGTTTTGGTGGAACTCACTCAAGAAGCAGGTTCTTGCTACTTAGGAGTAGTAAAGAGTTACTAGATTTTTGGTATTTCCTTCTCCCTTGAAGGCTCCAATAGGGCAGGCAGCTAGCCAGGCCCCGTTTGAAATAAAACAGTGGAATATTCTAACAACACGACTGAGGCCTTCCCATCTGTAGTGCTGCTCATGGTTTATTCAAAATGATCACAGGAATAAGACTTTGGTAGAGTTTTTCTGAATTAGATGCTGGGCTTTCACTGAATGTCTGACTAGAGTCCCTGCTCTGTGAATTCTGAATCTGCACCTGGAAATGTTTGCTGCAGGTACTGACATCTGCTTTCTGATGGACCTCTAGTGAGACAAGGAATCCAAATAGATGTGTTGAAGTGGCAGTTAGGCAGAGGAAGAATAGGGACTTTCCGGGTGAGCTTTCATAAGAAGTGAATATACTCTAAATATTATCATCGATTTACGCTGTTGCTTGTGACTAAATTTTCTGCAGTATGAGTTGACAAATGCTCATAAAAGCAGATTAATTCTCTGCTCTTGGCAGTTCTAAGAGGTATTTCAGCTTGTCCTGCAGGTCCTCAGACATCATCTGTTGACTGATTACTCTTTTGGACATTTCTGCTGGGTAATTAAGGTGCAAATAGGGGCTGTAGAGATGCTTAGGCTTCAGTCAGTAATGTGTTTGTTTTACGATGGTCAGCCTCCTTGATTTATACCTAGAAATAATTAATTCTTGAACTTTGTGGCATCTCTTGAAATGATTAAGGAGCATAATATGCTCCCTTTGTCAAACCTGGTGGGGAGCAAGGGGGCAGACAATTACCCAGCTAACCAAAGTTCCCAGGTAGTCTGTGGGTCTTTCTGAGGTCTGTAAGACCTCTAGAAAAGGCATATTATGGCTGTCTTTTGGGCAATAGAAGCCTCGTCAATATCACAAAGCATTTACCAAAGGAAGTAGGCCAACCTAGGTATTTGCAGCTCTTACAAAGTACCTGTTTTTTACCGAGTACTGTGCCTTGCCTGAGCTGCATATTAAGAAGTCAGTAGACGATTCAGAAAGAGCTTCCCATTTTAATTTTAGTGCAGAGAGGGAGTGGCTTAAAGAGTGGCTGTGGTATTTTACAATTTCTTGTGTTTTCAAGTCTGCCATTAATTTTGTTTTCTGCACGTCGCCTTTGCAAAACAGGCCTGCTTTGTGGTGTTCACTTTTATTTTGCTTGTACCTACAGAAAAGTATGTATAGATACCTACACATGTAAACACATGTGTATGTGTATGTATGAATATGTATGTAATAGAAAAAGCATGTGCATCTTTGCTGTAGTAACAGGACAAAATGAGCTTTGGTGGCTATTCTTGATCCCCATTCACTCTTACAATTCACTGAAAACATGAAACAAGGCAACGAGACTTGGCCTAACATAGTAGACTTGAGTAGACATCTGGTACTGTCTGCTGCTCATTTCATCAGTGACAATTTTTGGCGTGCTGTTTTAGACCAGTAGTGAACCCACTCTTTCACTGTTGTTACCAAAGAGTATCTTATTTTTAAAATACATAGATCAAGAAATAAAGTTAGCGTGAATTAAATTTGTATCTAAATAAAGATCTGAGTAAAGTCAATGTTAAATAAAGTCTTAAGAGTGGCCTTATCTTTCATATGATTCTGGATAGTTAAGGCTGCAAAATATTGGTATTATTTTTATTGACAGTACAAATTAGGCCTGTTTAAGAACTAGAGAAATAGGTCTGGGTAATGTCTGTACAAACCTCTAAGTGCTGCAGAACTTTTTTCTCCCTTCCAGATACCTCTGTGACTGGACCACTGAGCAGTGAGTAGCAAGAAGTAGCTCCTGGAGATTTACTAACCTAAAAGGATAAGGTGTACCCCATCTGGGAAAAATAAATGTGATTTAGAGTCAGTCTTTCTGCAGGTCCTCCACATATGGCAAATCTGACCAACACTTAATTTGTTAGATGTGTAAAGCAAGGTTGAGGTGTTGCCTGCTGGGATCAGAGCTTTAAACATCACTTTGCTGCCGCTCATGCCCTCACCATTTTGAAGAAATCTTCTCTGTTTAATTCTGACATTAGAGCTTGCAAGGATCGTTTTTGTTTCTTTCATGTCTTTGTGTAGTTGTGGTACCACTGTTTTCCACCTTCAACTGTAGCTTGAAATATATTGGAGCTTCTTAGCCATACCAGAATGATAATTTGCATTTTGTAGCATTTTTGACTTGCTGTAACTGAATGATGTATAGGATTGATGGGAAAAGCTAGGTGACACCTTTGTGACTGAGGTGATTGAGGCAAATAGAAGCTCTGAATCACAGAGAGGTTAGGTATGAATTTAAGGAAGTCTTTTGGCTTCTTTGAAAGGTTTGGAGAACCCATGGTTCCGTATTTTGGGGGTGGGGAGGGGAAGGTGCTGCTGCTGAGATTAAGTTATAGGATGTTAAAGTGCATGGCAGGGTATAAGGAGGCATATTATAAAATGGTGTGGAAGTTGTATGTGTGTGTGATGATTTACACCTGGTACTCACTGTATTAGATTCACCTCTGATCAATAGTGCAAACATTCAAAGCAAAAATATGCAAATAGCAATCTCTAGTCTGTGAAGGAAGGGTAGCAACATGTTCTTCCAGATTCTGGCATTAGTATGGCAGCAAAGTGATTTCCAATAGCCAAAAAAAAAAAAGACAGTCTTGCCTAAGGTGTGTTTCGGTGTCTTTACAATTCAATCACTCAACAGGTAACACAGATGAACACAGTGTAAAAAAAAAAAAAAGGATCTGAGTTTGTTTTAAAGCTAAGGTGTTGATATGAAAAATCACTACCAGTTTTTCACTTTCTTAGGTAGTTGAAATGGCCATTCATTTGAAGAATGAACATTTGATGTTTTCATACAAAATTGTATGCCTAAATTTCTGGAGTGTACCTGTCTGGATGGGGCATGTACAGATAACTGATAGCACATTACAAATATTTATGAAGCTTAGTAAGATTTTTATAGATGTCAGTGCTGTTTTATCAGAATGTTATTTTAACTCATACTTCAGATACCTGTTTAATCTACTGTGGTTCTTTCTTTTGCATGTTATTAGGTAGATGGTTCTCCCATGGCTGAGAGACCTTACCTAAGCCCCCATGGGCTTCATCTAAGCCTACACAGTGGGTTTGTGGCAGATGAGGGATATGGGCCAAGGAAGATCCTTTGGCTTGCCCTGCTGCTGCTTAGCAGTTAATCCATGTCACCTGAGCTGGTGCTTCCCAGGGGGTAGCAACGTTACTCAGAAAAGGTTTGCCCACCCCTGAAGAGGAACAGGCAGCTGCACAGTAACACAGCCATGTCTCCTCCCAAGCACATTTAAGGAGAGAACTTGATTTTGGCCTTGACGTGAGCTGGAAGTGGGAAACTTTTATCTAGGGCATGCTAAGGAACATCAACAGGGAATATTGTGAGCAAGGACCGTGGCATAGTCCAGATGCTGAACCCGCAGTGGATTCTTGTAAGTGCTTGTGTTCTTCAAGAGGTAAAAAGTCTTGTCTTGCCCTGGTAGCTGGGACTACAAAATCTGGTGAGGCTGCAGGAATTGTTTGTGGCCACTAGATGACTCCTTCAGCCTGCTGGTGGATAAACTCAGAGCTGAAAAAAAGCCTGAAGAGCTGGTGCAGGAAGGAGGGGCTGTTCTGGGTCTGTTCTGAGAGAGGTGCAGCAAAATAAACGGGTTATGTATCTCCCAACTGATGGAAGTGTGTTAACGTGTATTTTAGTTTGAGTTGAAATCGTTCAGGGTAATAAAACTCTATGGATTGCTTATTTGGGATGTTTGTTAATAAGTTCGTATTTTCAAAACTAAGGTCCTAACCTCCTGAGGTCGGGCTGGATTCACTGAAGCAGTGAACACATGAAGAAGCTAATTTTACAAGCTGTACTACTTTTTGACTAGACTGCAAGTGACACCTGTGTTTGTGAGGTGCTCTGGCTCTTTACAAGCTTTCATGAAAAGAAAACTCACTGAACACTCCACCCCAACCAGCAGCAGCATAGTGCTATCGTTGCCTCTTCTTTGCGTCTTGTAGATGGGCAAGACAAATCCTGTGGGGCTGAGAAAAATGTAAACAGACTCTACTGAAGTTAAGGCCTAGACCAAATTCCCACAAACTCACTGCAAATTTCATTGCATATGTTGAGGGTCCACTCGCCTTATGGTGCTCAGGATTAAATAATCTTCTGTCATTTAGAGAGAGTGCGGCTAATGCTTTAGTTTCATAAGCATGTATCTGCCAATATCTGTACTGAGTGTGTAGTCCCTTTATCAAGGTAGTTAGGTGATGAGGTGGTTCTGATGTTGGTCCATGTGTTTCCTCACATCTGTTTTTATTTCTGAGATATAATGAATCACTAGTTGCCATTAAATGTGACTAATTCCTGGTATAAAGTATGTGTTGGATAAAACAATAGTGCCTATGGCTGATTTTTTTAAATTCAAAACTGTTTCTGAAAGCGAAGAATTTTACAGCAATAAGATTTGGCCCAGATCTATGGCTTGATCTGTAAAGATTTTATATTATTCTTTGAAGCTGTGAAGTCTGAGTGCTTCAGTCTTTGTGGTAAGCATATTACTAATCTTGTTTTTAAACTGAATGCGCAGTAAGAGTGTCATGTTTAGAAGTTTTCTTCAGCTAAAGTTTTTTCTCTCTTAAATACATAAGACCTGTTGGTAAGTCCAAAACTTCTACGGAATTACCTTCCAAAATGCAATTCTGGATTGAATCTTTGCAAACCAGGACTAGAATTTTCTTGGCCCAAACCATATCTCTTTTGGGGGTTATGTTTACCCAGTGGTGTATTGGGATTTAGTTCTTTGGATGCTTCACAAAGGCATGGTATAGAAGCAGCTGTTGTATGAGATTTTCAGTTACTTTCTATTTATGCATGTAGGATATATATGTAATACAGTTCTTTGTATGAATATATGCAAGCATCCCTTGTCTCTTACTTTCCAAGTACGCATACCTTGACGCATACACACAGGCATCCTTCCCTTCCTTCTTACCTTGTTTTCTGCCTCAAGACCCTGTTTTTGAGAATGTGTTTAAAAGCTGTGACACAGCAATTTTGTACTGGTCTAAAGAGAAAGCACATAACCTGTAATTTAGACTAATAATCTGTAAATAAACTATGACAGAATTGGTGAGGAGAAATGCTGAAAAAAGAAACTGGGATTTGGCATTTGCTTAAATCGTTTCCATCTGTCTTGTTGCTGTGTCATTATTTTATTACACTAAGTGTTCTGTTTAACTTACTTTCTGAGATTGTTATGTTTTTATCTGTTTACTTAAAAGCTGTAGTTCTGAGGAGATGCCTTGCATGGTTTAATTGAAAGGCCAAGAAGAAAGATTCAGGGGCAGGGCCAGTAGCAAAGCTAATGGCCATCTACTTAAACTTACTTGGTTTGGGTATGTTCGGTGTGTTGATACCTCATGTGCTGCAAGAGAAATAATACTGTTAAGATTAGGCTGATAAAATGTAAAGAAAAAAAAATAAAGCAAAAAATACCTAATCCTGTAGTTCCCATTAGATTCTCACTATGAAAAGTGTTTTATTGTTGGATTTATGCTTTTTCTGCTGCTGTCAGTGGTGGCTGTAGATATGAATAGCAGGCAGCATGTGTAGCATGGATCAAAGTGAGGTGAATGAGCTGAATTGGAAATTTACCGTGCTTGAGCTGAGCTGGCAGTGGAAATGACATGAGCGGCTTAATTTTATTTAGAGCTGTGTAAAGGAAGAGGCGTTCATGTGTGTGCATGTGTGCGGGTCGTATCTCCCTCAGTCTCTGCCGTGTCCCTCTTCTCTTTCTCCTGGGCCCCAAGTGACGTGCTGGGACGTACAGGTTATCAGTTCTGAGTGCATCTGGCATTTCAGGGATTAGCTGGGCTGCTGCAGCAGTTGGGAGCACAAGGGATGGTGGCATAGTTTATGTTCAGCTTCCTGTCTGAAGTGGCTGAGCTGAGTCAGGCAGCAGGGAAAAGGCTGAGCAAGGCACTGTTTTCCTGCAGACTGCTGGTGTGCTTGCCTGCCTGCCTGCCCTGTTCACTGACTGTGATCTGGTGATGGAATGGCCAGTCCCTTTGATATTTATTTGTGCCAGCCCTTAGCATAGTCAGTGTTCAGAATGGTTAATAGGCATACTTCATAATGTTATGTCTTGTAGAAAGACCCTGGGAAGGGAGTAATGAGAATGGTCAGAGACAGATAATGAACATTGCACTGTGTTTGTTTAGGAAGGAAAAAAAAAAGAAACCTAAATTCAAAACAAGCTCTCTCAGAGTCTGAGAAACTTCTGAATTAAGAGAATTTTGTTTGAGGCAAGGTCATATGACAAGTAAGTTAAGCAAGTTACCACATTTTGGGTTAAGGATGAAGGCTTCAGATATTTCTTATCCACTCGTATTATCACCTCAAAATACAAGCATATGATCATGGAGCAAGATTTAACTAGGAACTTGAAATCCTGTTGAGGACTGTTTGCAGGAATTTTGTCTTTTTCATTCATGCATTCAATTACATAACTGTAAACAGAATGTGTCTTAAAACAAGAGCTCCTAAAACTTTTAATTTGTTCTGCAAAACCCTGAGATATCTTCATATACAAACATTGTCTTTTGTAAAGGTTTTTACCTGTATTACCATTGTCTGAAGCACAGGGAACATTGCACCAGTGCTGTCATAAAGTTTCTGTCACCTGGAGTCTTTCCCAGCATCAGTTTTAGAAGTCAGGTTTCATTTCCTAGTGACAATATTGACACAGTTGTGATTTGGGTGTATTTAGTGCTCACTCTGAAGAGGATATATTCTTTGATGTGCATCCAGAAAATTGTTTTGTTGTGGGTGGGATTTCTATTGTACATGGGCACCAGGGTTCCCTCTAGGATTAGATTTCCTCATCCTCCCAAAGCTGCTTTGAGAAGAATGCTTTTTGTACTGCTGAGAATTGGATTTGGCGTCAAAGCCTGTTCAGTGCATTGTGTACCAACTGCATAGGGCACCCGACGGTGCACAAGTATCCTTCCCAGCCATGGTCACCAAACTCCTGCCATCTCCTTTACCCTTCCTCTTGGAACAGGAAACACGTGGGAAAAGTCTGCTGAAATTATTAAATTGCAGTTGTTAGTATTAATAGCTCATTTTCAGATACTATTGCTAATTTCACTGGTTGTTTGGGAATCCTCTGAAGTCAGTCATAATCTCAGTCTGTCTCTTTTCCAGCATTGTATTTCCAGGTAATGTGCAACTGAACGGTCTATTTATGCATTTGTGCCAATGCATCATGCTGGTGAGATGACACATAATTTTTTGCATGTGAATTAAGGAGGGGATAAAGAATCTGTGTTTATTTAGTAAGGCTTGGTTCCCTAACTTGAGTTGTCGCAGAAACTCCACATGAGGTGGTACTAGAGACATAAAAGTAACACCTCACAATGGCCAAGCCTTCTAGAGCAGCTGAAAGTTGTAGATCAAGTCTCCAAAGAGATGGACTGTCCGTGTCAGAGCTTTTATAGCCTGAGATGGGCAGATCCTGTGTGGAAGTTGGATGCTGATGATAACTAGCTGAAACTTATTCTGGATTTCTGAAGTGTTACTGTTTCTCCCTCTCAGTTGTAAAGAAGCAGCAAACCAGACTTCTAATACAGTGCTAGATATTTATTTGTTTATAATAGCCATTACATCCAGGTGATTGATGGGCTGTCTCTGTTTATCTTATATTTCTGCATCAAGCACTTGCTTTAATTTGGTAGAGATCTGTAGCACTTCTGTTTGTGGTAGACTACAGAGCAGCATCCATAAATGTGACTACAGAAACCTGTTAGGTGCTATTAATTACCAATTTTTAAAGAAACCTAACCCAAACTCTGAAAGAACCCAGCACCACAAAACCAACCCCTCCCCCCAAAAAAATCCCCCCCAAACAGCCAACAATTGAATATGCTTAATTTTGTGTATACAGCAATTTTCCAATCATCCTTGATGTTCTGCTGCTATCTGTACTTTTAGAATTGG
Organism: Certhia americana; assembly: GCA_018697195.1. NCBI lineage: Eukaryota > Metazoa > Chordata > Aves > Passeriformes > Certhiidae > Certhia > Certhia americana. The sequence goes on along the minus strand of CM031857.1, from coordinate 17,891,176 downwards.
TAAAAAATATTTAATAGTGTTCTTTACATTGTATTGTTGTATTATTTTTTCACAACTGAATATTACTGCAAGTGCTTTAAAATATGGTAACAATACATTTATTTTTATGTAAGAAGCAACTAAATTACATTTATACTAAGTTGGATACTCAAAGTATGCTCTCATTTTGTCTGATAGATATGTGCATACACAGATCAGACGCAGTAAGGAAATCCAGGTGGAAGCCTGAAGAATTGTCTTGCCACTTTTTCCTGTGTAGGTGCAGGCACAAGGACTGAAACTGGGGTTTGGAGTAAATGGGCAGTCCCACATCCAATTATTTCACTTCCTGATAAAATTTTATAAAAAATTGTCATTTTATTTTAAAATGTTTAAATAATAACAAGATATTTGTGTCTTTTCTTCCCACCCCCACAAAAACTGTTTTAGTTGAGCATTCTGATAAGGTCTGTAACTCCATGATTACATAGCATTGAGGAATGAAGGAAAATATGCTGTTCAGCAAATACAGTCTACAAATACAAGTTAATGGTTAACTGCATTTAAGTCTGGAAATTATTGTATATTAAATAGTTAATTATGAGATGACACAAGTGTGTTTTAGGGAAAGGATTTGGGTATTACTACCTCATTTTAGGACAGAAATATCATTGTTCACTACAGAAATCACCAAAGAACCTTCACGGCCCGCCTGGTCATAATGTGCAGGCTTGTATTCTTCAGTGAGCACTTCTAAAGAAAAGTTAATCAATTTCCATTTGAGCTGCAGTGATAACAACTTGCCCAGCTGTGCTGTTTGCTACCTGTGATTTGCCCCATAGAACAAAGGTAGTTCCTTCTGATGGATTTTTGGAACCACTTTGAAACTTATCCCTGTTAGAGTTGCCTTTAGGCAACTCCTAGCATGCTATGTTTTGGCTTCTGCATATCTATCTTCTAGCTGTACACCAAAATGTGATACTTAATAGTGTGTTGTGCTCCCCTCTGACTTTACTCCTCTGGAGCAGCCTCTTATAGCCAGTTTTTCCTTACTTTCTGCCCTTAATCAGAGGCTGTGTCAGGGAAAAAAAGTTTTGCTTTCCAGATAATTTTTTTTCTCAAGACAAAATTAATTTTTTCTTCATCCCATGGCATTTATCCTTTTTATGAAATTACTACTAATAATACTTATTATTTTTGGCTTGCACCTTTTGCTGGAAGTCAGATTCTAAAAAAATAGTCAGCTTGTATGACAAGGGACTTCTATGTGCAGTCCATCTCACCAAAGTTTTGCAAGGTCTGCAGGAGTGCTGCAGCAAGTTGGAGCTCAAAGGTCACAGCTCTTAAGTCTTGATCTTGAGAATATTTACATGTAGGCATAACTTCTCCACTAAAGCTCCCTTCTGTTGACCTCAGGACTGACTTGTGTATTTGAAATGGAGCCCAAGTATTAACACTTGCAAGTTGATGACAGCAGGAAGCAGGTAGGCAGAGTGTAAATAAATGCACAGCTGCAAAGGGTGGCCTTCTCTATCCTTCCCCCAGGCTGTCAGCTGCCCATCCCAGTGGTCTGACTACTGTCCAGGTACTGCTCCAGAGGATGGGAATCTTCTGGGGCTCAACTGGCATATTCAACTGTTCATGCAGACATCACAGGTACTCTGGTCCTTCTTGCATGCTTGCAGGAACTGAAGGACAGATTTTAGGAAACAGCATCCATTCCTAAGTAGCTTGACTCTATTTCAGAGTAAAAGCAACTTTTCTGAAGCTCTTAATAAAAAAGCTACAATTACTGGAATCATTGTCAGGGTCATGACCAGCTGCTGCATCCATCTCCCAAGTCAGTCATGATTACCCTGTTTTCTTTAATACGCTGGGGATGCTCATGGTGTTGGAACTCATGCTGAGGAATAGATGCAGGGCTGATGGATGATAGTGGTTGAGTTGGTCTGTGCGTGATGTTGATGGAGATGGAAACAACGCTGTGCTTCAGCTTTTCCAGGGTGGCTTCGGTTTTCTGTCAGCATTCCAGTTAATAATGTTGTTTAAAAACCAGTTCTGTGATATCTGTAAATGCCTTTTATGATGTGGGGAGAAAGTGCCCACTTTCTTACAGGTGCTTTCAGTTACCATGTATTAATATAAATACTGGCATCTCTGAGTGATTGCACAAAGCAAGTAGGCACCTAAGACACCAACACTGCCTAAAAAAATGTGGATGTTTTTCATCCTTTATAAGTTTGATTTGTTTTCAAGTGGTTTGTAACTGGCTGCCCATTGTTACAGGGCAACTAATTTTGAGTACCTAAGCAATGAATTTTTGCATCATAAACAGCTATTTCTGCAGTGAATTTAAAGCTGATTTCTGCTGTATAGTACAGAAACAAATATATGACTTGGTGCTGGGGAATAATAATCCCTACCTAACACCTAATGCTCCTTATTGTACTGCATTACTATGACTCTTCACAGGGTAGTTAATGGGTGGTGTTTCCTGTTTTTCAGAAAGCTGGAATAGGATGTATGTCCTGGGTTGCCAACTAGATAGATAATGGAGTAGAACCTTTTCAGCACTTCCAGTGCTGTATTCAGTCTTCCATGGCCTCTCAGTTTTTATAGGAAAGGTAAAGGTGTCCTGCAGCACCAAACATAACAAACTTCCCTAATTAAGATCCAGAATTTGGGAAAGACTGTAAAGTGGTGCCTGTTGATAGTTACACTTCCTTAAAGATTCCTGTGTTAGGAAGATTTTCCTCATATAAGAATATTTTCCTCTTTATTAATGAGTGGGCATTGTCACTAAACAGCATTCAAACAGATCTGTTTTCGTACATCTAAATGGGAAAAGCTTTTGGGAAAGCCATGAGGCCCTTTGTAGGCATATGGGCTGTCTGTCTTCTTGCCAGCAAACTGCTACCTGATCCACAGTAAGATGATGCTCCCATCCCAGCATGCTTCCTTGTTGTTGCACCCAAATTTATGTGAGGGTTGCCTTGAAAGTTGAGCTTTTACCTCTTCTGCATAATTTCCATTACCCTGAAGAAGGATAGGAATGTAAATGTACTGAAGGAATACTCTGATCAAAATTATCAAATATCCCAAAGCATCACAAATCTACGCATTTATAGTAAGTTTATGTAATCTGTAAAACTTGGTACCGTGGTATAGTTTTAATGCTATATTCCTGAGATGAAACAACAAAATCAACTAGGATTATTTTTACTTGAAACCAGCTCTTGTAAGTCTAGTTTTAAATGCATTTTTGTGGACTAGCAATCATACCTAGTATATCTTTAATTTCTTGAATTTAAATGCAGTGCTTCCCATTTTGAAACAAAATCGGACTGAAGAAGTGGTTGTGAAGAAGGCAGCCTCACTGTGAGAGTCCCTGTGCTCCTTCCAATCAGTTTGAAAGAGAAATCTCACTCAAGTGGTGTTTTTCAGTAAGACCATTGACTCTGCCAGAGCAGATACACTGAAAATGTATATGGATACAAATGCATTAAATACCTTTGGAGGATTGTTTTCTTGTCATTCACGTTGATTGTAACCTTTCTGTATATGGGTTAATCCTGCTGCTCTTGGTGTGGAAGGCTTTAATGAGGAAAGCCTGATAGAGGATATGCATGCAGTCTTCTAAAATGCATACAACAATGGGGGTAAACGTAGACCTTCTGAAAAACTAGTCTTTTTTGCACTAACTAGAAAAATATTTTTTCTGCCTTTTGTTTGTACATATTTCTGTGCTTTTCCAGATTCTCAGACTGCCTAGGGTGTAAGTTTTTTGCATTTTTTTTTTACTTTAGGACTTCTGTTGGGAGTCAGTCAAATAAAAGTTGAAGATAACTTGATAGAAAAACAGTTCTGAGATTTTTTTTTTTTTTTTGGTGCAGTAAAGAAGAGACTGCAAAGTTGTTGACTGATAGTGGAACAGCATGTTTGGGGGTAAAATAATTACTTAATGCTAAATTGAAGGTGTGTATACATAGATTTTTTTTATATCTGGTGCCTATTATTTAGATTACCTTTTATAATTTGGTTAATCACAAGGTGTGAAAATAGATGTAGCCACTCTACTTGATTTTAGAAGTTGACAGGTGCAATTTAGAATAACTACTTTAGTGTTGAATGTTCTGCTGTGCTATGGTTTTTGGGGTGGAGGTTTTCTGGTTTGATGTTATGGATGTTTGCTTTTTGCTTCAGTATTTTGTTCAGAGAAATTTCAATTTTTTTTATGTTTTTTTCCTTCTTTCCCTCATGCATCATCATTCAGTATCTAGTTGTGTTCCTTAGGATTAAGAAGAATTAATAGTCATTTTTCTCTTCACTGTACTGTTTTCCAGTCTCTTGTAAAAGAGCTTTAATTTTTTAAAACTAAAATCTGTCAGATGATTTAAAAACAATGGAGGAGATTTTATCATTTTATTTCTTTCTTTCTGTTATGAGAGCCTATTCATTTCCCGTTTATTTTTGGCATTAAAAGAAAATCGGATCAAGATGAGGATCCCATTGAGCTGAACATGGCAAACCTCAAAAGATGTATTGTGCTTCCAAGCACTAACCACCTGTAATCACAGTTACTTTAGGCCATTAAATGCTGTGGTTATAGTTCCAGACATAGGAATGCTGCAGTGGTTTTGGACACCTGTCTGTCCATTCCACCAAAACGCTTATGCAAGACTAGACAAGTGGCTTGAAGGTGGCTGGTGTGTGGAGTAACTACAGTAGCATATTGGTGGGAAGTGGAAGAGAATGCTCAGGAATTCCTGGCAAAAATCAGGTTAAAAAAAAAAAAAAAAAAAAGATTTGGCTGCAGGCTGGTTATAGGGTTTCCGTGACAAATCTGCTGAATGCAAAAGTTAGAAGAATGATAGGAATGCACATTGTTTGTCCTGCACAATTCAGCTCGGAGGAGCAGAATTAATTGCGTTCTTCCTATGGTTTTACCGTGCTTGATAAAGTTAATTTTAGGGCTGATTCTGCCTTGTCTGGCAGCTCTGCTATCCTGTTGGGCTGAGTGTGGGAGAAATGGGTCACACGCACAGAAACTGGTCTTGCAGACAAAACCTGGTGGGCAGCTTTGGTGACGCAGAGCTGAGGCTGCGATCTGTTTATTATCCGCTTGTTGTTCCGCTGGCTTGGCCGCAGGAATAGGACTGGGAACTAATAGAACTCCTTCTGTCACCAAACAGAGCGCTGACAGGGAGCCTGTCTGCTGAGTCAGGAAATGTCAGGTTTGCATCACTACTCTAGGAGTGCCTGTTGAGGGAAAGGATATTTACTCCTAATGCGATTTTGTGTGCATACGCTTTCTTCATATTTATTAGTAAATAGCAGGTTGGTGGTGCAGAATTTTTCATTTGGACCAATTCACTTAGCGTATGTAGTTAAATAAATCCAGGTGAAATTTTGAAATGGTTCAGAATAATAAAAGGGTACATGGGAGTCCATGCTGGAGTTAAAACGCTTCTCATTGCTACTATTTGCAGAATTTGAGACATCAGTGTATTGGTTTATTTTTATATATATTTTTAATATCGTGTAGGTTGCTGTTGCAAATAAAAAGACTGGAAATTTTAACAAGAAAATGTGTCTTTTGATTTATAAAGTAGCAGTATAAAAGATTTCACAGAAAGCATACATTTCCTTTTTTTTTGTGGTCTCTTGTTTGTTCAGGTTATACATTTATACATATAAAAGATCATTAAGATTTTTTATCTTGCATATTAAATAGGAAGAGAATTTCCCCTCCAGGTGCTCAGTTTATAGAAGTAAAATCTGATCCCTTTCCAATGTTTTTTCCTCTTTGTATCTTCATGGTTCTTTCAAACTTTGGCCATTGTCCTGAGCTGTAAGGGACCCACAATGGTCATTAAGTCCAACACCAAAGGGAATGGCTCTCTTCTGTGGCTCTGTTATGCTGATCATACATACAGACTTGTGCAGTGTCAACCATAATAGTCCTGCATCCTGGGAGCAGCTCCATAGGCTGGCTTGGGGAAGTTTGGCAGGGCAAAGAGGCTGGGCCCAGGAGTTCAGAGTAGTCTGAGAGAGCCCAGGAATACACATAGGGAAATATGAGTAGTTTTTCAATTTCCTTTTCATAGCTGTGTTTGTAAACATGTCCAAGCTGTATCAACCTGCAAGTGAAAGTAACTTCTGCTTATATGGATAATATTAAGAATTAGTATGCCTTATGCAAAGCTTTGTCTTAAAGAGAAATTGTGTTTCATGGGAGAATTAACCAGTGAAACTCAAGGCTTTTCTTTTGAAATTCATTAGTTAGGAATTTGGCAGCTTTTTTTACTACTGATCATGTTCTCCCCAAAGGGAGAAACTGTGGAGGAGGAAGATTTCTTTTGAAACTCAGGATAAACCCACTTTCTTCTAAGTCCTTTCTCACTCTCTTTCTTGATGTCATGTAAAGCAGGGAGCAACAACTTATCCTAATTCTGGTAGATTCATGATCAAGTCAGTGGGTGTGCAGATGTGTTGCTATGCCTGTTACTTTCCTTTTTTTTGTCTTTTTTTTTCTTTTTCACCCCTCACCCTCTTAGATTTAAAGTTTCTTTGGAGTTACCAGGCAAGATTTGGGATACATTGACGGGGAGGGGGGTGATGGTGAAGAGCATTTCACTTTCCTCACTTACATACTCTCTGTTTGATTTTCAGACAGTCTGTGTGGATAAATCCCTCAGATTTTATGGGGAACTGCATTTACTGGTTTGTGTAATTCTGAGTTATACCCAATATCATCAAATATACAGTGCTGAATCAAAATAGTTCTCAGATCTCTGACTTCTTTGAGAACCTTTTCCAACTGGAGGTTGGTTTCTGTGTCAGATATTCTTTTTAAGCTGTGACATGCTTCAGTCAAGGATTTTGTTGCTTGAGTATTTGGAGAAGACCATATGTGAAATATAGAAAGTTTTGGTATTGTACAACTGTCTCCTGAAAAAAGCTTTTTCTTGGGGGAGAATGCTTGATGCACCAGTGGCTCTTAGTGAGCCAGTAAATGGATCTGAGCCTCTGCTGTGACTGTTGTGAGCTGCAGGGATACATACCTGCAGGTCTGCTTGCAGTTCCCACATGTTGGATGGCATTTCTCAAACTTGATCTACTTTGAAGCATAGCAGGCTTGGTCATTGCTTTTGTGCTGAGCAAACAGGTGAGGAGCATCCTGATGAGCCTTGGGTGTGGCCATTCAGTTCACAGTTACTTGTGTCTCCATGGCACTTTTGCTTCCCCTGAAGAGGGTGCCTGTTTGGGGCCTGGGGACTCCTGCACCCTTGGCTCCAGCCGTGAGCAGGCTTCTCTGGCTTGCAGAGTTTCCAGACTGTATTGTCTTCTCACCAGGAATAATCATCTCTTTGCTAGAGATTGGAGAATGCCTCAAAATCTTGAAATACTTCCCCTCTTATTAATACTGGGTTTAGCAGCAGTTGCCATTCATCCAAGTTTCCTGATGGGGGGAAGAAGGTGGGCAAATTTCACTCCTGTCAACCCAGAGGTAATGTTTTTGGAGCTCAGGCACTAGAGAGGTCATCAATAACGTGGGTCAGATCCTCTAGGTACTGTGAATCAGTGTAGTCAGCTGGAGAAAGAGGCCTTATTGGGGTTGTGACCTGTGACTTAAAATAGGTAACAAGACTCAAGAGTGTGCTGGTTAGTTATGGCATGTAATACTGTCTCTCTGCTAAGGAAGGTGCCTGCTTCCCCATTTTCCTCCAACTCAGGCTTGTAACTTGTATCTTAATACTGCCTTAAATTAAGCCTCAGGCTATCCAGTATTGTGCCATTCTCCTTTAAGCATAACTTGAGGTGTACAGAGCACACACAGAACTCCAGATAATCCTTGTTTGCTTTCGACTCTGGGCAACAACTTTGTTAAATTAGGAGGAATTGGATCACCGGTATCGGACCACTCACTGTCTGAGCCTTTTAACAGTGTGTTCAGTTGTGAACAAATGGGTTTTATAATGTGTCACTGATCTGCAACCCTAAGCTGTCTGTTTCTACGGCAGTTGGCAGCCTAGTGCAGTCAATTAGCAGGTGCTGCTGTGTCCCCCTTTGTGTCATCATGACAGATGCATTAAGAGCTAGCTGTTGTGTTAGGTACGTGGCCAGGTGTGTGGTAGGACACACCGTGCAGAGTTTTCACATGTGGAGAAATTTCAGTGCTGTCGGGAATGTGGACACCGGGTAGGTGTTACCGTGTGAACACCAGTCTGGGGCTCCCATGGGATAGACCTTGCAGCAGATCACTGGATAAAGAGGTTTTGTTGGTTGGGTATCCGCAGCTTCAGCTGGGAGTACTATTGTCCCAGTTGTGAGGTACAGAGAGTAGATTCCATAAATACCCTTTCTTTGAATTTTGTCCATTCAAATCTCCTATCATTTGACTTTCATAAGGTAAAAATGGGCTTGACCTGGCTTTTGCTATAGGCCAAAGTGTGCATGTATAGTCAGTTGCACAGCTCAGCTGCTCAAATTACAGTAACTTAGTCCTGTTTCTAAGCTCATAAATCCTTTTAACCTAAATCAAAGTAGTGAACTCTCTAAGTAATTTGTCTTACAAGGCTTCAGCTTTGTGGATTCTTTCATCAGAAATCAGTCTGGGGTTTGTGACACACTGACAGTCACATGTCCAGGATGTAAATTCCAACATTTGGTAGAGCTGTATTCCCCGGGCATCATCTGAGCTTTGTGGTGTTGAGGAACAAGCCTAAGCTGTCTGAGAGTAAACAAGTCTGCCTCAAATAAGAACTGAAAACATCTGAGTTAATTTTAGTTAACTGTTACCGTGTAAATAAGGGCTTTTTGTTGTATATGCAAGATAACTTCCATAGCCTAAAAAGTAGGAAATTTCAAATTCTCTTTGCTGATGTGAATTTCTGTAATGGCCTTTGAAAAGTTATGTGACACAGGTAATCTGGAGAAAGCAAAATGTTAAATACCAAACACTCACTGGGTGATGTAATTGCTTTCTAATCTGATATAGAGCTTGCATATAGTGCATCTTGAAACTGAGCTCTAGCAGGCTCTGGCATAAGTGGTCTTCTGAGATGTATCTTGCTAGGATTTAATGTCATAAAGCAATTCATAATTCAGAAGAGTCTCTCTCTCCAAGGGTAAAATTCCTCTCTCCTGGTTCATGTAAATATGTGTATACAGTAAAATAAGCAAGTTTGATAGAGGTGCAAGATGCAAAAGTTGTACATGCTAAACTGTATCCCAGCTGTTTCAATTTAGTAATTTCACTGTATGTATCAACAGAGTAGAAGGTATGATTACTGGCAGATTATGTATTTTATAATTTCTCCAGTGAGACTGTTTTCAAACACACTGCGTTTCAGTATGCTTTTGTTGTGCAAAGGAATAAGAACTGCATTAGAATTTTTTCAGATAGCAGTTAAAAAACAAGCAAAGTCAGTCTGTCTTCACTAAACACCCATTCAAAATGATAACAATGGATACAGGATGCTCAGTTAGAGTCGACAGAATATGAAATTACAAACCTCAATATTTATTTTATTTATCCTGATTTACCTATTTTATTTATCTTTGGCTTTGCTGGGGACTCCTTGTTGTAAAAAGCTGCTCCAGAATAAAGTCATAGATTGGTTCAGTAGAGGTTTTCAAGCATTATATAAGCTGTCAGTTTACTTTCATTCTGGATCTTTCTCCTTCTACAAGATTTCATTTCCATAACCTGGTATGGAAATGGTATAGGAATTGCAGGTCATTATCTACATTGTGAAGGGTATTTTTCCGTGGAGCAGGAAAGGGAACCAAACCAGGGAAGGCACAATCTCAAATTGTCTGAGGTTGAATAAGAAACCCCTTTGAATACAGTGGTGTCAGTAGTTCAGTAATGGTCTGTACTCCTACCTCTCATGCATGCTTAAATTAGCCTTGAGTCTAAGCTTAGTGTAACCTTTTATATTTGTATGTGGTTTCTCTGGTATCATAATAGAGACTTTTGGGCTTCCTTAGCAAAACAAGACCGAAAGGTAGAAAAGAAAGTAACCTGTGAATTTTGTTTGGTTTGATTGCTTCTCTTCTGACAGATGGCTTTGTGGGTCTGGGTTTTTGTATATGATGATTACTGCACACAGCTTGTTTATAATCTTGTCATTTGAGGATACTGTTGTCTTTTAACGAATGTCTAGGAAAATACCTAATTACTTAAAAGCACAGCCTTTGTAATAAGGAAATGTTTTCTTATGCATTACACTGCTTTCTAAAGATGTCTCTGTAGTTGAACACATTAAATTCAAGTCTATAATACTCTGTAGCACAAAGACCTAACAAGATCTTGGGACTTCAGGAGACAGCCCCTGGAGTTATGCCTGGAGTCATCCTGAGTACTTGCAGATATGAGTATACTTGGTGTGCTGATAACTGCATAGTAATAACTGGTGCAGCTTTTATTACAAAAAAGGTGATCTCCAAGGTGTGTTGTTCAATATATCTGCTGTCACATCCCCCCTCTGCACAAGACACTCTTATCAATCTCAGAGCAAACATCTAAATAATAACTGGAAGGGGTTAGTCTTCCAGTAGGGCCTTTTTTCATTTGGGGTATTGGGGTTGGGTTTGGAATTTTTTTGCTTATTTATTATGCGGCTTCTTTCCTGATGGTTTTAGGCTGCTTTGGAGTCAGTTCACCACTCTTGCAGGTGTGAGTCTTGCAGATGGGGAGGTGTGCAGAAGCCCTAGCTTTAAGCCCTTGTACAAAAGGCTGGCAATGCACTGAGAGTGGGCTTTGTGGAGCAGGTGGGGCCATGTATGGCCAGCCCCAAGCTTGGCATTGCTCTGGAAGCTGCTGAGGCTGTTTCAAGTGAAGTCTCTGCTGACTTTGGTGATGTAGGAAGAGTTGTGTAGTGAGGAAAGGAATCTGCAGCATAAAAACCCCAGTGCTTCGAGGTTGATGCTGTAGCTGGAAGCAATTGTCAGCCCTGCTGCACAAATGTCCCTCTTGGACATTGGAGGTTTCGGAAGGGAAGGACCCAGGATGCTGTTCAGCTGTCATGGTGTCTTTAACAGCGTGTTTTGCCCAGTGGTAGCTGCAGGCAGGGATGTGGGTGACAAAGCCACTCACCTGCCATGGTGGGGTAGTGTGATTGAAGGAATGCTGAGATGGCAGCTGCTATATTGACTGGGGTTTTCAAAGAAAGCTGTGTTCATGAGGACACAGCAGGAAAAAGGAGACTTGGCAGTTGCTTGTTTGGGTGCATTGTGAGGTGTTCATTATTCTTTATTCATCCACACTGTATTCATCTACACTGGTTGGTCAGTGTCATGTGCATCTGGCTTCTGCTCCCCTCTGCTCCAGGTGGTGGGTGAATATTCTGAGCAAGGCAAAGTTTCAGGGAGGGTTGATGGGCAAGTAGTTTTCTTCTGCAACAACTGAGTTCGCTGCAGGAAAGTGAAAAGGTGGAACGCGGGCGTTACTGTTCTGCTCTGTTGTTTAAATATCTGCTGTGGTTCCTAATGTAAACAGAAAAGGGAGTCTGGTCAGCTTTCAAGAAAAACTAAAAGCAGATTTGCCATGTTTGAGTAAACCAAATTTACAGCAAATAGGAACTATCCTGTGATCTGTGACTTCATTTTATCATTTACAATTACTTGAACATGATCAATTCCTGAATTGAAAACTGACTGTGCAGTCAGTTAATCGTTATTAAAAAGATAAACCTCAATGACATTGCTGTATCCCTCAACAGGAAAAAATGGAAAATTCTCCTCTACTAAGGGATTAATTCCTTAAATGTAGAGGAAGGGATTTCATCAGCAATTATTCTCTTTATATGAATAGTTTTGTATTGATAGTTTCATTTCAGTAAACTATATTTTGACTTGTCTGTGGGCACAGCTGCCACTTCTCCTGTAGCAGAGCAGCTGGATGTAAAACCTTGAGTTTATGACCTGACATGTATACATAGTTAGATGTAGATATATCTTGTCTAAACCTGTATCCATATTTCCATCTAGGAATATCTGCATAAGCATAATAATACGGTTTGTAACGCTCATTAAAAGTTTGGAGGCATTCACAGGTACTCAATTCTATATGTGTTAAACAATCAGCAAAGATTCCCAGTGTTGATCAAAAGAACTGAGAAAAGCAATATTTCTATCTTTGTTTCTCTGTGGTTATAAAGATAGGAAGATAAAACCCATAAAGCCTACCTGTAATCTTAACTATCCAATCTTGTTTGAGGTGTGGCTTACTTGTGAAGTGGCTTTTTTATGTTGGCTGGAGGTTTATTATTTTGGTTTTTCTCTGCTGGAGAGCTACAGGAGCAGTTTACACCACCCAGCTGGAGCCAGACTGTTGTAGTTTTTTTCATGAAGCCACTTCTGCTTTGACTGTTGGTTAAGCAATGTGAGTTTTAAATAGGTGATAATACAGGCAAAATGAGAACCCAAAGTTTAAATAATCCATTTTACTAAGAGAACTTCTCCTTTCAGTTTTTATGGGCCTCTGGTACTTTCTTGGTGGTTCTCCAGAAAATTTTGCCAAAAGGAGATCTAATGAAACAGTACAGGCCAATATCCTCTACTTGTGGCAACATTGTTTTTGACTACAGCTCTTCCAGTTTACAGTTTTACTCGCTATTTTTGAGGTGTATGAGGCATTATTGAAAGCGTATAGCTGACAACAACAAACCCCAAAATTAAAAGGCAAATGTTTTCCACTTTTCATATTCACTCACTTATTTTCATATGTGCTCAAAGAGCTGAATCACAGACCATGGGACTTGGCAGCGGATGGAACCTGTGTTTTATGTGTTAGTGCTCTCTGTCCAGACCTCAGTGTTTCTTAGGAATGCCTATGTCAAATATTTTCCTGCAGTTCTTTTGCTTTTGCTTTTTTTTCCCTTAAATCATCCCTCTGGCTGGTTGTGCTGTACTGGAAGCTGCTGTTGCTGCCATGGGTGGTCCTGAGGCATCCTTCTTCTTAAGAAAGTATTCAGTGTGTAAATGTTTTATATTATATTTTGCCTTTACGTTTTGGGAATCTGCCTTTGCTGTCTTATGTCTCTGGATTTCTTTTGCAGGGATAGGCCTGTCCGCTGGAAGTGTGAATTAAAGATAATTGACTGTGGAAGTGGTGTACTTTTTCCTGTGAGCTGACTTTGCCCTTATACTGAGAATGTTTACAATGATGAGAACTCATTTGCACTTCCTAAGCTTTAGCCAAATGTTTGACTTGTCATAATTTAACTGTGATATAAAGCAAACTGAGGTATTTAATGCCAACATCAGAAAGAGTTACCAAGAGCCGGTTTTCACAAATCCAGTTTTAGTCGTGGACTGGGATGAGTCATTTAATCTGATGCAATGAAAACAGAAAAGATGTTGAAGCACAGACATGTGAGTTTATCTTCCATTTTTCATGTTCCAGAGGAAAAATTTTCCTATCTGGAGGAAATTTTTAAGCTGTCTGCAGTGTAACTTGTAATTTCATGAACATCCCAAATAGCAAGAGTTCAGGACAGTGTTAATATTGATCATGGAAAAATAGGTCCTTAGAGCCCACTGAATTAAAGGAGTCTCTCTTCTGAGTTCATATAGTAGTATGAAGTAGATAGGGTTGGTCAAATAACCTGGTACATCCACAGTTAAATCTGCTTCTTCCCTTCACCACAACTTTGCAGTTTACGTCAGCAGAGGAACTCAGGTCATAGATAATGACCATAGGTGGTAGGATGTACTCATTCCAGGAGCACAGGGAATAGTAAACTGCATAACAAGTATTTGCTTGTGTACAGAAGCCTGCCATCATTGATACTCAGAGTATTCAGGAGAAACCCATCTGTTTCCCCAGTCTTTTGAAATTGTTGAATACACATGGAGTTAATTTTTTGAGCGTGATGAGAGCCTAAATAAATTATGGTTTGTTGGCTCATATTTTAAAAACTTTGTATTAATGGAGTTTGTTTTTTTAAAATTAGATTATTAAATGACAGAACGGGTCCAGCATTGTGAGAAGTATTGCTTTGTGAATGGGCATCAGAAGATGAAGACAAAGGGCCACTCAGTCTTTCTGAGTTGCTGCTTAATGACGCTATGTGTTCGCGTTCACATACGCATGAAATCCACCCTTTCTGAGAGGGCTTCATTAAGGGCCCAGCCTTTAATAAGCAAGGATCTACAGCCATGTTTGAGAGCTTTTAGTGTTCCAGAGTGCCCCTCCAGTTAAAATATCTTTGAAAAGAAAAGTATTTTCCTGCTTCCTGCGGAGGTTTCAGTGCAAACCTGGACTACATATAGAAGGAAGTGTCTCAGATGACTTCAGGTGTTTGATCCTTGAGTGGGCTGATGAGTCTCTTGCAATGAGATTCTTTGTGTCACCATGTAAGGCCTGTGAAAGACTCAATCGCCCCAGAGATTGCTGACAAATTAATGTATCCTATGGCAATTCTAGAGTATTGCAAAGGCCTTCCACCTGTTTTCTCCCAAACTGTAAACTGTGGCAAACAGAGCATTGGAATGTCCTGTCCAAGCTTATTGACGCCCTTTGGAATCTTCATTGTTTCTGAGCAAAGTTTTTGTGAGTGAACTGTGTGTGGTTGTTTATCCAGCTGCTTACCAGCTCATCAGGGACCTGGACTTCCAGGGAAGACTTGTTTGTGTTTAGACTTTGAGCCTGGAACAACAGACTTGTGAATAGCCTGTCCACTGCAGACTTTCCAGGATGGCAAGATGGTAAATGTCTGGATTTTAGATTTTGTTCATTAGGTGCCACACATTATTTGATGAGGAAGCTCACTTGCTTCCTCTTGCTCTCTTGCTTGCTGAGGTTTTTTTAGAACTTGCCTAAGAATCACAGTAACTTCTTGTTCTTCCCCGATTGTAAAACAAGCCTTTTAAAAATTTTGAATGTAAAGGAAAGGACTAAATTGGACTCGTATTTTTAAACACAATTAAAATACCTTGCTATATTTAGATCTCACTGATTTTTACATTTTTTTAAGTGAGGCAGAGGTGTTTGCAAACTTTGGTTTGTAGCTTCTTGAAAGAAACAGGAAGGGCTGAGGCAAACTGTGATGCTTGTTCTCCAGATACCAGTATTTCCAGCTCTTCTGCATTTGGAGTTGCTGTCAAACAGGTAGCATGGTTGTAATCTCAGGTCACCACCGATCAAATGAAACAGGGTCATCGTTCTTCTGGATCATGCAGGCAGAAGAAATCAGACCCTGAGGTGTTTTATTGTGCTCTAAGGCACTAAGAAATATCTGGGAAGCAGCAGGCTGGCTGACTCTGGCTTGGTCACTGAGTGGACTGCAGCACTGGTCTTCCTGGAAGTCATTTCTAGGCACATGAAGAAGAGGACAGAAAACAGCCAAACATGAACTTAGCATGGGAAAATTCTTCCTGAGTGCGAAAAAGTGATGGAGAGAAAAAGCTGTTGGCAAAGGGAGAGCAGAGGACCTTGTTTACTTTGATGGTACCAAGTGTTTTGACATTTTCATTAGCATCCCTGGTGCCAAACTGAATTCCCCCTAGATGGATTGTTGGATAGACTTCAGTGTGTGAAAAATTGGCTGAGCCAGCACTGAGCTGGCAAAGAATTATTGGCGGTGTTCCCCGGGGGCTGATACTGGTGCCAGTGTTGAATATTTTCATTGGTGACACAAATGACAGGTTGGAGTGCACCCTCAGCAAATCAATGGTGACACCAAGTTGGTGGAAGTAATGGATTACAGGAGCTGCCATTCAGAGGAACCTGAGAAAATTGACATAGGCTGGTAGGAACCCAAGAAGTTTAATTTAAAAAAAGGCAGAAAACAGCTTTGCAGAGAAGACCTGGTGATCCTAACAGGCAGTAAGTTGACGAGAATTCAGCAGCAAGACCTTGTAGCCACAAAAGCAAACTGTAGGCTGGGCTGTGTAGACAGGAGTGTAGACAGCAGGTTGAGAGAAGGGTTTTCCTGCTCTGAGCTCCTGAGACTGAATACCCATACAGGGGCACTGTAGGGTGCACAGTTGAGGACTGCTCAGGGGGTCAGAGCACAGAGCACCAGGAAAGGCTGTGAGAGCTCCTCGTGTTTGTCCTGAGAAGGCTGCAGGGATGCTTCAGTTGATTCCAGCTATCTGTAGGATTATTATGAAGAAGAGTGACTTAGACTCCTTTGAGAGATGCATAATGAAAGGAAAGGCATGAAGTGATTGTCAGAAGTTTCAGGTGGGGAAATTTGGGTTGAGCATTAGGAAAAACACCCTCCATTGTGAGAATGGTGAAGGAGGTGGTGGTGGATTCTCTATCCCTGGGTGAGGTCCTGAGCAGCGTGGTTCAACTTCAAAGCTAGATCTGCCTGGAGCAGGACTAGAGACCCCTAGCTGCTGAATTTAGTATTTAATATTGCCCTTTTCTTGAAATAATGGTTTGTTTTGAAAATTAATAACTATATTATGGCATTTTAAGAGAAACAATGCAAAAGGGTTTTTTTTCCTAAATCTTTTACATGCAGCTCATGTCACATTTCTAGCTTTAGATCGTTTGAAGTGGACATTGCTGAATCCTGTGATTGTCTTTCTATGAATTGAAAATAAGCCAAGTCTCTTTCTCCTTAAAAGAGACTGTTATGTTCAGCAGAACTCGAGGTGGTGATGCATTTTTGCATATGAGCATGCATATAGCTTGAGAATGGGAGCATTGTTTACAGCCCTGCTTACTTTTGATGGTTTAGTTCAAAGCTTATCTGAGAGAGAGAGATTGTTAGGGAAAAATCTCTGAAATGTCTTCTAGCATCAAGCTACCTCCCTGGCAAAGAACACATTTTCTTGGTAGCTTGTTTTCTTCCAGGGATTTGAAATCATTCATACTCAACATCCACAGAGCTTCAGGAGAATGTGGCCATAATGCTGTAGTGAATTGCCATCAGTGAAATATGAGCCTACTCAGTTCCACATTTACACATTGTTTGCCATTATACAGGGCTTCCTAGCTCATACTGGTATACATGTAGCTCTCAATTAAAGCAATTTTTTAAATTGTGGTATGAAAGTAGAATTACTTTTTAAAAATTTTATAAGCTGTGTGGGTTTGATCTTTAGACCTTTTCCATCAAGTGAAATACTGTAAATCTCATGCAGAAATTTAGCTCACATTTCACCTGCAAAAAGAGCAAGTAGACTTACTGGTGTTGTGTGGCATCCTGGGGGAACTGCTTTGCTAGCTTGGCTCATATCATTTTAATGCACGGACTCTTAGAGGGGACACACCTGAGGGAATACACAAAATACTCTCATCCTAGAAAGAACTTGAAGCAGTGTAGGCCAAAATTTCCATGCCTTTTTAATGGATTAACTGAATTAGCTGAGTGCAGCAATTCTGACAATGGGATAATGGAACTATGGAACTTCAGATTATTTTGATAAGTGTTTAAAGGGGAGTTTAATGTGCTAAATAGCTGAGGCTGCTTTATTGAGGTTATACATGGAATAAGATAGCATTCTACCTTCTGAGGGCTTTTTAAGTAACATTGTTTATTCCTTTCCTTTTATCTGTGTGCTATGTAATTTTTTTTGTTTCTTTTTGCTCTGTTAGGCATTGTGTATGTATGCCCTGTTCTTGTATTCAGGGGCAACTTTGTGATTTCCTGTATCTCTAGATCTTTGTGTTGCTTATTGTCCAATTGCCATGGGGTAGTTGCACTACCATGTAAGTTTTTCAGGACCTGTAGGTGGGTTATTACACTGAGGATATCAGATAAGCCCTGGATCAGGCCAGTTCAACAGTGTGTGTACGGGGTTGTGTGCACGAGGAGTGGGAGGCTGGGCTCAGATCTCAAGTGAGGTGCTCACAGGGCTGTCCATTGCAGTGCTGGGTCACACGAGTGGATGTGTTTGCCCACTGAGCTCCTTGCTGTTGATGCCATGGTGGGATGATGCTGCTGGCTCACGAGGCTGTGCTGCTTCCCGAGGGGTACAGGGGCAGCAGTGTGGCCCTGCCAGAGGCACGAGCTGCCTGTCACTCCCATTGCATCCTCTGAGCTCCACAGCTCCAGGGATGCCCACCTGGAGCTGCATCCAAAGTATGCCTTGCTGGGCATGTCTAATGTCTCTGTGATTACCCATGGAACAAGCACGCAAAAAGATTGCTGAAAGCGAAATTTTTCTTTTCAGTTTCTTCATTTTCTGGAAGGGAGAGACAGCAGAAGGGAGCAGGGACTGAGATCAAGGTTAAAAGCTCTCTTCCCAGTTTTACCATGAATTTATTTCTGACCTTTTGTCTAAGGCTTTTCATCTCTGTTAGATTCTTTCCAAACTGCAAAAGTTAGAAAGATAGCAATGATCCCACTTTTATTAAAGTGCTTTGAATTCAAGACAGAATTAGAGATCTAAGCATTTTTTTTTTTCCCCAGAGAATTTGTTTCTGCCACAGCTAACAAGTCTTTCAGTAGAAGAATAACAAAGATGATGTTTGGTAATGGTATGTTTTTAACTTTGGCCTTGTCTCAGACTCTGAGTTCTAATACTTTTTCTATAACCAGAGGTGGGCACAAAATTATTTGTATATTACTGTAGGTCTGAGAAAGTGTATTACAGAAATGGAGCCACCTTTTAGGCTCTCAGAGGTTCATTTTGAAGAAGCCCAGATGCTTTCCTTGATTGGTTGGTGGCTGGACACAGTCTTCCACAAATTTCCAGGTGGAATGGAAGCACATAACGTGTCTTTCCATACGTAGTAAGTTCAGCGTGCTCTGCGTGTTTCTCACAGGTTGTCTGCATGGTATGCACTGAAGTTTGATGCCATCTTGGGCACACTACTGCATGTGCAGATTTAGACATTTTTTTGGATACCTGGTGAGTCCAATTCCTTACACACGGAGAATCAGAGGATATTTGAGATGGGAACACAGAATAGATGAAGTAACTGTTTCAGTTACGAGACTAATATGTTAAGTGGCCAGATTTTGCTGAGTATTTTAAGTTTTGGGCCTGTGTAATATCATAGGTTGGGTTGAGTGTAAACCAGAAACCTTTTGATATGGCACTGTGGATTTTTGGCTTATTCCAGTGTGAGAAATGCTTAGAAAATGCTTTTTTCTCCAGGATTTTCTTGTGTGTTTAGTTGACAACCTAGTTATTTACAGACTTCTAACAACTCAGAATTTTCTCATGATAAGAAGTCATTAAATTGTACTGAAAAAGGTCTATATAATGAACTGACATTTGTGCCTTGTTTCCATGGATAAGATGGATAAGATTGGTGTTTTTTCCCCCTTTTTCTTTCAATTCTTTAGTTCTAAAATCAGCTGTTTTCTGGCCCAAAATCAGTTCATGAGAATGCTCAAACTTAGACTTAATTCAAGCGTCTGTTTACCATTGCACAGTCAAGAGTCACATCAAAAAATAACATGAAGTGATAGAAATAACAAACTTTTAAAAAATTTTAAAGATAAGGAAAAGAGAATTTTTTTTTTAAAATTCCAAATCGAAATAGAAGAGAAAATAACCACTAGATGGCACTTGAAAATTGCGTATTAAGACAATACATCTGCTTCTGAGATCATTACAAATGTTCACAGACCCAAAATATGGATCTGCATAGTTCTGACAGACAGTGATACTTCCAAAACCAGAATTAAAGTTCCTTTAGCTTTAGTATCTCTTTCTGTGATCAGGCTAAACCACTGCATTAAGAAATCTCGAAATTAAAAGCTCTTTCCTGAGTCTTAAAATGCTTCCTTTAGTGAGATGATAAATACAAATATAACTGATAAATATGTGCAAATTAGTTTGCTTTCCACTTGCTTTTAATGGAATCACTGAATTGTTTAGGTAGAAAAAACCCTTGAGGATTATTGAAGTCCACCACTAAGCCATGTCCCTAAATTCCACATCTACATGTCTTCTAAAAGACCTCCTGGGATGGTGACCTAACCAGATCCCTGAGCAGCCTGTTCTGGTGCTTGACAACCCTTTGGTGGGAAAGTTTTTCCTTATATCCGATCTAAACCTGAGGCCATTTCCTCTTGTTTGTGAGAAGGGATTTGTAGCCATTTGTTTTAGCAAAATTCTGCTCTTTCTTGCCTTTCTGTTTGCCTACTTGGGTTATGCCTAAATGAGATACAATGTATTTTGGCAAAGTGTTGCTGCTTTAATATGGTCCATAGCTTGGAAATTTACTAAGAGTCTGGTAGGGTGGGATTCATACAGGAAACAGACTCACAAGGGTTCACTTCTCATTTTTCGCTTTACACACTTACCCCTCTTGGTAGGGGAAGAGGATGGAAGGTGATTTGATGACAATTTGATTCTGAAGAAAATATTTTAGTGGCCTGGACTTGATTATCAAGTCAGTCTTGTGCTGTTTCTGTTAGTGAACGTGGTACAAGCCCCTTTTATTTGAAATTCTTGTGTAGCCTCTTTATGGTTGTTTCTGAGATGCATAAGAGTTACGTTACCATGATTTATGGGCTTTATATTGGAAGGTGCACAAAGCTGAGTAAATACTTTCTGTAGCCATGAATTTGATTCTTCTTCCGTAGGAGTAGGGGGTGGTAGCTGTACAAGGGAATGTTTAGACAACTGCCTTAGCCTATTGCACTTGAATTGAAGAGAACAGAAGTAGGCAAAGTATAATACGGGGCTGTGCAAGGATATTTTATGGCCTATTAAATATGTATTAAGGGAGTAATTCTTTCATTTGCTCATACAGCTGTATATGATTCCCCTGACACTGGTGGTAATTATGAGTGAATTTTATTATGAAAGCTCTGTTATGCACAGGGCAAACCTTAGAATGGGTTACAGTAGTGATGGACACAGCTGCACTGTCCTGGTTTTGGAGAAGATACTGGGGCACAATCAACAAGAGGTGAAAAGGAGAGTTGAACAATTTTACCATTCAGCTGTGCCCTCCCTGCGATGTCTGCTGCAGGAACGTCTCCTTTTTGTGCTGCTCTGTGCTGCACAAAAGCGCTTGGCTGTGTTTCTGCCATGACTGCACCCTACAGCAATTTGTATGCCTGCTAATCACAGATAAAACGGAGCTTTGGGAGTGGCAAGTCTAGAACATGCACTTTTTTACTTTTTTTTCTTTCTTTAATAGGGTCTCATCTTCAGAAGGCTGTGAGCAGAACTCCAGGCCATCGTTCTTGTTCACATAAAGTTCCTGTTTGATTTCTTATCTGATAGGCCCTTCAGTGAGGAAGCTATTGCTGAACTGCAGATGCCCTCCTGGGAATGATCTGATGAGAATGTCCATGCACTGAAATTCATTAAGTTTTTTCTGTGGCCATCTTGTCTGTGAGCTCACTGGCTCTAAAACTCTTTATGCTGAGATTAAGCATTTAGTGACTTGCAGAAGCTAGAGAGCTAGAACTCCTGGTGATCCAGTTGACAAATCATAAAGTATTTAAATTTGCAACATTGAAATAATGGGAAATTCAGAAGTGACAGCTGTCTTTCTAGAAAAGCTGGTCCCCATGCAGGCTTAGGTAGTCCCCCCTCACACGGGAGCACAATATTTTTCATGGTGTGCTCTCTCAGTTCTACCTTGCTGAAAGTCAGTGGGTTTTTTTGATTGTGCTGTTGCTATGGTCTGTGATGCTCTGCAGACAAGCACTCATCTCCTGTCTGAGATGTGGCTGCATATTACACTCTATTCTGTGTTCCTGGAGGAAAAGTACTCTGTTGATAAATTACTCTGGTGTCAGTAGAGGGCTTTGATGCAGTTGTTGTTATTATCTCCACTCTGTGGGAGGAAGTATTGCAAAGTAGGTTGGACTCTGCTGCCTCTGTGTTTTGAATTTCAGGCATTTATTCTGCTCACCATCCCAGGTTTCTTGGTGCTCTCTCCTGTTGTGGCAGCAAATGTATAAACAAAAAGAAATGCTGCTTTGGAGCAAAAGGACTGCCAGAATTTCCAGGCTCTGTGGGTAGCATCTCCTTCACCTAGGAGCAGAGCCAGGTTTGGTAATGCTATGTGTCCCTCCCCTGGGTGAGTGACCTCACCTACATGTTCAGGAGGCTTTGCCCTGCTCCCAAGTTTGTGGCTCCTTTGTGTGAGCACTGCACAGAGCATGCGTCAGAGAACTCCAAGCCTGCACTCCAGGAGCTCCAGGCAAAGGAAGTTGCTAGGCTAATAATCCAGGTGCATTATTCCAGCAGATGCAGAGGGTTGTAGGCAGACCTGCTGGTGATCTTTATGGCATGTGGGGTGGTTAATACCTGCTGTCCAGAAAGGTGGATGTCACCCTAGCAAATGCTTGTCTTCTGCATTTTATGACCCAGAAATTTTGACTAGCAGAGTGTGTCACTGGAGTCTTGCTTGGTATAGTAAGTATAGCTGTAGCCTGTGACTTACTGGGTTTCTGGTTTTTGCATTTCTGCCTCTGCAGCTGCTGAAGTCTAAAACAAGTCCTACAATAGCAAATGTCCTAGCAAATGTATCTTTAATTCAAGGCGGCAAAAAGTCGCCTTGGTTAAGACCTGAGTCTTCAGGCAGCTGCTTTTACCTAAGTGGCTCTGGGCTCCTGTTAATATGCTTCTGTTTGAGTAAAGTTGTTAGTTAATTGACCAGACCCTTTTGTGCAAGGCAAACTCTTCCATCAATTCTTCCCCTTCATCTGCACTGGCGAGCTACTTCACAGAGGCCAAAGGTGCTGTAGTGAGTAAAGTCATTCAGCATAAAGTGTTTTTCATACTAGACACAGCTTAGTTGATTTCTTTGCATTAAAAAAATGCCAAAGAAAATACTTCTTATCTTGCATGTCTGAATGAAAAGAGTAGAGTAGTTTAAACTCTATTGACTTGTGTTATATGTTGCTTTTCTTCATCTTTGGCAGGTATGAAAGGGACACTTAAGAAAAAAACCCAAAATTTTAAAGAAGTGGTGTTGACATTTTTCAGTGATCTTGGGGTTTAATTTTATGCATTAGAGAACAAAAAAAGCAAGCAACTGATATCTGAGTTTGAGAATAAGGAACAGCTTAAAATAATTTCTGAAGATGGAAGAGTGTATCATTAAAAATTAACTAACACTTGTAGCTGTATTGCTAAGTGTTTCATGTGGTGACAGTCTCTCCCAAACCTCCGCTGGCAAACAGGACCCCATTGAGTCTCAGCATGTCCCCCATTAAACCGTCACATCTCTGAAAATTAGAAAGCTCATTAATGGCTTTCTGCTGTGAAGCAATAAAGAGTATATTCACTGACTGGTCAGCAATTAGTGCCAACTAGTTTTTGTCATACATTATAGAAATATTCTGGTTCGTCTATTTCAGAGCAAAAAGAAACTTATTTTTTACAAAAAACACTTTCTGTATTTATGTAGGTGTGTTTTACAACCAGCAATCTCCTTTTGCTTTCATGTGAAAATTCAAATACCTCTTCAGCCCACTAGACTGCTGAGAACATGAACTCATTTCCCAGTCTCCTGCTTCTTTATTGAAACAGCTCAAGTCACTGACTCAGTAGTCCCCAAAACAACAAGCTATTAGTGTCATAGTTCAGTCCTCTCTTTTCTTACTAGCATTTGTTTTTATCATGTAGTAGAGAACTTAGTGTAAAACAGAGCAGAAAGTGTGGAAAATCCACTTGAAATGCTGCCTTTGCTCCTTTGTACTAGTAGTCTTCATTGAGTCAACCAAGGGCCCAGCTGGGCTCTAGGAAATGTGGGGGTTTTCTTAAGATAACAGGAAATCTGAAATTGATTTCCACTGTCCTCACAGAAATGAGAGTTGCTGAAGCTCAGATGTCATTCTGTGGAGAATCTTCCAACGGGGAGTCACAGTCCATGTCTATGGGTTCTGCTTTTGCAGGTCTTGCATTTCTTTCTAACCTGTATTACAGCATGTGCCTTAGGGCACTTGGTTGCATTTGAAGACCTTCATAAGGATTTTGGGGTTTGTGGATGTAGTTTGAGTAGCTTATTTAGCACAAGCAGCAGTCTCAGTGGCAGATTAAGACTGGGATGAGATAGTCCAAAATTAGAACAGCTAAAGTTGGTCACCTGTGTGTATAAGGTTTTATAAATAATAGAGGAAGATAGCAGAAAAGCAAAACATTACCAAATGTAATCAAATGCTTGTTGTTAATGAACATGTAAAAAAAAAAACAAAAAAAAAAACTTGTAAGCAGTTATGTAGTTGAAATAGAAACATAGGCAGCAAAAAGCCAAACATCTTCTCCCCTGCTTTCCTTCCATCCACCTCTTCTTAAGGAATAAAGGTTTTTTTTCCTCTAAAGCTCTATTAGCTATACATATTTATAAGACATCCAAGAAGACCGTGAGTCTTTGATTAGTGTTTCTAGGACCAGAAGGACAGCCACACACATACAGAAGATGTAATATTTCTGTAATACTTGATCTGTAAATGCACTAAAAGTAGATGCAGAATGTTAGCCTGAAGCTATCTTGCTGTCAGTGGATCATGAATGTCAGCCTTGACAGGTATCCTCTAGTGACATTATGAAGCATATGTGGCTTATTTTAAGGAAAGCTGTCCATACCTTTGTCTTGTTGAAATATTCCTACTTTATCCTTAGTGACTGTCACTTAATTTTTGTCATCCTTAAGCTGAGAAGTAACTTATAAAATCTTGTTGTCTGGTTTTAATAATTTTTGCTCTTGCAAACTTTTAAAAGCCATTACATCTGCCTTAAAAGATAAATTATATTTTTATATAGAAGAAGAAATTACTTTTTTTATGTGTTCTGGTTCATAATTCCAGTTATTGCAAACTTTGCACTTCAGGTATTGTGTATCTTCTCTACTTTTAATCTCTCAGAGATTGCACATGGATTGTTCTGTGGCTTTCTATGGAATTTTTCAATTCACAAGCTTAAATATGTGCTTCAGTTCTTGTAGGGTCAAAGACCAGCTCTTTCTTTAAAAGCATGCTGTTAGAGATGCTTGCCAGTGCTTGGGGATCCCTGAAAGAGGAACAGGTGGTATTTTTGCTTGCTTCTGTCTGCCAGCTTCCAGTCTCTCTTGTAAAACAAGCAGCTAACATGCTATTGACAATGTGTCAAGGGGGAAAAAAATCAAATAAATAGACTCTTAAAGAGTTAGATAACTGGATTCCATTGATGTTTTGCCATTCAAGAAGTAAATAACGCCAGTAAAACTTTCACTGTTGTTAAATCATAATCATACATGCATTCTTGCTACATCTGGGCAAAAGGAAAATGTAAAATGTCCATGTCCATGTTAGCTGTATTTTGTATATGCCTGGATTTTTTAATGGGTTTCTCTCATAATTACGTGAATACGTGAATGTATCAACAATTAGGACACAAATGCCCATAAAGTGGGGGCATAGTAAAATAAACGATGAAGCAATCCAGAGGAAAACAAGTTTACCACACTGTTGGCATCCATTTTTAACAGAAAAAGTCACATGTGATATAATACAGAATTAGAACATTTTTCATTATACCAATCCTATATTTGACTGAGGGACATCAGCAAAAAGCGCATACTAAAAAGAGTCTCTGAAATGTAGGTCAAAACTTACAGGGATCTGAATAAATAAAAATAGGGAAAGAATATTTGGAAACAAAGAAGTATGTAAAAATAAATATGACGCACGCTTAAGGGGAAGGAAATAATTTCATGTGTTCATGTTATGAAGTACCCCCTATTTTAGAGGAAAGAAGAGCAGGCATAGAGGGTAGAGTACATAGCTTGACATACTTAAGAAATGAGGGACGTCCAGGCCATGATATGGACATAAAGTTTGAAGTTTGTCTGTGGCCTCAGTCCTTCCGTCATTGGGGTCAAAATCAGGAGGGGTTTTGTTGTTTTGTCTCCAAAGCAGAAGCAAAGAGTGACTGTGTTTTTCGGTGGTAAATGGTGCTTGTATGGCAGCCAGTATCTGATTTTATTCTGCGTTGTAAAATGGTTCACAATTTAATAAAATAACCTAATGAACATCCCTTGAATTCCTGAGGCTGAAGTGTACGTTTTTATTTTAGCACTAATGTCTGATGAACTTTGATTAATTTATTTTAGTGGTAAGTGAGTGCTTAATACCTAGCCTTCATGCATGGAAGACAAAAATTATTTGTGAACTAGGCTGTGGTGAAGTGGTGTAAGGTACTGAGAGCCCCTTTGGGATTTGAAATGTGACTGATGCCTGGCTCTAAGCTGCCTTGCCAAACTCAGCATAGAGCATAGGCGGGGCCTCAGGGGTGATGGAGAACACATTTAAAATACACCTAAGTCCTGTGAAGTCTTCCCTCTCTCACCCTTTCAAAGGGCAGGAGGCAGACAGGTGTTAGCTCTAAAGGCAGTGCTGTTGTTGCAATAGCCCTGAGACTTCAGCTGAGCTTTGTAAAGGAGGATCATGGAGCACTTCTCAAACGTTAATTTAGTTTCACACTAACAAGGTAGAAGGCTACTAGTAGTACTCATGATACTTAGGACTGGTTGTAGACAGAAGCCATATGATTAGCTGATGTACACGAGTGAGTGGTGAGGGCTGGAGTAGCTCTCCCCATTGTACTTGTAGCGTATTTCTCCTACTCAGAAATAGGCCACATGCTTTATTGACTGCAGTAATAGGCAGATCTGTATCACTTAGCAATCTCTGAACGAATCTCTGCTGCCCACGGGAACTGAAGTTCCTGCTTGAACATTAACTAAGCTTTGTTGATTTGTGTCTGAAAATACCCCAAACAAAAGCAAATGGTGGTTCAGCACTTTAGGAAGAGAGACAGATGGAGAGCGCAGTGCAGTGCAGAGGTCATAGCGGGATAAAAACAATATCAAACATGTATTTCATGATACTGGACTGTGGCTTAATTTTCTGCACTAAATTTGGTTTTTTTAAACCAAAGTGGTTCGTTGCAAGTTATGGACAGAAATTTAAGTCAAATGGTGGATTGTTATGTGCTGTTTAAAACTCCCTGTAACCTACAGGAGTTGGTTACAGAAAATAAACAGAGGAGCACTTGTGATGAAATCAAAGTTTAAACGTTTTCCTGGTAGAAGTGGCATTATGTGGATAGCGAAGAATGTCACTTAATGGGACAAAGCTTACTACAAAGTTACAATGTTTCCTTAATTAGTAGAAGGGCAGGTACTGCTGAGGAGTGGGGTGGATCTAACAATATTCTTCAATATACAGTATTCAAACTTAAATATACATCCAGGAAAACACCATTTTAAAATGTAGGTTAAAATTTGTGAACTTCCTTCCTTCAGGCTTCAGTTGTTCCTCCAGCAAGCAGTATCTTGAAGCTCCGTCAGCTTTCTGCAGTGTTGAAGTCTGCAGGGGAAGCAGCTGCTTATGCATGTTTCTGGTGCTAACAAGGGCACATTTCCAAAATGACAGTGAATTAACCAAGAAACACCTGGAAGACATCAT
Source organism: Certhia americana (assembly GCA_018697195.1). Taxonomy (NCBI): domain Eukaryota; kingdom Metazoa; phylum Chordata; class Aves; order Passeriformes; family Certhiidae; genus Certhia; species Certhia americana. The sequence continues at coordinate 17,863,859 of CM031857.1, read as the reverse complement.
CCAAAACCAGTGCTCACTAAATGTAGGAGTCTGAATGGAGTTGTGCAAGATGGTTCTTGTGGGGGAATTGCTCCTGAGGTGGTACAGTGGTTCAGGCAGCTGGTCTAAGTGCAAGTGCAAGAAAGTGGCAGCTTTCTCTTGTGCCTGTGTTGCCCCAGGCATCTTCCAGAAAGCAGCATCCTAAAATGCACTGTGGTCTTGCAGTTGCAAGGTTTGACTCTTTCCATGCCTTTTTCCTGAGAGTCAGCAGCACAGCTTCTTCTGGCTTTGCCTATGGCACCAGGGCTTAATGCAGCTGCTTTATCCTGCTGGTGAGAAACTCCTGTGAGTCTTCATCACATTTATTGGCTTTGTAAAGATGCAGCTGGCTAATCACTCTGAAGTTCAGTTTGTTTTGATGTTTGTGTTGTTTTCTTGGAAGGCTAGTCATGCTCCTGTCAGGATTGCCACTGATACTGCACTATGCTGACAGAAGGCTACAAGGGATCAGACTGTGTACCAGTGGCATTTGCTTGCTGTGCGCTTCAGTACTTGCATGTGATGTGCTGATTTTATTTGTTTATAAATGTATGTATATATTCATTTTTCCCTTAGTTGGGTAACACATCTCTCAAGTCAACCCTTAAACCGATAGTTTGGATGTGTTAAGCATGTATTTTTACTAAGAGGTAGTTCTGGGGTATTTTTTAGATAAGGACACGCACACAACTAAATACAATTTGTCTTCTGTATGCATTTGGCTCAGCACATGGTTTTTGTTTCTTGTGCAGTACTTTGGAAATGTCAGCATAACTATCTCTGGTTCTTTGCTTCAAATTTGTGTATTAAAATTTAGTTTTCTTAGGGCCTCAGATTTCCCTATTGCACCTTTCAATGGCACTGGACCAATCCTAGCTTATAGTATCATAGGGCTCTGTATCAACATTGGTGTATATAAGTGCAGAGTGGTTGGTGGTATGTTCCACTGTGAGAAAGAGGGATGTCCTGACATTGACATTTGCAGCGGCGAAATATAGAAAGGTGCAATGGATATAGGTGTGAGAGAGCTATGGAGTCTTGTACTCACTTGGCTAGTGAAGGACTTCTCTCACCCTTCAGCCAAGGGCACATTTGAGAGCTGGACTAGCTGGCATCCTTACTTCATACTCTTAAATTGTGTATTGCTTGTTACTCTCAGCATTACGTAGAAGTGTTAAGATTACATAAAGTATATCCATACTTATGTTGATATTTGGAATAAATCTCTGATATCTTGCCAGAAATTTCTGAGAGTCTTGGACTGGTGCTTCATATATTTGTCACTGGTTTGATGATCATTTATGCTTAAGGGTTTGTTGTGAATTTATCAATATTTTTGCATGACAGGTCACAGTAATGAAAGGCAGTAGTAGGAATAAGGATCACTCAACAGAAGGTGAAGGAACTGGGAAGCGACCAAAAAGGAAGTGTCTTCAGTGGCATCCCCTGCTTGCCAAGAAACTCCTTGACTTCTCTGAAGAAGAAGAAGAGGAAGAAGAAGAGGAAGATATTGATAAGGTAGATTTAATTGGATGCTTTGACTGTAGATGGTTAATGGTGGATCAGATCCTCCCTAATGGTGGATCAGATTCTTCTTTTTTATTTTGTGTTGTCTTGTTCTTTTTTGTGAAGAAACACAGCCAATAAAAAGCGATGCAATGCCCACATTTTAAGTCTTTAAAGGCAGGTAGTGACACAAGAAAGTAAATTGTCAATCATGCGTTTAAAATAGTGAACAAATTTTTTTGGATTGCAGTAGTTTTATCTGCTTTGTTTTAATAATGTGTTGCACATCCTAATTTTGATTGCTCAAAGTGGGCTTTTGATGTGCTTTTTTTTTAATTGCTAATTTTAGACATGAGGATGGCTTGTGCTTGGTATCTGTTTCTAGTGGCTCTGAAGGACATACCAAAGTCTTCATTCTTCTCTTTTAAAGATTAAAAAATTGAAAAGATTTAAAGGGAAAAAGAAGGGAAAAGCTGTCTACACTTTTTACTATCTTTGCATGTGAAATTCAACTTATCCTCCAGAATACTGACTGCACAGCTGAAGTAATCTGTCTCTGGTTTGATACTTGGTGTTTTGGTATTGTTCAATGACGCTGACCTTACCCTTTTTTCATGCCACATGGCAACTCACACTTTCAAAGTTAGATGCATTGTCTGTAACAAGAAATAAGTGGAAATCGTTTATGCAGATGTGATTATTCCAGCATGTGGATGGCATTCATATCTGTATCTCCTTGTTGCCCTCCTAGGGCAGGAATGGAAAGATCAGTGCTGAGGAGACTGCCTTGAGCCATACACCGATATGAGAGGGTACCTTGACAAGGATAAGCAAGAGCCTGATTCTCTGACAGTGCTTTCTGTTGACATTACAGGTCCTTTCACAACATGGTATAAAATAGCAGCGTCGCAGTTAGGTAGGAGATTGTTTTCTGTCTCACGCAGTAAGTTCTGTGGCTTGTTCCTTGTAGGAATGATACGCTGGCCTGTAAGTGGAGAGAGCACATTTTGGTAGTGTATTCTGTTGAGATTTGCCCTCTGCCTCTGCTGGGCAGCTTTGTGGTAGCTACACTGCTATGCTGCTCACAGGCTGAGCAGTGAACAGCAGGGGATGAGAAAACAACTGGCAAATGAAGAGTTGCCTTTTCTTCCTTGTCTGTTCTGTAGCTGCAGTCATGAATAATCAAGGTCCAAGGTAGCTCTGCTTGCCTCCTCCCACTAAGATGATTTCTAGGCTGTCAGAAGGAGAGTAGGAAGGATCTCGTCCCTTCAGCCCCTTTAGGACTGTTACTAGAGAATGGTCCTCAGCTTAGAAATTGTTCCACTTGGAAGTCGGCGTTAAGTCTTGCAATGCATGAATGAACCTTGGACCATCAGGTGAGGAGGTTTCATGTAGAACTCTGCACTGTCTGGATGGAACGGATGGCCTTTGGAGATAGCTGTGTGCATCCGTGTGCCTCTCCCTCACTCCCACTCAGCACACACAGTCTCAGTGTTTGTGCGAAACGCGGCTAACTGAGCTTACACCCCTTCCCTTTCGGTTCTGCCAGGTGCCGCTCCTTGGCCCTGATGGTTTAGAGCAGGATGCTGATGAGACTGAAGATGACGAGTCCTCAGAGCAGCGAGCTCGCCGACCAATGAATGCGTTTCTCTTGTTCTGCAAACGCCACCGTTCTCTTGTGCGGAAAGAACACCCTCGCCTCGATAATCGTGGCGCAACCAAGATCTTGGCAGATTGGTGGTCTGTTCTAGATCCTAAAGAAAAACAGAAATACACTGACATGGCCAAGGAGGTATGTTCTGTTGGAATGGTGGACATAAAGGGAGTTCATTACGTATTTGTCTTCTTTTTCTCTGTATATTAAATGTTTTCTGTGGGATCTTTCTCTTCCCTCCGTTCCTCAGCTTCACCATGGGATTATGGTGCCCAGAGCAGCTGCTGTTCTTGCTTTCATTTACTTGATCCTTTGGACCAGAATGGAAAGCAATTGGTCTGTGTACACAAACTAACCTGCTTCCAGTCATCATTACTATAAATATATGCACTTTGTGATTGTATCGCCTGATAATTTCTGCATTGCAACCGTTAGCACAAGGATAGTGGCCATGGTAAACAATAACATACAGTTCCGTGTCAGCTGACAAGTGATACTTAGCTGTGCACTCCATATTGGTAATCCCAGCTACTGTAATACAGGTGGACTAAACCAAAGGCACTGTCAAGTAATGTAGTCCCTTTTTGCCTTTGATGCTAATGAATTAAATAATTACTAGTGTTTCTTGAAGTACGTTCCCCATTAACCAGTTACTGATACAGCGAGATTTGGTGAACCCAGTACCAAATCAGAGAGCAGTGCCTAATCAGAGTCTGTTAACCAGGAGCAAGGAAAGGAAATTTATCTCTGTATTTCACAAAGTATCTTTATGTCAACTTAAAATTTAAATGAGCCTTTTAAGAAATAGCTTTCTTGATAAACTGTTGCCAAGAAGGCTGTGGTTATTGATAGTACAGTGAGAAAGATGCAGCTAATTACTTAGACTGATAACCTGACCCCAAAACAGGTCCCTGGTATTACCTATGTGATACAGATTGCGGGTAACCTTTGAATTCAATATTAATAAAAATAAAGGATCACCAGTGAGAAGGAAAAACATACCTTTCCTTTGTTGAGTATGCTAGCACACTGTGGGAAGTGCAGATAGCTGTGAAATGATTGGGAAAACTATTTTTCATGTCTGCCCTGGGATCTGAAGGTGTCTGCTATTGCTAACAGTATGTAAGGTCTGTCTGTTCAGTAGCTCATGTGAGCATGTGGAAAGGTTCACAGGAAAATCCAAGTGTTTAAGCATGGCAGGTTCTTTTTTAAGAAGGGTCTGTAGGATCTCTGTAGTTCCTCATCTGTGGTACTGTATTGAAACATTTGAGTCTCAGCTTTGTCCAGCAATTCCAGTTTTGTTCTGCATTCATGCTTAAGAATTAGCGATATTTCTCTGAATGTGTGGAGAAAGGGCAATTAAAAGATTCAATGCAGATGCAGAAAAAGGAAAAATGAGAACAGAGAAATAATTTTTGGAAGAAACAAACCTAGTGTGACTTGTTTTTCTTAGCCTTTTGTCTTGCTGAAGGAAACTTGTTCATTAAGAAGGAAAATAATTGCAGAACTTCTGTATGAAGTGACAGATCTGAAACTACTAATCATATTGTTATAGAAATCATTGTTCTTGTAGTGATTTTTTTTTTGGCATGAAGAACAAATTGAATATTCAACGTCAAAGCAGAACAATAAATCTTAAGTAGTTTACATCATTATAAGTAGTTCAAAGAATGTGTAGAAGAGAGATAGCATATAATTTATTCTTTAAACAGTGTGTGTTACAGCAATAACTAGCAGCTATAATGTGCTGTTGAATACATTTGGGCCTTCTTCACCAACAAGCCTATTCTGTGTGCATGGATTGGTCATTTTATTGTAACACTTGCTATTCACAGAACCACAGAGTGGTTGGAGTTGCAAGGGGCCTCTGTAGATGATCTTGTACAACCCACTGCTCAAGCAGGTTCACGTAGAGCAGGTTGAACAGGTTCGCCTGTAGGTAGGCTTATACTGCTAAGACTGTCAAAAAGTGGTTAATGTCAACTTCTGTGAAAACCACCTGTTGGTGCTTTGCTTTTTCCTAAAGAGAATTTATTTAAAAATCAAGAGGGTGAGTGTCTTTGGAAGAAGATAAAAATACTGTTGTACCAGTGGTTTTCTATTCGAGTACTGTATAAGCTCACTGAGATTTAAGATACAGTGAGTAATCTTCTGTTGCTTAAATGTAGCTTTTCAGTGTCCTTTGACTTCCATGTTTCACTTTGCGGCCTGTAGCCATTGTCCTGGCAGGACACACATCTCCCAGAGAATCCTTTATCATATCTGCTTTCCCTACAATGTGTCTTGTATGCCCTAAGCATCCAAACCACTCTTACAGAGATACAGGTGGGCCTTACAGAAGTGGTCCTTCCTGCAGTGACTACAGTCTCTGTTCTTCTACGGTCTCTAGACTGTCTTTTTGCTACTTGTTGCTGTAGCTCCCAAAATCATTTAGGTTATATCATGTACCATGCAAGAAGCTTTCAGTTTCTTATCTGCTTACTACTAGCACTGATGTTACCTCAGCAGTGTGCAAGTCAAGGCATTCATATATTTATTTGCATATGTCTAGCTGTATGCAAGATCTGACATTTTGGAAGACAGTGAGTCACTCAACCTTTTTGCCAGCTGGAATTATGAGAAGCTTCCTAGTCAACTGGACATCTGTCCCCAACTCCCACTGAGAGGCTCATCAGGTCTCTAGTTCATTCAGGCACTGTGGAAAATCCCATTATGTACCTGTCTGCACCGTGGGGTGCCTTAATTATTTGGAAAAACTGGCCCCACAATCCCTCTATTTTCCATCTTGTGGTTTATGGTCTCTTGTAGCAATAATTGCCCTGGAGACCTGGTGCTGCACTTGCAGAGCTTGATGTCTGCTTTTGCTGGGATTACCTTTATAAGTAGTCTTTCTGTTTCTCTCCTGCAGACTTCCTAGATTAGCTTAAATTTGAAAGTTTCACTGTCTAGGATGTAAGCCCAGTAGTTGATACATACTCAAAAAGGAACCAGAAGTGTAGCTGTAGTTTTTAGCATTTTCCTTCGCTGAGGGAAATTAATCTGGCCACTCACAAATATGCGCCAGTATTTTTATTTACTTCATAATAAGGGTAGCATTCTTCTGTTAAACTTTCTAAGGCAGCCTTCAGCTGCCTTAGGAAGTGTCTAGTGAGATTGTTACTCTATTCCCTTGCTAGAAGACACTTCATTTTTAAATATGTCCTTGCATCAGCAAGATCCAGGCAGTCAGGATTGCTTCCTGTAGGGAGCAGCCTGATAAATGTGATTCGACATTGGAGTGGACTGCCCCAGAAGGTGGTGGAGTCACCATCCCTCAAGGTGTTTAAGGAAAGACTGGACATGGCTCTGAGTGCCATGGTGTAGTTGGCAAGGTCTGGTGGTCCGTAGGCTGAACTCAGTGATCTCAGAGGTCTTTTCCAACCTCACTGATTGTGTGATTCTGCTACCATTCAGTGGCCAAGCTGAATACTCCTTCCTGCTGGTCCTCAGCCAGTGGTGTCTCAGGGCCAGTAAGCCAGACTGGGAGCTTGCTGGCCTTGTGGTGCCACTGCTTTGGCAGCTGCCTCAGGGTAGGAGGGGACAAATGTCCTGGCTCGCTGGCTGGAGTTTGGCAAGTCCACTGGCTGACGTATGGACTGTAACATGTGTAATGTGAACCCTGCATCCTTCAGAAGGGAAAAGTGGAGTGCTGCTTTTTCTGGGAATTCTTTCAGTGTTTGGTCTCTGGGATTCATGTGACATTTAATAGCATACATTTAAAATTAAGCACGTGTTAACAGCTAGCCTGAGGTGTAGCTGGAATCCACTTGTGAGCTCCTGTTACCACCACAACTAGAGAAAGCAAATCTTCTTTTATTTGGTGATGTAAGCAACTTGGGGAGTTTTAACCTCAGTTCTGAAGTGGCACCAGTCTTGCTGGATAACACAACATTCTCCAGGCTTTCACAAAACAGAAATAAGGCATCAGAACAATCCCACAAATATATCTTGTTCTTTTTCTTTACCTGAAACCTCAGAATATGACCTTGCTGGGCAGCTCCTGCCATTTGTTGTGGAAAGCAAGGTGGTGTCTTTGCATTCCAGGTTGGGTACTTATGTTTGGGTTGGGTTTTTTGTGGTTGTCTTTCATTGGTTTGGTTTGCTTGTATTTTGGGGGTCTTTTAATCAATTTTAGACATCTGCTTAGACTGGCTGTGTTGCGTTGCTTTACTGCACAGTTGGTTAAAGGGAGGAAAGCAGTAGATTCCGCTATTGTCTTTGACCTTTTCTTGTTACTGTGTAGCTCATTTAAATTATCTTCTCATGACCCAGTAAGCAAAATCTATCTGTTTGTTTTATGCCTTGATCTAGTAGTCACAAAAGTCAATACCAAAAGGGTTTTCAAGATTTGGATCAGGCCCCTGTATGAATTATAAAAAATACTTCTTGGCTAGTGTTTAACTTTTAAATTTTCTCTTCTTTTATCTTGTGTTGAAACTGAACAGTTCCAATGAGTTGTCCTCCATCAATTTGCTCACTTCCCTTCAGAAACTTCTTGGCTTTACAGGAAAAAAAAGACATTAATAGACCAGCTCACTTGAATTGCTCTCGTTGAAAACTTATTAAAAGATTATTGCAGCCTCGTCTCACAAATGGCATGTGTTCTATTTGATGGGCAGCCTGTCAGCTTGTCAAATTACTCAATAGAATAATTCAGTTCCTCAAAGCAGCATTGCTGATATGAAGAGCTTATGTAGCTCATTGCTAGCAACACAGTGCTTTTCACTCTGCAGGCTGGAAACATGATTTGTGAGTGGGCTGTGGCTTTAACAATGGAAGGCAAAGCTGCTTCGTTGTGTATTTCCTTTCCTTCTTTTCTCTTACCCTCCCCTTCCTATCCCTTCCCTCCACCAGGCTATTTTTATGGTGTACTGAGCTCCCAAAGCAAACTGAGGGAAAGGGAAAAGGAGTGAGGTGAGCAGTGTCGCAGTCCTTACTTTGCAGATTTAATACATCCTATTCAGAAAATACAGCGTGTATGTGGGTCAGTGATCCCTGCAGATTTTTATTATTTATAGCCATTTCTATAAATACAGGACTTCACACAGCAGGGTTCACGCAGTGCTGTGTTTCTTGTAAACCAAAACGTTTTTATCTGTGCTACGGTCTGGAGGTAGCAAGTACCAGCTCAAAGGTGAAGATAGAAATGAAAGAAAGCAGTGCACGTACAATGGTGACCCTGCCACAAGGCAGACTGTTGAGCTGGGAAAACACTGTAGTGGCTCTAGCAGATGACGAGGCTTTCAGTGCTATTTCTGTATTTGATGCCCAAGGGATTGTTTTTCTTTTTCCTCTGTTTCTGCGCATGCATGTGCATGAAACATAGGTGCTTCTCTGTGCCATGGCTGAGACTGGTGACAACTGTGTGGGTGGGAATGTGTAATCACCGAACAAACTTCCCGCGTCTGCCCTGCCATGTATTTCCAAGCACAAAGCCGCTCTTTAGGTCGTTTGCTGCCAGTGCCAGCTACCCAGTTGTGAAGGGATGTTGGGTTCCTTCTCCCTTGCAGTGAGCACTGGTACTTACTGGGTTAGGCTTCCACAGCAGCAAGTGCTTTTCACCCCTATCAGTTGTTAGGCAAACATCTGCAGCTGGAATGTGTGGCATGTTCCTCTGATTTGCCAGTTCTCAACCTTGCATAGCAACGCATGTAAAATACTGAAATGCGGTCTTTCTGTTACTGTTAACATTCAAAAACCTTGGTTTAATGTGGGCAGTGAAATTCTTGAAAAACGGTGTTTTGGTTTGTGAATAAAATAGGTCCTGGTCTTTTCCCCCACCCCACAACCTGTGGGATCCAGACCCTTTCCCTCACCCCCATGTGTTGGCTTCCTTTGTTTTGCTGCCTCATACCAGAAACACAGCAAACAACTGAGATGTGTGCTGGGTGCCCAAGGCCAAAGAATGTTTTAAATTGTCACAGTTTGTTTTCTGCAGCAATACAGCATGGTACATTTTGGAAGGAACACTGGGATGGATGGTGTATCACAAGATACTGAATATGATGATATACTGGTTGCAATTTGGTTTTGGTGCCTGGTTTTGGGAAAACAAATACTCAAATATTCTAAAATACTGAACTGTTAAAGAAGAAGGAGTGCAAGGCATCATGCTGCATTTATTGCTAAATGTGTGTTTTTATTTAGTTCAAACTAGAAAGTAAACCTGAAAAAGAATTCAAGTATCTGTTTTTCAGAGCATGAGCCTACAAGTACTAGGGAGCAGTTTGCAGGATCAGAACTTCAGCCTGCTCTGGGCAATAGATCCTTAGGAGAGGAAAGAGAAAACCCATTTTTTTAGATACAACTCTCCTTATCTTAATATTTCTTCTTAGCAAATTGTGTTGTTGGTTGGACTCTAAGCATGTGATTAAACTGTTAAAAAATCAAGATATTTAAGGATTAGTTACTGTACTAAATCCTCTTACCTGCAGTGTTTTCTGTTGCCCTGTGTAGAGTATAATATCATGACTGATAATTTCTGTTTTCTTTTCTAGTACAAGGATGCATTTATGAAAGCAAACCCGGGGTACAAGTGGTGCCCCACAACCAACAAACCTGTGAAAACCCAGGCACCCAGTGTTACGAACAGGAAAAAGCTATGGGCCATTGCATCCGACTCTGCAAAAGACTTACCGAGCCCAAGAAAAGTAACCAAAAGTGAAGAAATGCCACAACTTAACTTTGGGATGGCAGGTGAGATTTCCATCCATGGTACTCAGCTGTAACATCCTCATTTTGTCTAGGGATGTGGTAGTGAAACCGGAGTACCTTTTTCTTTACTACAGATGGTACTGTTGTGTCCCAAATTTAGTTGCCAAAACTGTAGTTAAATCTCTGTGTAACGGTTTTCTAAAATTTTCAAGAGTCCAGATATGAGGCATCCTACCTCATACCACTCTAGGGCCCAGATTTGATTCATTTTCAATTCCAGCTTATCTGCTGTTAGACACTCGCATTCTCTGGTCAAAAAGGAAAGTGCTGGTTGTGTGTGCACTGTTCTCTGTTGCAGAATGCTGTACTCTTTTTAGTAATTTACTATTTGCAAAAATAATTTATGGGTGTCTCAAGCTGGATATGCTAATACTCTTGTAGATTAATGTACCAGTGGGACTAACACTTTTGTATTTAAATCAAGAGAAGCATAATTTAATTTCACTTAAATGTGTTCTTTTGCCCATTATATCCTGGAGGAGCAAATTCTAAACTTGTAAACATTTGGTGAAGAAGTGTGGGTGGAGTACCTGAACTGGTGAAAAGCAGATAATCTCTCACTGATGTCCATAAATAGCAGAACTGTTGTAATCATGACCTTGAAATACAGAGACATTAATGTTAAATACTGGCAGCTTAAGAACCTAGCAGTCAAGGTTAAAAAAAAAAAAAATCCATGCAATTCTTTTTTCCTTTTTTTTTTTTTTTGGTTGGTTGTTTATTGATTGTTTAAAGTTTCAGATGGATCAGTACTTACAAAAGTAGAAATTTTGTCATATTGTACCTGGTTTATGACAGGTGTGTAGCAGATAGGACTTCTCTACTTTGATTGTGAGCTGGAGAGAAGAAAATGCTTTTATGGAACAAGTGTAAAAGAATGAAAAGGGATAAAGAGGCATGTATACCTTAGTACAGTGGTATAAAAATACCTGTAATTAAATTTCTTCTGGCTCTTAAGGAACTGTGAAATGTGATCAAAATAAGCATTCCATGCTGCATAGTTCTGGTAGATGGGAGAGTAGCTCCAAAAGTCACAAGCCCCTTCAGACCATTCTGATTTTGCTTTTAGCGGAGTCATTTCTATGCTCCTTAAATATTTATTGACTTAACACAAATAACAAGCCTTAATCTACCTCTCATCCATCCCCCAGTGCTCCTGCTGGACTATCCTAATGTTGAGTTTTTGAGTACAGAGGTCTTGAATCAACACCTGTCAAAGTAGGGGGCAGAGAAATCAAGAATTAATTAGAAACTAATCCACTGTTTTATCTATAGAACCATTCCTTTCTGAAGAAAGTCCCTTAGTGCTAACTGTGATAGTTTTGGGTTTTTTCCTGCAAGCTGAGTTAATGAGCCTAGTAATTCACAAGGATCTTGCTCCAGTCCTCATGTCTGTGAAGCCTGGCAATATCTTGGGTGTAGAATAGGTCATAAAATAAAGACAGCTTCTGACAGAGATGTTAGCAGCATCCACATCATGGCAAGTGTGCTTGCTGGATTGCTGCTTTGTCAGCTATATACCAGTTCATGGAAATTATGTTTATTGTGCTCCTCTCTGCTTGACTTCACATGATAGTTCAATTCAACTCTCGCTCTTCTATCCAGTACAATATCTTTAAAATCCAGTCTATATACATGCTGATGAACTTAAATGTAGCTGAACCAACTCAGAACACTTTTGCTTTTGAAATGCCACTGATTCACTTGTATCTTCAATGCAGGTAACTTCCTCAGGAGAGGATTTATACAAGTCTAGAATCATGCCAGGAAATCTGTTTCATTTGTTGGTCATTGCTAATCATGTCTTGGTTGCTTTTTTGTGTATTACATTTTACTTTGGAAAATCTAATATGTGGAGAGTTAGATCTTTGGTTTTCTAAGTCCCACACAGGCTGTTTCTGTCCTTTTTTTTGGCTTTACAAGAATAACATCCCACATTTAAATCTGTCATGCTGACCTACCATTATGTCAAAAAGCTGAGGTATGGCACCAGCATTGGGCTTCTGACCTGCAGACCCACTAGTGGCGTCCTTGATCATCCAGCCTGGATACTTGAGCATGTTCTCCTCATGATATGGCTCACCTGTGTAGGGTGTAGGGCAAGAACACTGCTGTTTGTAAAAGCTTTGCCATACAAATGTGTGAGATTGCCAGTACTTGCATATTTTTGTTTCAGAAGAAAACCAAAATGCTGTTTAGTGGAGCAAAGGCTGGAAGAAAGACACTTCTAGAGTAGGCTATACCCCTGTAGAAACACAGTTTCTGTTTTTCAGAAAGGAGCTCAATTATGCATCCAGGTTGAAGCTGGTTCCTGCTGGCCTTCCTGCTTAGTACTTCCTCAGTTGTTTCCTCTGACTGAGAAATTGCTATGATGAACAAGCCAGCCTGCTGGGTCTGTAACCATCCCAGTACTAACATAATATGTCATTCTCAAACAGAGAGATGGTTTTAAGTTTCATCAATATTAAGTGCTGTTGAGAAAGTCAAGAATCGTCTGCCATTCTGCAAGTCAAATGTGTGTGGTGTATGTGCTATTTTCCCAGTACTGTTGATTTAAGAATAAATTCTGCAAAATACCCCTTAAAATTCTTATTCTTACCAGTAAACTCCTAGTGCGAGAAGAGAAACATTATTGTGCTGAGAAGGCACTATAAGCATATGGCAGTGTTTGGATATGTACATTTTGTCTTCCCTTAGGTGAAGTTATTTTGTAGTTGGAAACCTTAGTGGAAGGATTTTGGTTTTATCGTGAGCAGACGTCTAAGCACCTATCCTCTGCTACAGTTGCTGCATAAGTGTTCAAGTTGTTTAAGCATCACATTAAACTTTTATTTCCAATTTGTCCATCATTTTTTCCTTCCTCTTAATTTTTTTATTTAAATAAACAGTTTAAGTATTTGCTTACTTGAGGAGAAAAACATTAAACCACACTTCTGTATTTGTTCTCTTATGATAAGCTGCTTAGTTGAAAGGCAGAAAGCCAGAACTACCAAGAAGATAATTAGAAGAGGGGCAAGAATTTTACAGTCATAAACTGGGTGTTCTTAAGATTGCCAAAACTGGGGAGGGGGAAAGGGCCAAGTGGTAACAAAAATAAAGCACAAAAGAGCAGCTGGGAGTCATCAGGATGATGCAGGCATAAGAAAGCACTATACTGCAGTTTGTCAGGCCAAGTGTTTTTGGGAACCCCCTCATCTGATGTGGTTGCACTGCTGGTCATCCATATTCAAAAAAGATGAACTACAGCTGGGATAACTGCAGAAGAGAGCTGTAGGAATTGCTAAAATGATGGGAGGTGAATGTGCTTAATGACATCAGGAGATCTTGAATTGTTTAGACCAGGAAAACAAGTGGAAGAAGAGTAAGACAAGTCCTGTAAATGCAGAAAAGAGAGATACCATTTAGGAAAACAGTTACTAATCTTAGAGATGTGAGTACCAGAAAAAAACATGTACTACTTGGCCCTGAGTATATTTAAGCTAAAACCTGAAAGAAAACCCTTAATGCTTAGAAGATTTGAATCCTGCAAGCACCTTCCAAAGGGAGTAAAGAAAGTAGAAAGCAAGCAGCCAATACTGCTTAATATGGGGCTCTGTAAGTTTATGGTGGGCCTGGAGATCTCTTCCAGTCTCTCCTTCCTCCAAATTAACTGCCTGCTCAGGCATTATCTTTCAAGATAAGTGTTCGCTTTTCAGTTCCTAATTGCTCTGATGTCCTCTGGTTTGAAGGACTGAATGGTTTCTGATCAATTGCTTGGATGGCAAAAAGTGCTGTTGCTGACAGGATCACTTCACTTATGAATTGTGCTTAGATACTTACTGTCTCTTCACATTTTCTGTGTCTCTTCTTGTTACTGGATTCTACACTTCTGATAGTGCCTTGTCTCTTCATAGAAGTGTGATTTTTTTTTTTCTCTTTTTTATTTAAAAAGGCAAACTTCTTCAGAAAAACCTAAGGCCCCCCGCATGCATTCTATTTGGTTATTATGGTGAAGGAAAAAGTTAATTCCAGTTGAATATTGGGCTTGAAGCTAGGTGCTATTTAGGATACCCATTTAATGCTATTTAATAACAAGCCACTTTTCTATCCATGAGGTAGTGAATGAGCCTGGTTTATTTACATTGTTTTCCTCTGTCTCTATTTAATGCCCTTCTAAAAGACTATTAAAAAAACTTACCTTGGGAATGTCAGTGAGAGATGCTGTGTGCAGCAAAACTTCGGGCAGCAGCTGTGGTATTAAATTATCAGCATTGATGAGTATTCCCATGAATTGGACCATGACAATCTGTAGCACTAAACTGGAGGTTTACAGGTACAGGTTTGGCCCCATCAGCTGAAAAAAATTTTAAAATTCCACTCACATTGTGGCTGTTGTGTGCATTTGGCCACTATCGGTCTCCCTGTCTCTACATAACACTGTTAAATCAGGCGCCTGCATTGCTCCCAAGGCATTCTCCAAAAATCAGACAATTAGTCTTCATAGTGATGAAGAGCAACCACTGTTCTGAGTGAAAAAGCTACTCCATGAGTAATGCAGTGTCAGAGTTTATTGCTTTCACTTCTTGTCATTTTCTGAGCTCCTGGGGTGCAGGAAGACTGGAGGGGAATAGCTGTCAGTATCAAGTAGTTGGAGAAAGAACATCTATATCTCCATTTTACATTCCTCAATTATATATTGTATTGGCAGGGCAACAAGTAGGCAGGCAACTTGCCTGGCCAGTGCTTGCGCTGTTCTGGCTTCGTGCTTCAGAGCTGTCAGGCTGGCACTTTTCACTACTAAATACAGCTCTAAATTAAAAACAAATGAAAATAGAAATTTTGCTTCAGAGCTTGATCATGTTGTTTTGTTCCATCCTTTTATTTGTTCAGTCACCAAGGAACCACTCCCTTGGTAAGAGCATCCACTGACTTTAAAACCTGTGCATTATTAGAGCATCTTTGTGTATATTTATGTATGAGATCATTACAGTTGCTGTTGTAAAGATATTCATCTTTGTAGTACATAAAACCTTTGGCAGTAGAATTGTAAATCCATGCAATGGGGTGTTAAGCACACAAATCCAATTAAATCCTTCAAACAGCTTTGAAAGCCTTCCCAGAGGGTACAGAAATGGTTATTTGTGATTCCCTTGAACTGCCTTTTATGGCAACTTGCTGAGAGTGTCTTTGACAAGTAGTCTTCTGGGGCTTTAGTGGTGCAAGTGGTACGTTTTTGAAACAAGCAAATGAATCAACTTAAGACTTCATTTTACTCTTTTAACAGATCCTACACAAATGGGAGGCCTGAGTATGCTGCTTCTAGCAGGGGAACATGCACTTACTGCACAAGAGGTAAGGAACTCTCTTCTCTCCCTTACCACAAGCTCTCAGTTTAAAGAGCTTGTAAGAGGAATATTTGACCGAGGGAGAATGAAGGTTAGGACACATCTCCGGTAACCTCATCTGGGAATGAAGTGTGAGTGTTGTATCCCAGCTGTGAATGTAGAGTTTGAGCACAGTTTAGTATTAACTCTGCTGATACGTGAGTGCGCCAGTCTAGCTTGCCCCATGAAGAGACATTGTCAGAGGTAAAAGGGTTGAAATACAGTGCCTGTGTTAACAAACAGGTGGTTTTCGGGCTTTTCCAGGTAAGGATTTTATATGCTTGTGCAATGCCTCACACAACTGTGGCCTTGACACTAACAGGTAAATAAGTAATTTCCTACAAAGTCAGCATCATTGTATACGCATTCTGAAACCATGCAAGTGCTAACAAGTATTGCAGTCTGCTCCTATTCACTAAATCCTTATGTCTAAACATAAGTTTGTAGTTCAGTTGCCATCGCAAACGTGTTTTACATTTTTACAAAGGAGTCTAGTAAGTGTTTGTGCATATCTCCAGTAGTGCAGAGATCTCTGGTCTTTCTTTAGACTGACTGACTATTAGTATCATCTGGTTTTTAGGCCAACTTTGAAAATTGTTCAAAAGGTAGCTTCTTTGTTGGGTATAATACGTAATCACTGCCATAAGTCTCTAGCTCCAGGAAAGAGCTCTCTTTTGTTGTTGTCTTTATTGGAAGGAAAAATAATAATTAACTTAATCTGTATGTGTAGTGCACTTGAGATGTATTGCTCCTGTAGTGCCAGAACTCCTCAATGCTTTGCATACCAGTTTTAGCCATGAAGTTTTATGTTGTGTGGTTACTGGCCTTCTGTGCTGCAACATGAAAAATAAGAAACACTCAAGCCAAGCTGACAGAGAAGTGAAAAGAAGTACATTATTTTGTGCTAAAATTATACTGTCCTGTGCTTCTCAAACTTGTAATCTCTCAACTTGGAGCATAGAAGCTGCTTTTGCTATGCTGTTACATTTAAATGTGAGGGAAGGTATATTATAGTCACAGATACTGCATTCCTTTGAAAAAGGTCTTTGCTATGACCTTGAGAGCTGAGGTGTCTTGACTTTACAAGAGCCTCAGTAGTATGATTTCAGATGGCAGTGTAGGAATAAAATCTACATGTAGATTCAGAGTCAAATCAGAAAGCATGTTGCACGATCGTTTTAGTGCTTTAGTGTGATTTTTTAGTGTTTTAGTGATTAACTTTCTTATTTTGAGCAAAAAACACACTTCCCATGTGCCTCAGTTAATCCTGTTTTTCCTGACAGAAGCGTGCAGTACGACTTGTGATGAAATATTCACTTTATGTATAAACTACACTCTACTCTTCTGGGCCTCTAGTCTTCTTTTGAAACCTGGCCCTCTGCATCAAAGAAGCAAGCTATGTAACCTGCTTTCCCCAAAAATGTAGGGCAAAATAATTGTCATAAATATAGCCCAGACAAAACTAGTTGAGGGATTGTTAGAATCAAGATGGGCTGTAATTTAGCCTGTACTTACGAGTTACCATATTTTAATTGTCCTACCCTATCTGATAAGTGGCTAAGGGACGGAGCACTTTCCCAGGAAACTGCACATCTCTGATTCTTTTTTAGGGTCCCTTTTGTAAAATACCTCCCGATCAATTTGGGTGATTGGTATTCTTAAAGGGTATTCATTCCAAATGAACAACATTCAGTCCTCCTTGCTGTGTGTTAGCAGGAGTTAAGTCTCCAATTGTGTGTCCAGTTGCTGAGAGACTTTTAGGAAGTTTTTTGTGTGGCAGCCCTGGTGCCTCTTCCATGTTTCCTTTATTTTCTTATGTTTCAGTGGTGAATAGATACAGAGCAAATATTTCTTAGGCATGTATTTCTCAAATTCAGTAATGACTGTAAACCTATTCAGACTTGAATAACTGAACAGCTCTTCTGTCTTCCCACCCTCAGGCATGCAGACAGAGGAGATGTAAGACGGTTGTCTTTGCATGCCTTTAAGAGAATCTATGGTTGGATTTCCATGCTTATGGTCTTAGACTTAAGCCAGCATCTGGGAGGTTAGCAGAACATGCTAGGAGGTGGTATGACAGACTCAGAAAGCAGCTTGAGAATTCATTGTAGAGTTGGGAAGCTGCTTTGCTCTTCTGTGAAGAGGAGTCAGTTGTGTTGTATTGGAGTTGGTATCTGCATGGGACAGAATATGGTATACTAAGGTGACTACAAGAGGTATGGTTACTGAAAGAGGTTCAGAAGTTGCTTTATAATGGAGAATATATTTATAGTTTTTTTATGTATAACTACACATTGTACATCTAAAACCTTGACATTTCTGTTTTTTAAAAAAAGACACAGTGTCATTCTTTAGAGCAAAGAATGCTCTAAATTATAACATGTAGGGTAAATTATCATTAAAGTGTGCATATACACTTAAGATACATGTACACATATATGGTTCTTAAACTGGAGATCTGCCAGACACAGGATTACCTGTCAATATGCATATTGATGTGCATATGTATGATCATGCAGCCTTGAGTGGCCTTGTAAACATAGGTCTTACATACTCTTACAATCTTAAAGTTACCAATGGAGGGGCGGTCAGCACTGGCACAGTTTTGCTCAGCGCTTGAGAGAGGATGAAGGCCATTGTACTTGGTTTGCTAATCCAATGAAAAGTATTCAACGCCGGCTGATGTTCTGCCAGGTGTATGCTAAATGAATGGATAGGGTATTTTCCAGTGAGGTGTTTAAACTTCAAGTTGTCAGAAGCCCAAATACCAGGTCACCAAGTGACCTTGCCAGCAGGAGGATGGGAAGAGGTACAACAGTGATATTTATAAAATTGTTTTGAGGCTTCAGTTGCCATCTCTGTATGTTGCCAGTATGTTCCCATTTTTGTAATAGCGGAGAAAGTTTCTCTTCTGATAACAGAATTCAGTGTGGGTAGGTGATTGATTTCTAGGCAGCAGCTGGAGTTACTAAGCAGATACGCAAGAGAAGCTACAGACCTTACCGGTAGTCAGCAGAGGACATGGATATGCAGTGAGTTTCCCCCTGCATTTTGGATGCTTTCATTAATTACACAAGACAGTAGTGTTTGAGTGTATTTTATTGAACACCTGAGCAGAGATGCTGGATGGGTTTGCTCCAGCTGCTGTGGTTGTGCCAGGCAAAGCTTGGTCCTTGCCAGCAAGCCTGAAGCCAAGTGAGCAGCACTCCTTGCTTGCCTGTTTGCCTCCTGCGCATGCATCTCCCTTACTCATCTGTCAGGCTCTTTCCTTGCCTTACAGCAGCACCTAGTGGACTCCCTGTAGGTTACTGCACAGAAATCCCGAAATCTGGAGAGTCCTCCAAAAGCCTGCCTGTTTACCAGCGCTAACGCCTCACAACCGTCAGAGTGCAGCTGTCCCAGGGGTTTTCCTCCACCCTTGCTCCATGTGATCGTTTCAGAGCAGGTTATAGTAACCTGCAGGGAAAGGAAAGCCTGTGGTTTCCTTCTTTTTGAGAACAAAAGGCTATCTTGCATGTGATGCAGGGTCTGTGCAGAGTGTGAATCAGAAGTGAAAAATCTCTCAGTGCAGCTTTGTGAAACACTGGGACGAAGAAACAGGAAAAGTAGTGGGATGTTGAGGACATTTTATTAGAGCAGGAAATAAGATGTAAAAAATGGAACTATCTGTGCATCTCTTCCCTCTGGTAATTATTTTAATGCTTTGATCAGGTTCAACCTGGCAAGTGTTAGAAGTCTGAAGATACTAAGTTTCCCACAGAATGTTTGGGAAACAGCAGAGTGAAAGAAGCAAGCTCAAATTAGTGCTCTGCAAACTAAAGGCAACAGCATTAACTTCTTAAAGAGTAGCAGGAATTGATAGGAAAAATACAGTCATTCCAACCACAAAATCTCCATTGAGTTACTAAGCACCAGCAATCTGTCCTGCACACAAAACTGTAGAAAACTGGGCTTCACACCTCCCACAGCAAGTTCTTGTACCACCAGGTGTACAAGCTGTGCCCAGCACGGGGCTCCGAGGAAGCAAGAGAGCTCATCCTGAGTGTCTGACAGCACCTGTGTTGTGAGAGCTAAGCCAAGATAGCCCCTCTTGGAAGGGCACTGCCACTCCAGTACAGTGCTCCTGGGGTCCATGGCTCAATGGCTTCAAACTCAGAGCTGAGTGGTATAACGCAGCTGGTTGAACTGCAGAAAATACAGGAAACAAGTACAAAATCTGGTTATTCCTTTAAGGATCCCACCAGTTTAGTGGCCTAAAATAACCAAATGAGTGCCCAGACATGCAAGCAGCAGCCTTACATATTTACACCTCTGCAGAGTCTCAGAGCTTCAGACATGGGTCACTCAAAACCAGCAAGATGCATTCCTGGTATAGTCCTGACTGCTGTTGAGGCGCAGGCATCTTAAACAGACTGTACAGAACCATGATAAAAGTCAGTAATAAACATTACATCAGTGAAAATAGCAGCACAATCTGCTAAAAAGGCAGAAGACAGACATTAAAAATACATTCTTAGTGGCCCTTGGGGTTGCTGTACTCCCATAGTACACTGATAAAACATCCTGCTCAGTGTTTAATACAGTGGAAATATAGAGCACAGGAATCGCTGTTGCTGCTAGGTTTTATGGCAGGGAAGAAACAAGTTTGTTTGTATATTTAAGCAAATCTCACGTTGGTATATTTCCCCTTGTCCTGTGGGTTGCTACACATGAATTTAGTGTTTCCAGGGGAGCGTGGGTAGCAGATTCCTGAAAGCAAATGCTGCTGTTGCTGTTGCAGTCCTTCAGGATCTCAGACAAACAGCAGCAGGAACAGCAGGGCAAGCTGCACGTGCTGGAGGCCTGTGCATGCTGGGGGGCTTTGTGCTTTCTAACAAGAGGTGCAGTCAGTAGCTAAATCTCATGTGCTTTCACCAATAAAAGCTGTTGATTTACTTGTTTATGTAATGAATAGGAAAAATCCCCACATTTGTTTTTGAATTGTTTAAATAAACTGAAATTGAGTGGAAAAAAAAGTTGTTAGGGAAAAAAATGTCCATCCTGTTACTTTCTCTGAAATCTTATGTAGCCTCCCTTTTATTCTGTTTCTTACAAGCCATGATACATACCTTATTTTGTACTAATAGTACCTCATTCTCCTTGGAGTTACCTTTGTAAATCTTTTACACTCAAATGTGACACTTAATGAATGTACCATATTTGATAGAATTCCTTTACAGAATAATGCTTGATTAATACATTTCTAGCTAATAAGAATACCATGACTAAGATCTGTGTTAATTCAAATGAGGCTTTTAGTTTTGAACAGTCATTTCTTTGTATTTTGTTTTCAGATATGACTTTCTTGCACTGGTTCTCAAAAGCACCTCTAAAATGTATGTTTAGATACATGATTTGAGAAATTTTAAGCTTGTGCTACCCTTATCTACTTTCTTTCATGCTTTTATGATTGGAAATTATTTTTCTAATAAGTACTCTGTCATCAGTTCTGTCTTCAATTTTTTTTTTTAACCTTCTAAGTAATCTTACTTAGATTTGTACAACAAATTACAGATCTAGCATTGTCGATAGCATCACCAATACAAGATAGTTATGTGTGTAGTCTGGTATAATCCGTTGAGTATTCTATTGCATAAAACTATTCTGACAAGTTCAGAATCATAAAAGGAGAAGAAAACCCTGGTATTTTTGTGGTCTTTTTTCTAACACAGTTTTCAAATGCATTAAAATGGGAGCTAAACTGTATTTTCATCTGTAAATATGATTTAATCTTTCCAGGACTATGAAACATTAGCTTATCCTTCTTGTCTTAAATTCTTTGTTTTGCACACTGTTGTTTTTAACTTGAGAGAAGCACCTTTGATGTCTTACTCCACACTCTCCTCCTTTCAGGTTTCCTCCAGTACTTGCCAGTCTGATGCATCTAATTCTACAGAAGCCTGTCAAAAGTCATCATTGTTTCAGTTTGCAGAGGTGAGTTTCTTTAAAAAAGGGTTTTTTTTCCAAGTGCTTCCTTTTAAGGAACATCTGATGTCCAGCTGAAAGAAAAATAAAATGTCTTGAGCTAAAATGGATGCTTTTATTTGTTCCCTCATTTTTGGGTTTATGCTGTTAAATCATTTATCAGGCTGGTCAGACTTGAAGTGCAAGAGAGCATGTTTAGGACCATGGTAGAAACCCAAGTGCAATCTTTAAGCTGTAATTTGTCTGTATGTCATTCCTGCACTTCGTTTTAAACTAGAGCCTTATTAACTAAGGTTTGGATGTTACATTATGTTTCTAATATAGTGTGGCTGCTTTAGTCATCGGCTCCATCAAAAATAATTGTAGTTCTTAAATTTAGTTCTTAAATTGTAGTTTTTAATTTTCTTAAATTTTTAAATTTTTGTCTAAAACCACTAAACAGGTCTATGCAAGTGTGCTTTAATTTTGTGATGTACAATATTTTTGTCAACATACTCCAGTTACTGCTAGAAGTGCAGCTGTGGTGTGTGTGGTGTTGTTCATTTTCTTTGAAGAAAGAAAACAGTTTCATCCAAGTCTTAATGGGTTTCATTGATATAAATAACATGACAAAAATGTCATGTTTTGCAAGGAACTCTAGCCCTCTGCAAACATCACTTGTTTCTTGGTATTATTCCAACTTTTGAAATAGTCATAATACATGACACAAAAATATTTAGTTGTATAGGTACTGATTTTACAGCACACTGGGTAGTTTTTAAGTAAGTGTATATGGAAAGAAATTTTGTCATAGTGAGGGCTTTTTATTACCTGTGTTCACACCAGCTGTGAATCTGTGTGTCTTTATTATCCATTGCCTTTGCACCTTCATACTCCTTCCTAAAACATCATCACTTCAGGAGCAGATACATTGCAATCCCAGCATACAGGAAATAGGACTTCTTTTTTCAGGTGGATATTTTAACATAAATGCACAAGCCCTTGAATTCCAGCTTAAGATCCGAGTCTTTCAAATGTATTAGAAATAAATTGGAGCACTGATCCTTTATTTCTGATTAAAGGTGATGGCCAGAGTGAAGTAGATAACCTGTAATTAGGCTGTTAAACAGCCTGCTGGCTTTTCTTGTTAGGAAGAGGAAATGCCTGGTGTGCCAGCAATGAAAAGCAATACTTAGAGGCTTCTTAGAATTGGTTATTTCCGGTATCACTTATGACACTTCTGTGAATCACTCAACATCCATCTAATCATATTTCTGAGATGCTTCTATGTGCTTATACTGTCAGTAGAGCAATGTCTTACATTGTATAGTTCCTCTTCATAATGGTCTGTTTCTTGAATTTCACTGCTGAATCTTTTAAAGAGTAAGACAAATACCAGCTCATCTAATTGTTTCAATTCATTTTACAGTGCTGGAGGGAAGTGCCAGGCCCCTGTGGTAGTAGGCAGGATTTGTGTGCTGCCAGATATGCTCTTGCTAAGGGCTTCTGACCTCTGGCTTTTCCTTACCTGTCGAAGAAAGATTTCAGTGGGTGCCAGGAAACAAGCTCACCTGCACTGCTAAAACATGTGGTTTAGAAGTAGCTTAGTGATGATCAGTAATTAGAAATGCAAATCAGCTAGTCTTACTTTTCAAGGATATTGAACAGCTTATAGAGAGAGTGCACCTAACCAGTGCTTGGTAGGTATGTGTGTCAGAGGCAAAATAATCGGTGCTTGTAGTGAAGGTTTAACATGAATCAGATGTGTCATTTGCAACAAAACTAATTGACACAAGTTAAACAGTATGAAATGCAGTTACCTCAGTGTGTGGGATAGATCCGATATCTCAAAATACCTGTACACATTGTGTTCCTGTCCACACTTAACTTCTGTGCTAAGTAGCAATTTGTGCTCTGTCATCACCACCACTGTTCTGCAGTCTCAGGTCTTCCACTGAACTGTGAAATACAATACAGTGGTAAGAATTTGTTGCTAACCCTTCTTTGACATATGAGCAGGCAAATAAAAGCCCTTCAAAAAAAGCTAATTTTGAAAAACATTTCAAGATTACCATTTCACAGATCACCTGTTCATGTGTTTCCTGGAAAGCAGATAGTGTTTGTTCTAAGGCTGTGTTGGGAGTCGTTTGCATAATTTGGAGTACCAGGAGTCTGTTTATGTCAGATTATAAATATAGCATGTTGAAGTGTGATACTGAAACTGAAGAGTTAGGTAATACAAGCATAATTGTTTTCCTGACAGATCTCTTCCAGCACGTCACAGCCTGGAGTCCTGGGGACAGTAAAACAAACGGAGGAGTCTGCATTGTTTCAGTTTGCTGAGGTATAATGGCTGAATGTGGTGGGGAGGATGGGAGGAAGCAAGGAACGGGTAAGAGTTGTCACTGAATGGCTAAGCACCCTGTCTTATCAGCTATTCCCATCAGGAGATGTGTATCTTCCTGACAGCATTGTGTTAAGAAAACCATGGGGTGAATAACCAGGGATTGAATGAGATGTTGGTCAGTTCTACCAGCTGAGAGATACTGGGCTTGTGAACATTACCTAGCCCTCCATATCCAAAGGATCACTGCAGACTTACTATTCAAATGGCCTTTTAATTTACATCTAGGAAAGTAGCAATTAGAAGACATTCAGAAATGACACTTTGCACTGCCTGTAGAAGAGGCTCCAGCAGGGCAGAATGGTCACTGCCCTAGAGGCAGGAATCATTTGAAGAATCCTTGCAGCTCAAAGGAAGCTTATCTCAACAGCTACAAGGATATTTAACAGCGTCATTAGGTGGTGACTTACCAAACCTATCAGTTTCCCAAAACTATGTAGCCTTTCCTGTCTTCCTCCACAAACTGAGATTTGGAGTTCCTGAAATGCTGCTTTTAGGAATTTTTTCTCCCGTATGTTGGATGTGCCTCTTTGAATTGACTTTCCACACATATACTCTTCTTGCCCATTTGGGGGAGTCTGACACTGCTTGCAGAATCAGTTACACCGCAGGTGAATTTTGTGTGTGTCTGAAAAGGCTGAGATTGGAGCTGGTGCTATTGCAGAGGAGAGTAAAGGGATTAGAAGATACCCTGTTTGTTATTCTGAGTGTTTACAAAGGTTTAGCTACGTACCACACACTTCCTTCTGTGAAATGTCTAGCTAATTGTCTGGTTTTTAGCTTGACTAGAATGGGCCTTGGTGTTTTTCTTAGGAAGGCCAAGGAAGACAAATCAATTTACTGATTCAGGTGCCAGAAAATACCTTGCTGCAAACACCCCTGTAAAAGATACAATCATGAAGGTGTTTTTATATGTACCACATTTTTGAAAGTTAGAAGTCAATTTGCAAAGTTGTTTTGAGAAAATTAGTAGAATTGAGCAGGGTGAAACTATGTGCTGAAGCCAGACTTTAAAACAAAGTTAAAAGATACGAACTGGAGAACATTCCTTGTTAATTTTATTACAAAATATTGGAATAATACTGCAAGTGAATCTGGTAACTTAGTTGCAAAAATGTCAGTCATTTTGGATAGCTGCAGAGTTAAACAGAGTATATATTGCATTTAGTAGAACATTCTTAAATTGTCACATAAAACCTGGTTTAGCCATGCTCTCAGAATTTTACAGAACCTGAAATCATTTCCTCGCCTAATTGAACAAACAAAATGACAAACCTGAAAGTTGTCATATGGATGTGTCACTGCATTGAGTTGCATTCCACTATGCTGAGTGAGCTCCTTTGGCACATTGGAGTGCACATGTGAATCATCAAATATTAGGTAGAAGAGGTGTTTAGAAAGTTAATTAGGATTTACTGAGGGCAATTTTAGAGTCAGGGTTAATCTCTTTTTCTTGTAAAAATATTTAAATGTGTGTGCAGTCTGGAGGGGTTGGTTTTGTTCTGTGGCTGGAAATAGGAGACAGAAATCTAGAAAAGAGGAAAAAAAAAGCCAAAATTTTAAAATTACAGTAATGAACATAATTTTTTATCTATAGCAGTAGAGAAATGGTGTTTTTCTAAGCTTGTAGCCTGATGATTTAATTTAGGTTGCTCCTGGGGAAAGTACTGAGCAGGTTACAGAACCTCTTTAAGCTTTCTCCCCTGTTATTAAAGCTGCTTGTACTCTCTCAGCTCTAAGGGCTTTCATTTGCACAGGCTGTCTTTGTCAAATTTGGCAAAAATCCTATTCCTTACTATGCCACTTCTTACTGCATCTTGTCTATGTGAACACATTACTGCATTTAGTGAGGTAAATTATGGCAAGCAATTTGCAGTGGGCTGCTGTCAGCAATGTACAGTGGCACAAAAGAAAAAAAGAGAGGGAGAGAAAGTAGTTATTTAACCAGTAGCCAAGTAGACCTGTGAAGAAATGTGAAGTGTGCTGTGGTCTGATGTGCCTGGAGACTTCTGGCAGCTATCCCAGCTCAGTTTTGGTTCTGGCTGGGTGTTCCTCATATGTTGCCTTTCTCTTCACCGCCTTTGCAGCAGGGTGAGTAAGAGTGCCTCTTTGTGAAGACAGCGATCCCATTGAGTAGGTTTGTCATTTAAAACAGACACCTTTACCCCAGGAGTACAAGTGCCCTGTCACTCAGAAACAGCTCGTTATGTGTAGAGCAGCATGGCATTCTTTTTGTCTTTACAGACTCAGTTAGTCTTTCATCCGGTTGTCTAGCCCAAGTGCTATAGTTGTCAATTAAAACTGTTCAGGATATGGCTAATGAGGCCTGCCCAGTGACTTGCTGCTACAGATCATGAAAATTCTGGGAGCAAGACTTCATTTTGTCTTGGGGGTGCACAGGCAAGTGTCTTGGAGGTCTTCAAAGATAATGTGACATCCTCATAAGAGATTTTTGAATTTTGGACTGTTGTCAAATTACTCATTTTTTTGGCTTTCTACTTGCAAGTAGTTGGCCCTACTTTTGGCCTTCTCATTTGGACCTTTATGGCAAGGCTGTGATTTCTCAGCAGTGGGCTTTGTTCCTTAGGGCAGCAGCTGTTTGCAGGCTGTCTGCTCACAGGGGCTGGTCACTGTCCCCTCCTTTCTATGAGAGGGAAGCAGAGCAGATGGGACCTCTTGCTCTCTTGGTCTTACTGCATCTGTGTTTAGCAAATGTGAACAGATGGTGGTGATTGCTTCCTTGAGAGGAAAGATGAGCACCTCTTGGATTTACTTTCCTAAACTCTTACTCATTATTAAAGAAAAGGCTTCTGGGGTATGGAAGCAAAAGAATTGCTAGTTCAACCATCTTAAAAATAAAATGAATCCACAATCACGAAATTTTTTGCTTTCAGCAGCTTTTCTAAATCTTTTCTCAAGATGATTTAATTAAAAAAAAAAAAAACCAGTCACATGCAGCATGCAACAAGATGGAATTTTTTTGCTAGTCCAGCATTTTACTATCATTCAAGGAAAAAAGGATGCCTGAGGATGCAGTCCCTGCTGCATTCTCATGTACTCACTTTGAAAAGGTTTGCTCTCTGTTTATTTCTGTGCAGAACAGAAAGTTTGAATCCAAAACTTCTGATCAAAATGCCTTGAAATTGGGAGGGTAAAAACTAGTAAGTGTTTTCTCTTCCCATATGTAAAGCTGTAATCTTCCCAGGTAAAGACAAATGTATTTGCTGTTTGCCCACATACTGAAATTTTAAAATGTTGTGTTGAAATTAAATGCCTATTCTAGGAAGAAGGTGAAAAAGTAGTACCATGCTTCTTTTACAAACTAAAATATAATATAATAGCTAAAATCCCACCTGCATTGTAATAAAAAATAGTAACTTGATCCTAATGAACCTCCAGTTAAATCTCTACATAAGTAAAGGGCTCTTTGTGGTTGTAGTAACTGTAGAACTAGAGGTTCTGATTATTTTAATTAAGGATGGAAGTTGTTCATATGACAGGGAATGGCATCTTTAATCTCACTGAGAGCTGATTGATCAGCCATTCTTTTTCTTCTGCAGTTTGGCCGGTAGCTTCATCAGAATGAGTTACATGCTTGTGTTGCTTGCTGTTTGTTTTCATAACTCTTAAAAGATTTTTTTTTTCCTAATGTGAGGTGTCTGCTCCCTCTTTTTCTTTTAATACTATAAAGAGCTCATATTTTGTTAGGAACACCTATCGTCAGGTTTTCTTTACTCTTTCCTCACTTTCTGCATCAGGAGGAAAGATCTGCCTGTATGTTCTCAAGTTACGATTCAATGTGTGTAGGTGTTGTTCTATCTTTTTTCTGCCATTCATATTGTGCTGAAAAAGAATCATTGAGATGAGCATTTGTTGTAATAGAAAGATAAAAAGTTGCAACCTCTTCCTGCAAAGTGCAGTGTACAAGATCACTTAGTCAAGTGGGGTCCTGAGCAGGTTCACTGAATTGTCTCAAAGCAAAACTAGGATGTTGAAATATTTCACTTTAATATTAAAAATTACTATTTGTGCACATTTGAGTATTACTCACTGTACTTTCAGTGAAATGAGTGTCCTGGGTTTTGGTGGAGGAGGATGTAGTGGGGAGCATAATAATAAATTCTTTGACAGGTAATAGAAAGATAAATTCTTCAAATAACCTAGTTCAAAAGAAAGAATTCATTACAAGGAGAAAGGCAATCTTGGTAATTTTTGCATCTGGAAGACTGTAGACCCATAGAATGGTTTGAACTGGAAGGGACCTTAAAGCTCATCTCATTCCAACCCCCTGGCTGCATGCAGGGACACCTTCCACTTGATGAGGTTTCTCAAAGCCCCGTCCAGCCTGACCCTGAACACCAACCTCTCTGAGCAACCTGTTTCAGTGTCTCACCACCTTCTGAGTTAAGAATGTTTTGTAACATCTGCCATCAACCTGCACTCCTTCAGCGTAAAACCACTGCCCTTGTCCCGTCACTCACTACCTGCCTAATCGTGGTCCCAAGTGTGATTTTTGTGGTGAGGGAGATACCACAGAAACACTGGTGATTTAGTCCCAAGGCTTTTAAAGGCTTCCAGGTCAAATACTACCATGCAATGCTCTGCCGAGAAAGGTCACATATTGGAAATAATTATTCTTGCATGTCTGAATTCATAATGCTGCACTGGAAAGCAGGTCTGAAAAAATTTGGCTGTAAAAGCAATTCCCTAAAGTGTTATAGGTAGTTATTTACTCATCACAGGTGCTGGCACACCAACAGCTCTTTGGAAGGCTAGATTTAATCTCCAGACATAGGTCTTATTTTCTTTTTCATAACTAAGGAAAGGGAAACAAGAACTCCCTGTGAGGACAGATGGTCCTCTTCTATGTCTAAATAATGGGAAGTACT
Source organism: Certhia americana (assembly GCA_018697195.1). Taxonomy (NCBI): domain Eukaryota; kingdom Metazoa; phylum Chordata; class Aves; order Passeriformes; family Certhiidae; genus Certhia; species Certhia americana. The sequence continues at coordinate 17,835,329 of CM031857.1, read as the reverse complement.
GCCCAGACCTTCCTGGAGAATTTTATTTAACCTTAACAACTAATAGTGACTATTTTTAAGCAAGAGGTATGATTTGTTCACTTGGTCACATAAAACAGGCGTAAAACACACAGCATGACAGAGAGCTGTGCACAATCAAACATAGAGTATCCATGAGCATAACCTAAGGAAGGAATGCTCTATTTGCTTGTATTCTCCTGTTTTCTACATACCTGTTAAGTGTTTCTTGAGTGGGGTTGTCTGTATGAAGTAGGGCCTTTTGCCAGAAAGAACTGAAAGTTACTGATTTAACTAATCTCTTATTTTTCATTCTTTTTCTCCCTTTCTTTCTGTCTTTTCTGCGTGCCTCTGAAATATTTTCTCCTCTGTTCATTTGTAACCTAGATCTCATCAAATACTTCCCAGTTGCCAAGTCCCGAGCCAGTAAAGCACTGTGGGAAGTCGGCACTCTTCCAGTTGGCAGAGGTAAAGTTATACCCAGTAGTGTCAGAAGGGGAGGATGTGTGTAACTTTTCCACAAAAAAAGTATGAATTGTTTAAGGGTTGCTCTGGTATCAAATTTCGTATTTCCAGAAACATAGGTTAGTAAATAATGACATATCTACAGAAGTAGGCAGTGGCTATGGTCCCAGGTACCTAGTCTTCTAGACACTTGTGAATGTGCATATTTTCTTAGCGACAGCACAGAAAATTACACTTCTTTTTAGGAAAATTAGCTTTATAACAGTAATAACAGCAATGCTCAGATGAACAGCAAAGACAGGAGATAACAGTATTCTTAATGAGGAACTGGATACCAGGATTTTAAAAATAAAGCTTTGGTTATAATGATTGGAAGGTGCATTGCTTAATTGGGGACTGAGAAAAGAAAAGTAGACTTTGAGGTCATCAGGAATCTGTATGAAGAATTGGAAGTTGATGCAGCGTATTTAATTCTGAAATTGGCAGCTGTCAGCAGTAATCAAGAATTCTGGATCAGGTTTCCTCAAAGTCCTAGAAATTCTCTGAGAGTCTTAAATATAACCTTGTAGAGGTCTCCTCTTTGATATGGATGATTCACTCAAAAATCTCTGAGGTTTGATGTGCAAATGCAATTCTTTGTGGTGATTGAAAGATGAAGATACATGCTGTATTACAGACAAATAGGGGAATATGCTAGCACGTTACTTGTACAGTTTTTCTGCTGGCGCTTGTTGTGGTGTTTTAGTTTTTTATTTCAAATTCACATCCTATTTCAGTAAGGAAGATGGTTCTCTAGATCCTATCTAGTTGCAGCCAGCCCTGTATTCTTGCTGGTGAGGTCAGTCTGTCTCAGGAAAAAGGCAGAGGTTAGAAGAATTGAAATGAAAGTATTTCATGTGTTGTGCTATGGATAGTCTTGCAAGACTGTGGCTTTGTAGGAACTTATATATATGAGTAGAAGAAAAGCTGCCTTATTGTACAGGTAGTCTCTGGCAGCAGTAGAGTTTGTGGCTGTCTGCTCTATTACCAGCAGTGCCTGTGCAAGGGTGATTACACCTAACTGTGATCAGTGATCCATAAGGGCATTTGGCTGTTGCAACTCTGGGGCAGCAGAAGGACTGTTAGTATTTACTCAGGGACACCAGAAGTTTTTAACATGGCCTCTAACAGGACAACAGCAGGCTGAGTAGTGCTGTTCTGGAATAAGGCTTATTGCCCAGTGCAGCCTGATTTTTAGAAGTCAGCATTAGAAGTTGTAATGTGGCTGTGAAGCTTGTGAAGCCCTAATTTAGTAGAAGGACAGATGCTTGTCCACAGGAGTGCACAGTTTGTACTGCAGGTGGCAGAAAAACTGAAGCTAAGTCTTGTGGCATGACGTTGTTTGTTGGACAGGTTTCCGTGATCTCTCAGTGATTGCTCAGATGGATTCCTGCAAGCCAAAGTTAATACACAAAATGGACCTTAAATGCTCTAATTCAAACAGGGAAAAACACAGCAGATGTGCTAGGCACATCCTCCATGTCTCTAGCTCTTATAGGGCATCAGTGCTATTGCTTTTTTTCTGCTTTTTTTCCCCAGTTTTGGAGATCTGTAATGCTGGATCATAGTTGGATAAATGATATGTGAGAGATTCAGCTTAAGTTTTCAGGTAGCAGTTCAGGACCTGGTTTGGGGCACCCCAAATAAACCATGTTCATAATCACCTCGAGGGTGTCTTAGGTTTGGCAGACAGCTGTGCTTTGCTGCTGCATCTCCAAACTGCAGATGCAGTGCTCTGGAGGGGACTGGACTACTGTTTCCGTGCTGCTGGCATGGCAGGTGTCTGCTGCGTGGGAGCCTGTCTTCTACAGCATACCACACTGCTCTCCTCCTCCTTCATCTCTTTGCTGTGTGGATTAAACAACTTCATTTTCTTTTTTATCCCCCCCCGCCCCCTTCCCTACTCCCTACCTTTTTGGTATTTCACAGATGGTGATTAAAATAAAATGCAGAAGGGGGTTAAATTATTTTCGAAAAATTCTGAGGATTTCTATGTTTCTGCGAATGGTTGGAGCAGCCACTCTGCATTCTGAAGCCTGGGAGGCTGTTGCTGTTCAGCTCTGCTGAGTCCCTTGCTCTGTCTTTAGCCTTCAGTGCTGAGGCACAAGGGTGAAGGGAGGCAGTGCTGGGAGTGGAGCATCACCTCACCAAGGCAAGGAGGCCACTTGACAGCACTAATTGGCTGTGAGCAGCATGTGGAGGCTTGAGCTCTAATGGTCAGGAGGTGCTCAGGAGGTGCTGTGAAGAGCTACACCATCCAGGAGATGTAGAGACAGTGTTACTTTTTGTTTATTTCCTTTATGGCAAATTCTATGATGAACTTTGTATGCCCATGTTGGTTGAGAACAATGAAAACTGAGTTTGTAGGGATAGGAAGAGCCAAAAGGGTGTAAATACTTTAGTTCCCCAATCCGTTAAAACTTCAGTTTCTTATGTAGTCTAAAGAAGAAGGTATAAGAAACCCACAAGCCTGGTCAGAGATGATGGGATATGTCCTTAAAAATATAACATTTTCTTCGTACTAGTGGCCAATCCTGATCCTGATACTTAGAAGAAAATAATAATTTAATTTAGAAAAAAATCATTTCTTTTCACCTACCTCAAAGCTGATACAAAACACTCTGAAGTACTGAAGAGGATCGTAGCCTGATACAGGGAAAAGATACTGGTGGATAATCAGTGACATGCTTACATGACAGCCTCCTTTTACTCTGAGGAGTACTAAAGATTACCAAAGGTTTGAGGGCTCCTACTATGGGTTCAGAGTATCTTTTATATGAGTCCTATAGGACACCAAAAGGCAATACCATAGCCTCCTTAACCTATGGTAATAAAAAGAAATAATTAAAACTTTTGGAATCCAGTGTTCCTGCAAAGTCTTTAAAAGCACCTCCAGCTGGGTTGCATGCTGATGTAGATTGTTGCTTAACTGCTGAAGTCTGTTCCTCTGTGCAAATATGTATGTATTTCAGTTCATTCCTCAAAGGGAGTCCTGACAAGAAAAACCCCAAATCTGCAAGTATCGTTTAGCATACAGTGGCATTGTCCACCAGAGAAGTGTTGTAGTGGGCTTTTATTCATACCAGCACGCACAAGTCTGCACTTCTTTTTCAGTATGTAATCTTACGAATGAATTTTGGGAAGGGGGGGAAACCATCCATTTGAAAGCTGTGTCATAAACATAAAAGAATTGGTAGTGATAAAAGAGTGTTTTATTTGTGTTGGTTTTTCTCTCCAAAATAGATTTCTTCAAGTACATCCCGTTCAGGGCCTTCTGATTTAACGAAACAGTGTGGAACATCAGCATTATTTCAGCTGGCAGAGGTAATACTAAAACACTGGTGACTAATTTCCCCAGGTCCCGTGGGGTAGAGAAGTCAAGGCTACTGATTGCCAAAGTCTGCAAGGTAGAATACAGTTATAATTGCACTGCGGCATTTAGAGCCATAAATTATCACGGCTCAGGTGCCACAAGTGAAGATTTCCTCAGATTAGCCATCAGCTTAGAAGCTTCTAAGAGTCTGGTGCAGCTGAGAAGTACCACCAGTTCTTGGTGGCAGATTGGACTTTGCAATTGAACTTGATTCAGTTTCTTGGTTTAGGCTTTGAGGTGTTAGAGTTTGGCTGAGGGGCACAAATAGTTGAGAGAGAGTACTGGATGACTGTGTTACTCAACTTTGGGCATTACCATTACAAATTAATGTTAATGGTCATGTGCTGCTTTCAATTTTTTTTGCCTTTCATGCCCATTTTATTTTTCAGGTGAATTAAGAGGTCAGTAATTTGTATAGAAGTTCTGCTATGATACTCTCAGCAGATCTTCCTTCTGGAAGCAGTTAAAACTAGTGGCACTTAATTCAAATTTTACCTTTATTTTGTTTCTAAACCCTTTTTTAAAGCTTTCCCAATCTTGAGGATTGTTTAATTACAAGTTTATTTAGTGCTGACATGATGGAAGTCACTTTTTTTGTATCCACATCTACAGCTTTGTGCTATTGGCTACTGAAGAAGAAGCAAATGTATAAAAGGAAAAAGTCCATTGGCATGGGGATATATGTTGAATTGAGAAAATATTCTTAGTCCAGTGAGCTCCATATTAAAGATTGATCTTTAGCTTTTGAAAATCACAGGCTGTGCTTAACATTGAAGTGTAGTTAAAAAGTCACCTTTGTAGCAAGTACCTTTGTACCAATAACCCACGTCGGTATAGTTGTGGAGTTCTCCTTTGCCTAGTCTAACCTGCTTCCCAATAGATACTGTAGTGTGTTGCCCAAGCTCTGGTGCTTTACAGTGCTCAGCCCAGCTTGTCCTGAACCAGAACAGTAGTTTCTACCTTGCGCAGCAAGGATTTTGGAAACCTGCTACAAAAACATCCCAATTGATGTTATGTTCTTAAATAAATTGGTGTGAGAGACTTTTTTAGTTTGCAAGCAAAAAAAGCCTTGCCAATTCCAGTAATCTAAAATGGACCTAAAGAGAACCCAGTGGTCGGGGGCAGGTACATCCACACTGACCACATGGCCTGTGGGCTGAGCTGCAGGAATCTTCTGATGTCTGGTACAAAGCAAGCCTCTTCCATCTGGTTTTGCTCCAGGTGGCTGGTTGACATTTGTTCTAAAAACAAAGAACTACACTGGGAATTCGGCTTGGGGGCTTTAAGAGGGGACAGAAAGAACGAAGCATGTCTTCCCAAGGGCACTTGGTTGGTGCCGTGAAGGACTACCTTCACAGCTTACAGGTGATCCAAAGCAGAGAGGATCTGCCAAGTCAGTGCTGCAGGAAAATGGCAGTTTGAGGACCTTCTGACAGCTCTTTCTTTTTAGTATCGATGTTCCTCAGATAGTATAAGGATTTTGGTTTCCATTAGTGTCTTCAGGAGGAGATAACCATGGCAACCACTGCTGCTTTGCAGTTCTTTGCAAAATAAGTCTGTGACATGAGAAGAAAGATCTGGAAGGCTTTTGTGTTACCTTCCAAATTATTTCTTGCATTCAAGTAAAAGAAAATAATCTCAGTTAGTGAGATTCAGTAAATGTTTCTTCTCCTCCCTCCTTCAAGGCCTTTTGGAAAATGGAGAAAGGAATTGTATTAGGGACATTTGAAAATTGAAGGGGGGATGGATGTGAGATTTCAAGTAGCTTGTCTGTGGCAGTAGTCAGAGATAACTCTGTTCTGTTGCATTTCAGATATTCTGAAAATCCATCTAGCAGTGGGTTCCAGATTATATAAAGAGCCTTAAAGGAAATATGTCTGAGATCATTTGGAGTCTTTTTGTATTTGAGCAATAGAACCCACCAGCCTTACTCTAGTGCTTAGCCCTCATCCCATTGCATCAGTTTCAGCAGGGCTTCAACCTGTTTTTCAGTGCTGTCCTGTAGCACAGTTTGCTTTCCTAAACTAAATTGCCAGAGAGATTACCTGTTTAATGTTCCTGTTAGTGTAAGTAAGTTATGTTACAGTTGATGTTTGTTTCATGGGACTGTTTTTAAACTTTAGATGTGCCTTGCTTCAGAAGGAGTAAAAGTGAAAGAACCTGGGAACACAAAAGTGGAAGCACTGGAAGATGACGAAGGGGAATTTTCAGAGGACATGGAAGTAGAACTGGAGAAAACAGTAAAAGACTCCAGTAAAGGAAAAGTAGAGCAATCAGAGATAGAGAAAATGCAAAACCCAGATGAAACAAAAGCTGAGGAATCAGAAACTGCAAAATGCAGAGATTTTACTAGTCTTGCAATGGAAAACAGTCCTTTTGAGAGAAAGGATAACACAAAGGATCACATGTGCCGTTCTCCAGAGCTTTTCATGAGTGACATGACTATCCTTGGGCTAAAGCCAGAAAAGATAAAGAAGAAAAAGAAAAAAAATAAGCTGGACCGGCACACAAATGAAAAATCCACCCCCAAGAAATCTTGTAAAAAGAGGCAGTCCTCCGAGTCGGACATTGAAAGTGTAATGTACACGATTGAAGCCGTGGCCAAGGGGGACTGGGGTGCTGAGAGACTTGTGGATACTCCCCGCAAAAAAAACCGCCCCATCTCAAATGTGAAGGGAAGCATGTTGGATACAAAATCACCAAAGAAAAAAGTGAAATCAAAAGAGAAGAAAACATCAAAGGAGAAACCGATGGAGACCACCAAAGAATCAAAGCCTCCAGATTTCCTTAGTATTGAAGCCAGCAAGGAAGTACCATGTGAGGCTTCTGATAACATTAAAGTGGAACCACTGACCCCAACAGAGGAGGTGGTACCCCAAAGTTTACCAGAACAGGTCAAAACTGAGGACAGTGACTGTGTTAAAAAGATAGAAACCTGTGGTTCCAGGAAATCGGAGAGATCTTGCAAAGGTGCTCTTTATAAAACTCTGGTGTCAGAGGGCATGCTCACATCTCTGCGCGCTAATGTGGACAGAGGTGGGTGGCTTTGAGTGTTTTGTTTACAGCATGAACTGCAGAAGCCTGCCTGGAGTGGGAGGAAAAGCAAAAGTCCATGTTTAAACTGGAGTTTGATCAGTGTGCAGTGGGAATGTTGTGTCTGGCCACCTGAGATGCCAGGGGCAGGTGGAGTGGGTATACTCCATGTCCCAGAGCAGGCCTTTTGAAGTCTTATGATCTGTGTTCCTGCTTACCCCACAAACTCCTAACTGCTCTGTTTTTGTCTTTCATGATCTGAGTTTTAACTTCTTGACTGAAGGCTTTGTTGTTTAATTTGTCAGCCTGCTGATAGATGTGTGCAGGACTTGTGATGTATGTAACCCCGAACAATTACCTTGTTTCTATATAAACAATTCTTGTGGTTGTGAGCGTAGTTCTCAATCCTGCAAGAAGCAAATGTGTTCTGGTTTTGCTTTTGTTGTTAGTTTTGCTGTAGGCAGTAAGTGAGAACCCTTTATCTTGTGGAAGGACAAATTTGAGATTACTTCAGTAAAATGTCTGGAAGTGTATTTTTCCAGCTGTTAGATTTATATGTGTAATTAGAGCAGTCAGAAAAGAAAAAAGATGTTTTTAATTTAGGGAAGCTTATTACTGTATATCTCTTCATCTCTTTCTTCTTTATACCTTAAGAGATCCTGAAATTTGAGGTAGTCCAGGAAAAAACAGGACAGGGGATGCAGAATAGTTGTCAATATCATCATTGCCCAGTTTAAAATAAAAATGTTTTGTAACTACTTCAAAAAGGTCAGACTTCGTAAGTTGCAGTACTGACTGGGTACACAAGTTTCTTCTGAGTCTACTTTCTTTTGGAACTTTTTCTAAAGATGGGAAACAATTTTCTGCCTTCATCACAGGAAAAAGAAGCTCAGGAAAAGGTAACTCCTCAGATCATGAAGGATGCTGGAATGAAGAAATCTGGGCCTTTTCCCCAAGTGGGACAAGTGGGAACAAAAAACTGAAAAAGACTAAGCCAAAGGAAGAGTTTGTTTTTGGGTAAGTTGTGGCTTAACGCTGATGTTTTAGTTAGGTCAGCCTAATAATTTAAGAGTGAGTCCTCCTCACTGCAGCTAATTGAACTGCATCTAACACCCAATCACAGTTCCTAAAATGAAAAACCCTATTGGACTGAGTCAAGCTCCAAATACCTGTCATTTGTATAGCAAAGTAATTCCTTTGAGATCTTTCCTGGTTTACACCACTGTAAGTAAATTTGAATGATGGTATTTGCTCAGTTCTAAACAAACCCACTTGCAAATTCTTGCAAATGGGAAAATGAATTTAAAAGGGAGAGCTTTTCCATATTTCATGCTTAAAATTCAAATGTTTGGTTTCGCAGGTTTGCAGTACCCTTTTTACAACCTAGTCTATGTGATATCTAGTTGCAGCTCGCTTTCAGCAAAGATACTAAATCAGTGTTCCCACTGAACAGTGTTCCCCAAGTCTTGTTTATTGGAATAGTCAAGAAAAATTAGTCAGGAAAAAGTGGAACACTTTGTATTTTTAGAGCTTTTTATAAATTTTGGAAATATTTTTAAGTTGAAAGATTGAAAAATTTTCACACATAATGGTGGGAAAACTTATCACATCTTGTAGCATAAGAAAAAGTAGTTGTAAATTATTTATTCAAAAATAGGAAAACTGTCAAAATAATTCATTGAATGCTGCTCTACCCTGATTAGCTGGCTTGATGAGGAAATACATATTTTCAAATCTCTCATCTTTATTCAGTTGCATCACTAATGAATATTTATTTAGTGAACTCCGTAAACACAGAATTACGAATTTGTGAAGCATAAGTGCTGGAGAAGGTATCCCATATCCCATTTCATTGCATTACCTGATTTCTGGCTACTTGAAGAGCTGGTTTTACCTCTACCTGCTCTACTTAACTCCCTCTGCTCCCTTCAGCATCACATTTTGTCCTCATTTTGTACATGTGTTAGTGAAAGGGTCCTCACCCCTTCAGAGTTGTGTCATTTTCCCTGTGTCCTCTTACCTTCCCCATCAGCAGCTTCCTGCATTTCCCTGACGGTCTGGTTCAGATGTGCTTTCCCCATGTACAGCTCACTCCTTTGCCAAGCAGGGTTCTACCTGCATGTGTCTCCTGGCAGGACTAGGTCGTGCAGCATTAACACGTCAGCTCAGCTACATGTGTCTAACCAGGCTTCTGAGAGGCTCTTAAAGTTCATGACAGTGTGGATGATTTTTATGTCTTTAAATAGTTAATCACTGACTCAATAGAGATAGCAGCACTTCCCATTGCCTGCATGTCACACAAGTTATAAATTACTAGCCAGGGTGGCAGCTCATCCACTGTTAAATGAGGTTTGGCCTTCCCAATTAGAGCTGCAGCTCCTCATGTGCCCTCGGGGCAGGAGCTGAGGCAGGTGGGAACAGACAGTGGGAGGGGAGCTGAGTCAGAGGATGGCATTGCATGACAGCTGTCAGAGCAGAAAATCAGATGGTTTTGTGGTTGTCAGGGAACATCGGTGTGGAAAAGAAAGAGGTAGCAGTACCAAGCACTACTGATGTTGGAGACCTTTGTGATTTAAAACCAAAATAAACACACAAACAAATAAACCCCACCGTGCAACTGGTCTGCAAAGAGCCAAGTCTGTATTTTAAGATGGAAAATTGCTTACTGTGAGAAGTAATAATTACAGAGAAAAAATGAGGTACCATTCTGTGTACCAAAGCTTTCAGAATGCAATTTGTTTAAAGTGCTGCTTCAGAAAGAAGAGAGAAGTACCATGTTTCTTGTGAAATTTGCAAGTGCATAAGGGCCATTCTTCCAACAGTCGTGCCAACTTCTGTCAAGTTGAGGTTTTTCATAGCAAGGAGAATTAAAAACAAGTGGAAAATGTCATTGTTCCCCTATCATTGACAGTGCTATTTATAGCCTGCCTAACTGTGTGCACTGCCTTTTACTAAAACACAATTTCTGCTTCTGCCTGGCTGCAAAAATTTGCAGGAACAGAGTGCTTATGCAAGCCAGTGTGGTCATTACAGCTGGAAATGTTGTGCCATCTTCTTTTGAGTGTTTTGTTTTCTTCTGGCTATTAGGAACAATCATACCTTGTCTGTGGATTCCCTGAGTTCTAGTTAATCTGCTGACATTTAAAATGGGCTGCAGTACGAGGTGTGTTGGTTTTCATGAAAGCATAAGCTAGCTGCATTTTTCATCTCACAGCAAATAAAATATGAGGGGAGAAAATCTAATCACTCAGACCAAATACAAAACTAATTCCCACCCCAAAGCTTCATGTTTGAGAATGCCCACAGAAGATCGATTAGCTTGACATTCTTCTTCTGATTTGAAATGCTGTTTTCATTCTGGTACGGAACTTTTTATGTAAAGTTACTTTATTGGCTTATTTATTGGTTTTACTATCTTTGTTCATTCCCCTCACAGAACAGACAAATCTCTTGTATGAATCTGTGCAGCAAACAGAGCTAAATGTCACCAGTATGACACTGATTTTTTTTTTCGTAATTTAAACATATGCTACTAAGGTAATCAATTTGCACTGTTACAAATGCAGAAGCAGAAATGTACACTCTCATTCCAAAATTGCATTAATATATACTGGTTTGGTGTTTACAGTGTATGTGCTTACCTGGTTTTCCCCTCTCTCTGTGTAGAAGGGTGTGTATATACACACACATACTCTTATACAATATATTTTTTTCTCCAGAAGGAGTTACATTTAATTTGAATGGTTTTGTTTCCCATTTAGCTTAGCAAAATTGGAAGAAGAATTTGCAAAGAAATTCAACAGCCTCCCTCAATACAGTCCTATTACCTTTGACAGGAAAAATTCAGCTGTTTCGAGGAAAAAGCGAAAGATTGGAAGCGGCTCATGTGAACTACCAAAATCCAACAAAGGTAAATTGCCAAGTACGGGACATTTTTAAACAACAGCAGTGCTCAGACAAGCTCAGGAAATTATACATCCTTACTTTACTGTTACCTGTGAAAAGTCTGAAGTCAAGGAAGAAATTTCCTAGCACTGAAGTTGTTAATTGGTTCTCATCTGGTTTAGTTTTCAGTCTGATTGTTTTCACTCTTGATTCCTGATTTTCATGATAAGTACAACTGGGTAGAGTTTGTACACAAAATGTATTTCTTGTAGGAAGAAAGTTTTTCAAAAACAAAAATATTTGTGAGGTAAGTGAATTTGACAAGTTTTCCCAGGAGAAAATGGGGGGAAAAAGAGCATATGATAAAAGGCTACATTCTGACATTTTTCTAAGCTTAGTTTTATGCCAGGTTTTTATTTTATTTTTATTCACTGTAATTTTAGGGTCTGTAAACTAAAACATAAGACACCATAGATGTCTGAATGAAACATCTGGAATTTTTCTTCTGTCAAGATTATAATTCTGTCATAAGTTTTGAGCAAAAATTTCTTGATGTGATTAAAAGAAGTATAGAGGACATGAAAACTAATTCCATACCCAGCTCTATTGCTGAGGCTCAAGAAGGGAGAAACTCATGATACACTTGGCTATTTTTTGTACAGACAATCAGTGACACAGAGGTGGTAGAGAAATCACAGTGTGGTAGGGTAAAACTACTTTTATTCTGTGGCAGAAATACTGATGCATATATACAGTGTAGAAGCATCACAAAATGAAGGAATTATATACCAGTAATTCCACAAGACAAAAGGATGCTCAAAAGGATCCTCATCAGGCACAGTTTGCAATGTGAAGTTGGTTTCCTGTTCTGCAGGAATGATAGTTCCATTGACTGACAGGTTTTAAGATCTAATACGGCTGTTTTAGCCAGGTGACCCTGGATTAGATCTTTGCCTTTTGAATGCTTCACAAATAATCACATTACAGTGTGCAGGATTGAGCAGCTGTTCTTTTCTAGTGCATGCCAATTTTGGTATTGATTTTTGTAATTAAATGTGGAACAGCCACTTTGCAAAATTAGACTTGTGCTAATACCAGGCTAGTTCTGACTTCAGCTGCCTTTAATTTTGTTTTATGGTACGTATTTGACGGAACTTCTTAAATGAGCATGAATGAACTACTTTACAGTGTGATAACACACTGGTAATTAAGCAACATCTGTTGGGAAGAAAATCTCTTCAACTACAGTGATCTAGCAATTGAAGTTGTAGTAGCAGCTCCTTGGATTTCTCGCTACAGTATTTACCTGTTCAAGTGTCTGTATATTTAAAAATTCTGCAGGCCTTGTGTTGTTTGGGAATGGTGGGCTAGAATTCTGTCTCAAGCCAGGTAGCCCAGAACTGCATTCTGCATTTGGGTAGGCTCATACAGGAGAGTTTAGTTTTTATCTTTATTAGCATCACTTAAAGAGCTTTGGAATATATTCGGCCTTGTCTCAAGGGAAGGTCAAAAACATAACTGCAGGCTGGTTACGAGCCTGATACGAGTAGCTTTGGCACGGCCCTGCAGAGACAGTCATGGAGCATTTGCCTCTGGCTGACAATAAGGGCTCTTTTAAAATAAGCCAGCTGACTTTGCACCGAGCAGATGGTAAACAGTCACATGAACTTTTCCACCAACTGAGCTGTGGGGTTGCAACAAGCAGCCCCAGGGCAGGAATATCGGGTGGTAACACTGCTCTTTCTGTAGTGAACATCTAACCACAGCCCCAAACTAAATCCAGACGAAGCTTGTGATACCTGCTCCTAATTCCAGCAAATGTTGAATTCACACACTGTAGCTGGGCAAGCTGACAGTTTTGTGCCAGTCATTCCAAATCCCTGAAGAGCAAGGTTCGGTCAGCTCTTAAGAGGTAGTTGAAGAACTTCTCAACATTTTTCTTCTGGAAAAGAAGGATTACTAAAAAGTAAAAATAAATATTTCATGGCAATAGGTCAATTTAAAATGTATTTTATTTTCTTAGGATGTGTAAAACTAGGATGTGAGTTGTAGATTTGAAACGGTCTGACCTAAAGTGTATACAAATGAGCTTACTAGCTTAGTAAGGTTTGTTCCAGTTGAGTCAAACATTTATTAAGCTGATTCCTCAATTTAATTTGTGATGTACTGACAGGCTATTGAGCCTCATTGTGCTGTTTTCTGGTGAAGTGTTTTGAATATAAAGACTCTTCGAGAACCCTGGCCTCCAAAAGTGTAGCACAAGCAGGTCTGTGTGCTAGGTTACTGCAAATACTGCAGGAAACAAAAAAATACCATGCAAAATAATAGCGCTTGGTTCGGTGTGCTTATGGTTTTTTTGAATTGTCCTGCTTTTTTGCACCATTACAATTAAACAAAAGTAGCATCTTATTTTTATGCAGGGAGCACGAACCACGAAGGGTCAATAAAGTCTTATGGGTGTGACTGTGGTGGGATTTGGGAGACTTTAACATTGCATGGCTCTGCATTACTATGTTGTGTGGAGTTGTTTCTGCTGTGTGGCTTTTCTTTGGGTGTGTCTCTGTCAGGTAATTAGAAGAGTTGTCCAGCACAAATAATGTCTACAAGTGTTTAGGGCCTCTGGGTGTTTCCAAATAACAGATAAAAGTCAGTAGGGATATGTTTAAGTAAACACTCCTTGAAATGATGTGCTGCTTTTTTTGAATGAGTGTGTGCAGGATCATAAACTATCTACTCATTTTCACTCAGCACAGATAACTACTTATTTTTTGAAGTCTGCAGTCTGCTAAACATTTAAAATTTATAAAATATGTTGGAGTGCTGCACTCTAAACCTCCCCCAGGATTCTGGGTGAATAAAAATGGAGAAACGTTTTTGTTTGTTGGGTGTGGGGTGTTTTTCTGCACCCCACCCCCCAACTGTAACTTTATGCTTTAATAAGTTGTATTTTGGAGTAAATGGTGCTGGATTGATTTTCTGTCAAACATCATGAGCCTGTACCTACAACAGGCTTGATCTGCTACCTAACCACACAGCCAGGTTTGTCAGGATGTTTTCCTGCTCTGAAGTAATGCAGTGCCCACGGACTACTTCTGTTGTGTTTGCCCATGTCCAGTCCACACTTCAGCCAGTTCTTCCACATAAAAACACCTGAAAAACCCTCTAACATGAAAGCTGTTTCACATCCACATGTATGAAGGAAAATTTGAATTTTTCTTCAGCAAGTGACATTTTTTTTCCCCACAGTTTCCAAATTGTCTAAATTCTGCTTCCACTGAAATGGTTGGGGGTCTTTCTTCAATGGGAGCAGGACTGAACAAGCCAAAAAACTTTGCAAATCCACACCAAGTGTTTTGAACTGGGAATGTGCATATACAATAATAATGTCACAAAATGGCTGAAGAATACAGCTATACTGAATCTGTGCAGATGGCCTGCTCCGACATTTACTGGAGCTGTGACTGCTTCCGTTTTTTTTCTTCTTCCAATGGCATATGTGCCAAAACATCCCACCACGCAGAAGTCAGCTGTCTGCAGTGAGTCACTAATCTGCTTGTATGCAAAAGTGAGCAACAGGCAGAGTCATTATTTCTGCTTTGTACTGTGAAGAAATGCTCACTTATACACCAAGCACTGCACTGAAGCTTTCATTTTGGGAAGGCAAAGAGGGGAATGCAGAGCGTGCTTTTTTTTGGGGAGGAGATTTTTTTTTTTTTTTTTTTTTTTTTTTTTTTTTTTTTGTCTGTGGCCTCTAGGACTAGAAATAAAGCATCAGCTTAAAACGGATGCTTCTTTGTGGCATTCCTCCTGGTCTTAGCTCGGGGGTTTTTTTAGCTTGGTTCAGACCATTCAGATGCTTGGAAATTTCATGCTGTAGCATTCCAAGGATCATGACCTAAAAATACAGCACCTTCCTCTGAGAGATGCAGACTGTTTGTCCTGATTTTGTTAGGATCTTGTTGAAACGTCCTCTATTTGATCAGATCCTTTAAAGCAGGGACATTCTTAAGAGCAAAGGTGGCCTATGCCTGGAATTTTAGAGGAAATGCTGTTATAGTTCATTTTCTTGCCTGGTGCTTCCCTGAGCAGCTGCCACTGGCCATAACAAGTATTCCTAGGAGGAATCCCTATTGCCCTCAGTGAGCACAATTGATAAGCCAGGGATTAAATCCTGTGGCAATTGCTGAAGTGCTATGGAGAGGAGTAGCCGTGTAGAATATTTATTTCCAACAGAACAAGATGAGTAATGGCTGTATAACAATGTCAAGTAAACTAGCATTAAAAGGGTTTTTTCAGCTTTCTGTAGAAAATCACATCCAGGGTCCATTGCCTAACAGAAAGGCTTTTAGGTTAGTTTTTTCAGTCATGGATTTTCTCTGGATTGAATGTTCACAAGTGGCATTTGTTCAAAGTCTTGGAATATTTGCCTGTTGTCCCCATGAAACAGGTGTAGCCCAGCCAGGCGTCCTGTCAGCTCCTGTATGGTGACTGTTAAGGCTGAGCGTGTGGATGAAGTTTCTCGTGGAGTCAGAAGTTACATTGTCAGGTCCAAGTATGTTGACTTATTTAGCTTTTAGCCCATCTTCTCTTTCAGTGCATTTATGGCCAGAGAGTATTCTAAGTGTCACTGGGCACTGTCTCACAGGAGTAACAGCTAAAAGGGAAAGAAATAGGTTTCCTTACTGAAAGACAGCTTTTCTTTCATCCCTACAGAAGTTCCTTGGATATTCCTTATGGGAAAGTGGTATTTTGCAGATACAGGCTGATGACAGAGGTGCCTTCAACAGGGAAAAAAAGAGATGAAAGACACAGGTTTCCCTCTCTGTGCAATGCCTGTCATCTATTTATGAGTTTTTCATCTCAGTTATTCTGCTTAGAGTTGCTGATGCTGGTGGACTGGCTGTGATAGTGATTGAAATGGTTTGTATGGTGCAGGTTGAGCAGTAGGAATTGAGACATGGGTGATACGTAACATGTTGCTTCTTCCAAACTACCTGCAAAAATCACTGACCAGCTAACTAAAAAATAATAATAAAAATGTCACAAGAATCATGTAGTTATGTCCCTCTGTCTTCATGTGGAACTGATGGGAAGACTTGTTGGTGTTGTGGCTGAAGTATTCGGGCTTGGTATCAAGAAAAGCTTAGTTCTTTCATTTGGGCTTTTGCTCAAGCTCTCTGAGCTTTTTCATTCCTTGTTTTACATTTTTGTTGCACTGACACTAGACTTAGTCCTCTGTGATACTCAAAGCTGTTGTAAAATTTGAAGAATGACACTTCAGTAAGTTTGAGTGAATATGTCCTCTTCTATTGTACTTTTTGGTATTTTCTATACAGGTTCTAGTGAAGCTGTTCAGATTCAAGCTGATGTTACCTAAGATGATCTCTTGCTTGGACTTTATTTGGTTTGTTGTTTGACTTCTAGATTTTTAGAAATTTATTAATATTTCTTCAAAGTTTTGATTTCTTCCATATTTTGATTTCTTTCCATATAAAAAAGTAGCAGTGAGCCACAAAGCCAACATGTGCAAGATGTTAAAAGTTTCTATGCTTGCCTCTGGCTAGATTTTAGTTTTCTCTCAGTAATTTTCAGTATTGATCAAACAACCTAGTGTCTGTGAATGCCATTTACTTTGTAAGACTAAATACTTCTTCTAAGTGCTGCACACTTGACTCTTTCTTTCCTTGTGTATGGAGTCTGAGATGGCAAATAGCAGCTCTATAATGTCGACTTACCCTGATTGCACATTCCTTTATGGTCGTGGTTGTATCCCAGTAGTCAGTGTGTTTGTCTGATTCCTTTTAAGGATGAGGAGGAGTGGAAAAGGCCAGTATTTGTGATGGGCAGAATCATGTTCCAGGTCAGCTAGAGATGGGAAGGACACCCCCTTGTTAGGCTATCAATCATCTTATCACATGCACAGCATCTCATTTCTCTTTGGGCTGAGCTGTTCTGAACTAGCCTGAAGGCTTGCTTGTCCTCTGTGTCGTTGGAAATAAGATTTTGAAGTTGAGTTTCTATAAACTCCCTAAAAATGGTTTTGCATTGTGGAGATTATGCATCTCTTGTGCCTATGTTGCTGTTACATCACTGATTGCTCCCCTAATAAGGCCAAGGCTAACTTCTTGATAACTTCTAATAGTAGCATATTTTGTGGTCCGATGTCACACAAGATGTCTTCTGACTGCTCCTAATAAAGACTCTGCTGGCAAAGTAGGAATGATGCCATGAGCTGGACATAACCTCACCTTGCTCCTCTGGGAGGTTTTACTTTTGCACTTAGTATATCTCATTTCTGGTCACCAGAAAGGCAGTGATAGCTCTTGAATCCTGTTGGCCTGGGCTGATTAGCAGGTTCCCACCCTGGTGCTTTCTCCTACAGTGAGATGTGGAAGAGAATTGGAAGGGCAAAACCAATGAAGAACACTTCCTGGACCAAGAAGAAGACAGTTTCATAAGTTGGAGAGAGGAAAAAAGTAATGCAAAAGCCAGCATTCACCACTAACAAACTGATGCCCATCCAGTACCTGAGCAATGGACAACTTTAAAAAAAACTTTTCCCACAGTTTCATGCTGCGTATGGTGTGAAATGACACTTGGCCAGTGTGCTTCAGCTGTCCCAACTGTGTCTCCTCCCAGCCTCTTAAACACCCTCAGCCTTGCTGGGACAGCAGAGAGAGATTTTGATGCTCTGTAAACACTGCGCAGCAGTAGCCTAAACCATTGGTGTGTTTTCAGTGCTGTTAAGTTTACTCCCTGCCAGCCAAGCCCAGTATATGTGCCAAAGAGAGTATATCTTTAAACAAGCAAGAATACCCCATTTTATTGTATGGCTAAGCTTTCCTAAGGGTTTTATTCCCCAAAGTGCATTGTATGCACTTAAACATTGGGAAATGGTGGGTTGAACTGCAGTTTGCTGAAAGCCTCCAGAAACCTTCAGGCAGAAGGTCAGGTTTTGTGCTTCCCCATCAAATGGCAACTTGTATTATAGAAAGAGGAGGTTGTACAGTACATGCTGTGACTGTTGTACTTTTTCAAGCTTCTGATTAAAAGTATGTATTATTGATGTTGTCTGTAGGTTCATTCCAGTCTCAGAAAAAGAACTTATTCCACAAAATTGTCAGCAAATTTAAGCACAGAAAGAAGCTTAATGTTCCGGACACAGGTACTGGTGCGTTGCTTAATTAAGGTTTTCAGCTGCCTTCTTTCTCAATTCAGTCTTGGGGAAATGCTTCTAGACAGAGACACCTCAGCTCTCTGGTCTTTGATCGCTTTGGTTCCTTATTTCCCCTGTCTGCTATGATTCCACTGCCTCCTGGCTCCAGTTGATAATTGCCCTACTCCAGTGTGATGCTGTTTTCTTCTTACTTAGCATCTCCTTTTAATCACAGTTTCCCAGCTCCAAGATGCCATGGAGCAGAGCTGACAAAGCAAGGGCAATTTTGCAGTTGGCCCTGGAAACTTTCATCTTTTGCTGCTCTGTAGTCCTTAGGTTGCTCTTATCTGCATCCTTCTGTATGAGTGACCATATTATTTTGCCAGAGCATTTGTGCATGTCCCTGTCTCCTATTTCTGTGATTTCTTGCTGTCTGGAACTTTGCAGACTGTAAGAACTGCAGTTCTTACAGTCAACGTGTAAGAACCTGGTCAGGACGTAAATGCTTGTTTCTGCACCATATCTCAGAAATACCAACCCTCCAACCCTGTCTCTGTAGAAATCTTAAGCCAGCTTTCTGTGTGCTTCATATTGAAAATAACTTCTGCAGTCTTTTTAAGTTATGTTCTGGATCTTGTCTGCCCACTATCCACTGTTAGCTCTCTAAAATTACAGTATCATAATCCTGCACACTAGGAACTCACAACTCTGAGGAGCATTTTCAAGTGTACATTAGGTAGAGTACTGTAGTTTAGCCTGCTTCCCTGGGCCCTTTTTCTTTTGTCATCATGTTACCCATGCTGTTCAAGTCATACCCAGGCTGTTCCACAGTGGTGTTGTCTCCTGCATTGTTCCAGTAGTGTAGAAAAGCCTCTCTGGTTCTGCTTACTTAACTCCATTAATTTTGTCTGGTTTCTTCCCCACCCATGTTCATCTCTAAGATAATAAAATCTCCAGTTTCCCCAGCTACCTTTATGGTTAATAACTTTTCCTGAGACTTGGCCATGTAATTTCCTCTCCTTTCCTGGTGCTGTATTTTCTGTCATGTGTTGTACACATATTTGCACTATTTTACCACATAGGCTCTTCCTCTCTTCTGCATTCCATGGTGCAAATAATTTGAAATTACTTGCTCTGTCTTGTTGTATTTGTACAACGAATATGTTGTGGGAGTTGCTTATAAGAAGTAACTATCTTGCTTCCATGTTGTTGTAAAATAGGCATCATACATTAGCATAATTTTTATTTCACATCGTTAAGATCCAGTTCCTGAATTATTAATAGACCATGTAGACAAATTATTAAGAAAAATGTTTAAATTCTCCTGGGAGAAAGGAGACAGAAAGTGTTTAATAGACGATTTAGTAAAGAGTGAAAAATACAAATACCTTAAAATCTGCACATAAAAATGTGGGTAAACAAAAAGTCAAACCCTGCATTTGTTTAAAAGAAGCCAGCCTGTTTTGATACAAAGTGAAGTGTGCATTATGATCAAAGATTCAACCCTGGCAAGTGTTGAGTACCCTGGCCTTCTTCCAGCACAGCACAGAGGCATGTCCTTGGAAGTTAAGCATGTGAATAATGCCATAGTGTCTAAACATTAAAGATGTGTCTCTGCATTTGCTGGGGCAGAGCCAGCTTGCTAAATTCCTACCAAGACTAAAGCAAAGACATGAGTAACTTAAGAGCCTTACACAGCCCACATATAATCATCAGAGGAAAGGCAATGGATCTGTATATTGATGGGGAACTGCATTTTGCCCTGAATTATAGAGAGGGGAAAATTTGGAGTCTTGCCTACTCTGAAGTGTACCCTGCAGTGACTGAAAGCAAAGTGTTGATCAGCAAAGTGCAGTGTGGGCCTGGCCTTGGCAGGTGCTGGACAGGCTCTCCCTCATGTGCTGCCTACAGATCTGCATCCTCCATCTAGGAGTTCCTAGGCAACAAGCCCTAAACTGTGCCGCTGAACTGTCCCATATTCTGCAGCATTCAAGACGGGAATCTCAGGATCTTCATTTCAATTCAAATAATTATTTGAGCATTTTGTGAATCAAACAATAAATGAAGCAGTTTTGGGTTTTTGTTAAGTTGATTTTGCAGAAAGGTGGAGCTTGAATGTTTGTATAGTTGCAGAGGAAACACTTGGAAGGATTGCTGTCAGCAGAGGTCATTCTGGCTTCATGTTTTTTCATCTTGAAAAGTGTGTGTGCCTGTGTGTATCTGTGTTAGGAGTGAAGGAAAGCGCAGTAAAGGCACATCTAATGTGTATTGTGTTGTTTGTGTGTGAATCTTGACCACATTGTACACAGCAGCATCAGCACACATCACCATATTAAGAGTTTGCAGCTGTTTGCAGAGTAGGGTACTACCCAGGTAAGCACCAGTGAAACGCTACAGAGAACACACAGTAATGCAGTTGAATATGTCAAGAGATACATCGTTTCCTTAGGAAGGCTGGCAGAAGCACAGCTGGAACCATACCTGTGTAGGAAAGTTAACACTCATCTGGAAGTTTTATTTTTCTGCCACACCAGCAAGGCTTTCTGATGGGAAGCAGTACTTAAAATAACAAGTTACAGTGGTTGCCTCTTCGCAGGTACACTTGGTGAGCTGTGCTGAGGCTCTTGCATAGTCTGTGTAGCAGCCAGCTGTAACACTGGCCTTGGCACAGGAAGGGGAAAAGAGAGGATGAACACATACACTGGTCTCAGCACCAGCTCACGTGTGTGTCCTGTGTCACAACCCTCTCCCACACACATCAGAGCCCTGTTTTGTGGGGCTTCAAAGGGAGCCAGTAGCTCTGTGCCTTTGGCAATCATGCTGGCTGGAAGAGGGCTGGATCAGCACAGGCACCTGCAGCAGAGCTTCCCGTCCAGGCAGCTGTCTCCTACACCTGGTTTGACCATCTGCTGCTTTGTATCTTTGCTTGTTAGTCCCCAGTCCTTGCTGCATCTCTGTGTGCTGCCTGGCCCCAAAGCAGTATTGTAGCAGTGTCCTGTTGTCAGAAGAGCTGGAATTTCTGCCAGGTCAGTCTGTTCGGCATCACTTCCTTGGTGAAGTTGTTTCATAGACACTGGTGACTGGAAGTTATGCTCTGTCTGGCTAGATTTTCACTGTTTAGCTTCATAAAGACAACTAAATCATTACAGCCCACCTTTCTTCCTTGGTACCAGCTTGCTTAGACCCACAGAGCATTTATTCTCCATTAAGTGTGGTTAAACTTCTGCAGCTCTCCCATAACAAGCATCATTAAAGAAATTCTTTAAAGTCTGTGTTTTGTTGGGGTTTCATCTGAAAAGCTTGTCTGCAAAGCTGTGGTGTGGTGAGCAGTTCAATTGATTTCATTTTTCTTGTTCACAAAGATAGGGGGGAAATAAGACTACATGTACTCTGCATGCCTGCAGAATAGGATAAACCATCCATGCAAACCTTTAACAAATCTAGCTGAGGAAACCATCTGGCATAGATCTCTGGACATGTCTCTCTCAGTCATTTCTGCCACCGTGGTGTAGGCATGCCTAAAGGCCCATGCCTTCATGCCATATTCTCAACTCTGCTTACAAAAATAGCCTAGTAGTTCTGCCCATGCCACTGTCATGGAGAGCATGCAATTTCTTGTTGGCAGGACTGCACAGTAACTGCAGAACCTCATTTCATGCCTAGACAATGTTCCCCTGAAAATTAGCTGAGCTCCTCATGGGACAGCTCTTGAATGCAAGGCAGCATAGAAACAGAATGGACATTAGATGCATTATAGAAAACTACAGGGAATTAAACCTGGCTAGCCCTATCCTTCCTGCAGAACAAAACCAGGTCCTGATTTGGAGCATCTGTCTGGATGTACCTTTGTCTCTTGAAGCAGTGGGATGTTGTTCCTCTTGAAGGAGGTGCAGGACCACATAGTTTAGTTGTAAAGTTGTTGAAACATGGACTCCTTTCTCTTCTAGAGGTGAGTGCAAAGTATCTTGTGAGTGAAGCCTATGTGTGATTTCCAAGTTAAGTTTTATGTCTACTTGAATAATACTCTGTAAAGAAGTCAGTGAAATGATTTTTAAACCCTGTGTCCATTAAGACTGCTAGAGAAGAAAAAAAGATGCTTTTCCCTTCAATATTGACCCTGCACCCACACACAGAGAAAATACTCATTGTTCACCTTCTATCCTTCCTTCTTCAAGACTGTATGGCAAAATGTTATGTTTGAAGTGATAAAGAGCTTCTTTTAGAGCTAGAGGAGAAAAGGAAAGTAGATGACTTTCAAGTCTCATTTCAAGGATTAAATAAAAAACTTGGAGAGGGAATATAAAACAATATAAAAACATGGAGAGGGAATATACTTACTGCATCTGAGTTTTTATAGCCACCTTCTGCTGTTTCTTTGTCAAACATGCCAACATCATATATTCCTTATGTCTTCCACTATTGCCTATTTTACCTTTCAAGGTTTTTTTCTCTCTTTATTTTTTTGACACATACAATATGAGAGAAAAATATAAAAGGGAACCCTCAGCTTTAGGGATCAATGAAGTTAATTTCTAGTGACCTGAAATACAACACTTCTAATTAAACACATGCCAAATCAAATCTCTTTTAGTTGTATGTTGTTCATTGTTTGAAATCATCTTAATTTTTTTATTAAAGGTAAAAAAAAGCCAAACAAGTGAGTTGTAGTACTAAGATTAAAAGCATTATAAACTCAATCAAGCTAGAAATAGGCAGCAGTGTCAAAGTCCTAATTAGAGCAAATCAGAATTAACAGATAGTGTTGGACTACAACCAGACCATTACATTAAAATATAATCAACACTTATGAATTCCCAAATAAGAAATCTGGAGAGAGAGCTGCCTATTTAATTATACATTCCAATTAAGATCCTGGTCTCGATGCACAAAGCTTATCTGAACATCTCACTGTTGGCCCAGTTGAGTTACTTGAAAGTCACTTCTGTAGTAATTGGTGCTTCTACTTAATTGGACTGTTATAGGGTGGATCTTTTCCTGTGCTTTCTCTTGAGCACTCTTTACAAAAAAATCAGATTTATAGCAATACTCTGCTCTGGAAAGGTTGGCAGCTAGAACTAAGCACTGCTAATTGAAGCTGTGTGCTTCTTTCCTAAATAAAGAACATGCACAAGTTCAAAAATGTTTTACAAGAGAACATAGGTGAATTAAGATCATTAAAAAAATAAAAGTTTGGAATGTTTCAAATGTTTTTGCATGTATTTACTTGATCTGATTGTATTCTTAAATGACAAAATATTAAAAGGTCCTTCCTATTCAAACAGAAGAGCAAAGGGCAACTGCTAACAAGATGAAACGTGTTACAGCTACTCTCTTCATCTAGTCCACATTCTCACACAATGAACAGTTAAAGAAGCCAGCAAAAGATACAGGTTTTATTAGCTATATCTTTGAATAGGAAGTTCACTAAATCTACAAAACTAACAATAAACAGAAGTACACACTAACGTTGAAGGCAAAGGCCATGCAGACTGTTTGGCTGTTGTGCACAATTTGGGGGCTGGGTGCTCCTGTGTGACGCCACCAGTCTCAGTGCAGGAGACTGGAATTGTTCAGTTCTTAGCCCTTCTGAAAAAGCAGTTGTTTGCACTCCAGCTTCAGTTCTGTGAGTGTAATTTTTGCTGGTTAAACCACCCAAAAAGTGACAAATGTGTCTTAAACAAGTTTTTAAAATGGGAGAAAGATTAGAAGAAACTGGAGCAAAGACTAAGCTAACTGTAGACACAGTAACAGCTGTGGAAAATATATCAAGGACTGTGGAAAGAGATGGGGTATAATCTGACAGGTAGTAAAGAAAATAATGAGTTGAAAATGAAGTAGGGGAGATGAGGTGCAGGCATTAGGAAAAAATGTGTAATCATTCAGGATGACAGTGTACTGGGAAAAAACACCTCAAGAACTTGGTGAAGGTATCCAGTTTCAAAACAGGTTGGACAGGCATCTGAAAAAATTACTTGGGCATTCCATTTGCTACCTGTAGCCTCTTTCTAACCCTAGATGACAGTGCTCACAGACGGGGCAGGCTTCATAACACTTTTATCATAGGATGGAAAAAGTTGTCACAGATTGCCTTTATGGACTAGTGATAGCCTGTGGGATCAGCAGAATGGCTTATTGAATCAATGCAAATTGCAAACAATCGACTCCTAGGCACTGAGCTCAGACTTTGGAAGCTTAAATATGTTTTGTGATTGCTGACCAACCAGTTTCTTTGTGAACAAGGTTAAAGTAAACTCTTTAGTCAAGTGAAAATTTGGGATCATGTTCCAGTTTGGGGTGAAAGCTACTTCAGAACGCCAACAGAGGAGCTGCTGAGAAAGATTTAAACTGTTCCTTTCTCATTCTCTGACTTTATGTGGGCAGTATTTCTGTCATGGTATTCTATCCCATGCTTGCTTCCTTTTTTTAGCATGCTTGTCTTCAGCTGTAATCCAATTCTGCTTTTGTATTTGTGGCCTTTGGGGTGTTTTTTTAAGGTTTGCTATTTTATAAAAGGCAGTATTTCCCTTTCTTGGAGGAGTTGATGTAGAGTGACTAAAGACGTAAGACTGACTTTTAGTCAGGAATTGCTGAATTCTGCTTGTCAGTCTGTCTGTGATCTAAGATAGGCTTATATGAAGACCCTTGTTTTTCCTTAAATACATTTTGTCTCTTAGCCACTTGCTGACATCTTCTATTACAGAATGTTTTATACAGAGCAATACCCTGCTCCCGCTCAAGTGCCACTGCCGATCTCACAGTTTTCTTTGCAAATATTAGAAACTTGAACCTTCAGTATATCTTTAAGGTGGATTCTGCTACTTCCCTGCAAACATCTGTGGCATTCAGATCATATCTTGCCATGGGTTATGCTCTGAGTACCTGTGAGGAACAGTTCTATGCAGATAGATGCAAAATGGTGAATGAGCATAGCTAGTGGCTGAATTATTCTACATCTAAAGTTGCATTTCTGATCTCTTCCAGCCATACTATTAGAAGACAGAAATTCCAGTGAGTCTGCCTGGAAGAATAAGATTTCTATATCTGCCCTAAACACTCCAGAGCCAGCAATGATGCACGAGCCTTTAGTTGGCAGCCAGAAAAGGAAAGCAAGAAAAACTAAGATCACACATCTTGTCCGAACAGCAGATGGGCGAGTGTCACCAGCAGCAGGGACACTGGGTAAGGAAAGTAGAGTTAAAATTTTAATAAAACTGAATGGTTGGAGAAGGTTTGAAGGTACAAGCAACCTATCAGGGTATTGTTTTTAAATTAGCTTGTTTTCATACCTACTGAGAACGGTCATTGTTTAAAGTACAGGTATAAATCAACTAGGAAATCACTGAGTCCATTATGGCCAACTTCTTTTGTTTGAATTACCAAATTTGTCTTTTCTCCCTGGATATTTCACTCTAAAAACTGTGAACTGATGCCGAGAGAAACAGAAAATGGTTACCTTTCATAATTTGTCTCCAGTCCAGCAAAGAAATTACACTGCATCTGGTTATAGCTGGTAAAACTGAATTTCATAATTAATGCCAGAGTCCTTGTTGGAGTTCTCCAGTAAGATATTCTTTCAGGACTACTGTATCTATTTTGTATACACAAAAGCTATCTTGGCTGACATTAAAGATCAAATTCTATTGAATGTAAAATCAGTGAACTGCTTCGTATGCCTTAGTACTGTGCTTCTGACCCAGTAGCTTGGATCAAAAGAGGTTATAGCATGAATCAGATGACACTGGCAGAATCGAAGTTCTAAAGGTAAAGGTTCTGTTAACACCAAATTAGTCAGCTACAGTGAATTTTTGGACTACATCTGTACTCTTAACTTTCTTTCTTTGCAGAGGAGAAGCCCAAAGAGCTGCCACAAAGTACTCTTCAAAAATCATCAAGTGCAGAAACAGATTGCAACAGTGAATGCTCCAGAAACACGGAAACAGAAGAAAATCATAGTATTACGTCAGATATGCCAGCAGTGTCTGCATTTTTTAGCTTAGCTGCTCTGGCAGAAGTAGCAGCCATGGAAAATGTACACAGGTATGGTTTTCTTTTCTTCTTGTTGTCTTAAGTAAATAGTATGTGGTTGTGTCAGCTTGTTCAGAAAGCATGTGAATAGCAGACTGTTTAATCTGGCCTGCGTTTCCTCTTCCACAGCTTTCTATGAATGTCTGCTTTACCCCACTTGCTTAGTAGTGTTAAGTCTTTGCCTAAATGACAGAGTAATCTGTTTAGCAGTTAGTAAAATGAAGCTTACCTACCAATTCTTGTATGTAAACAGGTTCATATGCTCCTTGAGATCCTAATAATTGAGAATTATCAGATGCTATTTGTCAGGTGATAGCAGATTTAAATAGCAGCTGTTCACTGATTTGAATTTTTCAGTGTCCTAAAACCTAAGATGGTGGATAGAATATCATACATTTTGAGAAGAATTTTTTGTGCTGAACATGACTGAGGGAAGCTAACTTGTTATTCTTATTCTTGTGCTTTGCTTTGTAGAAGGCAGAGCATCTGCAGAATAGCAGGGGCAGAACAACTCTGGGTGATGGAAAGCCAAGGTAGTTTGGGTTGGTCCTCTCAGTTATTGAGTAGGCCATCCCTACAGATAAGGGGAAGAATGTGCAGCTCACTTAGGGCTTATGAATCAGTTCAGCATGGACAGACCTGTGATGGGAGTAAACCGAAGACAGGAGATCCTTCTTGGCTCTTGTTTATCCAGTGTTGTTCTTCCATGGAACTTAACTGGGCATGAAAACTCATCCTCTCCTGCAGTGGAAACTCACTGAGGAAGCATTGGGCCAGTTGGAAACAATCTCAGCCTCTGCAGATGCCATTTGACATATTGCTGGCTGCCTTAAGCAGTTCCTCAAGGCAGCAGTTCATGAAACCATTCACAGCCTCAATTAACTGTTCCTCTCATGGGCCCCATTGATGAACCCAGTCATTTGTGTTCAGGCTGCACATCAAATGCTCAAAGGCTTTTTAGAAGCTCAGGAACCCTACAAGAAACAGAGCTGCTGGTTCCTCTCTGCAGAAGCTGTTGTTTTGCTTAAGCATTGTTGTTTTGGGTGAGAAGTGATTTCATGCTGCAGTCAGCCTGTCTGTCATCATAAGCCACAAAATGGGACTTTTGGAAGTGATGTGTTATGCTCTGCTCTCGTTCACACCACTGTGGTTTCATTAAGTACCATTAACACTGACCAGAAATGCACAAAAGCATCTGCTGTGGTTTTTCTTCCTTGTGCCTCTTAAGAGTTCTTGTCCTTCTCTTGGCCTTGTTGAAGCAAGTTAATGTTTTGCAGAGCTTTGTGCTTGGGTCTTTGCTCTTTGAATCACATCTTTCATCATGTCATTATGTAGCTTGAGCAATGCAGCACCTTTCATAAGGCCTGAAAACGCCAAATGGGCAAATATCCCACAACTGTTGGAAATGCCAGTTTGTAATCACCCTGAGGGAGATAAAATGACAACAGGGGAGGACTCTTCCAGTAGAAAGTTAGTCATGTCTCTCACAGACTTGGCAAATTGAAATCAAAACAGAAACCTAAATCTTACAGGCTAGATGCTTTTCTGTTTTCCATTCTGTCAGCTGTTACAATCTTTCATTACTCACTTTATTTGCAAATAGCCAGAAATTTGAAGAAAAGGATTGGAGATCGGCTTGATGTGTTTCTTCAGTGTCTGAATTTAATTTATTAAGTAGTTTCATAGAGCCTTGGGATATGGAATCCTTCTGGCAGTGTGGCTTTCATCTGAAGCCTTCTGCTTAGCTTTATTTACCTTTTGCATGCCCTGGTTAAGCAGTGTGAGTCTGAGCTGTATTTTGTGCCAAGGCCACTTCATTACACTCCAATTGTGTGAAGCACATGGATTACCCTCTGCTGGGGGTCTGGTCTTAGCTGGGCCAGAGTGAGGTAAAGTCACCCTGGTGTAAATAAGAAGGAAGCCTCAGATTTTCAGTGCTACCAATGACAAATGCTGTAACAAAAATAGAACCTCACCTGTGAGAATAAATAACAGGCAGTGACATGCTTGGTGTATGTATTTTAAAAGGCAAACTACAAAAGAGTTCACCCAGTCCATTTGGTACCATGACTGATGTTGATTTCCAGCGCATAATTCTGGCACAGTTTGTTTCTATGATACCCTGTGCCAAGGGATCATTTGTAAATTAACACTGCTGTAGTAATGAAAGAGATATGCTAGGCTGATGTGGTCATGTAACCTGGAGGAATCCCAGTGCAACTCTGCTGATGAGTATATTTCCATATTTCTTAACAGCTGCCTGTTGACTCACACTAACGTGATCTGTGCCTCTGTGTATTTACCTTCTTCTGCCACACGTGCTGCATCCTGTGCTTCTGAAGGGCTGCAGCAGCTCCCTTACAACATGAGTCACGGCACTTGTGCACTCTTAACTTACTCTTCTGCTGTGGTTTCTGCTTTGTGTAGTCAAATACCATCCCGTCTTGGTTTTTTTCTGCCTTTGCATTGTGACCTAGATTGTCCTGAGGATATTGTGTTACTGTTGCAGGGACATCTGAAAGCGTGTGTAACCAGAGTCTGTGAGCACCTGCAGCAGTGAGGAGTTACAGTGCTGCAGCGTGGGGTGCTAAACCCTACAGCTGCTGCTTCCTGTCCTTT
The DNA here is from genome assembly GCA_018697195.1 of Certhia americana. Taxonomy (NCBI): domain Eukaryota; kingdom Metazoa; phylum Chordata; class Aves; order Passeriformes; family Certhiidae; genus Certhia; species Certhia americana. The sequence continues at coordinate 17,806,737 of CM031857.1, read as the reverse complement.
CTGGTCTGCTGATAACAGCACCTCCCATGCTCCAAGTTATTGATGGGTGGCTTTTCTTTTCTTCTTTTGCAGAAGTCAGAGGGCCACACCTCTCCCACATGATGGACAGCCAAATGAAATGTCTCAGGCTCCAGTGCTTATTTCCTGCGCTGACCAGTGAAGCTCCACTTTATTGTAAAACATTGTGCTTTACCTAATATCCTAGCCTTGTCTTTACCAAGGGAAGCTAGTCAGTCCATGTGATGGAACTAGAGACTGCAATAAAGTGCTTATTGCTCTGAGTGGCCCAGAATTCACTGGAAGCCAGACGTTAGCAACTTGGCCAGGTCCTCAAATTGGAACCCAGTATGTAGGAGGGTGATACTGTCTATTAATGAACTGAAATGGAGTGGAATGATCCCAGAGCTTGCTTTCTATTGAAGGCTTTTAAACAGTAAACAGGTGGTTGGTGTGAAAAAGGCTGCCTTTACTGTTAGCTCACACAGCATCTCTTTTACCAACCAGAGAGTACGACAACTAGTTTCATATAATACCTAGTTATTCTAAATGGAAAAAAAAAAAAAAAACAACAAAAACACTGACGCACTGCACTAGTTACTATTAGATATTCTTAGTCATTTTTGTACATGAAGATTTAAGTTCTAAGATGGTTTATATTAATAGGTTATGCCTACGTTTATATTGTAGAATGAATTTAAAACCTGTTCCAGAGAACTCAAGACAGCCTGGACAGATGTACCATTGTTAGCGGTGTTTGGGCAGCCACGTGGTCCAGATGTTCTGCACTTTTATATTTGCCACCGGAGTGGTAGAGTTTACTGGGAAAAGTTCTGACAGGCTACGTTTGGGTTTGTTTATTTTTAATTTAGCTTTGAATAACCAGGATGATGTGCATTAGAAAAAGGAGTGGTGTATGGAAAAGAAAATACTGCAAATAATTGACTTGTCTTTCATGCCTTGGAGGGTTCCTTTATTTTTGCATTGATATCTGAGTGACTTGGTGAAACTTTCCTGTAAACTAAAAGTACTGCAAATGCGTTTTTCAAAAGTGACCTTAGTATTATTTCATAGTTCTGAAAAACTTAAAACCATGGCTTTTCGATATAGTGTACACCAATACACATACCTTTTACATTTTACAGACACTGGCATTGTTGTAGTTACTATGCACAGTCCAGATCAGCTTCAGAGTTTGCATAAAGGGCCAATTACAGTTTGTATTGGTAAAGTGGAAAGCTGTATGCAGTTAAACTACAACTGAAGAGTAGCATTTGACTGAGTTCAGACTACCAAACAGATACATCTGCCAGTTTCTGTCTCTGCTTGTGTTGAATTTTTGTGTTTTACTCTCATAAATACATCCCAAAAGCAGGCCAAGTGTATCACTTGGCCTGTTACCTTTACTATTCTGACTTACGCTATTGTATAACCAAGCATTGATTCCTACCAATAGATGCAAAATGATCACTAATAATTGATCTAAAGCTACAAATTCAACAGGGTACTTCTTCTATAGCACAAGATGTTTCCCTACTTTTTTGCATTGTAGCACAACAATTTACCAAATTGGACGCCAGCAATAATTTTCTATTAGTCTTCGTCATACAGGCTGAACTTTTGATAGTATTAGATTGAGTTTGAAGTTCTTTGAATTAAGTCTTTAAATGATGCGAGTTTACATCATTCTATCAGGCATTCTTATTTATACTTGACTGAATTGATAATGTGTTTTGAGGTTATTTTGTAACTAATTTGATGTAATAGCCATATGGACAGTAACTATTAATGCTTGCTAGGTTTAGCCTTTCATTGTTGTAGTTAAATGAAAGTCTCTGGTTCAGTGTCAGGAAACAATATACAATGTACCACAAGAGTTTTAAGAAAGGATTAAAGGTCTGACAAAGTAGCTGGGGAAGTGTCACTGAAACAGCAACATCGAGGATGCATGTGTTGAAAGAAGGGAACAACAGAAGAACAACAAAATTTATAAACCAATGAGTCAGTGAAAAGGCTTTTTTAAAAATTCAGGTGAATAAATGTCTAAGAGCCCCTAGAATGCCATTGCAGCCTATGGTGGTATTTTAAATAAGATTTTATTAAAGTTTTTATAAGTTATTTTAACAAGACAGGAAAAATTTAAAAGACTTAAAACTTGTGGGTCACAGCAGGGTGGCTGTTGGAGTTTTGGACCACTTTATAATTAGCTGAAATCCAAATATATTACAGTGCAGGCCGTTCACGTTGACAATGGTACTAACTTATTTCTCTAGAAACCTTTAGAGTAGATATATTTTTGTCAAAGCACCCCATTCTTCCTCGATTTAAATTTCAATATTGTTCCTGGAGATATTTCTGTATATTAATGGTACCTTTTTTAAAAGAAACAGAAAATTACTTTTTTCTATATGAATTAATATCTTACTTGATCTGCTTTTCCTTGACTTTCCCTTAGAGAGGGGGTAGGGTTGGGTCAGTTTACTGGATATGACTGTTTTCAGATACTTATAAACCTTTTTGTAGATATGCTTAATTTTTAAGCGATTAGGCACTGAGAGTAGCAGAAATCCTGCAAAGCTTTATAGTTCACTAGGCATATGCCTTTGTTGGTTCTCTGAGTGATGTCTTGATTTGAGTAGCTAGAATTTTCCCTGAATCTACTAGAAGGGGTGTCAGTATTTTCAGGTAACAAAGTCTGTTAGCACAACAAAAACTTCAGACCAATATCTTACTGTATTGGGGTTGGGTTTTTTCCTTGTTTGTTTTGTTTTAATTTTTATTAATTTCAGCTGCTTTCATTTTGGAAAATCTTACTGCTTTTATGTGTACTTCAGTATACCAGCAAACACTGTTACCTGTTAACACGTTGTCCACAAATGCCTCTAGAGAAGAAATTGTTGCACCTTATGTATATCTCAAGCAAACCAAAATATGATGCTTTTCTGCTTTGTTTATTCTGAATATGTTGTATCATACTTTACTGAACCCATTTTAACTTAGCTAAAGTTATCAATATTTATGCATTTCACATTATTTTCTGAATCTGAACCTGTGTATAAATCTTTCTTTGAAAAAAAAAGACAAGCATTTACTGTAGTTGTCCTCTGTGACTTATCCATGGGAGGGGGGAATCTTGTCTCAAGTGTAAAATGCAGTACTGTCCCAGTTTTCCTTGGCTTTTATTTATTTAGTCATCTTTGATTCATAGTTCTGAGGCATACAAAATGCATTGTTGTAGCTGAAGCTACAGATTTAAGTAGCTGGGAGAAAATTACTGTAATGTCTTCTTAATTGTTCTAGTACTGTACAAATATGGGAAATATGTTCTGCAGAACATTTGAGATGCAGATTCTTATCCCCACAGTAGGCTATTTTCCAGATATTAGACCAAATCAATCAAAACTCCTTATCTTACAGGTCTTTTCTGACTAAATTATTATGAAAACACCTATGGAGATTAGTTAATGCTCTGCTTTTGGCAGTAGCTACCCCTTGAATGTGCTGTGAATTCAGAAAATAATATATTTATTTAAGCTCTCTGAATGCTCTTTTATACTAATACAGTATCCCAAAGTCAGGAGCAAGAGACTTCTTGGTAGTTTGGGTTTTTATTTTATGGCATTGGCGCATGACTTTTAAAATTAAAGTGATAAGCATTGTTGGAAAGGGGCACAAGAACAAGGGACTGGTAGAAGTGTGTGGATTTGTGGTGTTTAAATTCCAGCTTTGGTCATTATTTGGGTGAAAGCTGCCTTTGTAGCGCAAGGCTGAAGAGCATTCTGTAGTTTGTATCAAGTAGAGAGTTGTAAGTCATGTCAGTACAAGGGAATGCCTTATAGTTTGGATGCTGCTTTTGCAACAGGATATTAATTGAAGCAGTTTTAATTTCCACTGCCTGTTCAGCTACTGTACAGATACTGAACCAACTGAAAGCAAGTTATAGACTTGGGACAGCTAAGAGAGTATATAAGGAAAGCTGTCCTTTATTCTCAGTATGGCAACATTATGGCAACAAAGGGGAATTAGAAAAGAAATTAGATGTATATATATATAGGTAGGGGTGTGTGTGGGTGTGGGTGTGTGTGCCTGCATGTGTGTGTGCCTGGGTGTGTACATTCTGCAAAAAAATGATTTAGGAAACCAGAAACGTGATGGGTCTAAAAGACACTATGTCGACCCTTTTGAGTGCACTCCCTTTTTTTTGAATGCTGAGTTAATATGGCTACCTCTCCTAAAAGACTACTTTTGTTAACTTCCATTTGCTTTCAGGCTTAATCATGTAATCCTTTTGGCATTGATACCATTTGTATATCGCTTTCTTTTCCAAGAGCAACATTTATATAGCGCAGACACCATAAAGGCTGAATATACAGTGGTAGCCAAACTGTGTTGCTGGAGCATTTTTGTTTAACCTCTGCCACAGTCATATGGGTTGCAGGATGTGGGCCCACTAGCTCTGCTTGGCTCAGTGAGATCAGTTTCTGTAACAGCAGAAGATGCAGTGCTCATGGGGTGGTGGACTTCTGATGTTTCCAGAGGTGTCGAGTAAGCCATGTACTGCTCTTGAAACTTCTTCTGGAGTTTACGTTCACAGTGCTGATTTTGCAAGGAAACATAACTGTGTAACTTGTGTGTTGTATACCCTGCATTATCCATTAGATGCTGTTCGTTTGCTGTGCTTGTTTGATAGGTTGTAGAGCTCCTTTGCCATGTCTTGCAATATTCATGGCATTCTCCTCACCTTGTACATATTTTTGAACTGTCAACCACAGCTGCCAGGTTGCTGAGGCACTTCAGGACACTGAGTGCCATGAACAAGTACACATTTAGGCTGTGAAAGGGTTATTTGCCTCCTCCCCTGAATTCCACAAGAAAAAGGCACAGGGAGGTTTATGCTCTCATCGAAGTACTACCGTAGTCATTTATATACTCAGTATTCTGTACTGAATTGACAACTTTGAAGAAGCTTATGAGATGGATGACTATTTTATCTTTCCCCATTAATTCTTTGATGGCAGAAATCTAGGAAGACTTGACATAAGATCTCCACTCAGCAACACACACAAGCTTAGGCTGGAAACCCTCCAAAACCCTCCTTCCTTAAGGGGCAGCATTGTTGTTAGCACTGTGACAATGTGGGAGCCCCAATCATGGACCACTATGCTCTTGGATTTAAGCTTGGGCTTGCGTGATGTTCCTGGGGGAGAAGCACGTCATCATGACCTAGGGCCTTCATTGAGGTGGAATTTTAAAACTGACTGCAAATAGCTTAACATTTGTGGAGTTCTTCCAAAGAATTATATTGTAGTTTATGGGTCTTGGCCATTAGCGTATACCAGCAGACCCACACTGCACTCCACTGGAAAAACCACACCTGTTCAGGAAAACTGACTGGGCTCCCGAATGTAATGGTCTAGTCTGCTCTTTTCAGCTTCACAGCTGAAACCTTGTTTGCCCCTCAGTACTCCTATGCTCCAGTCAGTGGTTGGGTCTTTGAGGGCAACAAAAGCAGGAAAGGCATGTACATGCACATGTCTGCTCGTGTGCACGCGTACACATACACACATCGGAGTGCAGTGACTTCCAGCATGTGCTCTGCACTAAAGTGTTCCCATGTTTGCTCATAAAACAACTTGAAGATTCTCAGATGATTGTTTTCCAACTTCCTTGCTAGATTTTGGTATCTTTTCTTCATATTACACACCATAAGGTGTGAGTTTGAAAAATCACACCTGAAAAAAACCCACAGATCCTGCTGACCTGGATGCTACAAAAACCTTCTTTCTCAGCAGTGCTTGCTTTTAATAACCAGTATCTGTTGACAGTTTGAACACAACTGATTTGCTATGATCTTTCTTCTTGGAGCCAAGTCCCTCAACTTCTATTCTCACATGTATTTCCACTGAATTTTTACCTAGTATATGGTTTTATTCTCTCTAAAGTTTGATGTAAACATGCCTTACAATAGTTCATCTCCATCGATGATATAACAGAGCTACTGCCTTCTTAGTTGTGTGTAGTTAAGTCAATAAGCACATTTATAGAATGTCATACTTTATTCAAAAACCTCTAATTTGATACTTTTACGTGCACATGTTAAGTCATGTGTATAACATGCTAAAGTACATTAAACTGTGATAATGAAACTGAATAAAATATTTAATAAAATATTTGAAATATTTGATAAGGACCTTTAAATAGATTTCTTTATGTTCACTCTATTTTGGTTATCTAGTGTGTGCCTGTAAACAGTTTCCCATTTAAAACTAATGATTGCAAATAAATGCTATTCAAATGGAGCTTCTTTGATACTTCACCTGCTTTACCATCAAATGATTGTTTACTTTAACATATGGCTGAGTTAGCAGTATTTTCAGAATTTGGTTTTAGCTACAGTATGAACTTGTTGGGTTGTTTATATTTAAACAAGCTCATTTTCACCTGAAATGGAAGATGCCAAAACCCAGAGATGGATCCTCAGAACTGTAAGCTGTAGTTTTCTGTCAGATCATCCACTCATCTTCTACGCAATGACTGTGAAGATGTCATTTACTTGCAAAGAACTTCTGCCCAATTGTTCTTCCTTACATGCGTCTATACTGGGAGCTTCCATTTAATTTTTACAATTTCTGAGCCCAGCTCAGCACTGTTGACATTGTTTAGAAGATCCACAGATCCATTCGGGTGCCCCAAAATTCTGTGGACTTACATCACATGAAGACTGTGGGGCAGAGAGAGCCAGGACTCAGTGCAGTTAGACTTTGGAAGAAAAGTTTGCCTTTTCTTCTGCACTTTCTAGGTATCTGCTTCATGTTTGTGGATTTTGTCTTCTTTGCACAATTGGGGAGCTTATTGATAGTCAATAAAGATAAAAGAGAAGTCATCCCACAGAAGAAGCCCTGGCTATGATTTGTCTTTGGACATAAGAGAACTTAACTCAGAAATGGTTTCTCTTTTAGAAATACGTAGCAAGTGACATCATACTTAAAGGTGGTAGGTTCCACTACTTTGGAAACTTGTTTAAACCAGGAATCTGCTCTGCCCATATATTTTATCCTCTTGTTTGAAAATTAGACTGTTTGGGATCTTCTCTTTTTATGTCCTTGGATGCCTGAAACCTCCTTGATTGCAGTGTATTTTTTGGTCACAGAAGACCCCAGAACAGACTTCATAAAGCTAGTAGACACTGGCTGTTCACATGGGAGCAGATCTCCTGTCTCTGAGTCAAAAGCAGCAGAAGGGAAACCTTTTAGTTCGTGGCTTTTTTTATCTATGTGCTATTTACTCAGGAAAGAAGAAATGTATGCAATCTTGCACTGCCTTTACTGGGTATGCGTCAGTATCTCTGCAAAGAAACACCAGGAATGGAAAAGCTTCAGCCTTAAAGGCCATGTAAAGGTCATGGGGAAGGGGAAGGAAAGTTCTGATTCAGTGAGCAAAAAAATGGAAGAAATTTTAAGAAATACTTGTTCTGTCAGTATTGGATGCCCATTCAGGGACTTGAAGTTACTATTCACTTTTTTTATTTCTAAATTACCTTAAAACATTCATCTTCACTCTTTGAAGTCCCATCTTTTCTCCTCTGCTCTCATTTGGTTCTTCCAACTAAAGACCTGCTGAATTCAGCTAATTCTCAGTGCATCTAGATCTGGTTTGTTACCCAGCTCTCACTCAGGTTGCTTTTTGCAACTGCATGGCATTATGCTGACTCTTAATGGTCAGGTAAGGTAAATTTCCACTAATACTTCCGGAAAAATGCAGAGTGGAAAGGCATCATCCAACTCAAGCACCACGCTTTGCTAGACACTGGTATTCTCCCCTCAATACCATTTGTTGGGTCCCCTTCATTGTTCATCCCAGAGTTTTTTAATGTACAGCTAACCCTGCTTTCAGAGAGACTGTTGTTTTCTACAGTGTGACAGCATGGAGTGAGACACACAGTATACCTGCATACAGTAGCCATGCTATATACCAGCTCCTGGGGCTGTTGAATCTCCAGTAGGACACTAGCACTTTGTAACAAAATACGAGATGCATTCCTATCTCTGCTGCGAAGTTCTGTTCTGTTTTGTTTTCCGAAATAAAACCTAAAAGATACAACATCTACCTTCTATCCAGTGTCAAATTCTTTTTTGTGCACTGTTCTTGGCACAGCAACAGTAAGAAATTGAGCTCAGATATAGTTGTATTTGAAATATACTTGAAATTTCATAAATGTCGTTGAGGCTTTATTGGTTGTGTTCTGATTGGAGAATCATTAGATGTTCAGCAGAAGTGCTGAACAGTATTGCTGCTGCAAGCCCATCTGAAACTCTAGTTGAAAATCCAGCCTATGAAGTACAAAACATGTATTCCATATAGAGCAGCACTTTAGCTTATTTGTCAGCCTGCGAAACAAGAGGAACTAATTGAAAGAGGCTCAAAAATGAAGCCAGTTGAATAAGAATGACATTGCAGCACACTAAGAGAAGGCAGGTGTTTCCATCAAACAACATTCAATTTAAGAAAACAAAAAGGGTGGGAAAAAGAAAACCTGAGGTCCTGAGAGGTGTCCTTCTGATCCAAAAGAAGTTTTTGGAATACATCTTTGGAGTACAACTTCCATATATGGGCTACCAAAGGCTTCCCCATTAGAGCAGACCATCAGGCTTAAGTCAGACCAATTTGAGCATCAATTCCCTTCCTTCCAAGTGTGGGTTCCCTTAATACCTGGTCAGCACCACTGGGTTACTAAAACATTACTGGTTTTAGGAGTTAAGGAGAATTTAGAAATCAGATAGTCCCAGTCTCTCAATAGTTTAGGATACTTAGTTTTGGTTTCGGTGTCCAATAATAATGACTTTTGTAATGGCTTTGGAGTTCATGTGTTTTCAGTCTTGCAAAACCAATGTCTTTGATTGAGGCAGCCTGCAGCACACCATTGGCATCGGTCAGTGATGTCATTTGAAGCAAATTAATTGCACATCTCTCTCTTGACAGACAGACAATTCCCTGTTACATTCTGAGGTGATTCATCTGGTTTGGGACTCCTAGTTGTGGTGTTTGTAATGAAGCCGGGCTCTGGTAGGGGGAGGTTCTTTCACTACAAGCCTCTTCACGATAGCAAAGAGTTTGTCAATGCCTCGGCAGCTTTGTGTGGGATCTGTGCTTGCCTGCAGCTGGTTAGATAGACTTTTGTGATACAAAGTGAAACAAACCCAGCGGGGAACTCGATGGTGAAGTTGGACCTTCATGAGCTTCCAGGTTTCAGGAGGCGGTACAGAGATTGACAGGTTGTGGCAACAAGGCTGTGTTTGCTTTTGTTTGGAAGAGCAGTGTTTTCTAACGGAACTAAGGTGGCAGGGAAATTCAAATCACGGCAGATGGGCAATTCGTTGTCTTCAAGAGGTTCCAATTTCAAGAGCAAGGTTTGCCAGGCAGTCTAAAAAAAAAAAAAAAAGCAGAAATTGCAGTTCAAGTCTGTGGCTTGGAATGAATGCTGTGTTTTGCTTCAGTGACCGTAGCAATAACTTCTCAGTTAGAAGTAATGTGTGAGCTGCTTAAGGGGTGATGCAGTTCTAAACCATCCCATTCACTCCCAGATGACAGATGTATTTGGCACGTGGTGTAAGTGTTGCTAATGAGTGCTTCCCCGCAAGTACAATATACCGTGCTTGGCTGGCACAAGGCATAGTTTTACACTGGAAAGTAATGGAGAGAAGCACTTTCTGTGTGACTGTTTAATCTTGGTACATCTTTTTTTCCAAACATCTTTGCTAGTAATTTTGCAGTGCACCACATTTAGGACATAGTTAATTGAGCTCTGAGATCTTTCAAAGTGAAGGTAACTACTTACTTCTCATGCAGAAATCCATGCCAGCAAGATCTCTTAGGGATGAAGGGTTGCATTTTTGAAATAGCTAATTTACGAGGATTTTACTCATGATACGTTTCATGGGTATGACCCTTGAAAACACCATAATACACAAGAGTCAGTATAAAAGCAGTAGCTTCATATCCACGGATTCTGTTAGTCTGCAACTAGTTTAAAAGAACCTAGACAAAAAAATAGGTATTTCCTGTTCCACCTTGACACAGTGGTTCTCCAGTTAAAGGCCAAGGGTTGCTAGCAGGGATTTGAAAACATCTTTAATGATGAGATAAAAATGTATTCTTAAATAGAAATTTCTGGGGGTTTAGGCCACTCAGAAATTATTCAGTGTGCTTTGCAAGATGAGCAATTGCTTAGTACTTCTGATAAATAAAACCACAAATACAGCTATTTCAACAGTCTTAAGATAAATAGAAAGTGGCAAATGGAGTCTTTTAGATGCTGTGAGTTGCTTCAGATGTAGATGGGAGTCCCTTAGCAGCGCTGGCTTGTAACACCTGACAATGCTTGTGGAAGGATGTGGTGGCATGCCTGGAATGTGTATTTGTATTCAGCATAAAGCCACCATCCCACAAATCTCAGCCACTGGAAATCAGTTTCCATCAAGATACAAGGGACATAACAGCATAAAAGCTTTTTAAAAAGAACTGGTTGGGGGTTTGTCCCACTGAAAATGCTTTATATTTGGTAGAGACACGTCTCTTCTTTGGATGGTTTTATCTTGTGGGAAGTTGGGAACATCAAGCTTCACTTGCAAATCTTTCACCTTGCTTTTCAATCATCTTCCCTTTCTCTCCTGTGTTTTTTTTTTTTTTTTTTTTGAGAGGCTGAACACTTGGTAGTCATCAGTAGCAAAAGATACCACAGATTTCCAGTAGGATGGACAGTATCCCACACCTTCCCAAGCTACTGCATAACTCAGTGGGTTTTTTTAATTAGTATTTTAACAAGAGTTTTCCTGAGCTTTAGCTGTGCATCAAACACAGCTTCTGCAAAAAGATAGGCACAGGGGGTGGGAAGTGGATAGAGCAGCAAAGCTGGGCTCCCCAGGCCTTCCTTGCACCCCAGCTCTCTGCAGGAAAGCCCATCAGCACCAGAGCCAGGCACCCAGCACGTTTTTGAAAACTGATAAATTATTTCCTCTTCTTAACAGTTTATTGTGAGAAGAGATACACTGTTTATGGGAATTTGACCTGGTTCATTTCTAGTGCATGGCTTGAATTCTCTTTTTTTTTTTTCTTTAAAGCCAAACCACCCTTCAGCACTGCATATTAGACCTATAGGGTTCATATGAACTCGTGCTAAGCCTTAACTTGCAAAATAAAACTCAACACATTTCTAAATCTCTTTATTAGAGGAGGAAAAGACCAATTACACTTTTTTCTCCATAATTACAGAAGAAATCTTCAAATAAATATATTATTAGCTTTTCCAGTTACCTTGCTCATACAGCCTCACCTAAGGCAGCAGGCACACTTGGGGGGCAGCCTGTGGGATCAGACATGCAGCATTATGGCTTTCCCTCCAGAGAAGGCACTCTGGCAATCAGGAAGTTGTGCAGCAGCCCCACTGCACCCACTGGATGGGATAGGGATGCTAGCTGACAGGTGAGGCAGAAAACTGCAGTTCAAGTTGCACCTGCAGGATTCACACAGCCAAGGGCTCTTGCCCTGCATGTCTTGTCAGTTGGTAAAATGTTGCTTTCAATTTCTGTGTCTTTCAACTGCTTGTGTTTGAAAGCTGTTCTAGGCACTTTGAATGACAGAGATTGTGTTGGGAGAGCAATTCCCTGCGGGTTTGAGTTGTTGCAGTCAGAGATTGGTGGTGAAAGCACCAGATACTTACTGTTGTAAACTTCATCCATCTCCTTGAAATACTGTTGTGATGGTGGCGTCTCAAGGCTCTGAGCACATGGCATAATTGCTGATGTAAAGACATTTTTTTTTTGTCCTCTTGTTACTGAGCACTGCTTTCATCAAGAAACATGAAGTGTGGAAGGATGCCACAGACTTTCACAATTAAATCTTAGATGGTCTTTTTTCCCCCATGTGAAATTTATAAATAGGAGTGGGGGGATTAACTCAGGATGCAGACAAGCCTGTAAGGAAAGACCTGTGCCTCCATAAATAAAACTGTGCATTTTCAGTTTGTGTTTCTAAGTTGCTAAAGTAATTGCTTAGTGGAGAAAGGGTGAACAGGTGGATTCCCACTGCCATCTGTGGGTGGGTGTGGCAGAGCAGTGTGGCTGCTGCTGTTTGTTCACTTCCTTCCATTCCTTGCAGGTTAGCTGCTGTTACATTGCCACATTAGCTGGGAACCATGAGCCAGCTGAGAGGGGCTGGGGGTGGGTGGTCAGCTTTGGGACATCATGTTACGTGAAATGCAGCGTGGCACATCATCGTCACCATAGTGTTGATATTTCCTAAAGGTCTTTCATCTTGATGTTTGTGAGTGCCTGTCTTAAAATGGCCCAAACTCCTAGCTTGACTTTTTTTATATATTATTCTTTTTTTTTTTTTTTCTTTTCCAAGACAGAGTAATGTTTCACGTAAACTACATAATTCTTTGGGCTACGTGTAGCAGATTTTAGAAACCAGATGCTCCTTGAATGCCCAACCCATGCAGTCCGTGGGCAAGAGCCAGTGAAAGATATTTAAAAGAGGCAGTGGTTCTTGTCAGTGTGGGATTTGCTCTTTCGTTATCAACTTGTCAGAAGATCAGTCAACATTTTTCAAGATGAAAAAGGCTGAAGGAGGGCTTTCTGTGACAGCTTTTGAATGTCAGGGTGGACATCTCTGTATATTCTTCTTGGTTTGCTGCTCCCCATTTTCATCTTTTTTAAGGGTGACTGTAAGTAGACAGGGTTTTGGTGGTGTGTGAGGAAAGTGTAAGCTGAATCTTAGTAGGATGTCTGAAGCGCTTGTGTGTGTTTCTGGACAAACAGCAAGCTAAGGCAGAAAACCAAACAGACGGGATATTAAGCACATCCTGGTTTGTGGCAGGATGAGATCTTGGCAGTATTTACTCGGTGCAGAGTCACAGGGCCAAAAGAGGCTTGGAGACATCAGCTAGAGAATTTCCAAGGCAGGTTAAGCTATACTTAGCACAGACCTGATGGGTGGAGAGGTGGGTGTCTCTGAGGAGAACCTGTCCTTAAAATCCTCTAATAGTGGAGAATCAACCATTTCCCATGCTTTTATTTCCAATGTTTGACTATCTTTTTGAGGGTGGTTTATTCCCCCAGTGCCTAAGTACAAGATTTTAGGGTATAGGAGAAAATCACAGTGTCCTCAAATGACATTAGATAGAGGAACGTTTTAGCTGTTTTTATAAATGTAACCTTAGAAATTATGGTCAGATAAAATCTGAGACAAGATTTTCAAGGAGCACCAGCCCAACTTTGCTCACCACAGGACTCCTCCATGCCTTTGAAAACCTCTTTCTTCAAATGGTATGTCAGGTTGATGGTTAATAGCCATATCAGAAAGGTTCAAAGAGACCTTTCTCTTCATGCTGTGTTTTCTATCCAGTAGTTGCCTTCAGTATTTTTTTTTACAGAGTTCAGACAGTGAAGGAACAGAAAGCCAAACCAAAAAATCCCCAACCCCAAACCAACCCAGCTTGACAGCCTTTTTCCTTGGTACAGTTTTCAGATACTACAAGGCCATCAGTAAAGCCATATTACGAGGAGGAAACCAAAGGAGAACATCATCCATTTCAGTAGGCAGTGCTTGTTCCAGCCACAGCAAGAGGCTGGAGAGCCAGCAGGGGCCAGAGCCTGCCCTTGGCCTACAGCTGTTCTTTCTCCACTGCCTCCTGCTTTAGAAACAGCCTGATTATTTTCCTGACTATTCTCTGGTGGGATGCTGCTGGCAAGGCATCATCTGTGCTTGCAGCAAAGTCCCAGCCTGGTATCTGATGCAGCCTCTCCCTGAAGATATGCGAAAAGCTGCATGCAATGGTGTTGGTAGTGCAGGGACCAGGACATCCCCATGTCTCTGCTTTGAGACAGAGACCCATGGCTGTGCCCACAATACTCTCTCCAGCTCCAAACTAGGACTAGTGGAATAATTTTTAAACACTTAGGAGACTAATGGAACAGGGCCAGCGTGTTACAAGTGCTGTGCATTCCCCTGTTACCTGTGCACCCGTTTACCTGGGACAATGCCACACTTTATTGAGGAGTCTCTGGGTGACAGACCATGCTGAGAACCCATTACTGGGAGTAGACGTCCAATGGAGAAACAAAGGGGAGAGCACATCCCTCAAGCCAGGCAGTTACCTTCATTTTCTGCCTGTTGTGGTTCATAGGGAGGCTGTCAGCCTGGATTCCTGGTCACTGTGCCCTGGGTAGGGCAGGGCTTTGCCACACTGGCCAGAAGTTGCAGGCTTGCAAGAAATGGGTCAGCAAACTTCTTACACTCTATTGGTTCAGGCACCGGGCAGACATCACCCCAGCCACGCTGGCACGTGCTGGGACCCTGCCCCAGACCCGGCAGCCCTGCTCTTCTGTGTGGCCACACAAAGCTCAAGGTGGGGTAGGTGATGGCAAAGCCCCCTGGCCTGGGCAGCAGGCAGCGCTAGTGCCCATCCTGCACTGCTTGGCAGCCCCTTGTAGCCCCACACTGCCGTGGTTGTGGCCAGCAACACTCCCCAGGGCTTCTGAGGCTCCAGCCTCAGCAGGGAACAGCTGCAGGCAGTGGCAGAGGTGGCCCTGCTGCCGGAGGCATCCAATGCTCTGTTTGCCATGGTGCCCCAAGGACCTGCTCCATGTGGTGGCACAGAGCTGGGCACTGACACCCAGGGAATCACAGCAAAGCAGCACAGGGACTGCAGGCTGTGTTGTGGAGCTGAAACAAAGGGTACCACTGGCAGGACACAAAGCAGAGGCTTCCTAGAGATGCTTGCTCCAGGTGACATCTGGCCCCAGTTATGGGCATGGATATGGCAAGGAGCTTGGATGGATGAGGCACCCAGGTCTTTTCAGCTCCAGTGTGAGCCTTTGATGAAATCCCTGTACTGACCAAAGACTGACTTTGAAGGGCAGTATCTCCACAGACAACCCCCTGCAGAAGCTGGCATTCTCCAGGCATTGAGAAAGAAATTATTTAATGTCTTAGAAAGGAAAAGGAGGCAACAGAGCAGTTTAGAAAATGCAGTTTCTTCAAAAACTTTGTGATTGGAAGAACTGGTGCTATGAAAGGAGAAACCAAGCTTGTGGGAGGGATGAAATGATTTTCCCCAAACCCAGTAATCACCCTGGCTTAGCGCTAGGAGTTTTTGCTCTTGTTGTCACACAAACTGAAATATGGTGCATGCCTATCAGGCTGTGCTTTGGTTACAAATTAACCAGTATGTTCAGTAGTCCCCAGCTTTCACCATCAATGTAGTCTTTAGTGATGCCTAGGGAAGGAAAAGTGTTTTCCTCCATGTTTCACAGTTTTTCTCCTGCTCTCATAGACTCTTAATCCTCCGTGCTCTCCCCGATTTTCTCAGTGCTGCTTGCCCTGGGAATCCTACTTGGAATAAGCAAAAACAAGTTACAGTGGAAACTATACATACAGAGTATGACTTCCAAATTACACCCTGTTACTCAGTAGTCAAAAAAAAAAAAACCTCACAAGAGCAGCCAGTGCAGAAGAAAATTCAGCTGATTTAATAGTGTAATTGCTTCTCACGTAAAATTTGCCCTTTTTTTCCCCTTCTTCCCAGCATAGCAAGGTGCTTCCTGCATTTTCCCTGCTCTTGAGTATCAGCATGTGCTTTGAGTTCTGTAGAGCTGGAGAGGAATTACTAACAGAACTGAAAAATAACTGATCCTCTTATCCTTGCATGCATAAAACTCTTAGCAAAATACAAAAAAAGAAAAGGCATTTCTCTTGTGTTGTGGTTGCACAGTCTGTGTCAATGTCAAAGCAAATTCAAAGGACATAAATAAGGTGGAAGTGATGCTCTGTGGTGATGCAGGGACTGAAGTGACTGAGTTTTAAGCAGTGTCCCTACACACTGGCTTTCCTGATACAGGCAGAAGAATTTACATCATGTGCCATAAAGCTCAGCTTCCAGCTCTTGTGTGCACCCCTCTTCTTGTGGTACTTTCCTGCCTGCTCCCAGTGGGTACCTGGATGAGATAAAGAAGGGTACCTGCTGCTTGGGTAGCTAAGATTGCTTCTGAGTTCACTTGAAATACCAGTCAGGAACTTTCTATCTCTACTGTTTTGTAGTCAAAGATGCAGACGGCGCAGTTCAGCAAGGATGTGTTTGCAGGGCTGAGTGCTCATGGTAGATAGGCTCTTGGGTACAGCCCATCCTTCCTTCCCTAACACTGCAAAAACATCCTGTTCCATCAGGGCATCCTTCTTTCAAATATCTATTCTTAAGCTCCCCTATCAAAATGTCTGAATTATTAGGGGAGCTGTGTTTTTTGCTGCACTTTTCTTGATACATGTCTTGTGCTGTATCAAAGATGGCTTCTGTTGAGTGTGTGCTGTGTGCTTTTGGCCAGATATTGGAGCTTGCACTGGAGATTGTTTCTGCCTGTGGTGTGTGCCTGGCTGGGGGGCTCAGGGGAGCAGAGTGGTCACTTGTGCTTGTGGTTCCATGCCAAGTCACACGGGCACAATCCTGGTTTGGCAGGAAATGCGGCAGGCTGTGAGGGATTCTCTCAGCACTGGTGTGGTACATGAGGCAGAGTAACTGCATATCAGGGTGTGATCACTGATTTGGGAAGAGGCTTCTAGAAACCCTCAGGCAGGGAGCGAGTTAAGTGACATCTGTGTCATGAACAAAAATGATGTGGCATCTCGTGTGAGCAGTGATGGTTGGGCTGAAAGCAGAGCGATGCCACTTACAAAGGGGCCTCATCCCTCCATCCCTGTATTTAGGAGGAAATCCTAAAGGCGTGCTGCCTGTCTGCATGTGTGTGCTCCCACTTTGCCTTTTTGAGTGGACCCCAAGACACCAACAGGGAGCAAACTGGAAGAGGTTGGCACAAAAGGCACCCTGGGCCTTGCTGGGCCTTTATGGTGCTCCCTGCAAATGTCTCTCCCCTCCTCATCCTCTGCTGGTGCCTTGGGCTTGGCTCTGGGGGCAGCAACAACAGGCAGCACTCTGCTCCCTGCCTGCTGTGGGGAGCACGAGGCTCAAACGGCCCAATTGAAGATTTGACCAAAATGTGTTAAAAGCATTTCCTCAAATAGTCAGTTTTAATTTTAATAAGTCATATTTAGTAGCCTTAAGGACACTGGCTGTGTGAGAGGAAAGGGTTATGTCCTGAAAACAAAGTCAGATGATTTGGTGCTGTGTGAAGGGCTGCTGAGAGTTTGGTGTGGGGTGAAAGAGAGGAGCCCTTGCCATGTGGTTGAAAAACGTGGTGGAGTTGACAGAGGAAGCACTTTGACTGAGAAATGTTCTTTTAGATTAAACAACAAAATTCTGCATGCACATACAGACTAGATCTTCATAACGCGGCAGGCTTTGACAGTGTACTGCAGCATTATTGCTATTTATAATCCACAATTACTAACACTATAATCCAGTAAACTTAGTGGTAGCAATTACAAGATAAATAGCAATCCAGATGACTAAAGGCATTGCTGTCAATGCAGGTGGCAGCTATAGCATTAGAAAAAGAAGTCGGAAGGAAGATATCAGGACTCGAAATGTGAGCTTGGGTCTGCTAGTCTTTTATATACCATTTTTAATATACTTCCTGAAATGAAGCTTCAGAAAGGTACACTGCCTCTTTAAAATTAGTCTAGGAACTACAGGTAGTTCACATTATTTTTAAAATAATAAATCTCTATATATATCTATATTAAAATATATATGTATACATAAGTTGGCTAGCCTACCTTGTGGAAAGGCTGCAGCTAAACTAAGTCTGAGCTAATATTGTATTACCATGGTCTTCTGGTTTGTAGATAGCCCTTCCTTATTAGATGAGGTTCTGTTCTTGCTCCACAGAAGGTGCCTGTGTATATAACTCCTTTGTATTGCTTTCTGCAGAGTCCCTTATATATTTCTTACTACTAATGCTGTGTAGAAAAGGAAATCCAGAGATTTTACTACTGATAATTAACCATATAATGGCCATTAGAAAAATAAAGATTTAGTTGTTTGGGAAACAGATTATTTATATTGTGTATGGTTTATTGCCTGATAACTTGTTTGGTGACTGGATATTCTTTTCCTTCTCCTGGTCCTTTTCTGCTTTTTCCAGCTATGGTGTTTACTCCTCACTTTGATTATCTAGCAGGCAATAAAGTATATTGTATGTTTTGAAGCCAAGTGGTGTGCTCCTTTCTCGCGCACTGCGGGGAGCCGGGGCTGCTGCGGGGCAGGAGGCAGCTCTCCAGCCACAGCTGGCAGCTCTCCAGCCACAGCTGGCAG
>CM031857.1:17530405-17788468 GCA_018697195.1 Certhia americana | reverse complement strand
GGCAGCTCTCCAGCCACAGCTGGCAGCTCTCCAGCCACAGCTGGCAGCTCTCCAGCCACAGCTGGCATCTCTCCTGCTGGAGGAGCCAGGGCCAAGACAGGCACCGGGACAACAGCCTGGCAGTTCCTGCTCCAAAGGAGGGAGCTGCAGCCAGGAGCTGTCAGAGCCTTGCTTCCTCAGCCATCCCTAAGGACATGAGGAGACCATGTGGACACAGGAGTCACTGCATATCTTCTAAATGCATAAACATCCTTTCTACTTCTCTGGCATGGGCAGCAGTGGCAGTGGCAAGGCCTGTCACCATCACTGGCTCTCTCGACAGCCTCATGCTGCTGGGTTTTCACTCCATGGAATGGACATCAGCAGAGCTCCGTGCTCATGCCAGGCTCAGGTCCTGTAACAGCAGGGGCACTCTGTTATGGGAAAATAGGCAATGCATCCTCCACACTCAGCAGCTACACAGCCAAGGAGTCTGTGCTGAGACACTGCTCCAGGCAAACCCACTCACACACATGTCAAATGGCCCACACGGACCTGGTCTGCTTGTTTGGGGCTGCATTGCTTTAGTTTGCTTTGCTTTGAACGGGGAGCCAAGTTCTGCATGGCAGTTCCTCCCTCCTGACATCTGGCAGATTTTTTTCTGTGGTTCGATAATTTCACTGCCAGATGCAACTGGTGGGAGTGCACCCTTGGCTGTGGTAGCCAGAGGAGCACATCCTTCTCTTCTGCGTTCCTTTCCTCGGTTGTGGCTGCTCAGAGGCCACCTGTCACCTCCAGGGGGACACAGAGCATTGCCCCGTGCTTTGCCCTGCTGCAGTACGGGGGCTGCCATCACCCCACTCACTCTTCTCCAGGAGCTGGGATGTGGGTGCACAGCCCCGCTCCTGCACAGCAGCTCAGGGAACAGGGGGGAGCAGAGTAAACCCACCTCTCACTAAAGGTCCTAAGAAACAAACAGCTTTGGCATCTGCAGAAATGAAGCTGCTAAAAAAAACTCTGCCTTTATCAGTCAGCTTTATTTTCTGGTGTTTGTTTTGCCCCATTCCACCCTGAAGCAAAAGTCGAGATGGTGGCACTGCCTGTGCAGAAAAGCTCCCCCCAAAATAGTCAAAACCTCTCATTTCTAAGTCAAAACAAATTTTTTTTTTGTTTTGGTTCTGACCTTCACATATTTTGCTGCTTTTTGTGTGGCTATGTGTGTATGCTACATATAGTCCATCCTTACTGGTAATTTAAAATAATGGAATTATTCCCTGGGTACTGATGCTTTAGATGGTGGCAGTTGTGGAATAACAGTATTTTTACAGTTTTGCATTTGTGCAGCCCTGCTCAAGCTCCTGCCTATGCCCCTCTGGTCCCAGCACCACAAACTGGGTTTCTTAGAGAACAGGCATGGGCTGCTGCCCATGACCCCTTGAAAAGTACAAACCTCCAGTTTGGTCTCTTACCATCTGAACCTCTCCTGCTGGGAAAGAAAATGTGCTTTTTTGTGTACTAATATAAGTATCTAGGATTTTTTAAATTTTATTTCTTTTTTTGGCATCAACAGAGAAGACGATCCAGAGACTTGTATCTAGGAAATGCCTGGCTTCATCTTCCTGTGGTTGCTGCATGACGGGGGGAAAGATCACTCCCATTTCTAAGCAGTGGGGCTTCTCCCTTGGACTGTGACCTCCTCAAATAATCTTCTTGTGTCCTCAGATGCCTGTGCCAGGAATTGGCCTTATTTGCACATCCCACCTGGAGAAATCAGTTGGTGAAGTAGGCAGCAGCAAAGCTGGTGGCTCTGAGTGGGTACAGCAGCCCACAACATCTATATTCAGCAACTAATGAGCACTGGAGAAGTCTCAATTATGAAGCATATTTTATATGCATGTGTCTATGTTGTATATTTTTTCCATTTTAAAATTGCTTATTATGGCATATTTATGATCGACAGTTCGGGTGTTTTGGGGTTTTTTTCCCATAGGGCAAATTGGATCCTCAGAGGTTTTTTTGCCAGCACAAATGAGATGTGCAAAAAGAAGGGCTGCTGCAGGTACTTGGGAAGGTAAATGCCTTCCTTTCCACATTAGCCCGGAAGGTAACCACATTTTGTACAAACAAAATGAACCTTGTGTTTTTGGTGGGCCTGATGTCCTCAGGGGAAGCCCTGGGCAGCAGGTGCTCCCAGGTTTGTGGAGGGAAGGCTTGGGTGTGCTCCGGGCTCCTCCAGAGCTGTGGTTTGGTAAACCCCACGTCTTCAGCCACAGCCTGGGGCTTTTCTGTCATTTGTTGCACCATTTGGTGAATGGTTCGAGCTGGCTTGCTAAAGCCAGGGTCTTGCACCCCAGAGAACTAGGAAACACTTTCAAGCTGATTGAAGTCTGACAAATGGTGGTGAGGAGTGTCTTGGTTTGGGTGAAAGCAGAGTGAATCCTGTAATGATCCACCAGGCTGTCCCAATCCAGCAGATTCAGGAAATAGTGTTGGTTATCAGCTCAGCGGTCTCAGGACATGCGACTGGCAGGGTTATGGAGAAGTCCTTCAATTAAACCAACTGGTTTAGGGCAAAACATGGGCACTGTTTCAGCCTGCAAGTCCTGGAGCTCATCCTCACAGCTCATGGGTTTCCATCTGCTGCACAGGGGCTGGGTTGGACAAGACCCTTGAGGCACAGGTTCATTCCTGACCAGCCAGGCTCTCTTAGAACAGCCAGATCCTCCAGGACAGTTGGTGTTGAAATGCTTGCACTGAAGGGTAAGCTGCAAATCAGTGTCATTTAAAAAAAGCAATTAAACAAATAAAGCTGGGCACCATGAGCCATCTGAGGCAGGAATCATTCTCCTCCTCCTTCCCCTTACTGTATATCATCAGCTTCCTCTTCATTTATATAGATCTGAGGACACACTTGGGCTGGCACTTAATTGCTCATCATAACAACAAATCAATTAGAAGGCTTATACTGAAGGCACAGAGAGGAGCCCTCAGTGTCAGTGGTGCTCATAGATGTAAAATCTTAACAAAAATGCTCCACCTTTTCTGGTCCTAATCTCTCCCTAGCTAACTTGAAGGGGGTTTGTCACTAATATGTCTCCCTCATTGTACTTTCTCTAGCTTTCGATGCTATAAATGGCTGATACATAGCCTGTTCTGATGGCACACCATGAGATTTAAAACACCATGTAAGAGGAAATTTGCCTGCAAACTTTCAGCAATTCTTCTTTATTCAGATAGAGCTGGGGAAAGGAAAATTAAATGCAAATATTCTCAGTGCTAGCCTTCCCTTGGAAGGGAAATCAAGAAGAAGCCTGGGAAGAGGGTTTTTACCCCAGGATCTCCATCAGCTCTGTGCATCAGGAGGGGTGGGGAGTTCTGCAGTGTCTTACCATGCTTATACTGCTTTTAGTTAATAAGATTTAACTGTGCCAACTTCCCAGGACATGTAAGCAAGTCATGGAGGCATGACAGGGTGGCAACAGCACGCTGGTGCTCATCCTGTCATCTCTCCTGGTGTCCCTGTTGCTCAGAGGCCAGTTTTGGCTCACACCACATCTCCACCATCCCCCCAGAGATCTGTTATTTGCATGGGAAGGCAGAGCTGCCTTCAGCCCAGAGCCCATGCATCGCTTTGCCAGGGGTCTGGAGCACCCCTGTGTGAAAGCAGAGTGACAGAAATGCAGCCCTCTGTCAGAAGGCCTGGATTCATGGCCTGCACGTCTCATTGTCCAACAGTGAGCTGCTGGTCCTTCATTAGCTGTTGGGTCTTTTCAACAGGCACCATAAAGGAGATGGCAGGATTGATGGAAAAGGCACATGGCAGAAGGCAGCAGGCCAGGCAGCCCTCAGAGGGAGTTAATTCTACCAGGCATTTCTTGCTCCTGTTCTTCCCAGGAGGGATGCTTTCACTGCCCTACCCTAAATGCACCTGTACTCAGTGTAGTTTCACCACATGAGAAATTGACCTGGCCTGGCCCTTGCTTTCTTAATCTCCAGATCATTGGTTTAAGTAAATGATAGTCAGAAAAGATCTTTTTTACAAGCAGGTCCTTTAAAGGCCGACAGAAAATATTCCTATGTATTTATGTGTAATAGGATGATTCCCTTGCTTCACGTTAGTGAAAAATACCCCAGCGTATTCATAACTCATGGACTTTTAAGGAAAATTTTAGTCTGAAAAGTGTGGATTAGTGCTATATTTGATTCATCCTTTGGGGGCTGGAGTATGGTTGATTCATCACTACAGCTTTAGCTGAGTGTTTAATGTCCTTTTCCTTTTCTTCTTCCCCCAGCTGGCTGCACGTCTAGTTCCTGTTGATTTTAATAGGAGTTGGACCTGCTAATCCCTGTGAAATGTTTGAAAAGTCTCCGTGTTTTCCTTAGGGAAGCATGCAGAGCACAGAGATGCAGCCTTCCCACTGCCCCCAGGGCTCTCAGCCTGGGTTGCCACCCATTTCCGATGTGCTTTGCTTTCTTCTTCCAAAAGCACCAGGGCTGGGTACAGCAGCTCTGACAAAACACCAGTGATGAAGAAGATTAAACTTGGAGGGAGGAGAAGATCCCCTGCATCACGGTGAAGGTGTCTGCCCGAAAAAAAAGGAATAGGGAAGGGGAAAAATCCCTGGTGGGAGTTCAGTAACCCTGGTGGAAGGTTTATGCCTTCAAAGGCTGGGACTGCAGAACTGCAATGGGTGTGAATCCCCACTCCTGCAGGGTGCTGCCACCCCACACACACACATCTTGCCAGCCCCTCCTCCAACCTTATCCCTGTTTCTTTTCCAGGCGTGCCTGGTGTGCAAGGTTTGGCATCTTGTAGAGCAGGATTAATCTGACTGAGCCACTTAGTTTTCCCTGCTCATGATCTTGGCCAGCAATTTTCTCCCAGGTCAGGTCAAAAAGGGATCTGTGAGTACTTTTCTGAAAAGCTCTCCTGCTTTTCTGTGCTGTGCAAGTTTAATTCCATTGATGGTGGCTGAGGAACCACATCTGCTCCCTGGAGCAGGGAGTATATTCATGGTCTAGCAAAATAAAACCCAACAGGTTCTATTAATTCAGTAACTGTGGTGCTGAAAGTCATAATCCCAATTAACTAATTATTGCTAATTTTTTATTATTTCACCCTTTCCATGTTTTGCTACTGCCTGCCTGGAGATGATTCTTATTGCAGAGATTTAACTCAGGTTCTGGCTCTGTCTCTGCAGAGGGCTCTCACTCCCCAAAATGTTTGACTTTAGGAGCACCTCCAATGGCTTTCCTTTGCCAAGCAACGTGTTTCCCAAAATGTATCTGATTTTGAGGCAGTTTTTTCTTATATTTTTCCTTTTTATAACTAGCCACCAGAGGTAAACTACTGCCCATAACCCAGAGCACTGGAGGGAGTGGGACAATGACAAACCCTTCCCACCTGGCTCATTTTTATCAGAGTCAGTTTAAATTGCCATAAGCCTGAGGAGATGCTGGATATTTCTCACCGATGTTGCTCCAGCTCTCAAGAGTTGTTAAACTGGCACCACCCATATTCATGTAAACCAGTTTATTTCACCCTCATCCCTATTCCTCAGACTTGTTTTCAGCCAGTGAGGTGATCCATTGGCTGAACCACTGCCTGAATATGAAACTTTGGCTGGCTGGTATGGGCAGAGTTCAGCTACAGCATTTGGTGGTAATGCAAAATTTACAGCATCCCTATGGAGGAAATGGTGATGCAAGTGGAGCTTCTCCCAAGTGAAATGCTTGAAGTGTAATGCTGTGTAAAGAACCCAAGCTCTGAGGCTCAGCTGTAGTTTCATCACTTTTTGACACTGCAGTCAAGATTTTGGGGTGATGCTTCTGAGAGCAGCATCAAACATGAGGTGTGACACTCCTGGAGGCTGGTGTTGCTGGGAGAGGGAAATGCTATTGAGCAGCTTCAAGAAAGACTAAAATCAGTGCCAAATCATGAAAAATAATGCAGCCCAATCCAAAGCTTTCCCTTAATTTATAGTTATTTAGAAAATTCAGTGTTTGTCAAACTGTGTGCCCATAGGTTATCAGCCTCCTGCAGACCCAGGCAAGCCAGTGATGCTCTTCATGTAGTACAGTACCTACTTGTGTGAGTACACTGCCATTGTGGTGTCAGAGCTGCCTGTGCCCATAGTTTACACGGACTGGGTGCTGTTGCAAGCTGAGCCACAACAAGCTCTATCCTGATGTCCACACCAGATATTATCCAGGTTATATCACAGGCAAGCACAGTGGACCTGGCCCAAAACACCCAGTAAGGGGGGGCAAATCCCATTCAAACCCAAGGGAGCCCTTGCAACCACAAGTTGTGCCAGATTTGCTGCAAAACTGGTGCACTCAGTAAAGCTTTGGCTCATGCTGGATCCTCCTGGCAGGGGGATGGTGGTGCATGTGCATTGATTTTTTCCTGGCATGTAATGAGCTGGCAGCTCCAGGCTGGACATACACCAAACACAAGCCAGCACTAAAAAGGACTTAAAGGATCCTCCTTTGGGCATCTTCCAGCCTTGCATCTGCCGAGGACCTTCTGTGCATGTGCATGGGGACAGACAGACAGACTGCAGTGTGTGTGTAAAACCCCTGAAACCTCGATACAGAGGCAGTGACTCTGCTGTCTTGTTTTAGTCCATTGCAGGAAATTACTTGCTAATGAGTCATTTGAAAAAATCACCCATGTCTGACCTTGTCACACTGCTTTGCCTTGCTGGCTGAGGGGGAGGGAGAGGGACCTTAGGGAGAGCCAGCCTGGGTTCAGGGCCTGTCCAGGAGGGCCACCAGGCCACCAGAGCAGTGTCACTCATCCATGGGTGTAAAGGGCCGCAAGCACAGGTCAAAGTCCAGCCTTCTCACCCCTCAGCAGGTGCACAGATCTCAGTTGTTCAAAGTGCAGGCTGTACTGCAGAAAGGGGAAGCCAAAGCCCTGTGTGCAGAGCTGACTTTGAGCAGTGATAAAACTGAGGGCAGGCACCAGCTCAGGAAAATAAAAGCAATGTTTTCTCTGGCTCGTTCCCAGGGCCCTCCCATCTCCCATGTGCTGGGGTCTGGGTGGCTGGTGTGCAAGCAGGGAGAGAAGCCCCTGGCTAGGTCTGTGTGCTCAGGTCACAAGGGATGAGCAAAACCAGCAGCAGTGGTGTCTCCACTGGGACCATGTCACTGTGGGGTCTTCAGCTGCAAGTCTGGGCTCTCTTCCTACTGCATCCACACAGATTAGCACACATGGGGTCTCCAGCACTACTAACTCAATAAATGCAGCAGTCTCTGGAACAGCTGCTTTTCCAGCAGCCAGTTTATTGCTGTTCAGAAGAAATGTTATTTCCAACTAACTGCACTATGGTTTTGTTATGCTGTCTCTGTGGAGGTTTTTTTATCAGATCAAATATTTATATCAGTCCAAGTATTTGTTGTGTGAGAACGGCAGGGCTGGTGGTGAAGACCAAGAACCAGCACCAGCAAACATCACTTGAGAGCCAAGGGAAGGAGATAAAGCTGAAGCCACCCAAAACCCCCTTGCAATGAGAGAAGGAACTTGCTGTTTCAACAAAACACTAGTTGTGAACCTGGAGTGATATCCAAGTGCTGCAGGAAGCACACACAGGTCAATGTTTTAAGGAACCCCCACCCCCACATGATGTATTTACACCCTGAGCAATCTGCAGGAAACTGAAGATAAAATTGTTTGCAAATCCCCAGAAAGCACAAAAAAAACCCCCAAGCATTTATTTTAAAACTTTAATTCATAGTTGAAGCACACCTTGAAAATCTGCCAACATTGTAATGTCTGGTGGTGTTGTAGCTGGGTGAAGCCATGGTTTAATGCCAGCTGGTGGAGGGAGGGTGAGCGAGTCAGTGAAAGACCACCCTGCCTTTGTCTTCACATAAACAGAAGAATAAAAGAGTCTAAGTAAGAAAGAGAGATCATTCACTAAAATATTTGCCTACACCAGATGGCTCTGGTGACTCAGACAAAATACTCCCCCTGCTACAACCCAGCTGTAAAAGAACCATGGTTTGCCATTTAGGAAAAATGACACAGTGTGGTGCAGAACCTATCTAGGAAACACAGAGGGGGAAAAAAAAAAGCACTCACATGTCCCATTTAAAAATTAAAAATGTTTATCTGGATCACTTCTCCAGTCTAGCACCAGCTTGTTAGTGCCTGTGTGCAAGGATGGGGTGTGGGACAGATCAGGGACTGATTTGTTGCTCAGCATTTTTTGCTTTAGTAAGTTTTTTATTTTAAAATAAATGAGAACTTCTAAGCAGGTGTTTTAAAACTGCTTATTTTAATCATCTGAATTTAAATTTTGGCTCCATTTTTCTGCTTCCCTAAAGAAATGGCAGTATTTCAGAAGCTCAGGGCTTCTTTTCAAATGATTCACTGTGATGCAGATACCATCTGAATCAAAACAAAGCATGGATCCAATAACCACACTCACTAAGGGAGAATTAAACCACTTAAGGCAGTTTTTAATGGGTATTTATGAATAATCATGACTTTTTCCCCAATTGCTGTCTTCTAGCTTTATTTTAGTAGATACAATCTTCTGCATTAAGAGAATTCACACCAGTTTAAAGACCATTCAAGACAAACAGTCTCTGGAGGCAAGATGGGCTCTGCTCTCCCAAATGCATGGACTGGCCATTAAAATGTAATGTTGACCATCCTCCCCCTCCCAGGATGGCCTTTTTGGCACAGGACATACACAAAATTTCACTGCTTCCCAGGAAACAACAGCATTTTTGTGAACTGCAGGCTGTACCCAAGAAAAGAAGCCACAAACCACCCTCACCATGATCTCTTATGAGCCAGACCCCTATCTGGCCTCATGCATGGATCCTCAAGTCCCCAGTCTTCTTCCAGCCCAAAGCACACCTTGCCCATCCCAGGAATCACATGGGATTTGGGGCTTTTTCCCTTTCCATGAAACTGTTCCAGACTGTCACTGTATCCTTTCTCACACACTTCCCCACCTCTAGTCTCGTCTGTCCCATCTCCACAGGAGGATTTTCCTGCAGTATAGCTCCCAGAACAGTAACATCCATCCTGGCACTGTGATTACCATTTTTACAGATGTTTCTAACCTCCTGAGGATTGAGATAAAGCCATGGGGTTGCAGTGTGGCATTGCAAAATGAGAGGTGCATCCACCAGTGCAGCCCCGAGTCCTGCATCACCAGATGTGTGCACATGTGGGGACCCTTCTGCTGCACTGCTCTGCTCTTTGGAGAATTCAGTCCCTCCCAACCTTGTGTGCTCTCAGCACTGCCCATGGCAGCAGCTCCCTGTGCAGGCAGATGTGAAGGAAACACATGGTGGAAATTTTTTTCTGAGTTGCACTTTCTGAGTTGTTAAAACATTAACATGAGCATCGGCAAAAGGAGCTTTAAAAGCATCTGGTCTGGCTGTCCATCCCTGTGCAGAGTCAGCTTTTTGTCTGCTCTGCTGAAGGTCTGGGGAAGTGACTCTTGCACCTTTCATTCTTCGTGTTGTCATGCCCTGCCACAGATTTTTTTTTTTTTTTTTTTTTTTTTTTTTAGTAATTAACGTGTTAGTTCCAGTCCTTCCTCCAAGGCTGTATTTTCCTGGACTTAGGGTCATTTTTATCCTGGAAACCCTGAAACAAAGTCACAGCTCCAAAAATCCAGCTGTGGCCTGGAGCCTCCACTGGCACATCCCATTTTTTCTTCTTTTCCTCCATGTGACTTGTGATCTTCTCTCTCTGTGTCTCCACAATTTGCTTCAAACTCAGAAGCACTAACTGGTTCCAAAATCACAACTGGGACCATACCACTGGAAGGAACTACAGATTCTACATTTCTTACCAACATTTCTTGTCATAGTTGTCAAACACCTTACATTAAAAGCAGTTAAGGGTTTTTTTTTTTCTTTATTTTTATTTGCCTTTACAGCAAAGCACAAATAAGCTTTTGCTTCTATTGGCACATGCTGTGTCCTTCTAAGCAGTTTCAGTTCACTCCTGTGGTGCTAACAGAGGCTGGCCTGCTATTAAATCAAACCCAAATGAAACCTTGTATTTGTGCTGTCTTGGGGGAGTCTGGGGAGCTTGAACCAGCATCTCAGAGGCTGTGCCTCGCAGAATCCAGTCAGCTTGGCTGAGCTGCTCGGGGTGAGGGCTAGAAGTGATAGGACAAAATCTAAACCAGGAACCTGATCCACCAGCCACCCTTTGGGGGCTCGTGATTGTGTGCAGGGGAAGTGGGGAAAGCACTCCCCCCACTATTTTAGGGTAGAATGCAGAAAAATCTACTAATGATTAACTCTGCAGAACCAGGAAGGGGGAGTGCCTCTTTTTGCCAGGTGTTCTCTTGGACTGTGAAGCCTGGAATGAGCACTGGCCTTGAACCACCCACATGACGCAGTGGCAGTACCATCAAAGCAGTTGTCTTCCCCACCCCTCCCACTAGTCTTGTTTATTTTGGGTGACCTGATCATGTGCCAGAGTTAGAAGAAGGCCACTTTGGTATAATCAGACAAGGGAAGCATGATCCAGTACTATAAAGGAGAGGTCCTTA
This sequence comes from Certhia americana, assembly GCA_018697195.1. Classification (NCBI taxonomy): domain Eukaryota; kingdom Metazoa; phylum Chordata; class Aves; order Passeriformes; family Certhiidae; genus Certhia; species Certhia americana. The sequence goes on along the minus strand of CM031857.1, from coordinate 17,777,954 downwards.
GTGCTGTAGCAAAAAGCCACTGTTTACTGCATCAGGTAGGTCATTACTGCATTTGTTAAGACCCCTGTCGTGGCAGGTGTGCAGAGCTATGAATAAGGGGAAGGATGGGGAGCTCTGCTCCCTGCTCCCCTCTACGCCCCTTGTGCCTCTGCAATGAAGATAACACTCAGCCCTCCTCTCATCTTCAGTCCTTCGCTGGCAAAATTGGGTTTTGCTTCATTTGGGGTCACAAGAACACCTTCAGGAATCCACAGTAGGAGGTGCTGTCAGAGCGTGGATGTTCTCTCCAGACATCCAGATACCAGATGATGCAGACCTCGAGGACTTTCAAATGTCATCAGTTCCTCTTTGGCACTGAAGGAACTTTGGCACCTAAGGATGCTTGGAGTCCAATGAGATATGACTGTCACCTACATGTATGGCTTAAAAAGTCTTTCCCTTGGCAAAGCTACTCTTTCACTGGGTTTCTTTTCAGACCTGTGTCACCACCATGTTGAGGAATGTTTTGCTAAAGACATGCTGGCAACAGCAAATGACGTACATTTGCTTTACTAAAAAATAAACTTTAGCCACAGATTGACTGGGCTGGCGAAACTACCTGTAAATTCAGAAAGCAGCTCCCTTTAGGAACTATTCCAGCAAAAGGTTCACAGGTCTTCAAACTTGTATTACCATCCTAGGGCAATGCTTTCAGAGCTTGCAGTTTGGATGCTCCCCTTTTGTCCTGTGGGTTCAACATCTCTCCAGTTCTGTGGGATTCAAGCTTTGCAATGGGTCCTGCCTCACTTGCACTGTCCCTCCCTGGCAAGGGGAGGACGCTTTCCAAATGCAGGTATTTATACTAAGAAGCAACTCAACAAAAAAACCTGGTCTCACCTGTCCTCTTCAGGAAGGCTGAAACCAACCTGAGCTGAACTGGTGATGGCACACAATAGGGGTTAAGTACCAAACTAAGACACAGGTTCCTCTCAGCTGCCAAAGGTGTCTTGCTGGAATAGTGATGGGGAAGTTGAAGGTGTTGGAGCAGCATGAAGGCAAGGGAAGGCCTTGCCCATAGTTTGGTAAACTGTACCAACTACAGCTGCTGCTGTGACCCCCACACAACCAGTTCAGCATACAGAAAATACTGCTGGAGCCTCTCCCTCCTCCTCCTTTTTGCTACTCCCTGCTCTTCTCTGCAAAATTTTGTGTGCTCCCAGCACTTTCTCTTTGCTGCTCCCCAGCCCTTGGCCTGGCAGCTCCTGCTATACATTGAGGTTGTTTTGTTCAGGTTTCTCAGCCTTAGGCTGTAATCTGGATTAAGAGCAGTCTCAGGGCATGGACCAGTCTCTCACCCAGTGCACATGGTAAATGGGCTGTTCTATGGTGGGTAAATAAACAAGCAGTGATTTGTACCTTTCAGCACAAGGCTTTTCTCTTGTGCTTTTTTTTTTTTTGTGTGTGTGTGCGTGTTTGTTTTAGCATCTTTTCCCTCCTTGCCTTTGACATGCACTGTGCTATTAATTCACCCGCAGAGCATGTCAAGAGCTCACCCTCTCACTGATGCAATAGATGTAGCTCCTTTTGCTGGCCTGGGGGGACAGGAACCACCTTCTCCTCTGTCACCTTCCCTGTGACTGCCAGAGTCATGACGTATTTTCTCTCCCACAGTAATTGTACTTCCTCATTAATGCTGTAACCAGCTTAATTTCCTGTTCAGTAAGACATTTAAAGCTGTTAATGCTTTGGTGTTGTGGTGCACCCCCACTAAAAATGCCAACAGCTCCCTCATGGTTCAGGATATGGTAATTTTAATACCCAATTGCCCATTACTATTTATTTTATATAATTTTCAGAGAACTGGTATAAGGAAAAAAAGAGGCAGCATGAAGGGCAACCTAACATGGCTAGGGTAGTATCAAGGTATCCCCTTTATTTAAAAAACAGAGCTGTAAGGGTAGTAGGGTGACACACCTGATAATAACCCTGCTCCACAGCTCTAGTGGGCATCCATCTTCCCTCACCCTCTTCGTGGAAGCCTCTTTTCCCCCTGCTGCAGGCTGGAGAGGAGCTGTATGTCCCCCTCTCACCGCATCCTGGGAGAAGGGGCCGTGCTGCCACTGTGGGAGCAGTGGTGGAGGCACCCAGGGTACCACAGGAGGCAAAGGCAGCAGGTCCCCAGTGCCCCCTCCCCAGTCTCCAGCTGGGCTGAGGTTCTCCAGTAGCCACAGTGGCAGAGGTCAGGGCAGGTAAAGGGTACTGTAAAGAAAAAACAATTGCCCTCCTCCCCATCACCACCTTTTTAACCCACATTTCTTTACATTGTCACATTAAATAACATCACAGTAGTTTTCAGCTCGCTCAGTCTATCAAAAAGCTTTTTTCCTACCTACAGACCAGGTAAGGGAGGACATTTTAGGTTCCTACAGTGATACCTGTGTATCTGTGCCAGCCAAAGCTTCACAAACTTCCTAGAACAGTGTGTGCCTGGCTCTGTCAAAGCCTGGTGCAGTGTTTTCATTCTTAACTCTAACTCCAGCTACATAGGGATCGTTTCTGAAAACCTGTTTTGTAATTACAGTGCAAGATACAAAGGAATCAATTTCCATGCTGGGCTCCTTCAATTACAATTTCTATCATTTTATCATGATCCCTAAATTCTCAGTGTTTCTTGACGTTGGACAAATGAAAGCTTCCAAGTTCTATCTAGACTAACTCCCATACCTGCAGAGCTCTGCACACCACACAATGCCTTTACTTCATCTTCAATAGGTGAATTTTCTTTTTCACTGAGCTGAACTAGTATGAAATGTCAGAGAACCCTGATCACCTTTTGCTTCAGTGAAACTATTTTAACTGGCTATGCTCAAACTTAGGAGAAAGTAACTGCAATGAATAGATCTTAAAGATCCCTTTTCTTCTTACTGCTGTCTGAACTTCCATTTGTCCTTGGATGAACCTTCTGGTTAACAGCACAGTGAACTTCCACTGATTTGTTGTTTGGGTTTTCTTTTCCTCTTTCTCATGTATCTACTTTATTAAAAGAATACTGCTTCCTTACACAGCAAAATAAAAAAAAAAAAAACAAAAACAAAAACAAAAACCAAAACAAAACAAACCCCAAAAAAAAACCCAACACAAACCAAAAAAACCCAAAAACCCCACTGACCAAAATACAACCAGATGTTCTTGCTCTAGAAGCAATTCCTGGATCACTTCCAGAAGACAAAAAAGAAAAGTTAAATGAATGCAACCAAATACAAGTACCCTCAAGCCAAGTTTTGAAAAACGTTGTCTCCTTTGTTTTTCCACAGGTCTGGTAACCATTCCAAGTTTAACCTGCACCCACCTGTTGTGCAGCCTTAAAGGAAAGGCTGATGGGGTGTGGGATGGAGTAGGAAAGGGGGCAGACTACTTCCCAGAGCAGTTTCAAACTCTTTCACTATCTGCAGGTACATAAATTGTGAATGACAGTAACATTCAGTACTTTAATTCAAGGTGAAGGTGTGCCAGACCTTACCCTGTGCCAAGCAGTTGCTGTGCCCAGGGGACATCACTGAGGTGTGGAGGTAGATTCTGACTTCATGTGACAACTGCACATCCCCAGGGACCTCCACGTGCTTGGCTGCTTGGTCACATGCAGACAGCAGCACTACACAGAATCACGGAATTATTAAGGTCAGAAAAGACCTCCATCAAAGCCAACTTTTAACTGAACACCACCTTATCAACAAAACTGCATCACTGAGTGCCACATCCAGTGATAGCACCACTTCCCTGGGGAACCTGTTCCAATGCCTGACAATCCTTTCAGTGAAGAAACAGAAATAGTCCCAGAACTCTGGAGGGTTCAAAAGCACCAATTTTAGCGATGTTAGGAGTAACTGCTCACACTCTTCCGGCAAACTTGCAGTTCCTGTGCTCTTTAATTCTCCCACCAAACTTGCATTCATGTCAGACTCTCTCTTCCCTTCATAGCACCCACTCTCCAGCCCAATAATTTCAAAAGCCTCCTTTCTGTAGTCTTTAAAAACAAGCAAGCAAAAGAACAGAAGGAAACCAAAACTTGTTTCAACACTGCAGCTTTCCTCCCCCAAAGCAGATGATCCTTGTCTCTGTGCTATTTACATTTGTGTATTAAAGTTTCTTGCCAATTCATCATTTCACTGAATAGTAGTCTGGTTCTGCCCTTTTCTTGTACTTTATGAGTACTCCTTGCCCTTTTCCCGCAGCCCAGCTGCAGTTTGAAGGGTTTGGGGCACACCTCCCAGGCCATGCCCTACCCCTGCTTTGTGCTTCTGCTGCAGGTACAGTAGGAAACCAACTAGAGGAAGTCCAGCCCACACTTCTTCATCATGAAAGCTTTGCAAGGGTCCTCAAGGACACAGGAAGCAAGAGGTACTGAAGTCCAAGACAGTACTGGCTGCATCTATGACAAAGGCACAGAGCACTAGAGCACAGAAGAATTATTTTCCTTAGGAAAGAAATATAAATTCTTCCACAAAGTGGAAATGAACCATAAGCTGTCCACTTCTACTCTTAGGAAGGTAACTTGGCAACAACTGCTGAATTAGAGAGCTCTGATCAAGCATTTCTGGACTGGAAGTTCAGGTTTGGGTTGGTCTTCCTGATTGAACTGACTGGAGCAGTCTGGATCATAGGTACTGGGCATTGCTGACAGTACTGTGCTGAGTGTTCTCCAGTCACATACATTTAGATTAGCATTTCTCTCACCCCAAAGTTCAAGCATGCAGTTTTCCTGAGCTGTAGGACATTTTCCTAAGCTTGTGGTTCATCCTGCAGTTGGGTCCCTGCACAGAGAATTCTGTAACTGTTAAAATTCTGTTCAAATAGCTCAAATCGTGGTTCATGGCTCCTTTACAGAGGAAAGTATGTGTCTAGAGAAGTCACAAAATATTTCTGAAGAGACACTGAAGTTCAACAGCCACAGTTTAAAGTCACCTTGAACAAAACAAGGAAATTGCCAATGATTTCCACTGTTCCCATCAGCTCAGCTCCACTGAAGAGGATGTGTGAGTAGAAAGCATACCAGGCAGGATTTGCAGCTCCACTCTCCACGGTCAAATGAACATTAAAGACACCTTCAGGAAATCCAGAACTTATACAGCAGTGCTTTAGCAGGAACACAAGGGATCCCCTTCTCACGGAAATCCCATTCCAGGGGCTGCAAAGATGGACTAGACAGAGGTGCTGCTTTGCTGTTTCTGAAGTTACAGTGGCAGCAGCAGCTTTTTACTCCTCATTTCCTCCCACAGCACCCTCAGGCCACATTTGATGGCTGATGTTTGAGAGTGCAACTGAAGTTATTACAAGGCAGCCTACACACTTGCTTCACCATGTGGATGACCTTTTTAAGGAGAAACCCACCCAAAATCATCTGCAGCAGCCTATGTAACACTGAGAACACTCCTGTAGATCCAGTAATTAATACATAAAGGCAGGGAGAAGAGCTGCTATGACTATGAATTTATGGAAGCAGCTACAGCAGTTCAGTGTGCTAGCAACAAGAAAATCTCCCGCAAAAACAACTTAAAATGACTTTATTTTTAAAGTATATTAGCACAATATTTACAAAATCATTTCATGTTTCATAAATAAAAACAGTTTCTTGGATAAAGACTATAGATCTATAGATATTTCAAATGTCTCTATATTTACACACATATGTACACACACAAATGAAAGCATACAGTTATGAACAACTTTGGTTTAGATTACTGGTGGGAAAGGGCTGGCTGGGTGTACCAATGACTTTTTAAACTCACTTTTAAATTCCCACCTACAGGAAATCCAGCCCTTAACACAACACAATGGTGGGTTTCTCCCATTTCTGGGGCCATGACTCTGCAGCCCATAGACAGCCACTGAGCTCCTCATGTTTGGACAATTCCTAGGAACAGCTCAGCCTGATCCCACGGTGACACAGTGGGGTTCTGCTGCAGTTTGCTTTACAGAAATTAACATAAAGCTATTATACATAACTGTTTTATAAGGCAGAATACCTCAACATAACTCCAGTTGATTTCGTTTTTTATTCCGCTGCTGCTAAGACTTCCAACTTGCCAGAGGTAATCACTACTTATAGAAAGGGAGCACTGCACAGTACTGAATTAGAAAAAAAATTTATATTGAATTGTAATGGAGAACCATCTCCCATCTTTAGTCAGCTATCACTGAGATTATGGAAAAACCTGCACCGAAAGATTCATATGTAAAAGCTCAAACCTCATGTGAATACTCCCAGTGACAAAGTAGGACAGTAAACGTGAGGCATACACGATTCTCCAATATTTTATCACATGGGTGACCCTCTTCCCTGTGTCCAGTTCCACTGATCCCAGTGAAGGCTGGCCCATGGCTTTCTTTAAATGGCTCAACCCTGCAGCCTTGGCAAGAGAGTGACAGCACCTCCTGCAAAATCAGACACCTCAACTTTGCTTTGTTGAATTTTTAATGCAGAGACCCAAATCCCTGCAACATGCACCCACAACATTGGTATGAACCTTAATTTGTATCATTAAACTCTGAGAAGTGCCAGATTACTCAGGATCTTTAAAAACATGGATTTTATTATGTGACTGGCAACAGCTTTCCAAACCAAGTTTTAAATGGTTAGAGGGAGAAAACCTGTGTGCCTTTGAAATACAGTACCTTAGTACAAACAGGAAACAGTGTCAAGGTTTCTACAAAGCATACACAAAGTCCAAGAGCAACCAACTATATTGGAACAACTCTCAAAACAGCTGCAAAACATAGCAGAATCTCATGGAATGTGCAAGTCTTAGTGAACTGATTTTTAACCATACCATTAGATATATACAGAAACTGAGCTTCCTCAGTCCTCATCAGCTCCTCCTCCTTTTTATTTTATGTATTTGTGATGTAATGGCAGCAATACAAACCTGGGCCAGAAATTATATAGCTCTTTTCCATTCAAGAAAACATGTTTTTTAACTCTGTCAAAAATATACTAAATAGGACAACTCCAATTTTTATGAAGCATCCACGACTTTCACAAATTCACTGAGTTAAGAAAGCCTGAAATTGCTTCCAATTCCACACACTGCACAACATGAACACACACAAGAACCACATTCAGCATTAAGATTACCAGCTCCAGTGCTCTGTAATTCCAGTGCTGAATTAGGCTCCAAGAGCTGAGCAGCATCTCATCAAAGGATACAGAAGAGGCATGGAGAGCCCTCTCACTGGACAAAAATATCAGCCACCAGAGCACACATGACTACTGTCCACAGAGAGGAATACTAACATCTCATGGAATTAGAACTGTTAGTAACTTCAGGAGAGCTGGGAGTAAACTTTGTACTTATGCAACTTTGTGTGTAACTTTTTATTTCCTTTTTTTTTTTTAATAAAAATTTGCTGAATGTCAGAAAAGATGTACAATCTCTACTTCCTGCTTGTATCATACACATAAACCATACTTTGTCCATGCACACAAATAAAGAAAACAATAGTCTAAATGGTATTGCAATCTCTGGGCTCAGCAGGCCCATTATCAAAGCAGTGACTAATGACAGTTTTTGAAAATAATACCACTAAGGATTACTGCAGGGCGACTCTGTACTGGGCAAATAGTGCTTTTTATATTCTCACCCTCAACCATCCCATATACACTATAACAAAAGAAAATAAAGATCACATGTGGGCAAACACACATGTTCCTTGCTACAGCTGCTGTGACTATAAAATTATGTCATTTATATCAAAAGCACTTTTGCCACACATGCAAAACAACTAGATTCCTGAATTTCTTCTTGTTGATTAGTGCATCTTCAAGGCCACGGTGTATCAACAACGGTGTACTTTTTATATACGCATCACATAGCTCTGCGGTTCTGGGAATTGAAAAAGAAAGAAAAAGAAATATTGTTTGGGAAGAACAGCAATGTTTTGTGCTGCATATGCAAGTTGCAGCTTATTGACTTTTTTTAAATTTCAAAATTGAAAGCACATTTAGCATTCAAATAGTGGAAAAAGGTGATACTAACAGCAAGTGATGTTTCAGCCTCTACACAAAAGAAAGATGGACACTGTCTTGGAGCTTTCACTTGAAAATTTGAATAAGCTGAAGTGGCTCAGCTGCCTGACCCACCCTGTCCATGTATTCTTATGCTAGTTTACTTTCACATGCTATTCTGCAAGCTAGTCAGCTTCAGCATCTGATTCATCCTTGCTTCAGTCTGTGTGTGAATTTTCCAGGGAAGGTTAACATAGAAGCAGGCAGAGCTCAGAAGGTTACTGCCTCCAGCGTGTGAGTCAGAGCATTTGCCTTCCATCTGCAAAACCTTCTGTCACTGGTTAGGTGCCATCTTTCAGAGCAGAAAAAGCAGACAGACTTCTATCTCTACCCTAAAATTAAACAGGTAATTGACAATTTCTGTGCTTTTGGAAGATACAACTCAGCACTAGAAAGTAGGTTTTCATAACCTGTATGAGACTCAAGAAAAAACAGGCAACTTATTTAAAATTTGATCTCCAAGCAAAACTCTGTCTTGTTCTTCAGCAGGATGAGGTTAACTGCAGAGAGCTCATCCTGATCATCCTTCTGGTCTGCTCTGAATGCAGTCGACTGGCAAATATCTATTTGTTCCCTGGTCTCAACTCTGTCAAGAACAAGCAGTAGCCAATTCTGGAGCAGGCCCTGCCTTCCAGCTCATATTACACTAACTGATATACATTTATGAGACACCAATGTACTTGTTTTTTCTACTGCAGAAGTGCTTGTATTCTTATTGGTTTAGAAAATAATTATATGGAATATTATATGGGACTACTACATTTAGTTATATCCCAATATATCCCATATAATTATATGGCATATATTGGGATATAACCAAATGTAGTAGTCCTAAGTAACACAAACCAAATAGCACATGGTATTTGCAAGGAAGCCTGTTTTTAAAACTGATACACCTTTTTCCATCTCATTTATTTCCTCACTGTCAATTTATGCCTCCTAGAAAAGGCATGATATAAAAGTATCTCAAGTGAGCTAACAGATTTGGAGTGAGATTATTACTCTTTATCCCAAGTAGCAAAATGTTGTAATTGAATGGAGGAGCACTGGGTCAAGGGTCTAGTGACACCTCATGACAAGCTTGCTCAGTATTCAGGGAGAAACATAACTACCAATGTCAACAAGTGCTTTTTTATCCTATTCCCATGAAAAGTACAGCTGTGGAATAGAAAAGACCCAATAATACTGTCTTCATTTTCAAACTTTATCATCTAGCCTAAAATTCAAACTCTTCAATGAGAGCAATCTTAAAAATAGTAATGTGAGTGAATCTGATTGGAATACAATCTAACAAAACCCAGAGAATTCAAGTAACACCTTAAGAGGGGAGAGAAAGTTAATTTTAAACCACTTTGCTGTGAATTTTCATTGGAGATCACCAATTAAATGCAGAAGAGAAAGCTTAGTTATAGCAACAACAATAAAACAAACAAACCCAAATAGAACAACCCACCACAAAAAAAGCATTCCATGCATCTTAAGTACTACATGAGCATAAAGGAAACACAAAGCTATTTGACTTTCCATATTTGATCAGAAACATACTATTGCACAGTTCTCTCACTGATTCATCCTCTTCACTGTTTAGGAATGCACATTCTTCCCCTATGTTTGATATAGGATAAATGTATTCTTCCTTTTCATTTAAATCTAATTTGAATAAGAACAGCATCTGCCCTGAAACCTGTCCTCCAAGTTTCATTGAATTAGCACTGGGTAACTCTAAACATCAAAACCTCAAACAAACTCAACATCAACCTCTAAACACCTAACCTCAATGCTTAGCCATTAAAATAAATATCTGTTAGACTTACCATCATTCTAACATCACTCCTTTTGCATCTTTAAAAGTCAAAGCAAATGGGTTAGTAATGAGTGAAACAGAAATAAATGCTTCACAGTTAATATTCAGGTTAGTTCTAAAATTCAGGTTAGTTCTAAAATTCAGGTTAGAACTTGCTACTACTCAGTGCCAATTAGTGATAGCAAAAAAAACCCAAAAAAACCCCCAAACAAACTCATCCCTTTTTCACTGTAATCTTCCCTCACCTTAAGTGCTATCAGAGTCTCCCAACACTGAAAGAGAGTTTCCCCAACCCAAGGAAATATGAAAAGAATAGAGTGGCAAGAAGGGATTTTGCTGTGATCATTAAGTATTTCACCTAAATAAATCTTAACGAAGAATTAACATTAATTTTCAATACCAGTCCCAAGCTGGACATTTTGAAAAGCAAAGAGGGTGGACATAATATTGTAAGGTACTAGATTTGTCCTAAAACAGTCAAACAGTGCCTCTGGCTAGCAAGCACAGTGGCATAAAACAGGGAGTCTGGAGATGCAGGCAACATTTTATCAAGAAATCAAACTCTTACTGATTCACAAAGCCACATACGTTGCCACATTCATCTGCCATCTTAGTGTTGTGGTATTGGGAATTAGAACCATCTTTATCCATAATTAATCCCTTAATGAGAAGATAAACCTTGAATATCACCTACCATTTAGTGGTTCTTCTACAGCTTTCTGCAAAACATTTAAAAATATATATATGTATAAAAAGCCTTCATGTTTACTTCTGGCTGGCCACAGTTAAATTACTCTAATTGACATATACAGTAAGTAGTGATTCTACAAAAATGAAGAAAGCTTAATGTTAATCAAATTAATGACTAAAGGTCTGAAAAAAAATATTATTCAATAGCTGCATTCTCCAGGTTGTTTTCCCTTACTGTGATGTTTACCCAGATGAAATACCCCTAGGTGGCAGCGGAAGCCATGCAGATACTACTTTTAAGCTCTAAAACCTAACTGATAATTTTCTGTCATTTGATCAATGGTTAGTAACAAAGCAGCAGGACTAAAAAAGAAAAGAAAATTAGTAGCCAAGCAAATCAAGTGGAATCTCCTCAGAAAGAAATACATGACAGTTGTGCATTTAGTCTAGTAGACAGTCATCAGAAACAACACATGCAACCTACAGAAATGCTAAAAAAAAATAAAAATCAGTACTTGGTTAAGATGGCAGATTTCAAAAATGCACCTTTTCGCCCTCCAACTGAGGAAAATCTCAAGAATCATTTTTTAAGTGTGCCCCAGTGTCAAAATGGTATCCTTCACCAATATTAAGTGTTCCATGGTCCTTAGATGCCACAGAATCAAAGCGTATTCCTTTGATTACTTCCCACCAATTACTTCCCACCAATTTATTTACTGCTCAAAGCATAGAAACAGGCTGAACAGCTCTTGATGGAAATAAGCAGTATATACTAACATATTCCAATTTCCACCAGGACTTTCCCTAGCAGCCCTAAATTCATGGACACAAACTGTATCACTTGAATTCCTCTTTATCTAGCCCTCAGCTATCTGCAGCTGCAAAGAACATATTTGTACATGCTGAGGTTTCCAATGACCTCTAAGTTTTAAAAGCTTACTTTGATTTCATTCCTGTCCCCAATTCAGAGAGTAACATGATGTTCATTCCTGTGTTGCTGTGGCTATGTATTTCTCAATTCCTTGCTGTCACAGAAGATCACCTTGTGAGGAAAGCAGCTCATAAAGAGAACAGAGTTCTCCTCAAAGGATGCTATTTTGCATGCTGGTTTCTAGTTCAAAGTTTATTCACAACCAAAACTAAGTTAAGGAAAAAAAAAACCCCACCCTCCTCTTGCCTTGTTTACTTCCATTCTACAAGTAAGCACAAGGATATTAGATAAAGGCAAGATTTCATTTTGAGTGAAACATATCTTCAATTCACTTCTCAGCTCATTTTTATAACATAATTATCTCAACCTTTTTTCATTTTTTTAAACTCTGTACACTTACATTCCTTCCATAAAGAAAGACTAATCCTCTGAAATACTCTCCCAATGAAAATGGATGAGCAAAAGCAAAGGAAATAAAAAACCTCTAAAAATCTCTCATCCTAACTGCAGTCAGCTCTCACTGTTAAAAACTATCTTCCTTCAACAGCTGGGTCTCAGGCTCTAGACTGGAGACCTGCAAATGTGTCTCAGATGATGGCTGGCATCCAAGAGGTGGGATGAGTTAGTATTTGCCAGATCCCCCTGCTACAAGGAAGTTTTACTGGTATTCTACAGCTGTGCCTCCTTCCTTGCTTCTGGAAAACACTAGAAATCAGGCAGTTCACACTCATGGATCACTGAAAGGCTCTGCGTAAGTGTGTGAGAATTACTGTTTTGGAAATTATTATTATTCTACAATCCAAAACTACCAACTGAAAAACCTTCTTTTAAAAAAAACCCAAGGTATTTTTCAATTTGTTCTGTGTCACCTAAAGACAAGCACTTTCTTTTCAGAAGGCCTCATCAATTTAGGGGGCATTATAGGAAAACCAGAAAAAAGGTCAAGGCTCTGCCATCTGTATAGCCAGAACTGAACAGAATAACAAAGGGTTCTGGTAAAAAGGAAAAAACCCTTTAAGTCTTTCTTACAGGCCACCTAGATGCTTTGCACTCACATTAATGAAAAAGCTTTTTAATAAGGTGAGAAAAATGGCCTTTAAATATTCAGGTGGAAGAGCGCATTGTAAAAGAACACCAAACTTCCACCACTTTTCAGTGGCAGGAATGGAAACTCCATCTGGGCACAACAGTCAGAGCAGCCCTGTGCCAGGGTTACAGTACTACAGACACACTCAATAGGGACAATGGAGACCACCAACTCACTCAACATTAGACATCTGTTACACAGCCAGAACTGTTGCTTGCTACCAACCTGGTCTGAATTCGAACTAGTGAAGAAAGGTTCAGTATCTCACTACAATCCCCTGAGCCATCTAGTCACCCCAAATTTATTAATTTTAAGCTTACCCCCGGACGAGGATGATCTTTCATTCTGGAACCTAAAATAATTACAAAAAAGTGACCAAGCAGATGAATAAATGTCACGACAAAACAAATTAAAACACAGAACAATAGAACTGTTAAGGTTGGAGAAAACTTCCCAGAACATCAAGCCCAAGCAACCAGCAAGCCCAGCCCAAGCAGCATCATCTCCTTCACCATAAATCATGTCCCCAAGGGCCACACCTAAATATTGTGATTTCACCATGTCCTGGGCAGCCTGTTTCAATGCTTGACCATCCTTTCAAAGAAGAAATTTTTCCTAATATCCAATCTATACCTCCCGCAGTGCAACTTGAGGCCATTCCCTCTCATTACTTTTTACCTTGGAAAAGGTATTGTCTACTGATAAAACTTGCAACAGAGTTGTAACACACATAGTTGAAAGTTCCTCTATCCAAAGACACTAAACTCTATGGTCTGGAAATTCTTAGAGCCTCTAAGCACACTTCTGATTAGGAACCAAATAATCTTATCATGTACAGTGTGTGAATTGCCTCACTCATGCACTCAGCTCTAAAGGTGAATTAGGCTACTCACTATTCATTGTGCTTATTTTAGCATGCTAGAATCTACCTCAACAGTCACACGTAACTTCTTCAGCCAGCACAATCAAACCAGAAATGCAACATTTATGCAGAGCATGAGCACACAGCATTGAAGTCAACACTATACAAGTATATACAAGTAAACCAAAGTCAATAAAATATAAATTTATTCTTGTTACTAAAAAGCTTGATTCACATCTGCCATATTTTTGACTCATCTCCATTTATCTTGGATATCAAATATTGGGCATTCTGCCTTAATTTCTTCTCTACTGGAAATTCTCCCTTGTCTCAGGGTCTGTTATTTCTGGCCATGCCCACACATGGTGTGCACACATTAAATCTGGAAGACTGCATAGTTCAGTGCAGACTTGTGACTGCACTCACTGTAAACACTTCAGCTTGAGTATGGAAGCAACATATCCTCAATTGCACAGTTCTGTGTCCACAGAAGGTGGACAACAACAAGGTGTTTGAAAAGCCTTCATGCACAGCTGGAAACAAGTATCACTCTGACCCAAGCTGTAGAGTCCACACAATGTTATGCTGTGGTGTGCCAGCATTGCAATCACACAGCATTGCTGGGTTTTGTTTATTTAGTACATCTTTAAATCTCTCATCTTCTTGAGATCTGATTAACAGATCGGTTTCTGAAACAATGCCTTGCTATTCTTTTCTCCTAGGTTTTCTAAAATTAAGCAGGAGGAAAACCAGGGTTCACAAAAATGGAAAGTGTGCATTCAAATTGCTCTTCCCTACCCTGCCTCTAACCAGTGCAAATCAGTAGGAAGATTTTTGCTTCTTGAAATCCATGTTTTGAGAAGCTTTTGTCACCACCATCCCACAACCCACTCTACAGAATCACTGACACCCTTTTCAGCTGGCCAACTGTATAAATACAGAACTTGAACAGCAATATCCCTTCTACAACTGAAACACTCTTACTTAAGAAACCTGGCTATGCTGATCTCAAAACAGTTTATGATGATAAACTATGGATTTCTTAACCCAAGATTTCCCACTTGCTCTATGAAACAAAGCCAACACATACAGACAACTCTTCAGCAATTTTTAAAACTATGTAACTGTGAAATCACACCTTGTGCTCAAATAAATGTCACTTGAAAGAAAAATAACACAGAATATAAGGTGCTACTTACCCATAATAAACACGTAAGCCAGACTAAGCAAACTTGCAATAGCCATAATAGCTAAGCCAGCAATCAGAACAGACCCATGTAATGGAGGACAGGCTGGGAAAAGCACAATAAAAGAACTGTATCAACTGACACAAAAAAAACACAAACTCTTATTTTCAGATGTAACTGCTTAGTAAAATAAATAAAACCTGATAAAGACAGGCATGATTAATTTCACTTTCAAAGCCATCCCAGAATTAAGCCTGCATATTTCTTTTTTTGTATACATTCTTTAGTGATACAGAGGCATTTCTTGATTTATCCTGCTCAGCTGAACGATTCTAGTAGTTTAGGCACTCTGCTGTCATTCACTACAATTGATAATGTTCTTTCATTAAGTGTATTTTGAGTTTAAACTTACATCTTCAATCCCAACTGGTTTGGACTGTAATTATATTAGATGACAGAATACAATACTGTTACTGTTATTACAAGTATCTGTCAGCTCAACCCAGGATCAGCTGTTTCTTCTGACAGTTCAGGGTCACTGAGCTGAACTCCCAGAGATACAGGTGACACTACCATGTATGACTGGGAGAGCACCCTGAAAAAAACCAAGGACACTTTTCATTTACAAGCATTATATAAACATCCTCCAAAAAATTATTGCATTAATGCTTTAGCAGAAATCTCTTATCAGTTTCTTTTCTATTAGAACTTACAAATACTTCTGTAAATACTAAACAACTATAAAATTCAAATCACAACTCCACTGAAAGGGCTATCATTTCACCCCAGATTAGATAAATCTTTAACAATCACTTCAAGGAGAAATAGGCCTTAAATCAAACCAAATCAATGACTAAAATGAAGAGTATCAGTACAAAACAATAAATCAGGAGCATAAAGTGCCTACAAGGAACATGAATATGTGTTCTCCTAGTAAATACACTGCCAAAGACAACTACTCCTAAATTGACCCCTTTCTGTGCTGTGGGTGCTGTGCTGTGGCAGGGAAGGGGACAGAGGGAGCCCAGGGATAACCACCATCACTGTGTGTGGTGGTGAGCTTCCTTCACCACAGTGACAGTTTTTTCAGTGATGAAACAGTGTCAGCCACAACCACACTTAGAACATGTTTACTGTTCCTACATTTACCTTCCTAATGTGTTTTATTAGTATTCACTGAAATATTTATGGGCTCAGTTGCACACAAGCGGAGATTAGCAAGGAATTTCTGATTTAATCACTGAACATGAGAAAATTATTATTATTTAATTTCTAAATACCCTAGGCCTCAGTAAGAATAACAGTAATAGTAACCCAAAATCAACACAAACATGCAAAATTAAAACAATTAACTTTTTTTTTTTAAGCAGCTGCTCACAGAATGCAATCATGAAACTGATGTATGTAATACTTCCTTCAGGCTATTCTTTCATCAGATAAAAAAGCATTAGCACAGTAGTCCTAAACTACATTTACAGAAGTTACTAGTTAACATTCCATGTAGTGAAGCCATTTTCACCAAATTTTACTTTTAGAAATAAACATCAGGTGTAGACAAGAGCCAAAAAGCACACTTTCACAGAGGATTTAACTGCTTACCTGAGATACACAGTGCAAAACCAACCACAGCAATTATAAAACCAAGAAGTTTCAAACCTATCAGGGCCAACGTTGCCTGCAGTAGACTGTCAAAAACTGGGGAAAAAAGAAGCAAAATTATAAAATTTAACTACAGAGACATAAAAGACAAATAATTGCATAAAGCTAGAAATCAGATTCTCCTAAATTCTAAGCTCAGCCAATCAGCATGATAAACCCACAAGTCACTCCAAGTCAAGGCTCCTGTACATATACACACACATAAAATTATGTATATATAAATAACAGTAAAACCAAACCACAGTTGGAAAAAAAATGGAACCCACCTTCTTCGAGCTAGTTATTCAACCCAGTCCCTACACCCAGAAAGGGAAAGCAGAAATTACTCAGATGTGCTACCCTAAATCTCACTGTTCAAGCAGGTAACTCCTACTTCTGTGAAGCAACTCAGCCTAAACATTTTGTTTCAGGATACTATAAATGTGATGAACCCAGGATGCACCTGTCTATAAATATGAGAATATTTTGTAGATTATGGGAGCAGCTCAGGTTTTTTCTATCCATATGTTAGTGAGTAAAGAAATACTCACCAATTCCAAACATGACGTACTGAAGTGGTACCAAAATCACAGCAGGGATTACAGTTAGGCCAAGACCAGCCTGATTCTGTACAGTATAGCCATCTGCAAACATTTATGTGGGAATCAGTAAAACCAAAGTTGCTAATTGGATTAAAGCACAAAGCAACAAACATAAATCACTGGCATCATCAGATTTCCTGGGCCCAGAAAGAAATCCCACTAAAGGACCAGAAGTCACTTTCAAGTCCCTAATATTCACCCAAGGCAGTAGGATAGAAAATATACATCAATTTGGAGCCTGTATCTTCCCCTGATCACTTGAGGGCCTGCCAATTCCAATGCTGTTTCTGCTGTAGTCTGTATATTTTTTTAATTTAAAAATTAGTAGATGGCAATTAATAGGTGGTACTAACTTCCATACTACTGAATGGAAGAGATTAATTTCTGCCCTTATTCCCTTAAATTAAGAGAGCAATTTTAATCACTTACCTTGGACAAAAAGAGCAGCACCTACACCAGCTACAACTGCGAAGATGACAAGTGCTACAATAATGCACACTTTCCTCTGAGATTCAATTTCATATTTTAATCCTTAAAGAGACAGAGGAAAACAATCAAACATACAGATTCTACCAATAAAATGCACAGATTTATGATTCAGACTTTTCCTAAAGAAACTCAAACACCTAAAAATCAAAACTATCTACACTCCCAAGATTTGATTTGTTTTCATTGTTTGGTATGTTTAATATGGCTTAGTCAGAAAAATGACACTTGGCATCAGTGTTCTAGTCAAATTCTTACCTTCTCCTTCCATACAATTCAGCTGATTTGTTATCAGAATAACTTTGGGACAGGTTAATTTGGGTAGATGCAGTGCTGACATTTAAATATTACCGTGAATTTATTTACTCAGGCGAGTGTCAGAGAAGGATTTAGAAATTCCATGTTTCACTCTCTTCCTCATGACACTGTGTGAATTCAGACAAATCACATCACCTCCGTCCCCAAAGGAACTTAAATCCTAAAAGCCAATCCTGTAAACAAAAGTCCCAGAAACCCCACCTCAAACAAACCAACAGACTCCACCCAACACAAAAAAACCAAGAAAACATGCATTCCCAAATATTACACAAAAAATCATGCCAAATTTTAACAACCTATTTAAAGGCATAAAGCATCACTGGTGGATTCCCAGGTGATCTAAAAGAGTACAAATTAAAGGAAAAAAAAATGCACCAACACAAAAGAAAATCCCAACAAACATTAAGTACACCCATATTTATTAAGTATAGAGATTTCCCCCCAGAGGCAAAGATGAATGAATTCAATGAATTCAATGAATTGCCCAGGTGCAAAAGCATCCAAGCACGCTAAAATTATGTCTTATAAAATGACAGTGCTTCTCCATGAAATTATTACTTTCCTAAAAATGTTGAAGATCTGCTATGAATGCAGAGCATGCAAGTCCTGAACAGATCAGAGGTTCCTATACCATTATAAAATATGAAAATCAGGAATATAACAACACAAAGATAAAATAACTTTTAAAAGTATGTATTAGTTTTCAACCTTGAAGCACAGATGGAACTTTGAAGGGGCACATAACACTTCCAGAGATTCATGAAAAAATAATAAATGAAGTCATATAGAGATGGCTGAATATATATAGGACTATTAAAAATCACTCAGTGCAATTACTTTCCATTTCTCATGGACTTGACTCTTAGCTGAAATGGGGTTTCTTTTATTTATTTTTTAGAACTCAACAAACTGAAAAAAGGCTGAAAACCCCCAAAGACTGAGGTAACAAATTGCACCATCTGAAGGACCAGGACATAAAGCACACTCTGCATTGCACAGGTGTGTACACAACAGTGTACAAAGAACATCTAAGGATGTCTGACACTGCTGAATTAACATACTGCCTCTCAAACACTCAACAAAATCACCAATGTCAGTGCTAAATCATAATTAAGCCAGTGCTAAAAGATTAATGAAAAGTTTTACATTAAGAAGAGAGCACACCATCCTTCTCTCGTCTTGATTTTATGGCCATATAATGAAACATTTTTGAATTATTCACTAATGTCATGGTGAATCAACAGTGAAGAAAAGCTTTACACACACATCTCTGTATTATCTGGATCAATTCCCACACATCTTTTAGATGTGGGCACCACCTTTCATTTTACATGGATGCTTTTATGTATGGAAGTGATTTCAGGACAAATCAGTAACTACAAAGAATTAAAGAGTAAATACTTACCAATAACACTTAACTGAGCTGCACACAAAACAACAAGTACGCTCATCAATGATATGATGACAGCCCTTTCCACTAGAAGAAACCATGATCCTAGAGAACAAACAAAGAAAAATAGTAGGAAGAGAACAAATACTGAAGCTATTTGCTTTGTATTTAGCATTCCTCTTAGGCTATGCCCTAGACTGCCCAACACTATATGCACTTTAGCATTAAGAATTATAATAGGCTAAGAAATCTACAACCTCTACCTATGTATTTTTCTCCCTGATCTTCTGTGTGACAACCTACTTTTTCAGTATTTCCAGTTATCCCAATACTTCCCAAACTGGAAGTATTAAGTTCCACTGGAGCAGAGAATATACTGGTGCTAATTTTTGGCACTACAAGCTACTGAACTTGTGGAACTACAAAGATCTCTGAAAAATCAGAAAAACAGTATTTAGGCTAAGCAGAGAAGATATGATTTGTCCAATTTGATACCTCCTCAGCCATTTTATTCTATTTTCAATGGCAGTAACTCTGGAAGAAATCTGGATGTGTGGTAAGGAATACAGGAGCTAGTCTAAGTGAGAGGGAAACATTGCCTTGTTTCCCAACATCACCCATCTAGACTTTAGTTCCCCTGCATTTTGGATGCCTTAGGCTGTTCAGTCAGTTATGCTTTAAGATCCTCTAAGCCACCTTCCAACATAAAATACTGAAAATATCTCCACTGAACTAGAAAATGCAGTTAATTCTTGCATCTCTGCTCATATATTCATTTAGGCTCACTCAGTGGAATCCAAAGTCTCCATTCCTTACATTATACTTGCCACCATTCCTCTGCCTGCACATTTGCTTCCAAAGAAATTTCTAATATTCATTAAAATGCATATTTGTTGCATTTTTCTCCATACACAGAAGTCGTGTCTGTTGCTCCAGAAACATGCAATTAAGTAGCAATACCTCACAATTTTCAATGCCAATTAAATACCCTGAGGGTAACTTTGAAGTTCACAAATTTCCCTCTTTCCCTTCCTTCCCCGCCTCCCACAAGAGGTCACAGAAGTAGAAACAGTGCACAAAACAGAAAAGCAAACACTAAGCTGAAGGCAAGAAAACAGAGAAATAGCTGCTAACTTCTAACTCACCAAGACAAGGTTAATTTATTGAACTGTTTAAAGCAAGACTTTCTGCTTCATTCGCAATATTGAAAAAGCAACTAATATTGAACAGTAACATCAATGCACACTGGCCACTCCCTAGATAAACCAAATCCCAGCAATGCTGTTCGATGCAACTGAGGATGATTAAAGAAAGTAACTGCAAGCAGAGACTCTGAGAACCACTTTACTTCCTCCGTAGCATTTTCAGCTGACACTATCCGGTATCACAAAAAGAAAGCAGCCAGGAAGCCTGGTATCTGCTGGGGTTTCAGCTTGCAACACAGAGCCAGCCACGTGTGATCCAGTCCTGGAGTCTGAGAATTTCCTGTTACAGAAGTGCTTGCAATACTGCAGACACATGCAACATGCAGGAAGGGGAAGTGCTGAATGCATGTTCCTGGAAATGTAATTTCTTCACTCTGGTGCTTCATAGTAATCAACAAAACTCCTGGCATAAAGTAGTGTTTTGAGAGCCAATATAGGGCAGTCAGTTCCAAGCTAAGAAGACAGACTTCCAGACTGGGGGAAAGAAGAGTGAAGCGAAGAGGTAAAAGCACAAGGAAAGATGGGAAGAAGACAAGGAAGAAAAGAAGAAACGAGAAGGACAAGGAAAGAAGAGAAGAGAAAAAGCAGCAAGAAAAGAGACGATGAAGAAAGGAAAAAGAAAACAGAGAAACTTGACAGTCACCCTCCTGATCAGGAAAGAGAGTCTGTGCACAAAGATGAGGGCACTTGCCCAGAAATCTTGCTCACACTGCTACCCACTGCCTAGGTGAATCCAGGAATTCTCTTAAGAGAGATGGAGGATAGCTGGCTCTTCTATGACTATCTTTGTAAAAGCTTCAGGTGGAACACACAGTAGTAGTAGTGACAGCATGAATTCATTGCTCAGAAATGACCGAGTGAAGACTGGTATAGGATTTCCATTATCCACAAACCCTTTTCAAAGCTCACTTACTACACTTTCTTCTATTAGCTTATTGTCTCAAGAGTTTCTCAAGAGCACTGAGGAGGAGCAAGCAAAAAAAAGCTGTGCAGAAGAACTGAGAGAGAGAGCAAGCAACTGGTGTTTCAACTACACCCTCAAACCTAAGTTTTACATTTTCTAGCATATACTCTCAAACCTAATGCAGCCTCAAAACTATGAATTTTTCACCAACCACGTTTTTCCTCTGGTGTTTCATCGCCGCAACTGACAACTAGAAAATGAAATTAGAAAAATTGTATCAGTTTCCCGCTCTGTTGTCTTTACAGCGATTTCATTATTATAAACACAGAGAAAATAAAACTGGCAAATGAGACTCGATTCTCTTATATTCTCATGCTTTGCCTCCTCTTCTGGAGCATAACAGAAAAAGTCTGAGTAAGCTGTAAGAGAATGAAGGAAATGGAAACTGTGTGTACCTCTTCCCCTGTTTTTGCAGTGTTCTAAGACACGAATGATCTTCTAGCATCTTCACTTTCAGTGGCTGTGCCATTCCCAATTTCAGGATCACATTTGCTTTGCAGGGTACATGGCTAACTCAACAACTAGACCCAACTGAGAAGTACATAAACATCTTCAGCAGGACACAAGCAACATCTGTTTGAGTTTCACAAACATTTTATTGCGAAATGCAAAAACTATTAGCAAAACCAAACTAAATTCTAGAGTGCATGGGTAAGGCTCTGTGTGCTACAAGTATGCAACACATTCGGTGCTTCTGAGCAGCTCTCCAGAGGCAAGTCCCCATGCAAAACAGAAGAACAGGGCACACCTATGTCCAGCAAAACTGCCACATCTGCACAGCACTGGACAGATAACACACGTACAGCAGAATCCATTATCCAATAGCCTAGGTGCTGGAGAACGTGGGCTGTGACCAACAAGATAAAGTAAAATAGCTCTCTAGATGAGAAATTCATTTAGTGAATCTCATTCATTTTAACATCACTTTAAACACCATCTTTTGAAGATGACTTTTAATGCCAGAAAACCACAAGTTGCTATCCAGCAGTAGCATTTTCAACCTCGCTAGAAAACTGCCTGCCTTCAGATGGAGTTTTAGAGCTCTTAAACCAGAATTTCTATTAGTTCTACCTGTAGCTTTCCAGCAGAGTTAAAGGTTGCAAGAAGCAATTCTTCCAAGAAAAGATCTCTGCAGCCACTGTGATGGACGTATACATTTCAGTATTATGAAGATGATCAGAAATATGTCATGCAATAACATGAGACTGCTAAATATATCAGCACCTACACAATCAAAAAGATGCAGGAAAGCGTAGATTCCTCTATATGGGACCTAAATCCTGCTCAGACATTACTACAGAGTGAAAAAATGTGTTCAGATCTTTCCCATGGAACTTAAACCAAAATAAGCCATATTAGCTTACAAATTAGGCAGCCTGGGTGCTACGTTTTTTGTATTTCACTTTAAAGGAATACATTGTCATGTTCATTATTCTTCTCTTTCCCTAAAGATTTTGCTTGCTTTCCCTTCCAACAGGTTCTGAAACAATTTCAACTCACCTGAGCTGTTTCTGAGTTCCATTTTTAGTTCTCCTTCTCTGTTTGATTCTGTTACTTCACAGCTGTAATTTCCAGCAGTTGCTTGTGCATTGTCGAGCACCAGTGAGGCCACACCCTTGATTAAATCCGCCTGGGATAAAAGTTTTGCAGACGAAAACGAGGGATCAATATTAAACTTCTTGGTTCCTCCATGGTAAGAAAATATTGTATTTCCTTGCTTTTTCCATGTAACAAACATGACAGTTTCATCGTTCTGGTTTAGATTAGTGACGTTACAAGGTAAAATTACAGTTTTATTACAGTCATTTTTTTCTATAGCACTTGTCCCAACAAGTGTCAGCTGGGCAGAACCTATAAAGAAAAATGAAAATTGGCACATTCAGAATTATATCTTAACACTCAAGAACAAAGAAGAAACAATTACAAGCAAACTGGGAAAACAAAACACTCTCCCATGAAACCACGAAAGCAAATCATGCTTTAAGGCAGACAGAAGACAAAAAAAAAATACATTATTATACTTCTACTTATTCCTCTACACAGACTCAGCCATTCTCACATTCATTTAATGTATAGATACCATAACCTATCATACATTAAAAAAACCCAAACTTGAACACTTCTCCTATTTCACACGTGGAAATACTGCCTGGTTTCTGCAAATCACACAGATAGCATTAACCACAGGCTGTCCCACTGATGTCCAGTTTTTCCCTGCTGATTACACAAGTTTCTAGAAACTGAGGTCCAGGTTTCCTTGACAGTTCATTAAAGACACAGAGAAGAAGGTCTCACATTTCTGAAAGAAGGCAGGTAGGGCAGCTAAGTCAAGAAAGCTTCCTCACTTGTTCCTTCTTATCTCTGAAGGTGGAGCCAAATGCCCATAGGTTTAGATCATTTCTTACAAATTCTCTCTCCTTTCCAGTGAAGGAGGTTACAATACCATATATTAAATAAGATTACTACATAGTATTTAACTGCATACACAACAGATTTGAAAATGGAGACTTTTAAAAAATGACCAACCTGTATGACAAATCACTGTGACTGTTGACTCTAACAATCACAGTCAATGCAGGTAAAGAAAAATAAACACAGGATTATGTTACCACTGCTGGGTTTCCCCATCTCTCTCCCACACTGCACCACAGTTCTAAAACAGAAGTACTGACTGACCACTGTTTCAAGAAAAACCTAAACCCTAAACAAGATTTTATCAGAAATGAAGATCCATTCATCAGTTCTTAAGAATATCAAAAATTGTAACAGCACTATATAAATTACATCAGGAAACAGAAAAAAAAAAGAGGTTAATTGAACTAGCTTGGCTGTAAGCTATGAAGGCTTTGAATATTTTATTTTGTCTATTTTTCCTTGTTTGTATGAAATCATAACAAAGTTGAATAGCTTTCTTCATAGTAATTGCTCCCCAAAGTCCCAGAGACATTAATAATTCAAAATGCTTTACTACATCCATCTGATAAAACCAACTATGGGAAGGGATATGACAATCCCCTCCCTAATAATGTAAGCAGTGAAACTTAAAAACTGGAATAGTTCCAGGGACTTCAGGGGAACTACTGATACTCGCCTGTATAAAACCAGCTCAGAATGAAGATATGTATTTAATGACTAAACTTAATTAGGGCAAGGGGAAAAAGAAAAAAAAAATGAAAGGAAAAAAAGTTAAGGCGCTATTTGCAGTAGCACCTTTTTTTTTTTCCCCTCAAATGAAGAGTCTCAGATCACACTTAAAAAACACTTAATGTTTTAAATATTGCTTTAATATTCTAACACTGTTTCCTGGATTACTACTGAATATCAGAAGTTTAAAGTAAACTGGCTCTGTATCTATTACGCATGACAGCACTTCACAATGAAGGAGGAAGTATCCTCAGGTTGACTCATTGTGTTGCATTTTTTAACTAATAAAAGCAACAAAAGCAGAATAAAGGGAAACTATACACACCTACCTCAACCTGTGCCCGAATAAAAAACAAACGAACACAATTAAAACTTTCAATGGTTCTTTGTGAAATAAATATCACACCTGTTTCATACCAAATCATGATAATAACTGTTTGGATTTTTCTTCTTTTTTCAGAGCCAGCACATTTCCATTTTTACGGGCACGGAAGAGGTTGTGTGGCTGCTCTCCCACTAAAGAGAGCCCTTCCTGCAGATGGTACTTCCAATACCAACTTCCCAACAATTTTGGTGGTAAGAGGAAGCCAGGAGAATCCTCTCCCGATAGTTACCAAATCCTGCAGGCAATGGATTACTGGGAGGGCTCTTAGCCTCCAATTTTCTCGCAGATTATCATCTTAGAGGCGTCGCATGAAGGTGACAATTTTGGAGCCTCACACTAAGCAGCGTGGGGGGCTTCTGAGGAACTTTCAGTAGCGAAGCTGCCACAGCTGCAAATTCAAAACTGCTGCACACAGCTGGCAAAACGGGTTAAGTTTTCACCACCTCATGCAAACCACGCTGGGGCACTTGACATTTAAACCAGCTAACCCCGGAACCCAGACTGGAATTTCGACGTGAGGTTTAAAGGCGCAAGTTTCGATGCGCTGCTTATTGAAAGAGTAACACTAGAGCGCCTGCACCTCGGTGGAATTGTTAGCTCTGTCCACCCCACCGAGTTTCTTCGCAAGGCAGGGAAATAACAATTTAAGATTGCGCGATGACAGCTGCACTTCGACGCCACACAAACTTAGTACTAAAGATCCAGAAACGCCGTCAACCCTAGACCCTAGAGGGCCGGTGTGATCGTCTCAGCAAAGCACTGGGGGCTGAGCTGCCCTCATGCAGAGGGAGGCGAGGAGAAAAGCTCTGGGCACGCCGTGTCTCATCTCCCCCGCAACTTCTGCGGGCAGCAGCCCACCGCCGGCCCCGGGGAGGATGCGGGGAGCGGCGGCGGGGGCTGGATGACGGCGTGTGTGCCTGTATATATGTGTGTGCCTGTATATATGCGTGTGTATATATGTGTGTGCCTGTATATATGTGCGTGTATATATGTGCGTGCCTGTATATATGTGTGTGCCTGTATATATGTGTGTGCCTGTATATATTGTGTCCTGTATATTTTTATGCCTGTATATATTGTGTCCTGTAATATGTTGTGCCTGTATATAGTGTGTGCCTGTATATATGTTGTGTCCTTATATATGTGTGTTGCCCCTTTATATATGTTGTGCCTGTATATATTTGTTCCTGTATATATGCGTGGCGTGTATATATTGTGTGCCTTATATATGTGTGTGCTGGTATATTTGTGTGGGCTGCGTTATATGTGTGTGCGTGGACATATTGCCGTGTCCCCGCTCCCTCCCCGAAGGGATGGCGATCTACCGCTACGCACACCGCATCCCCCACTCGCCGGGCTCCAGCAGGAACAGCCGATTTCCGGAGCAGAGCGCGCCAGTCCCGCTGCCCCTGGACCCATCCCCGCCCGCCGCCACCCGACCGCTCCCCTGCCCGACCCGCGGGACGGCTCCGCGCCTCGCACCGCCGGGGGCCCCGCCGAGACCCGACGGGTGTTTCGGCCGCAGCGAAGGAGTCAGAACGAGGAGGGCAGAGGAGGGGAGGCAGAGGTTGGTGCGGCGGCTCTCACGCTCATCGCAGACCGCCGAGCACCGGAGGCGGCCTGCGTCGTAAATAGAGAATATTTGTTAGAGTATGGGAGCAGCTCAGATTTTTTCTTCATCTTAGTGAGTAAGAAATAATCACCAATTCAACTGGACGTACGGAATGTACCAAAATCACAGAAGGGATTACCCAGTTAGGCCAGACCCAGCCTGATTCTGTACAGTATAGCCATCTGCCAAAATTTATGGGGAATCAGTTTAAAACCAAAGTTGCTAATTGGATTAACAGCACAAAAGCAACACAACATAAATCACTGCATCATAGATTTATTGGGCCGAAAGAAATCCCACTAAGGACCCAGAAAGTCACTTTCCAGTCGCCAATAGTCACCCAAGGCAGTTAGGATAGAAAATATACATCATTTGCGTTCTGTAATCGTACCATGATCACTTGAGGGTCGCAATTCCAATGACCTGTTCTGCTGTAGTCTGTATATTTTTTACATTTAAAAGTAGTAGTGGCAAGTACTAGGTGGTACTAACTTCAATACTACTGAAGGAAGAGATAATTGCTGCACTTATTCCCTTAAATGTAAGAGAGCAATTTTAACATTACCTGGGACAAAAAGAGAAGCACCTACACCAGCTACAACTCGGAGATGACAAGTGCTACAAAATCACATTTCCTCGAGATCAATTAGATTTAATCCTAAAGAGACAGAGGAAAAACAATCAAACATACAGATGCTACAATAAAAATGCACAGATTGATGATTCAGAATTTTCCTAAAGAACTCAAATCTCCTAAAATCAAACCTATCTACACGCCCAAGATTTGATTTGTTTTCATTGTTTGTATGTTTAATATGGGCATAGTCAGCAAATGCACTTGCATAAGTGTTCTAGTCAAATTCTTACCTTCTCCTTACATAAATTAAGATGATATGTTCTCAGAAGCACGTTGGGACAGTTAATTGGTAGAAGATGCAGTGATGACATTTAAATATTACCGTGCATTGATTTACTAAGGCGACGGTAGAGAAGGATTAGAAATTCCAGGTTCACTTATTCCTCATGAACTGTGTGAATTCGACAAATCACATCACCTACGTCCCCAAAGGAAACTTAATCCTAAAAGCCAATCCTGTAAACAAACGGTCCGAAACCACACCTCAATAAACCAAACAGATCACCCAACACAAAACTAAGAAAACATACATCCCAAAATTACACAGAAAAAAATCATGCCAAATTTTAACAACCTATTTAAAGGCATAAGGCATCACTGGTGGATCCCAGGTTATCTAAAAAGCGTACAAATTAAAGAAAAAAAAAAAAATGCACAACACAAAAGAAAATCCAACAACATTAGTACACATATTTATTAAGTATAGAGATTTCCCCCAGAGGCAAAAGAGCAATGAATACAATGAAGTCAATGAATTGCCGGGTGCAAAGCATCAAGCACGCTAAAATTAGGTCTTATAAAATGACAGTGCTTCTCCATGAAATTATGACTTTCCTAAAAATGTTTAAGATCTGCTATGAATGCAGAGCTGCAAGTCCTGAACATTGGGATCAGAGGTTCCTTTACCATTATAAAATATGAAAATCAGGAATATACACACCAAAGATAAAATAAATTTTTAAAAGGTCTGTATTAGTTTTCAACTTGAACCACAGATGGAACTTTGAAGGGGCACATAAACACTTCAGAGATTCATGAAAAAAAATAATAAATGAATCATATAGAGATGGCTAATATATATCTGACTATTAAAAATCACCAGTTGCAATTACTTTCATTTCTCATGGACTTGACTCTTAGCTGAAAGGGGTTCTTTTATTTATTTTGTTGAACGCAACAAATGAAAAAGGCGGAAACCCCAAAGACTGAGGTTAACAAATTGAACATTGAAGGACCAGGACATAAAGCACACTCTGCAGGCACAGGTGGGTCCACAAAAGTGTACAAAGAATCTAATGATGTCGACATGCTTGAAACATATGCCTCTTCAAACATTCAACAAAATATCATGTCAGTGCCTACAAATCATAATCAAGCCAGTGCTAAAAGATTATAAAAGTTTACATTAAGAAGAGAGCACCAACCTCCTTCTCTCGTCTTGATTTATGGCCATATCATGAAACATTTTGAATATTAATAATGTAATGGTGATCAACAGTGAAGAAAAGCTTTACACACACCTCTGGATTCGTGGTCAATTCCAACATCTTTTAGATGTGGGCACCACCTTCATTTAAGGATGCTTTTATGTATGGAAGTGATTTCAGAACAAATCAGTAGTTAACTACAAAGAATTAAAGAGAAATACTTCCATAACATTAAAACTGAGATGCACACAAAAACAACAAGTACGATCATCAATGACAGGGACAGCATTTCACCTAGAAGAAACATGATCCGAGAGAAAAACAAGAAAATAGTAGGAAGAGAACAAATTGAAGCTATTTGCTTGTATTAGCATTCTCGGAGGCTTGCCATCGACTGACCAACATATATGCAATTTAGCATAAACTTATATAGGCTAAAGAAATCTACAACCTCTACCTATGTATTTCTCCCTGTCTTCTGTGTGACAAACTACTTTTTCCAGTATTTCCAGTATCCAATAATTCCAAACTGGAAGTATTAAGTTTCCACTGGAGCCGAGAATAACTGGTGCTAATTTTTGGCCACTACAAGCTACTGAACTTGTTGAATACAAGATCTCTGAAAATCAGAAAAACAGGATTTAGGCTCAGCAGAGAAGATATGATTGGCCAATTTGATACCTCCCAGCATTTTATTCTATTTTTCAATGGCAGTAACTTGGAAAAATTCGGGAGGTGTGGTAGAGGGATACAGGAGATAGTCTAAGGAGAGGGAAACATTGCCTGTTTTCCCAACATCACCCATCTAGACTTTGTTCCCCTGCATTTTGGTGCCTAGGCTGTTCAGTCAGTTTATGCTTTCGATCCTATAAGCCACATTCCAACATAAAATACTGAAAATATATACACCGAACTAGAAAATGCAGTAATTCTTGCATCTCTGCTCTATATCATGTAGGTCACTCCGTGGAATCCAAAGTCTCCCATTCCTTACATTAACTTGCCACTATTCCTTGCCTGCACATTTGCTTCCAAGGATTTCTAATATTCATTTAAATGGCATATTTGTTGACATTTTTTCCATACACAGAAGTCGTCTGGGCTCCAGAAACATGACAATAAGTAAGCAATACCTCACAATTTTCAAGCCAATATACCCGAGGTAACTGAAGTTCACAAAGTTCCCTCTTTCCCTTCCTTCCCCAGCCTCCCAGAAGAGGTACAGAAGTAGTAGAAACAGTGCACAACAGAAAGCAAACCACGTGAAGGCAAGGGAAAACAGAGAAAATAGCGATAACTTCTAAATCACCAAGACAAGGCTAATTATGCAAATGTTTAAAGCAAGACTTTCTGCTTCAATTCGCAATATTGAAAAAGCAACTAATATTGAACAGTAAAAATCAATGCACACTGGCCCACTCCCTAGTAAACCAAATCCCGCATGCTGTTCGATGCAACTGAGGATGATAAGAAAAGTAACTGCAAGGGAGGACTCTGAGAACCACTTTACTGTCCTCCGGAGCATTTTCAGATGACACATCCCGGTATCACAAAAAGAAAGCAGCCAGGAAGCCTGGTATCTGCTGGGGTTTCAGTGCAGCACAAGAGCCAGCCACGTGTGATCCAGTCCTGGAGTCTGAGAATTTTCCGGTTAGAAGTGCTTGCAATACTGCAGACACATGCAACATGCAGGAAGGGGAGAGTCTGAATGCATGTTCCTGGAAACGTAATTGCTTCACTATGGTGGATCATAGTAATCACGAAAATCCTGGCATAAAGTAGTGTTCTTGAGAGCAATATAGGGAAGTCAGTTCCAAGCTAAGAAGACAGACTTCCAGACTGGGGAAAGAAGAGTGAGCGAAGAGGTAAAGCACAAGAAGTGGGGAAGAAGACAAGGAAGAAAAGCAGAAACGAGAAGGACACGAAAGAAGAGAAAGAAAAAGCAGCAAGAAAAGAGACGATGAAGAAAGGAAAAGAAACAGAGAAGAAACTTGACAGTCACCCTATGATCGAAAAGAGGGCGCTGTGCCAAAGAATGAGGGCACTTGCCCAGAAATCTTGCTCACAATGTACCCCCCCCACCCATGCCTAGGGAATCCGGAATTATCTTAAGAGGATGGAGGGATGATGGTCTTCTATGACTATCTTTGTAAACAGTCAGGTGGAACACACAGTAGCAGTAGGACAGAATGAATTCATTGACTCAGAAATGACCCGAGTGAGACTGGTATAGGATTTCATTATCCAAAACCCTTTTCAAAACTCAATTACTAAACTCTTCTATTAGGGGCTTATTGTCTCAAGAGTTTCTCAAGGCAATGAGGAGGAGCAAGCAAAAAAAAAGCGTGCAGAGAAGAACTGAGAGAGAGAGCGAGCATGGTTGTTCAAACGACACCCTCAAACTAAGTTGTACTTTCTAGCATTATACTCTCAAAACTAATGCAGCCTCAAAAACTATGAATTTTTCACCAACCAGTTTTCTCTGGTGTTCATGCCGCAACTGACAACTAGAAAATGAAATTAGAAAAATTGTATCAGTTCCCGCTCTGTTGTCTTACAGCGATTCATTATTATAAACACAGAGAAATAAAATGGACAAATGAGACTGAGTCTCTTATATTCTCATGCTTTGCCTCCTATTCTGGAGCATAACAGAAAAAGTCTGAGTAAGCTGTAAGAGAATGAAGGAAAATGGAAACTTGTGGTACATCTTCCCATGTTTTTGCAGTGTTCTAAGACCACGAATGATCTTCTAGATTTCACTTTCAGGGCTGTGCCATTCCCAATTTCAGGATCACATTTGCTTGGCATTGGGGGGGCATGGCTAACTCAAAACCAGAACCCAAACTGAGAAGTACATAAACATCTTCAGCAGGGACACAAGCAACTTGTTTGGTTTCCAAACGTTTTCTTGCCGAAATGCAAAAAATCTTAGCAAAACCCAAACTAAATTTGAGTGCAGGGGTAAGGCTCTGTGTGCTACAAGTATGCAGAAACGTTCAGGGCTTCTGAGCAGTCTCCAGAGGCAAGTCCCCAGCAAAACAGAAGAACAGGGCACAACTTGTCCAGCAAAACTGCCACATTCTGCACAGCATGGAACAGATAACACACGACAGCCAGAATCCATGTTCCAATAGCATAGGTGTGGGAGAAACGTGGGTGTGACAACACCAGTATGTTAACGGAAAATCGCTCCTAGATGGAGAAATTCATGTAGTGAATCGCATTCATTTTAACATACTAAACACATCTTTTGAAGATGACTTTAATGCCAGGAAAACCACAAGTGCTATCCGCAGTAGCATTTCAACCTCGCTAGAAAACTGCTCTGCCTCAGAGGAGTTTAGGAGTCTTAAACCGAATTCTATTAGTTCTACCTGTAGCTTTCCGGCAGAGTTAAAGGGTGCAAGAAAGCAATTCTTCAAGAAAAGATCTCTGAATCCACTGGGATGGACGTAACATTTCAGTTAGAAGATGATCAGAAATATGTATGCAATAACATGAGACGCTAAAATATATCAGCACCTACAACAATCAAAAGTGCAGGAAAGCACAGTTCCTCTATATATGGGACCTAAAATAATGCTCAGACATTACTACAGAGTGAAAAAATGTGTTCAGATCTTTCCAGGGATTAAACCAAAATAAGCCATATTAGCTACAATTAGGCAGCCTGGGTGCTACGTTTTTGTATTCACTTTAAGGAATAGATTGTCAGGTTAATTATTCTATCACTTTCCCTAAGATTTGCTTGCTTTTTTTTCGTTCCTTTTTTTTTTTGTTTTTTTTCCTTTTTTTTTTTTGCCTTCCAACAGATTCTGAAATAATTTCAACTCACCTGAGCTGTTTCTGAGCTTCCATTTTTAGTTCTCTTCTCTGTGTGATTCTGTTACATCACCAGACTGTAATTGCCAGGCAGTTGCTTGTGCATGTCGAGCACCAGTGAGGACACACCTGATTAAAGTCCGCCTGGGATTAAAAGTTTTGCAGACGCAACGAGGGATAATATTAACTCTGGTGCCTCCATGGTAAGAAATTTGTATTTCCTGCTGTTCCAGGTAACAAAACCTGACAGGTTCAGCGTTTGGTTTAGATTAGTGACGTACAAGGTAAAATTACGTTTTATTACAGTCATTTTTTTCATAGCCTTGTCCACAAGTGTCAGCTGGGCGAACCTATAAGAAAAATGAAAATGGCACCTCGAATCTATCTTAACTCAAGAACCAAAGAAGAGAAACATTAAAGCAAACTGGGAAAAAACAAAAACACTCTCCCATGAAACCAAGAAAGCAAATAATGCTTTAGGCGAAGAAGACAAAAAGAAAATTACTTAGTATAATTTACTTATTCCTTACACAGACTCAGCCATTTCTCACATTCATTAATGTATAGATACACTACCTAATCATACATTAAAAAAACCCAAACTGAACACTTCTACTATTTCACACGTGGAACTACTGCCTGGTTTCTGAAAAATCAACACAGTAGCATAACCACAGGCTGCCCACTGATGTCCAGTTTTTCCCTGCTGATACACAATTTCTAGAAACTGAGGCCCAGGTTTCCTTGACCCGTTCATTAAAGACACAGAGAAGAAGTCTGACACTTCTGAAAGAAGGCAGGTAGGGGCAGCTAAGTCAAGAAAGCTTTCACTGTTCCTTCTATTCGGAAGGTGGAGCCAACTGCCCCTAGGTTTAGATCATTTCGTAACAAGTCTCTCTCCTTTCCAGTGAAGAGGTACAATACCCTATATTAAATAAGATTATACATAGTATTAACTGCATACACAAACAGATTTGAAAATGAGCCTTTTAAAAAATGACCAACTGTATGACAAACCTGTGACGGTTGACTCTAACAATCACAGTCAATGAGGGAAAGAAAAATAAACACAGGATAGTTACCACGCTGGGTTTCCCATCTCTCTCCCACACTGCACCACAGTTCTAAACAGAAGTATGATGACCAATGTTCAAGAAAAAAACTAAACCTATACCAAGATGTATCAGAAATGAAGATCCATTCATCAGTTCTTAAGAATATCAAAAATTGTAACAGCACTATAAATTACATCAGAAACAGAAAAAAAAAAAGAGGTTAATGAAACTCGCTGGCTGTAAGCATGAAGGCTTTTGACTATTTTATTTTGTCTATTTTCCTTGTGGATTAAATCATAACAAAGTTGAAATAGCTTCTATTAGTAATTGCTCCCCAAAGTCCAGAGAATTAATAATCAAAAAGCCTACTCCATCCATCTGATAAAACCAACTATGGAAGGGAATAGGACAATTCCCCTCCATAAAATGACAGCGTGAAACTTAAAAAACTGGAATAGTTCCAGGGACTTCAGGGGAAAAACTACTGATACTCGCCTGTAGAAACAGCTCAGAATGAAGTATATTATTAATGATAAACTTAATTAGGGGCAAGGGTAAAAGAAAAAAAAATAAGGAAAAAAAAAGTTAAGGCTATTGCAGTGCACTTTTTTTGTTTTTTTCCCTCAAATGAAGCGCTCAGATCAACGTAAAAACCACTTAAATGTTTAAATATTGCTTAATATTCTAACACTGTTTCCGGATTACACTGAATATCAGGAAGTTAAAGAAACTGGTCGTATCTATTACGCATGACGCACTCACACTGAGGAGGAAGTATCATCAGGTTGACTCATTGGTTGCATTTTTTAACTAATAAAAGCAACCAAAAGCAGAATAAAGGGAACACTATACACACCTCCTCAACCTGTGCTCCGAATAAATAAACAACAAACGAACACAATGAACTTTCAATGGTTCTTTTGTGGAAATAAATATCAACCTGTTCATACCCAAAAACATGCTAATAACTGTTTGGGATTTTCTTCTTTTTTCAGAGGCGAACATTTCATTTTTAAGGAGCACGAGGAAAGAGGTGTGGGTGCTCCCATAAAGAGAGCCTTCCTACAGATGATACTTCCAATACCAACTCCCAACAATTTTGGTGGTAAAGTAAGAGGGAAACAGGAGAAACTACTTCCGATAGTTACCAAATCCGCAGGCAGGATACTGGGAGGGCTCTTCGCCTAAATTTTCTCGCAGATTATCATCTTAGAGGGCGTCGCATGAAGGTGACAATTTGGCGCCTTACCCTAAGCAGGGGGGGGGCTTCTGAGGACTTTCAGGAGCGAAGCTGCCACAGAAAAGGCTGCTGAACATGCAGTGCAAATTCAAAACGGCGCACAGATGGCAAACGGGAAAGTTTTACCTTTCTCATGCAAAACAACGCTGGGGCACTGAAATTTAAACAGTACTACTGCTAACCCCGGAAACCAGACTGGAATTCGACGTGAGTTAAAGGGCGCAAGTTCCATGCGCTGCTTATTGAAAGAGTAACACTAGAGCGCCTGCACCTCGGTGGAATTGTTAGCTCTGCTCCCCCAAGAGTTTCTTCGCAGCAGGGAAATAACAATTTACGATGCGCGATGACAGCGCATTCGACGCCAAACAAACTTAGTACTAGTCCAGAACCGCCGTCAACCTCGACACTAGAGTGACGGTGTGCTCGTCTCGCAAAGCACTGGGGGGCTGAGCTGCCTCATGCAGAGGGAGGCGAGGAGAAAAGCTCTAGGCAGCCCGGTCTCATTCCCCGCAAACTTCTGCGGGCAGCAGCCCACAGCCGGCCCCGGCGAGGATGCGGGGGCGCGCGGGGGCTGATGACGGCGTGGGTGTGTATATTGTGTGAGCTGGATATAGGTGTGTGGTGATATATGTGTGTGCGTGTATAGAGTGTGGTGCCTGTATATATGTGTGTGCTGTAGATATGTGTGTGCCTGTAATATGTGTGTTGACTGTATATATGTGTGTGCCTGTATATACGTGGTGTGTGTATATACGGTGGTGCCTGTATATATGTGGGTGCGTGATATATCATGTGTGAGGTAGATTGTGTGTGCATGGATATATGGTGTGTGCGGATATATGTGTGTGGTGTATATATGGTGTGCCTGTATATAATGTGTGTGTGTTGACATTATGTGTCGTGTCCCCGCTCCCTCAAAAGGAGGGCGATCTACCGCTACGCCACCCGAGCCACACCTCGACGGCTGCCAGCAGGAAACAGCCGGAGTTCCGGGCAGGAAGCGCCGCCAGTCCGCTGGCCCCGGGACCCCATCCAGCCGCCGCACCCGACCCTCCCTTTGCGCGACACGAGGGACGGCTCAGCCTCGCACGCGGGGGCCCCGCCGGAGGACACCGCGGGTGTTCGGCCGCAGCGAAGGAGTCAGGACGAGGAGGGAAGAGGAGGGGAGGAAGGAGGTTGGGTGCGGCGGGCTCTCACCTGCGCGCGGGACGACGACAGCCCCAGAACGGAGCGCGAAAGCAGCAACATGGCGGAGCGGCGCGGCGGCGGCGGCGCGGCGGCGGGCGGCGGCTGGCGCGGAGCCGCAGCAGGGGCGGGCGGACGGGGGGGAGCGCGCCCGCCGCTGATTGGCTGCGGACGATGGCGCGGGGTGCGAACGCGCGGGGCAGGGGCCCGCGTCAGGGCAGGCCCGTCCCCCGCGGACGAGCTGCGATAAAGCTTGTTTTTCTTGGTGGTTTGTGTTTTTGAAGTGATTAGCAGGACCCATCTCCCGTGCCTGCCCGAGCTGCGGGGTTGTGGTTGGCGTTTCCCCGCAGGCACAGCGCAGAGGGTGGCGTTCGGGGCCGGGTAAAATGGCTGCCAGGGGAAGGCGCCGGCTCCAATAAAAGGGGAAGCGTTGAGAGGGTGGCTCCTCCACCGCTTTATTGATTACGAAAAATCTTCAGTTTTTTGAAGGGTAAAACCCTCGTTGCGGTGGGCAGGGAGGGGATGGAGGGAGCGCTTTCGTTTCCCCCGTCCCTTCCCCCTTGTCGGTAAAAGCCTGTGCAACACCGGCCTCGCCTAGGGTGCGTTTGCTCCTGGCTGCAGTCATCTGCACTAAGTAAAACACAAGGGGGTGAAAAGCATTGCAGAGCTTGCAAGCGATCAGTTGTTGCGCTTCATTTAAAAGCGAGGATAAATGCTCCTTTTTCCTATTTTCGCAGGAATGCATACATTTGACTACTTCAGCAAATGTTTCAAGGAGTAGTTTTGTTTTGTTTTTTTTTCCCAAGAGCAGCTCTTTTTGGAACTTCTAATGTAGACTTGTCTTAAAATTTTGAATCCATGCATACTTTGTTTTTAAACATAAGTGTTGGTGAGGCATTAAAAAATGGACTGTAAAGTATATTTGGGGAACACACCTTCATGTATGTTTATAGATATGCATGTATTTACAGTGTTGTTACAAGTCCCAAAGTTCAACAGAGGATGAAAGCCAGTGCAGAATCAAAATTCTGTGAGAAACTGAATTTCCGTATGTTTTATGTCTCACGTGGATTTACTGAATTTATTAGGTTTTGCAACATTTATATTGGCTTTATATTGGGTGAGTCTGCCCCACAAACACTCCCCTGCTTCCTGAGTCTCTATTCTCTTAAATTCTCCCCCGGCCCTCCCTAAGTGATTAATGGGTACCAATGCCTTGACTGCCACGTTTGTTTCCTCCAGATATTCATAAAGCACTCAGACATCCTCCGGCATTCAAGTTTAGTAAAAAACCTTGAGCTGTGGGAGCCATCTGACTCGAGAAACGATGGAGGGGGCTGGCACAAAGCTGCTGATCCTGCTCCTGCCAGACTGATTCAGATGATGTTCTCTGGAGGCCAGACGAGATGAGCTGGAGCAGAGGGTAGCAGGGAATGTCTGTGCCAGCCATAGCTCATATCTGTGTCTGTGCCCTGCGTGCCAGCACGTTGATAGCCACAGGCACTGGGGTCCCCTCTGTGAGGAGCTGCGCAGCATTTTCTGTAAGAAAACCAGGGATGCTCTCCCGCTGCAAAGAGGAGACGGCTACAGCTGCAGCACGCACTTGTCCCTGTTGCTAAGGTAACACATATCACACCCACGCTGGCCTAGAAGCAAAACAGCACGCATGGGAAATTTGGAAGGGCCAGGAGCTTCGTGTGGGAGAGCACTGCTCTCTCAGATGCTGCTGCCTCCTGTACTACTGAATCGGGTCTCACAAATCCCTCAAGGATAACTCCTTGCATGCAGTTTTCCTGATTGTGTTGGAGGTTGCTATGCCATCCAGCTAGGCGTGCACCTGAAATACTTTGTCTTGTAATGCTCTGCCTTCTGCTGCTGAGAAATATCTGCCATTGCCATTTGCCTCAGATGCCTGCTGAAACAAAGTTTGGGCAGCTCTGCTTTCCCTTCTGAATCAGGAACACAGAGCAACCCCTGCTGTAATTCACAAGCTGCATGCTTTTCACCATTTTTTGACATCACTCTTGTTTTGCCCAGTACTGCCTGCTGTAGAAGCTCATGGAGAAACACATCTCAGCAGCTGTGAAAAGCACCTCCCCAACAGCAACTTGTGTTTAAGTCCAAGTGCTCCAAAAGCGAGAGGTCATATATTTTGAAAGCTGCCTGAGTCTCTCATTTATGACTTCCAAGGCACACTTCTGGTCTTTAAATTAGTCAACTTCTTTTATTACCACTACTGGGCATGGATCTGCCATTTTATACTGGTTTACAGCTCTCTGGAGTGCCATCGATCACTCTCTGGGGTCAGCAAGCAGTGACAGGCACGAGTCAAAAAAAAGCCAATGTACAGGAAGCAGCGACTGCTGTGGCTGGCTGGAAACTGCTGAAGAGCGACATAAAAGCCTGAGTGCCTAAAGCAAAGGGTGTCAGTAGCTGTGATTTGTCAAACCGACTGTGAGGGCTGTCTCTCTCAGCAAGAAATGCAGTGGCCAGGCCTCCATCTGTGTTCCCAGACTCGCTCACCACAGGTACCCTACCCTAATACAGAAACCACCCACACCCAGAGCTCACAAGGCAACAACGGGATGGGTAATACCTTGTTCTCCCTCAGGCACCACAAAGGATTCGCAGAGGAGCCTTTTATCCCTTTCGCTTCTGATCTGGAAACCTAAGCATGCTGAGGTTAAATGAACTGACTATGGTTGCATAATTAGCCAGTGGCAGAGCTGAGAATAGACACCATCTCCATTTTTCCAGGCCCAGCATCTAAGTCTCAGGCTCTTCTTGGGGGCATAGGCAGGCTAGCAAAACTGTGTATCATAGCTCTATAGAATATGACATTTTTAGAACAGGCTCAACCTTGAACTTACTACGGTTCTACAAAAAAAAGAAACAACAAAAACATGGGGAAAAAATTTTAAAAATGAAAAGCAAGAATATTTTCTTTTTATGAGTGCTCCTGCCTGGGTAAGAAGGTAAAAATGGAATTCAAGTGACATTTATAAATATTAATGGACTTCTAAGCACTAGCACATTAAATAAGTTCCCAAGGGCCAAAGCCTGAAATAAATTTGAGTAATAGTTGCTGAAGACCTAGGCAAAAATAAAGCAATGCTGTGAAGAAATGTTAACCTTTCACAGATGTTTGGTAGGGCTAAAATGCAGTCATTTGTCCTCCATTTCAAAACATACTATTTTAGGGAAACAGTGCTTCTTTCATGCTCCCAACCCTCCCCTTCTTTGCTTACTCTCTTTCTACTCTTGTGTTTTTTTGCAATTTCTTCAGCTGCTACTGTAGCTTCTGGGGTTCATCAGGCAAGTTAGTGACATTAATGACTTAGTGGGGGTATGTGGCAGACAAGAAATCCTGTTCACTCTTGCTCAACAGAAAGCACTCTGGGAAAGGTTCAGTTAACAGTGAGATAAGGGAATTGAAACTCCAGCCTGTGAAACTCCCCTGCCATGAGGGCTTCTGAACACAGATTTGTGTTCCAGGTCACTGAACCCCTGCTGCAGGCCACAGCTGAGACAGCTGGGTAGAGCAACCTGGGGGTTACCTGCAGCTGCCCTCCACTTACATAAGACCTGGAGAACTGGATCAGGTTATTGACAAGCCAAGAGGAATTACATGTCATGGTAGCTAGGCAGTGAAGATGGTGATCTGCTTTCACCTTAGGCATTTTGCTCCTTCCAAGAACATCCTGTAATGGTGAAGCGGTATGTATCATTCCAGGGAAAGGTTCAGCTGAGTTACTTGGTTCTCAAGGGTTCTAGAAACCTCTCATTTCACGCAAGATTCACTCAGAGAGAAGGTCAATTCTTCTAAAACATTTAAGGAGAAATGTTCATAGCTTTGAAGCTGTTTGAAGAGATGACTTATCATGCAGTGCAAGTCAGAGCCCCTTTTGATGTCAGAGAGAATTAGGCTCTACCTGTCCTCAAATATCTGGCTCAGTCACCTAAATGTATTTACAAAGCTGGCCCTAGCAGCTTTCATTAGTGGCTGGCAGGTCTCTGAGCACAGAGAACACACTGTCCCCCACACTAGGAGTCTTTGTTAGCAGTGCACCCATTATGTTCAATTAGTCGCAGCATGTAGCATATGCTGACCGTGCCTTGCACTTTGCCTGTCTGTCCTGCCTGAGGGCACCTAGCAGCCCAGCCAGCACCCAGGTTCTGCAGCCTGCACGTACAGGCCCAGGGCAACACAGTGCCACTGCCTGCATCAACACAACAAGATCCCTGCATCACAACCAGCAGAAAGAAGGGCTGTGCCTGCTCCCCCTCTGTATCACCGCAGCCACAGCCACAGTGATGTCCCCTATGAAATCACACCCATGGACAAGAATGGTAAATTTTGTGAGCTGTCTGCAGAGACACCCATGCCCACTGACGCTCCAGTGCTGCAGAATGTCTGGCTGCCTGCCTTTAGCCAGGATGGGCTGAGGATCAGCTGAGGACTCCCAGGCTTCCTTTGAGTGTGGTCTTGTGCTTTGTCCTCTCCCTCCTCCTTCTCCTCCTTAGCCCCAACCCAGTCTGCTGCTGTCTTTCACAAAATCCATAGAAATATAATTATCACGGAGATGTCTGCCTCTGGCAGTTTTTTCCTTTGGAAATAATTATAATTGGCTGTGGCAGTTAAAAACTTATCGGTGTAGACAGATGACAGACAGTACAATCACATAAGCTTCCCTCTGAGAAAATAAAGCTAAAACCCATTTATCATCCTGGATGGAAACAAAAGGTCTTCCTTTGAAGAGCCAGGCTGTGAAAACACAAATAGAAGACTGTTATGCCCATGGATCAAATCTGTGGTAGGTAACCAAGCACAAGCAGTCCATTTGCGGCAGGATACTCTAGTCATTATAATATCACTGCTTTCATCTGAGGACTACCTAGATGGGGACATATCAGCCCACTCAGAGGCAGTAACTGAGGTACCAAGAGGATAATTAAGGACCTGAAGAGTGACTGCACCACAAACAGAAAAGTGTAAGCATATTCACAGTGTCTATAAGGACTCCTTGCATGGTGATCCACTGCTGGACATGGATCACTTCTTCCTGGAGTAAGTCATTAACTTCCCTCTCCCAAAGAACAAAAAAGTTTTGATTCCTAGGAATATCTCCAGAGCACAATCTCCTGGAACCATCTTTCCTGTGGCAGCTCACATGCCCAGGAGTGTGTTGTCTTCACTCAGCTTCCTAGCGGAGCCTAGGCAGGGACTGTGCAGCCCTTAGAATCATGGAATGGTTTGGGTTGGAAAGGACCCTAAGGATCATCTAGTTCCA
This sequence comes from Certhia americana, assembly GCA_018697195.1. Lineage (NCBI taxonomy): Eukaryota > Metazoa > Chordata > Aves > Passeriformes > Certhiidae > Certhia > Certhia americana. Next base: position 17,736,948 of record CM031857.1, on the reverse strand, counting down.
ATTCCCACTACACCCGTGCCACATGCAGGGTCAGCTTCCACTAGACCATGTTGCTCAAAATCCCATCCAACCTGGCCTTCAACACTTTCAGGGATGGCACATGAAGAGCTTCTCTGGGCAGCCTGTTTCACTGTCTCACCACCTTCACAGTTAATAATCTCTTCCTAACTTCTAATATAAATGTCTCTTTCAGTTTAAAGCCATTCCTCCTTGTCCTATCACTACCTACCCTTGTCAGTAGTACCTCTCCAGCTCTTTTGCAGGTCCCTTTAGGTTGGGGACCTTAGAGGCTGCCCTAAGGGCTCCCTGGAGCCTTCTTTTCTCTAGGCTGGACAACCCCAACACTCCCAGCCTTGTCCTCCCTCTATCTTGGTTCAGCAGCTCTCAGTCTCCAACTGGGCAGAATAATCCAGCCACCCTACACAAAGTCTCTTTTTTTCAGTAGTCATTTTTTGCAAATTATTTTAACATCTGGCCCCTCTTTGGCCTGAATGGTTTCTAATACTTGCAGGTTGGCATTCATGGATTTTATTCTTAGTGCTTCCAAATTCAGTTTGGGTGCAACTGGGAAGGGAAGTGGGAGGGCTGCTCTCGGTGCTAATTTAAAACAATTAAGCAATTCATAAGAATTCTTGAGATGTTTTTAAGCAAATGAAATCTGGGTGGTGAGGAGAATGGTTGTCTTGTGGAAATTGCTGACTACCCAGTACATATGAACAGATGATAGCCTCAAATTCCATGAGACATACTCGGATCTAATTGTATTTGCAGAGCCACAAAAAAATATTGTTAGCATGCAACCAGTTGTTGTATGGGAGAGGGACAGGAAGGGAATTGAGAGGAGGGAGGATGGGAGAGATAAGAACAGAGAAACAGAACTGCACAAAATGTTTCTTCTAGTTTAGTTCTCAGTATTACAGAAAATTCACTGACATGCTTCACATGCAACCACATTAATACTATGTCACTTGGCCAAGAGTTTGATTTCACAAACTCTTCTGCCTTTGGATGAAGTTGTGGATGGTTTCTAGTGTTCTTTTTTTTTTTTTTTTTTTTTTTTTTTAAATAGTCTTCTTGGCTTCCAACAGCTTTGCCTGGTTAAGTTTCCCCTTCTAGCTAAAAAAAGAAATTAGACTGATCTCTTTTGGCAGCTGTGAAATGCTTGCATATTGTGTATGTTTCCTTGATAAGCTTGCATGAAATGGAATTGGTTTTCTTTTGATGGATACACCCCTTTCAGCACAATGTCCCCAGTAGATTAGCAAGTGTTTAATTTTTTTAGAGGCTTTTTACGTGCATGTAATGTCATGTATGCTACTTCTCTAGAGCAGTATGAGTGGCACATGAAGCTGTTTGAACAGGGAGACTGAACTGACTGAGGAATGTTTCCCCAGTGAGCGTGCAACATGATTTGTAATGATGTGTAGTTTGCTAGCCACAAAGCTTCAGTCGTGGCAAGAACTCCATGAGATTTGGGCCAAATTCAGATGCTGTAGAATATATGAACTGGTTGTGCTGGGTCTGCCCGAAGAGCAGTTTGGCCCCATGTTCTGTAATGACTGTGCCCAGATGTGGGTGCATGGGAACAAGGGCAAACATATGCAATAGTCGTTACCTTCTTGGGTCCTCAGCCTCCAGTGTGTTTTAGCTCAGACTCCCTGAGCTCCCGTTTCCTGCATATATTAGAGCCCATAATGGAGAGAGAGAGGAGATGCAACTTGCACTGAAGACAACAGATATTACATTGAAAAGCACTGTGGGTGAATGTGATTGCTCTGACTTCTTGTATGGTTATATGCATGAGCCTTAGCCTACCCTATGCTTCAATGCAATGCTATTATTAAGAATAAAATCAACGAATGACAAAGGAGATGTACCAAGACAACAGGGAAAAGGCCAAAATGAGGATAAAAGGGTTATAGTATTATACAAGGTCTTTATTATTACAATAGTATGAGATAAAGTGGCAGGCATTATTATTATAATAGTATGAGATAAAGTGGCTGGCATTCTGCCATTTTTTTCTTCAGTATTTAATTTAGCCATGAAGGTCTCAAAATTATATTCATGAGAGTCCAGAGGGGAGTGACCAGCAAGGAACATAATCTTGAAAGTAAAAGCTTTTCCATGGTGGAGGTAGGATCATTTAATCATTTCTATGACAGGACCTCTCAAGAATAAATTCAAATGTAAGAAAAATTAAGTACTGGAATAATTTGCAGAGTATTTTAGTTATTATGTACTATTTGCCTGCCTGCATACTGAAACTCTTCAGTACTGGTAGGATGCAATAATGGCTAATGGAGAATCACAGACTGGCATTGCAGGCAGCAGTTAGACCACCAGTGCAAGCTCGTTGTGCATTGCCAACAGAAAACTCCCCAGTGCCTTCCTTTCCTGTTTCCCATTCTTTGTCTTCTCAAGGAGATACTGACCCGACTGCATAGGGTGGGTGGGCAGAGGGGGCTCCTACCAGATTAGTTTTCAGCCTGAGCTGTTCCTGCTCATCACACTGCTGCGCATTGACAACTCCTGCAGGGAAGTGACAGAAATGTGCAGATGAGGAAACAAAATGGGCAGCTGAACGCACCCACAGCTTCTCCTTAGCTCAGTGTATCCCAGCAGGAAAGCTGGAGTCCCAGGGCCATGTTTGCTTTTTCCCACTGTAACTGTCGGGCAGAACGCTCCATCTCTGGACAGGCTTCATCCCAATGCCTGCCTGCACAGCCGAGTGGCTCTGAAGAGCTGCGGCTGCCGAAGCTTTCAGAGCCAGTGTAGGCAGACCACGAGGCACTGCCATCTCCAGCTTGGTGCATCCCTGTGGGGCCAGGAGTCTTCCTAGGCAGACTGGTCCAGGCCTAGGGCACACAGACATATGGTTGGTCTGTGGCTCTGGGGCAGGATGCCAGGGACAGGCAGCGCTCCAGATGAACCCTAGCTGGAACTCTGCTACTGGTTTGTACAGCATTTTGGCCTCCTCATGTGGACGTTTTTCTACCTGAATTTAGTTACGCAGGAGTATTTTCAATCAACTTGTCATTGCATATTTTCAGTTTGGAGTAGGGACAAAAAAGAAACAAGGATGAAATTAATTTTCTGAGTTACAAGAAGGAACTTTAAATTTAGCTTAAGGCTCTCCTCAAGTAGCAGGTCTCCAACAGTTGCTTTTTTCAACTAATTTTGTTTAACTATAACTGTCTTTAAACCTGCCTGAAGTGAAAATTGTGGGTACTGCCCTTTGACATCAAATCTGAACTTGCAAACAGGGAAAAAAAACGGGAAGTGTTCAACAGGAAGTCCACTGGAGATACCACTGTTGAACTGAAAAAAAATGTAATACAGCTTTAATTTTGTTTGAAATTTCACTATTACTTGTGAAAATTATACCAAACATGCAACATTAAATAATTAAATCCTGTTTATCTACCAATTAGTAGCAGTTAAATGCAGGTCATCTCCATAGAGAAAATAAAAAAAAAAAAAAAAAAAAAAGGCAAGAGGGGAAAAAAAGGCCTGGAAAGGGTTACTTTAAGAATTTTTCCCCCTTCTCCTCAAGGCTGTAGCCAAACAAGGCTTGTAGCTGTTAAGGGTAGGGCCGTTGCTTGTACTACAGCAAGAGTTTACACAGCACTTAACTCTTTCATTGTGGCTGCAGCAAATAATGCAGGATCTCCCTGCAGAACAGTGGGAACTGCTCCAGCTATTCAGAGGCCAAAGCTGGAAGAGCTGCTAACAAAGGAGGTTTATGTGGAAACCAGCAGTATTCACGCATACTCAGCTCACTGGTTTCTGTCTTCCTTCTCCTCCCCCCTTCCTCTTCTTCCGTTTAGAATTTCCTTTGCTTGTGTATCTGAAGTGGCTTAGAATGTTGTCCTCACCTAACCTTTTAACTTCCCCGGTTTTTCTCCTCTCCTTATGTCATTTCTTCTTGTGGCTTTTGGACACCAAAGGTAGTTGTGGTAAACAGGTTTGTTTGGGTTTTGTTTGGGGTGTTTGCGTGTGTGTGTCCATAGGCTGGTGGGAATGTCCGGTGACTTGTATTAGTTTAAATTAAGGCAGTAGAGAACTTCCATTTCTTATCAGTCTGTCCTCCTCACCCTTAATACCTCTTTTTTTACCTCTCTCAATGAGCTGCACCTTTTTGTTATTGTGTGCTTTTCTCTCACTTTTCACTCTCATAGCAAATATGCTCATTCCAGTGCTATTTTCTTCCTTGCTGTCTTTTTTCTGCAAATGCAGAAAAACCCTTTTGCCCCTTTGCATAACAGAAACACGCTCCTCCACCTATTGATGACTTTTCCCACGTTGCAGCCTTAGCATTTCCTCTCTGGGATTGTTTCCCTGCATGGGCATGTCCAATTGTTCCTTTGTGTTCCCCAGTTTTTGTCCTCCAAGTCTGTAATCCATGGGAATGGTCACTACTACCATGTCTTTTTTCCCTTTCTTCCCTCTGCATGCTGGTACTGTTGCAGGTACCTGTAGGGTCTCAGTTCCATGTTCAGCTCTTTCCAAGGCAGACACATCAGGCTGGCCACTGAAAGCAACACCTTTCTTTGCCTGTAACAACTTTTTTTGTAGAATCACTCCTTCTGATAAGGTGACCCATATGCCTGGGAATATGATTTCTGGGTAAGAGCAAGGTGTGGCTCAGTGATGTAACTGCCCTGGCTGGTGAAGTGCACGAGCATCAGGAAAGCTTAAGCACTGTTGTTTCCTGCATGTCCTCGTAAGTGTAATGCAAAACAGTCACTCAAAATAGCAATTGTCACTTGAAAAATATGACTCATTTTGACACTCCTGTATGTTTTAACTGTATACCATTTGTAGGGCTCTAATGACTCAGTGTGAAGATTTGCCTGAACAGCTTGTGAAAGGCAGGTCAGTGCTAGAATTAGCCGGAGTCCATAGCAGCTCTTCTAGAGGTGGCCCTCAGTGAAAGGGGACCCTGAGCACTGGCAGCTGTATTCCAACATAGGGTGAAAAGCACCAAGAAGAGACTTCCAGTACTAACCTGACCAGTCACTGAAAACAGATGCCTTTTTGTCTGGCTTTTATTTTGAAATGGCCAATAAGAACAGATCAGCACTGGCACCATTGTCTGTAATAAATGTGTCTTCACGAAGTGGAAAACTGTGGTGTGTTGTAAACAATCACGGCACTAAGTAAAGCATAATCGATCACACAAGTGCCACAAAGGATACATTTGCCAAAGCATGGTTTAAAGATTGGGATCTGTATAATAGAGCTGGTAAACTTAAGACACAGTGAAAAGGACCTATCAGCATTTTCTGGGATGAAATACAGGATGAATTGTCATAAAAAGACTTAATAATCCTTTACTGTTATTGCATTTTCTGCATCACAGTAAAGCTTTATCTGCTGCTTGTCAGAAGGTCCCTCACACTGATAAACTGGTATTTTGTATTCTGAGTCTCTAAAAAATAAATGACATGTTTCATCTCAAATGCAGACAGTTACTGTTGAGCACTGAAGGATCTTTCTGTATGCCATGCGTCTTGCTCATTGCTATATTCTTCAAGCTTTATGTTGGGGTCACTCTGCTAAAATCAGGAATGGCAAATTCAGGTGTTTAGAGACACAATATGTTGGCACAGGATAAAAATCTGGGTCCTGCAGGGAATATTACAGCTTTCTAGAAGATACATTGTCTGGCCACATATCCTCTGCCGTTTCTTCTTTTCTTCCACCACTGAACAGAACAACCGTTTTCCACAAATGAAAGCTTTGCTCCTCCTAGCCAAACTTTATGCCTGTAAAGGTCAAGTTAAACTGCTTTGAAACTCCGAGTATCAATACAACTCTTTGTGGTGCAGATAAAAAGGAAGATTTTTTTCCAGAAGCAGGTGGTTTTGAAAGGTGCAACATAAAAATGTCTGTTCACCAGACAGAGGTAAATGATCCCGCCTAAATTCTGAGGCTTCAGGCATAAAGGTAATTGTATATAGAAAAGAGAGAGGTGGTGAAGATCTGAAAAAACACAGGTGAGGCAGGAAAGCCCATCCTTACTCAGAATGTTTAGCCTGACCCCAAAAACTAGTCAAAGAGATCAATTCCAGAATAATACTTGAATTTGTGAGCAGGTTCTGTGTTTTGTTTTCTGCTGTTTGATTCATTCTAGGCACAAAAGCTACCACTTGGTTTCTTCATCACTCCCTCCTTCCCCTGATTACAGCAATCAATGGGACGCTGAGTTTTGATTAGCTGCTTTTAGCAGAAGGATGACAAGCACCACGGTGTTCACCTTCCCTCTGGATGTAGCTGTACTAGCAAATTCAGTCTGTGCAGCCTTCTACAGGCTCCTACAGGAGACAAGCACCGTAGAAGCTGCGGTTTCTCTGACAGGAAGCGGGACCAGCTTCCTGCTTCTCATCTCCTGACACCCACACTGGATCGGTGTCAGCAGTGCCTGCTCACAGGTGGCACGCTACAGACACACCAAGTCAGTTCCACCCAGCTTAGCAGATGCTCAGATGGACTGACCACATTTGTTATATTTAGGTCATGTTGTCAAATTTCTAATTATTTGGAGGGAAACATCGTAACAGAGGAGTACACTGTGCAGTTCAGAGAGATGAAGATTAACTAGAAGCAACAAATGGATTATAACTAAGCAAAGGCATGTTTTGTACATTTAAGCCAAGACTGCATGAAAGAGCTTTTTAAAGAAAGCGCTTTCATTCTATCCATATGAATTCATTACCTGTACATCAATCCTGTTCACAACTGAGAGAAAACTGAACTGGCTTTCAGGTGTTTATCTTCTCTAACACAGTTACCTGCAATTCCCTTTTTTGATAAGAGTTCTCACAAATCCAAACACACTAACAGGTATGTCCTTATTCTAACAAAAGTTAGCATACTGGACTATTACAGAAAAAAACCCTCCAGAAATGCCATGCCTTGCCACACCTAGACTATACTCTTCTGTCCCAGGAAAAGTCTTCTCAGAACAGTATTTTTTATTCTTCATTGTCAATATTATATAGCTGAAGATGATGAAAATCTTCAGGAATGTTTTACTTGAGTTTACAGGTACTCTACAGAAGGCTGTAATGAAATGGCTGCTGGACAAATCAACACAAAATTAATGAGTGACACTTTCAAGATCACAGTTTTCATTGTTTTTAGTGTTGTTAGACAGCATTTGATAAACTCAGCAGAAATACTTCCTGCCATCATACCAACTTTGTGCATGTCCTGTAACAAAGGAAACAATGTTCAACAAATGCTGTCAAACCTTTTGAAACCTTCTGCACTATTTTTTTGGCACTAGTTTCCAGGAAAATTTCACAAACAGCCTGTCCCTTTTGGTTTGATTACTGGCTTGTATTCTTTCCCAAATGGATTCTTTGAAAGGAAATGTTCATGGACAAGCCATGCTGAATAAGGATAGGGAGAACTCTCTAAAACCTTACAAGAGCCCCCCTACCAAGATACAAGAAGACACTTCTGCCCTACAGCTAGAGGAGGGATGGGAAACTTTTTGTCCAGGGGATGCCTACACTCCATAGTTATAATTCTTTGTGTTACTACTGAATAACTCCAAGGTGTCATTTGAAGTATTGTCATCCTTTGCAGGAAAATATTTTTGAATGAACAACTGCAATTAGTGCATTATCAAGATGAATATTATTAGATATAATTATGTCCTTCTGACCTTAAACTATACACTTTTGTTGATTTTTACAACAGGATGCACGTGAGCATCTCAGCTATTTCTGGGATGGAGTATTGAAATACAGCCGATCCTAACGACTACGACCAGGAGTGAAAAAGAAGACAGTAAAACTAGGCAGTAAGTGAAAGACTAGCATTATTCAAATTGTTACTTACTCTCAATAAAAAGCTCTCAACCCTGCTCATTCCAGTGCTGCGTGGGAATAATTGCGAAATGGTAGGGCTGTTACTAGGAGGCTGAAAGACAGACATTTCCAGCAACACCAAGCCCCAGAGCAATAGCTAAGTATTAGCTAACACATGAGAGAGCCTTGGTAATGGCATTTGCTGAATGAAAAAATACATGGAAAGGAGGAAATGGCAGATGAAAATAACCTTTTACCTCCAAGCCTTCTGTGGAAAGTCCCTACCAATGAGCAGCATTAATGTAGAAAAGCCAGTACTCATATCCTGTTTACTTTAACCTCACGGGTACAGATTAGCTTTTCCTAAGCTTTATTTCACGCCTTTCCCAGGTATCACCCAATCATTTCCTAAAACATGAATCCATCCACAAGCAAATGGAAAGCAGTGAGGCTGCGGGAAGTAGGGCAGGGTTTTCACAGGCATGTTCTGCTGCTGGTTCCAGCCCCAGGGGAGGCTGGCGTGCACGCAGGCCTGTGCGCATGCACGTGCAGCTGCCTTGTGGGGGTACACTGCAGCATTGACATCCCCGCACGGGCATGCGGCCAGCGTGGCAGCACAGCATCAACCAACTCCTTCTTTTCCTAATTAACATTTGTCAAACTTGGAGAGAAGCCCAGGATGCAAAATCTGGATGCAAAAACTCTGAGAGCACAGAAGCTGGAAATGTTCACACAGAGGCTCTTCATTTATGCTTAGTTTTTTTTATAGGCCATGCACAGATGACTTACTTGATCTTACTGTAACTTACAATTAGCAGTACAGTGACTTTTTTGTATGTCGTAGAGCACAGTAGAGCTGTACTCCAAAAAAAAAGTGGCAGAGTTTAACAGTGGGTTATAAAAGGTTTTCCCCTTCAAGAAAAATTCTCCCTGAAGTTCCTCTTCTGGGTGGGTAAGGAGGGCAAGGCCTTTAATGCCATCAACAGACAGGGATGGGAGAATATTTTGACCAGATCTGGGAGTTGTTTATAACACTGGTTTCTCAAACTCATGTGAACTCATTCAGCTTCCTGCACAGTACTCAGCAACACAAGTTCAAATGCTTAATTTGACTCAGTGCTGAAACCATGAATTCTCAGCATATGATTGTAAGCCACTTTTAAACTCTTGCAATTTCATTGTTAAGTCACCAACTCTACAGAAGGTTCTCTGTGAGAGAAATGGACTAAAAGGTAAAAAACCCACCCCGTTGCACTTTTTATCAGCACAGCAATTCATGCTATCTGCTTAGAAGAGAATAGGGTATTACATTTATTAAAGTAAAAAGATAATGCATGTAATCACTCTCAGATATCCCAAATGGCTTATAAACAGCACCTCTAATAGAGTACCTAGCACTAAGGCTATTTCCAGTTCCCACCAGGGCACTTACATCCTAGCCTAGACAAAAGAGAGGGAAATAAGGCTTCGGGTCATGTTATGAGGTTCAGAGGTATTTCAGAGCTGAAGCAACCCTAAGAAGTAATATACTGCAAGTGTTCTTTTCCTGGAACTTTGAGTAGTATATGCAAGAGAGTGAGCTGGCTACTGGTAAGCCTTCCTCAACAACATGTTTCCAAGAGCCAAGTGTCAGCTCATACTGGGGCCACGTACAAGACTGAACTATTGCAGTCCTCATGACAAGGACAAAACTCATGACTTCTCAAACCAAAGTGAGCAAATGAAGCTCCTCTCCCTCTCTGCACAGATTTCTGTGTCTGTCTACAGCCATCTTCTGCTTGGCTTCCAGGTTAAATCTGACAGCAACGCTTTGCCTCCATGCTGATATTCCAGAGAACTGAAAATGTTAAGAAACCTTGGAAGAGGATGCTGTACACAAGAGTTAAGTCTTGCCAATAGTTCTTCTTTCCTAAATCCTCTCTAGGAGAGAGACTCTCAAAGAACAGCTTTATGTGCATCCTACTAACTTAGGGACACCTTTGTTTTGTTGGTCTTCTGTTCTGACACTACATTAGATAATGAGCAGTGCAGGAAGTAATGTGAACCCGGTGATTTAATTTTAATGTGGCTTCTGCTTCCTGCACTGATTCAGCAGTGGACTAATTACACAGATCTTTGCTTCTCTAGAAGAGCCTTTCAGGCTGCTTGTGACAGGCCTCACTGCTGTCCACTGCTTTTAAGGAAGATGATGTGGCCACTTGCCGGATCAGTAAGGCTGCTTTCAAAGCAGGGTCAAATGCTTTTACTGACTCAAGGGGCAAAAGCCACTCTTTGCCAGATGACAATTAAAGGCCGTGTTTCACTCTTGAGATAACAGATGTGTTCCACTTAAATGAAAACAGTTTCAGACAGTACTATTAAAAATAATGTAGATCAATTCCAGATAATTAGCATGCTATTTTAGAATTACTTTGGCACAAAGGAGGCTTTTCTTCCAGAGATTTCTGTCACATTAGAGGGTTTTTGGCCATGCTTGTCCGAACAGATTCACTCCTAATAAAATAAGAGGCTCAGTTCATAAGGACAGGTTTTTGATTAATCACGTTTGTTATATTAGCATTAAGGAGGAGTTTTTTTGAGGAAAGCATTTACATAAATAGCACTTATTCAACACAACATTGCAATCCAAAAGCATCAGTGAGCTGCTTTGCAGGCAATGCAAAAGGGAGTTGCTTTATCTTAAGTTGAAGTAAAGCCACTGCTAAAGTAAATATCCAGTAGCAACAGCACCTAACAAAGGGAACATGAATAATAACTTTTCTAATTTCAGCTGAATGTGGGAGGATATAGGTAGGCAGCAAACGGAGCTGGAAACCAATTCCCAGTGTGATTCACAGAGATTTTCAGCAGTGGCTTGCACAGGTAAATTGTAATAGTCGACATTTACAGATAGCTTTTCACTTATTAAAATCCAATAGGTTTAGGGCTTTTTCTTTTAGGCAAATGAAATACTGAAGCACAACAAACTTACATGGGATCACATAACTGACTGTGGTCAAGTATCTCAACTTTCAGACACAGACCTGATCCACTGATTCTACAAATTACTGCTCACCTTTAAGTGAGAGAAATTACTCATCATGAATGAGAATGAATGGAACAGCCTGTAGAAGTTAGGCGAGGACTCTTAATGCCACTGGAATTGTACTAATATCATTCATGGCTCATGAACAACTAGAACCAAAAGGATGTACTAGTACTTTAATAAGGTTATTTCTTTGCTTCATACTCCTTCATAACCACTAACATCCAGAATCATTCCCTACCTACACATTTGCTAAGACAAAGCAAGCTCCCTGTTGCCATTACATTCCCAACCCCTTCCTCCTACATTTTTCTTCTCATTCTGTATTACTCAACTAGATTTGGCAACATTTTTCCTTCACAGAAATCAAAAGTGGGTCTTCTGACACAAGAACAGAAAACAAGAATAATCCAAATCCACAGAGCTCTTCTAAATACTATAAATGAAAGCAGCATTTGACCCAATACTAATATAAAGTGGTTCTGAAACATGATGGCACATGGGAAAAATTAGAAAGCCAAGAATAATTTCCAAACAATACTTTTCATCTTCTTTGGTCTTATGCAGATTTTGATATTGCTGCTGCTGTTAGAGGACTCTTGAAGGTGGTATCAGTTTTGACCCAGCCCGTTGGAAAGAGTAATGCTGTATATTTCAGTATGATCAATTAAATACTTTATCTAAATCTCTGTAAGTGGCAATGACAGACATTTTACCCTCCTTTCAAGTCCTTTGCAAACAGTTTCCTTTCACCACTGCAGAGTATCAAAGTTACAGGCTGTCAGCATCATTCAACAGACTTTCACACTACATAACATTCTCCAAAGAAACAGAGACATCTTCACTATCAAGAATTTATTAGTACACTTGGAAGAGATATGCAGTAAATCTTTACAGCACAAAACTAAACATGGCTCCCTCTTGAGTCTAAAGTGTGCATATTACTTCTTTAAGAAGTGCATCTTTTAACAAGCATCCAAAAGGAACAGCAAGTAAGAACACCCTCCTACTCCAACAAAACTGAAACTTCTGAATTCACAAAAAACCAAATGGTCGAAAACTGCATTTTGAGCAAACCAAGTCAGGCCCAACCAATTTCAATAGGCACCTACTGTGGCTTCTGGAATCACTGTTGCATGCATATCTCTAGTCATATTGGATTTCTCCTTCAGTTTTGACTGGAGCAATGTGTGTTCCATCACACCAATCTGTATGTCCATCTGAATGGTTTCTTGCTTCAATTTTGTTAAGGCCTGTTTAATCTTCACTAGAGGAGCTGTCCAAAAAAAGATAAACAGTACAACTCTGTCAGCCACCTAACACAAAAGCATTGTTTGCTGCAATTCACTCCTTAAAACTGAAGAGTTGAATGAACAAAAGGGTGTTCTACTCTACATGATTGTACTGATACATAATTTTTAATATGCAAAATACTTTAAAGACAGAAATAGGCAATGACAATTTTGCTGTCTTCTTGACATCTAAGAGCTTCATAAAAATGTGCATCAACATTAAGACAGGTTTTTCAATGATGTTTTGCTCAGCTGAAAGCCTTATCCCCATATCTGACTTGAGGTTTGGTAAAGAACTGAAGACACCTTCAGCAGGGTGTGAAAATCTTACTGTGAAAAGCTATTAAAATGTTTTGTGCCCTATATTTTGTTTCTAATCCCTCCCGTCCCACTAATATAATGCTGCTGCATCATTTTGCTCCTTGTAATTGCTCTTATTTTAATGAAGTACATATCGTGAAACTGTCACCAAGAAAAAGGGTACGTTGTCTGAAGCAAAACTCTACTTACCACCATCAGTCATACTGCTTCCTTTCTCTTCTGTTTCCTGCTTTACTTTCTCTAATGCTTCTGTAACCTTAAAATAGATTTTTTTCTTAATTAAACCAGATGAATATCAAATTTTAAAAAGTCACTGCTGAATAACTTTATTAAAAAAATAACTAATCCATCTTGCTTGTTATATAAAGAGGAACAATTTTTGAAACATTCAGGAATTTTTTATTTAACTAAATTAAGATTGTAAAAAATTACAGAAAAAGAGTGACAATTTGACTAAACACCATGGTGTTACTGAAAATCTGTGCATTCCCAATAAAAACAATAATGTAAGTGTTTCAGTGTCATGCTGGATGGAAGAACAAAGGAACCAATATTCCTACAGATCAAGATTCATCAAATAACCATGCCCTTCTGGAAGCACCAGGACTTCAGTGTGTTACACTGGAAACCTGACAAACAGCACTGCAGCAAAAGAAGGTGTAGCAGTTCAGCCTGCTGGCACTGGCACAGGTACAGGTATGTAAAATCCACATATGAAGAACAAAAGTGCATTTCAGTACTGTCTAGCAAGCAGTTTGCCTTTGTAGACAAAAAACTCAAGTATACAATTCTAAAGCATAGCCAAGGTAATAATGCAGTATTCTTGTCTATAATGTGAAAATAGCCCTTCATTAAGGCTTCAATAAACCTTTCCAGAAACAAAAAGGAATCATTACTGCATTGTTATGCAGTGGTACTGGTATTGCCAGGCAGGCTGAGGTCTGACTGCACGCCTGAGAACAGATCAGTACTAACAGCCAATGTGTTTGGTTTACCTCAGACATGCACCACTGCACCTACATAATTTGAAGGATGCCAGCTAGTAATATATTCACCATTACTTAACAATCAGCTCCTAAAGCACAAATAGTAAACCTGAGGTCATCACAAAATACTTTTTCAAACTTACTTCCTTGAGAGTGAAATAGAAAGCAGCTCTAATTCTGCAGAATTCATACACTCAGAAATCTTGGCTAGAAAATGCTCACATTAAACTGCTGTATTATCTACTGCAGCTGTACTGTAGGTCCCTTCCAACTCAACTATTCTCTCTAAAACATCTAGATTAGATGTTTAGATGTTCTAAAACATCTCAAACTTACTGTACAATTTCTAACACATTCTTATTGTGTGATCTATTTTATGCAACTATTCCTGAAACTTTATTGTCTAGTAAATAAAGCTGGTTTCTAAAACCCAAACAGAGCCATTTAAAAAAATGCTGAATTGGATAAAGAGTTGAAGTATTTGGAAATTGGGCTGTAATTCTAAAGTAAATGCCATGAAACACTCAACATGGGAAGGCAGTTAGGAAACAGGAGGTGTTTATTTAAATTTGTCAGAGCACCAATATAAAGGAAAAAGAAAATCCACAACAGAAAACCATATTTAGGTAATAAGAAAACTTGATGTATGGAAAAAATTACTGTTTAGCCAAATATTGCTTTTAAGTGCCTGGAGGATAAAAATTTCAAATTGTTAATTTTAACTAAAAATAAGAGCTAAGCTTTTCTTCTTCCAAAGAATTTACGGGCATAATTTATTAATCACCCATAATTCTAGGACACAGGTTATAAAATACAGAACATTTACCTTCATTTATAAACTGAGCTCACATTTCATGAGGTAAAAATCAATGGCAGCCTGGATTTAAAATTTACGACTGGACTAGATCACCTCCCCCAAACAAAGATTAATCTTTAACATGAGAAAAAATCAGATAGAATTGGTTTCATTAAACTGCAACCACTAAATGCCAACTCTCTGAAGACTGTTTTAAAATAAGATGTGTTTTACCTCAGAAAGCACTCTAATCCTTTCATTTACTCCTCCACTTCCCTCCTGGTACTTCTCTTTAGCCTGCAAAGAAACATGTCTGCTGTAATGACAGTTGAAGAGATGTATGCAGATAGCTCAGAGAAAACTTTAAAAGTCTTGCTCTCGTATGTTTCAATTTCAGAAACTCTTCCACAAAGCCCCAGTGAGGTTTACAAATGAGGACAGGCTTGAAACATCAGCCCCTGCAATGACTATCATTCAAAAATGTAACACAGTAAATAGTTCAAATACACGCTTGATAAGAATTATGCTTTCCAATCATTTACATGAGGAAATAAACATGAAGAAAATCCGCCATAATGCAGAAAGGATTGAACACTGAAATTCAGAATAATACTTCATCAACAGTAATTTACTATCTCGAAGATACCTTAACAACAAGGCAAACAGAAGGCGCAGAGGTCAAATTCTGTTACCATTATTGTCAGCATGACCACAACGAGGAGGGCTTGCTAAAAGGCAGACTATAAGGCCTCCTAAATAGGGGATCAAAAAGCTTCTCAGACAGCACTCTATTGGCATAAAAACTAAATGAAGCAAAGAAGTAATCAGAGTGCTTTGTGCATGTTAGCACCAGTACTCAGTCTAAGGGATGAATGTTGGACTGAGACTGTAGTTTTTCCACTCCTGACAGATGTGTGAACCTCACAAGGAAAGCAACTAGCAATTTACTAGCTGCTCAAGACTGGCAACAGCTATACATAATACTCAGACAAAACCATCTATTTTCCCCTGCAGAACAGCTGAATAGAAATTGCTATTTTAGCTTATGAAGAATATAATTTGACAGCCAATCAACATTTCCCCTGCTTTGTATCCAAGAGCAGAATTCATAGATAGCTCACTCCATGTCGTCTTTGCCTCTACCCTCCCTTAACAGCTAGTTAATACTGGAGAAGGCAACAACAAAAGATCAGCAATACCTCACTCAGCAAGGCTTGTGCTGAACGGTATTCTTGAACCAAGTGCTCCAACTGATTGTTGATGTACTTTTCCCTGCTATTGATCTTTTCCAGTGTTCTGCTGATTTCATTATGGAGTTTGTCAAGGTAACCCTAGAAAATCACATATTGTGGGTTGACAGTATACAGATAGTACACAAAGAGTATCAAAATGGTGTTGTAGTTAATAAAGGCTATGGAAGCCTACAGAGAGAGAGGAAAAATAGTACAGAAATACTGTGTTTAGCCAACAAAAATTTTTTCCCAATGTGTTCTGGTTTGCCCACCTCCAAAACACGTATTTCACTCTTTACTGCTTCTTTGCTCTCCCCACCTCAATTAATTACAAATGCCAATGTCAGTAAGTTACTCTAGCAACACTATTTAAGAGTATTTTGGGGGTTTTAACAGCACCTTCAGATTGTATTATTCTATTTTGTCCTCTGTAGTCAGGATGTACTTATGGTAATGCATTCATTACTGGACCCTGATAGCCCTGTTAATCCTCACCCATACAACTCTTTCCCTCAAGGTATTTTGCCACTAGTACTGTCCTTAATGATAATTTCCATTTTAATTTTACAGCAATAGCACAAATAAAATGAAGAAAAAAAAATCAATTTAGTACTTAATGCATATCAAATGAAAGAGAAAATAAAAGTACTGACAGATTAGTAAAATATTCTGTACATCAAGACATACCCTAGTTTCTTTCAAAGAAGAATCAATTCCATCCTTATGCTGATGCATTTGATCTACATGAATCCTCCAATCCTAAAAGAGACATCACAAATTAGAACACAGGTAAGTACTTTTATCCTTCTCTGGTTACTAAACAACGGCGTGTATGCAAAGCAGGGTCAGTTCTCTTTTATACTATTGCCATGTATCATTCTGCCACAGCCACGTTCATAGCCAGGGGCACTGGCTCAATGTGACACAATTTATAAATCTCCTAAATGTCACATGTGACACTCAGATCCATAAACAAACACTGACATCCTCACTGATACCATAGTAGCTATGCTTTTTAGAGTCTGATCTTCATGGATCTATTTCTGCTAGAAACCACTCTGGGCACAAATACTAAAAAGATTGATTTGAGCTGCACTAGTTCAGCTTATTCTTAGACAAGATGAATGCTTTTGATGCCCAACACCTACCAGTTCTGGACTATCTCTTCTTTCCTTTCTATTTTAGTCCTTCCTGTTACCAGGAGAAGAATGGAAAGAAATGAAAGAGGCAGAAATATGAAAACTTGGTTTTGATAACAAGATACAATTAGAAGGGGGAAAATTATTTCCAGCTTCAAGATCATAGGAAGCATCCAGGGTCTCAGAGGTGGGGGCTGAGAAAAGGTGCTGTGAACTGCCACTGCACACCAGGTAACGAGCCACTAGAGAAAATGTGCTTAAATTGTGTTTCAGGTTTGCAGGAGACTCATGATCTCTCTGGGGACAATTGTTCACAATTTGCCAAACTTTGGAGTTTAAATAAAAACAACAGGCACACAACCCACACCCACCTCTCTCCATGACTTCACAGTAAGTTCTAGTTTCTAGTGCCACTGATTAAACCCTTAATACTCTCCTGGTACTATGTTTACATGCACAGCTTAGGAAACAGAATATGATGTTTTCTGGCAGAATGGAAAAAAGCCAAAAACTTCTCTCCAATTATTTCTGAAAGAAGCTAGAAGAATAATAATCCTCTTTCCATGTTCATTTTGACATATTCCTTAAGGCCAAGAGACGGTGCATTAAGCTGGAAACTAGTAAACCTCAGATCCTACAGTGGCTTTAATTTTTCATGTATGTCTTTATTAAGTTTTAATTCCTCACTGTGAGACTCAAGCATCATGTTCTCTGCAACAGATGGGCTTGCTGAGGATCACAGCAGAGTGGTTCAAGCCAGGCAATTCTTCACACAGAAAAATGCAGTAGGGTGTAAGACAGGCAAGCAGCTCAGCAGACAGTTGAAGGTTTCCCCTATTTTTGGCAAGATAATTATCTTTCATTGTATTCATGTATATGTATTGTAATGCTATATCAGTGCTGCAGATTGTTCCAAACACCCAACTACCTCGGTCACTGCAAATGAACAATTTCAATACTGCACTGATCTGTGGGTGCTACACAAGCTCCTAGACAGAATGCTCATGGCAATGCCAGGAGTAGGTCCTAGGTTTGGACTTGCCAAATATGGATGCCTACTTCTAAGCTGCTCATTCTAGACTCCTTGGAATGGAGAGAAATACAGAGTTCTAAGAGATGATGAATTTCACCCTGGGACAGTTACCAGGATATGGTGAGCAAAAGCAGTTGAAAAAGTGCTCACTTCTTTTCACTTAACATAAGGAGAGTTCAGGATGACTAGACCGGGGTACAGACCTACTTGATTGTAATGTAAAGTTCACCATGAGGAATTCTATACAATCAGTGGTTGTGGTTGAAAAATGAAAGAGTTGAAAGGCAAGATCATCCGCTGTCCTCCCCTTCAAGACGTTTTAATAATTGTTAAACTGAGGATATAATTTTTTAGAAGTGTGAATACACTCGATATGTCAGAGGACTGAATAAATGTATAGAAAAAAGGTGCCCTGTAAGAAGCAGAAAAAAATATAGTATTGAAAAAACACCTTACTGAAAATTATTGCTTCTAGGGTCAGAATAACTGACAAAGGTTCAGACAAGGTAGCACTGGAGAGCCCATTAGTCACAGGTCTTTGCATGAAAAAAGACAACAACTGCAAACAGAAAGTAAACAGCATTGACTGAAATGACATTTTAATCACCACGTGTACACAGGCAAATCCATTCTTCCATACCTTATTGTCAGTTCTGACTGTGACTTTCAGCTGTGGAAGCACACGTTCCACTTCCAGATTCCACTCTGCTGTGTCTGTTGTGGACTGTAAAATCTCTTCTTGCTTTGCAGTGTCATTCATGTTCTGTGTAAAAATTGCAGAGTTTATACACAAAGTATCATTGTTATGCACAGTGAGAACTGATAGAAATCCCTACAATGGCTTGCAGTGTTAATAATAGAAAAATATTTCTATCTAGAATGATCTAGACTACAGTTGAAACAGACCTCTTTAATCGCTTTTTCTGAATTCATAGAATTAAAATAAGTGTATCTTCTCATCATACTAAAACTGAAGGCAATTAAATGTATATATTAAGAAATTATAATACATTCAGAAATGGTGAATATATGTGGGACTAAAATATAGTCATGAAACTAATACCATGTTCTCTAGAAGTCTGCAAAAAATTTCCTGCAAAGTTCCCAATAGTCCTTCAGTGATAACAGTTTAGAAACTGGCTGCACACTGTTCTTTCAAAATAATACTAATATATAACATTCAGATGATTCACTTCAAATGGGGTGTTTTTTCAAGTAAAGACTATACAAGGATTTTTAGACAAATCCAACAGACACAAATTGCTGCTACAGATATAAAAATCCCCCAAGAGAGAGATGGGTAACAACTTACTGATCTGTACGTTTGTGCCTTTAAAACATTCAGGTCAATATAATTTTCTTCATTGTCTGACTCTTCTTCCTTAAGAGAAGTTTCAAAAGCAAGACTTCAGTAAGTATTGCACAATCTTTCTCCATAATTTTATTTTGCAGGAGCACAAACCAAGGAGTATTAAGTTCCATATTTCTGAACAAAAACAAGACATGGAGAATTTATGATATGGAGCTTATGAAGAGACAGAATACCTGGGACAAACTGAAAGATCAAAGCTACCCCACATTTCCTTCAGAGCACTACAATATTACAAAACCAACCAACCAACAAAACCCAAACCCTAAACCTAAGGCCTCTGACATCAAATGACCCATTATCAAGAGTTGAATGATAATTTTATTTTTTAATGTATTTCTTAAAGCTCTACCTTAAAAATAAAACCCCATCAGAACAAAAACTAAACCATGACCAGACCTCAACACAGTTTTCAGTATGTTGTTTGCACTACATATTTGAAGTTACAGGATGATGCCACATCTTCAGTGTGCAGATTAACTGAAGATGTCTGAAACTGTCAACACAATTGAAATTGAGGAAATTGATTCTTTCTTGTCCATGAGAGTACACACTCTGCTCATGTATTCTATAAATCTGTTTTAAGTCCCAAAATTCCCTTCTTCCATAAGTATGACCAGCTGAGAGCCCGTCACTCATAAGTAATGCTTTTTCTGTGCATTAACCTTCATTTATCTATACTGTATTTCAAAAGCCATTTTATCACCCATACACTTCACCCTTATAAATCTTGTCCCCCTCTTGACTGTCTTCTCCACCAAAGTGAAATTTTATCATCCAGCTCCGTTCTACACAAATCACAAAAGCTGCAATAACTCAGGTCTTAGGGTAAAATCCTCCAAGACTCAGTGAAAACCTTGGAGTTTATTCCTCTTTCCTCTACTTTACCCAGTTTTTAACTAACAGAGGACACTCTTTTCTTCTGGCGTGTTTGACCTCAAGTTCCCTGAATACTTGCAAGAAATTAAGACTAGACTGAGAGTATCTTTTGCTTAATGGACAATATGTAATTGTGCAGCATTTAAAAGAACATACCACCAGAACAAGAAGACTGGTTATCAGAACTGAGAAACCAAACTGTGCTGTGTGTTCCTTGCACACCTGCCTCGCTGCCTACTGCTGGCCACCTAATACAGGCTATCCCATTCCCCAGGATTTACAGAACTAGGCTTGTCTCTGTCAACCTCATCCTTTTTATTCAGAAGAATCAGAACCAAAGAACAATCAATGAAGCACATCGTTAGCATTTAATTGCTGGAAATACTGCTAAATTCAATTATGGATACAGCTAATATCAATATACTGGCAGCAACAATGGACTGGGCAAAAAAAAAAAATTATATTGGCATGCAATTAATCCCTGTAGAACCACTAGGGGCTCTAAAAAGTGAGCATCCTTTTGGAATAAATTACCCAGTAATATAATACCTAGTAAAGGAATAACACCTCAGTGGTTTTAACACACATACATTCCAAAGGGCTAACAGAACATATAAGTTGTGAAAATCATGGCCTAGGACAATTCCTGGGAGCAAACCCAGAGGTTCTTTGAAGGATTTAAATTGTGTTTTAGTTAACTGTTTCATCCCCACTTCCCAATTTAAGCAGCTTAAACCTTAACAAGATAGAGAAGAGAACAGACAGCTGACTGTTTTCCTATTTTAGCCCTTTAGTTGAACATCAAGAATAGATTGGTAGAAAAGGAACAATTTTGAATCTCCATGTTTATAATGCATAGTTAGATTCCATTGCATATTAGAAAATACACTCTGTCTTGAAGAGTTGATCTTATCTGAAAAGCAACAAAAAACCCTACAGACAATCTGACAATGCAGGAAAAAACTCGAGCCACTAATTGAAAACAGTTCTTAAACAAAGCCAAACAAAATAAACAGTGAATAAAAATTTCCTCAGAGTTGACCAATACTAGTATAATCAAAACCAATCAAATAAACCTACTGCAACGTCCTCTTCCAATTTACTAAGTGTTAATTCTGCATCATCTTCTGTTATTTCTTCTTCTTCTGGCTCTTCTGTTGGGTATGCTGGCCTGAAATTAATCCAAAGAACAGCAGAGCTTTTAAACACAATAAATTGTAAATACATCTGCAAACAAAACATTTTATGAGAAAAATGGATGATATGGAACATACCTAGGGAGTGATTAATGTTTCACAACTTAAATATACACTCAGCCTTGAAAGTCTTGTTCATCTTGGACTGTCTTATAAATAAAGGCAGTACAGTACATTCACACTACAAAGTCATCTAGGAAATAAATTTTGGGGTTTTTCTCTATTGGTCTAAGCTCTTAAAATTCAAGTGCAAGTCACCACAGGCTTATTTTCAGCCTACAATGGAATTTGTGTACTAAAAAGAACTAACAGTAAAATATTTCCAAGGTAGAAATTACTTTCCTATATCCATTTCAAAACCCATCAGAGGAAAAGAATGGAATAAAGAACATTTTTAAAGACATTTTCATATACTTGAGATTATCTCTCATCTAATTTGTCCTGAGATTTCCTTCAGATTAAATAAAATTAGTCTACTTGTAACATGATCATACTGTGCATAACTCTAGGAATTTATTACTGATTGACAGAACCTAAAAGGCCATTTTATGTTTCAATTCAAATATCAGCTTAACAAGGAGTTATGTGTAGGGAAATAACAAAACCTGAAGACATCAGCTAAACCTTAATCAGCTAAGTCTCTAATGATCCAAACTCAGCCTTGCTGGTAAGAGGCCAGTTGTGTGAAATTGCATTAGGAATTAATTGGTCACCCTGCTTCAAGCCTAGTTGAATTCTCCATCTCATGAAACATCAAGTAAAACATTTTTAGTCCTTCCCACGTTTAATTTTACCACAACTTACATCTGTTTGCTGGAAAACAGTGCATAAGGGATGATGCTTGGAAGTGTACTATACCTTTTCCAGCTAAACCCAGTGTGTTTCAAGGCTTCTTCAGCTAAACAATCAAGAACATAGCACACTTGCTCTCCGCAGCCTGTCTTTAATTTTGAGGGAGGAAAATCCACAGGCCTTCCCTAAAATAGAGAGGATGTTTAGTAATGGCCTAACAACCCAAATTTCCTCATAGGGAGTTAAGTTTTTGTACACTAAAACCAAAGTGTCCCTTGGGTATGAAGATTTTATTAATGACAATTTACATTCTTCTCCTATGCAGCTCCAGTGAGGCAACAGAAGGAAAAGCAGATGAAGCCAAGGAACAGATGCAGTGTAGAAATCTTTAATCACATGGTAAGAGGATACTCCCAGGGAGCAGAAGAGGCAGAAGCCACAATGGATCTGGATGGTCAAGCACACAAGTGACAAGGCAAGGTAAGAACAACTACAGAGAAACTCAATACTTGAGACTTAACTACCAACTTTTCAACAGTGTCCTGTTTCCTCCAGATTTTATTTATAAAGTATTTTAATTTATTGCTGCTACAATAAATGCAGAATAAACATCATAGTTTGTTATGGTTTAACTCCTTTAGAGAACAGTGTCCTTAACACCATTCGCAGCTGCACCAGAGTATAATCTTCCAGAAGATCATACTTCTTGTCAGTTGATATATTCTCCTGACCTTAAACCCAGTAGCTCCTGGCAGTTTGTACAACTTTTTACTCCTTAACAAAAAACAAACAAACAAAAAACCCCACACTATCCTATACCACTTCCTACACTACAAATGATGCATTGACTTAGGTAGGGGCAGGATCACAAACTGCCTAAACCCTCCAGATAAAATCTCAGAAAATTATGCTACTATAAATGAGCAAAATATGTGGCACTACAAAAGGTAAGCCTGGTTTAACCCATTTTACAGACTGTAGAACAAAACTAACTGGAATCATTTATAAGACCATTTTGTAGTGCTAAAAAAATTAGCAAGTAGGTACAGCCTAGGTAAACTTCCAACGAACTAAGTAACATTGTAGAAACTTACAGCTAGGAAAAGTCTGTCCAGTGCTTGGGACCAGACCCAGCAGGTCAGCAGCGTGTGACTGCTGTTATTTCTGAAGGGAATGCAGGTGTTTGGAACACACTTAGGAAGAGAGCCCGTGTGACACTCACAAAGGACCGCAGTTCTGAGAGCACATTGGAAATCACTGCATTGGGGTCATCGGATTCCTGCGGCTGCTCGAAGGGACGCCCTGCTGTGCTGATGAGCCAAGCGGCCAGCGTGCAGAACATGAAGAACTGCTCACCGGGATTGGTGGGCAGCGCAAAGTAGTGCCTGTTTAAAAAAGGGGCAAAAGGCACACACTGTCAGCTTCTGGAGCTCTCGCAACATCATAGGTAAGCGCAGGCTACAGAGCAGTTTCTTTACCCAGTTTTCTCAATGAGCAACCCATCTGAACTAAATTCACATATAACCACAGCAGACCAAGTTTTCTACATCCAGCTTGCTTATTTCGAGCTTTGAGTGTTATTAGTCAGCACCACGCTTGGCTGCCAAATTCCCCAAATCACCTTCCATTCACACTTTCCTCAAGAGATGCAAGAGGAGAGTATTCTTACATCTGTAAATTCAGCTCAAATCAGGAGCGTGTTTTGAAGTGATCCTTCCACCTGTCCTTACCTACTGTGCTTTGGGTTGCTTTGGAGCACAATGAAAACTGGATCTGATTCACACTAAATTCAAATATGTGGAATTAACACGAATTCAGCCCGTAAAACCAGACCAAAGTCAGTCATTCCACCTAAAGTATAAATTACAAGCACACTGGATACTGGGAACCAAATGCTTCCCTGTACCAACACAGCTACTCACTAAGGCACACAAAGGTTTGCTGCCTTGCTCCAAACATTCTAATGGTTCAACAGCAGGTTAAAGCCAACTTACAGCCACTGTGCTCATACTTGAGCCTCCTTCCCAAAAAGAGAGTAACTTGGACTCCCTTACCAAACTTGCTTATAGGAAACTTAATTCTGTGACACCCTGCAGTGGAGCCTGGCTGAAAGTGACACATGGGTTTTAAAGTTATTTGGGCAGATGGATATTGGGAGCACATCGGTCCTGTCTTCCAGGCTTCCTGCCTCTCACCAGAATTTAAAAAAAAGACACAAAAAACTTTACATATGAAAAAAAATAAGTACTGCATACAAAACCCCAGCCTCACCAACAACGGCTCCAAGACCCTCTTTATAAAGGGTTAAAGGGTCAAAAAATATATGCACCCCCCGAATAGCTATTCCGAATCCGAGATGTTTAGAGTTATTCTAAATAACTTACAATTTAGGCAGAACTATTTTCTGCGGAATAGGTAGAATTTAGGCAGAATCATTCTTTGCACAGGTACCCTGGCATGCCGGAGGCAGGAAAGGTCAAGGAACTATTTAATTATGGCACCTCAGCCTTTCGCGGGGCCTCGCGTTTGGAAAGCTTCTAGCTCATACGGGAAGCTTCGCAATTAGCTGGTTTTCCCTTGAGCCAGGCATCCTGCCATGCAGACCCTGCCTTCCTTCACTAGGCTCTGACAGCCTGGATGGATTCCTTCCCGCTTCCCCCCGCCCGCGGCCACGCCAGCGCCTTCCGTCCAAGGAGGAGGAGCGGGCCAGCAGCACCTGGAGAGAGGCCGCATGTTATGGCGCCGCAGCGCCTCCTCCTCGTAGCTCAGCAGTTTCATCTTGTCCAGCAGGTCCTCCATGAGCACGAACATGTGAAAAGCCGCGCCAGGACCGCGCTCTGCCGGCCCCTCCTCATTCCGCTCCCCACGCCGTGCCGGCGCCCCCTCCTCCGCCATGTCCATGGTATCCACAGCGACCGGGGGCGAGCCCGCCCCGCCTGAGCGCTGGGGGCGCTACCGGGAGGCGCCGCCGCTCTCCCGCCTTGTCTGCTTTCGAGAAGGGCGTGGGCGGGAGCCCGCCAACTTTTAAACTTTTCAACTTTTCCACTTTTCAACGTTTCTCCCTTCCCGAAGACAGGCTCCGGAATGGGCAGCGGCTGTAGCTGACGGGCTGAGGTGCGGAGCGCTGCCGCCGGAGGTGTGGAAAAGTGAGTTTCGGCAGCATGCGGGGCGGCGGGGGCTGGAAGCGCCGTGGGGCGGGATGGAAAAGGCAGCGGGAGGGAAAGGGCTGTCTGACGGGAATGTGCTTGGGACTGGTGAGGCACCTCGCGGGCTGTGTGCAGCTCTGGACAACTCACTACCAGACAAGACTTTGAGGAGATGGAGCCTGTCCAGAGAAGGGCAACGGAGCTGGGGAAGGGTGTGCAGCTCCCATGGGGAGCCGCTCGGGAAAGACATTACTGAGACACTAATTCTGAAGAACTTAAAAAAACCCCCACCAAAAAACCCCCACCAAAAAACCCCACCAAAACCCCCCCCAAAAAAAACACAACAAAAAAAAACCCCCAAAAAACCCAAACCGAGGTTATATTGCTGATCTAGCTGGGAAAAATAAGCTTTGCTAAAATCAGTTAAAATTCAGAGGATGGTTAAGAGAGACCGGATTTTAGATAAGCTATCCCGGATCTAATAACTCATTGCCTGTCAAGTTTGTGTTTGTGTGAGCTGGGCTTGTAACGAAAAACAAGGGAATTGATCAATAGACCCCAAAAACACAAAATGATTGCAGACCCTCTATCTCTAGAAACAGTCTTGGGAACAGGAAACTATCAAGTTTTTCCAAGGAGTCATTTATCCCATATCCATCAAAGGTTGAAAGTTTAGAACGAGGAAGACTAGTTTTACTTCCTCCTTTTGGTGACCACTCCCCACATAAGACCCCCGACTCATTTCAGAGAACAAACTACACATGCTTAATAGCCTTTTTGTCAATTAGCATACCAAGCGGAGAAGAGGAGGTGACAGGGGTATGAATATGCATTTGTACTTTGTGTATTCAACGTTTTTGTGGATAAAAGGCTTTGTAATTACCTGTGATTTTTGCAGTGTGTATTGGGGAACTATCCCACAGCTGCCCGGCCATCAATAAAGATACACTTTCTAACTTAATTGTTAGAGAGTCTTTTGTCCGTCACAGTTGGGTATCGCTATTGGATCGATATTCATATTTTAATAAATCATTACAGCTCTTTACAACTCCCTGAAAGGAAGCCAGGTGTGGGTCTGTCTTTTCTCCCAGTTAATTAGTAACAGGACAAGGGTACATAGCCTCAAACTGTGCCAGGGGATGTTTCGATTGAATATTGGGAGGAATTTCCTCCTTGAAGGGATTTCCAAGCTTTGCAATGAACTTCCAAGGGGCATCGCTGTCCCTTAAAGTATTCAGGAAGCGACTGGGTGCATCACTTAATGCCATGTCTAGTTTAGAAGTTCATCAGTCGAAGTGCATGCTGCAATGCCACGTGTTACCAACCACCCTCCCAAGGACCATCACAGGAAGACAAGACAGGGTGCTGCAACTGATGGGAAGGACAGAACTTCTTGAAACTGCTTTGCCACCACGGGCAGAATTAGGAAGCATCATCAGTCTGATGATCTCAGAGGTCTTTTCCAATCAGAGTGATTCTGTGAATGCAAGACACGCCTGTCCTGCATACTCCTAATACCAGCCAAAGTCCTTGAGGGGAGATGCACCTTCTTGGCACTTCTTCCTTTTGTCTGGGGCTTTTTTGTAAGCCCTCTTCCCGAAAATACTTGAGTTATTCTGTTCTGCTGGAAATCAGATGGCACACACAAGTCTTGAATTGTTCAGAGAGAATAAGTCGCTGTTGAAACATTTTTAGAAATAATTACCTAACCCTGCAGGCAGCCCTAGGCATCTCCTTTTTGTTTCAGGTGACCAGCTTTTTGAGAAGATTGTCTCAAAACTTCTACCTTATGTTCTTGTTCTCCTGTGCTTGTAGAGATCCAACCTCACTCTCCATGCCAGGTTCCTGCACTCTCCCCCTGTAAGAGAACTGCTGCTGTCACCCCAAGCACGTTTCTGAGCGGCATCCTAACTGCTGTAAGTCATATTGCTCACTCACTCGGCTTGCAGGAGCTTTGGGTTTGCCAGGCAAAAGAAATTGTTAAGAGAAAAAGGTTTTTAAGTCCAAAGAAGGAAACACAAAAGGTGTGAAATCTTTGTAGGTGTTGAGTCTATTGATTTGTAGCTCTCACTGTAGAAACAGCTCCTTCCCTTAATGGGATAGGCATGAACTTGTGTGTTAGTTCCTTGAACCCTGTGCCATGCCAGTGCCGCTGGAGACGGGCAAAGGTCAGCAGGGAGAGGTGTTTAGATTGTGTAAACTTTCTTCCCTTGGGAGTATTTCTCAACAACTGAAGTATAAAATTAGCATTTAAGTTGTAAGGGTTTCATTGTGGGCAGGCAGAGAATTACTTCTCTGTTTTACTGCAGGAAATCCTCTGAAGGTTCAGTGAATAAATTCTAGAAAGCTGGTATCATTGTGGCAGGTAGGAGATTTTAGCAGTATGTGATTAACACGTATTTTTGAGAATTTTACATGTTCGTTTTTCTTGTGTGCTTTTTGGTAAAAATGAAAATCTTCTGGTATTTCCCAGTCCTCATATGTGTGTGTATGCTTGAAATGTGCTGTTAAGTTGCATTGAAGAGGAATTAATCAGAATCCTTTGTACTAAGGAACAAATACATTTTTTTTGAAAGGAGGATCTTTCAATATGCCTATCTGCTCTCAAAGAGGTCACAGAGGAAAGTACACTGAGCAGCCACCAGTCCTGATGGCTGTTTGCTGCAGGAGTGCTCTGATCAAATTTCAGCTTGAAGGCAGAGCTCAAAGATGAGGAAATATTTGGATATAGTTTGGTTGCTGATTAGCAGAAGAAAAAGCTTCTTTTCCTGTTCTTTTCCTGTAGTTGCCAAAGTAAATGCAGCATTTCCCTTACCATTATTTGAGCTGTTCAGTATGTCTTTAGATTTAGGTGCATTTTAGCACCTTGCCTTGCTCTCAGAAACCCTGGCTGAGCTGCTTTCCAGTTGAGGCTGTGGTGATTCTGTATGAAATAGTTCTCTTGAAAACTAGAGCATCAGTAACTAACATGACTACAGTGATCTTAATCCTAGTTGTGCCCTCTCTATATACATAATTTCATGTCGATATTTCACTACCAAGCCTTAGGGCATGGTTTCTTGG
The DNA here is from genome assembly GCA_018697195.1 of Certhia americana. Taxonomy (NCBI): domain Eukaryota; kingdom Metazoa; phylum Chordata; class Aves; order Passeriformes; family Certhiidae; genus Certhia; species Certhia americana. The sequence continues at coordinate 17,708,856 of CM031857.1, read as the reverse complement.
TTGTGCCACTTATGTCCATAACAAACAGGAAAAGCATGTTTGTTCAGTACTTTGCAGAGTGACTCTATTTATCAGCATACACACACTTTATTCCTGTAAGACCCCAGAACTTGCTGAAAAGACTGGCCAGAACCTATACTCCTCAGATGTTTCTACTGACTACGTTTTTCTCTAATGGGAATGTGAGAAAAGTCGGAAGATCCAAAGCTAGGGTTTGTGCTGATCATGAAAATTTTCACCTAACTAGTTGTAGCTGTATATTTTGGAGCAGGGTTTTGGGACACAGCTAGAGGGTGGGAGGCAGTGTGCGCTGTCCATGCAGCCCCCAAAGGCATCACAGAGGTACCACTGGCACCATCTTACTCTCAGAGCATCACTGCCAATGAAAGGCAACTGTCAATTAAACGTGGCAGATCCCTCACGAAGGGAAGTACAGCATTGATTGCAGTTTCTGAAATTCAAACATCAAGCACTGTATATTGTGTAGAGCAAGTTGGAAGTGATAGGTAAATAAGCAAAAAATCCAATAAAGTGTGATGTACCCCACTTGCCAGTCCAAGGGGTAAAGAAGGTAGATACTGGCAATTGTTGCTGACATGGAACAAAATTATATATCATAACTGTTTATTTTACCATTGCATCTAGTTCTGTCTCACATTTAATGTTTTGGTGCCTCTGATCTTTTTTTGTTTTGTTCTGGTTTTTTCTCCGAGAAGAATACTGAGAATACATACAGCAATCACACTAGCTTTTCCAAAGAAATAATACTCAGAAATCTTTGGGATTTAAGATTCATATCCACCACAAATACAGTCTTACACACCAGTCAAAACTATTCTGAATACTAAAAGATCTGGTTAGCAAGCCTGGCTAAACTGTGTCCTGTGTCAATTAGAAATGGTACCTATAGCTGCCTTTTGGGGAGAAAGAAAGGACTAGGGAAAATCCTTTAAAGTCTTTTCAAGCTACTTGATTCATGAGGTAATTTCTCCACTGGGGTATGCTGTATTTTAGGATAGTAAGACTGCATTCTTCCTCCACTCAGGTAATAGTGACAATAACAGTAATAGTAAGGTTATTTTTTCTGTTATGCATGAGAGGTTCCATTTCATTGCTGTCTGACAAAACAGAAGATACGGTGAGAAAGTCTCCTCCTTTTTTGCATTCCTACCCAAGATTTCCATGCACACGTTTTTGTAAGTGTAAAAAGTATGAAAAGTTTTCTATTTCTGCAGTATTTGCAAATACAGTCAGATTTCCCACCCCAGAAAGTCAAATGTTGCAGTAATCAGAAAAATATTTTAAGAAGTTAAGAAAATCAGGCTTGACAGGGGACATTTACATACTTTTGCAAATTTTACTTGACCAGTTTTCCTTGGTGTCCTGTTCAGGAATGATGAAGAATAATATTGTCTAGCCCTGCAACAACACTGAGAGTAAACACTTTCTATTTATTAAAAATAAAGTATCAATCTGCAAGGGGCTACAAGGTAATGAGAGGGCCTCCACAATTATGTAATGCATAGGATCATATAATGAATGACTTTAAGGCAAAAAATCTGCACCAAATCTGTTGCAAACAAAAAGCATGATACAAAGGCCTGTAGTCCTTAGCAAGCTGTAGAAAGGAAATTATATGGGCATCTCTTTGATCTACATTTTAACAGGTTTTCTCTCCTGCTTTTCTTTTGCCAGTTTGTTATGAATCTACAAACCAATGAAGAAATGCAAGGAAAGAACATACCATCTGTTACGATCTGTTTATTTTACATCAGTGCTACACTTTGGGGTAGGTTCTAGCTGAAAAATAATAAAGAAGACCATTATTACTAATTTTTATTAAGGAAAGTGAATGAATTCAGACACTGTTTATTAATGGTAAAGGATCAATTTTGGTAATGTAAAACACTTCTGAAGCAGAAGACTGGCAGATGGCTGCATGTATGGCTGTGGCCATTGGACATGTTGAGCTCCCAGATTGTTACCTGACAGTGTCTGTCCCACAGCCCAGCAGGCAGTGCTTTTCATTTCAGACAAAAATGGTTTGCAGCAAATTGGCTGACTTTGCATTGAAAAGACTAAGGAAAAATCATTTTGATTGTTCAGCTGGAGAGGGTATCAGAATGTCTGAGAAGGCAGCTGCTCCTGGACAATCACTACCAGTCTAACAGGTTGTCTTACCTTGGCCAAGAAGGTTGATGTTATGATGCTAAGTCACTGTAGTCAGTTTTTTAAAAGATTAATTCTAAATTGCTCTTGTATGCCAGCAAGGCCAAAGTTAAATGTTGGCAGAAATGAGATGCTACCACTTGTGTGAATTTGTGGAATGCACACCTTAATTATCTCAAGGGGCTGGAACAGAGCTTCCTGATGCTGTCTGTGGTGGCAAAGCAGTTTCAAGAAGTTCTGTCCTTCCCATCAGTTGCAGTGCCATGTCTTTTCTTCCTGTGGTGGTACTTGGGAGGGTGGTTGGTAACATGAGGCATTGCAGCATGGCACTGTGAATGTTTGAACATGTAGGAAGCTGCCACTCAAAAGGCTTTTAAGTCTAAGGTGGAAAAGATGTGGTTCAAGATGTGGAAACACATTTGAAGCTCAGGTTGTAAGGTGGACGTGTGCTGATTTGAGTATGTAGGTGCTTACTTGGGATTTCTGCATAAACTAATTAGAAGTTCAAAGAGCAGAGCTCTGTGTTATAATCCCGATTAACTGAATGGACACCCTTGCTGTCCCAATAGACTCGTGACAGAAAAGCCATGAAAAAGACATTGGCTTTTTTGTCAGGGATAAAGAAGGGTAGAAAGATATTTGTAGTCTGGATTAAACTTACTCATTTGTACTTATGGGCTTTAGGTTTTACAGAACAGGTGGAAGTAACAGGGCTGTTTTCCAAGGATTGCATCCTCCCTTGTCGTTTCCAACCTGGGCATGATGAAGTAATTCACTGGAGGAAAGAGAACAAAAAAGTGCACAGTTACTACCTGCAGCATGATCAGCTGGAAGACCAAGATGCACACTACAGGCTCAGAACACACCTTTTCCATGAGAACATCCCTAGTGGAAATGCTTCCTTGAAACTTACTAACCTGACCATGACTGATGAGGGCTCTTATAGCTGCTACGTGGGAACAGCACAAAATGGAGCAGAAGTGGAAGTGCTGCTACGTGTAAGAGGTGAGTAAGACATCAAAAACCCTTGGATTGCACCGCTGCAAATGGGATGGTACCAACAGATTTCCTTGTGTTGTTTCTCCTATGGAATCAAATCCTCCAACCCAGCAGAGCACCATTTGGGCCTGATGGTGTTATGAAGCAATTTTTTTTTTTTTGCTGAAAAAGAAAATTCATTTTTGGTGAAATGTTGTAACATGGCTTGTAAAACTTCAGTGCAGCACTTGTTTTCATAACCTACTGCACCCTGATTTCTAGGGGGTAATTATGTGGTACACATAATGTGGCTTCTCAGAAAAATACAAATCTTTGCATTGTAAGTAGCTGTGCTTTCTTCTGAAATCAAACATAGATTAAGTTTTGTTCTCAGCCATATTTATTCTCCCCAATGGTATTTCAAAAGAGCAATCACTTCAAGTTAAAGCCAATCTTGTAAGTAGTAGGATTTTTTTATTTGATTTGATTTTTTCCATCTACAGCTCCTTCTTCTTATGCACTGGAATACCAAAGGATAAACACAGAAAGGAGGCTGAAGTGCTATGCCTTTTTCACTTATCCAGCACCAAATATCTCTTGGGTACAAGGCAACATATCCATCCAAGAGACAGATCATGAGGAAACCAGGAATGGAGTTCTCTATTCCCTTAGAAGTGACAAGGACATTCTAAATGTGACAGATACTTACTACTGTCATATTCGTTTGCATCACGAGGTGTGGGCTGCTGAATGGAAGATGCTGCAAGGTAGGAATGAAATCTCTTCCTGAATTGTTACTGATTTTCACTGCTGGCTTCAGAGTCAAACTAAATAGAGTCTTTCTGCAGTGGGGCAACATGGATACGGGTGCTAAAAGATAACACCTTTCAGTGCTAAAAGATACACCTTTTCTTTGAAATGCATTTGTTAGGATTACAAGGCAGCATTACAAATCACTTCCAAGAAGTAGAAATGAGTGGGGCTAGCTCACCCTTCTCTAAGTTACCTTTACTCTTAACATCTTTTGTATATCAGCTTCACATTCTAAGAGGTGCCTAATAAACAAACTTTACCCTCTCTCTAATAAAAGAATTTTGCCTATTGGGCAAAATACACGGAAACCTTAGAGAATATGTGGGTTCTGTGAGGGAGGTGAAAGTTTGCCTGCTGCTTATGATCACTACTCTGTCCATTTCCTATCTTTTGCCAGACTTCTATTGGTACTGTTTGAGCTTTTCATTGTACTTCTCTTTACATGCATCCATAAGTACCAGTGTGAGTGCTGGGGTGCATGGGAATGGAGAGCAGCAAGGAGTTTGCATTTTAGCAAACAGCAGCTCATTTTGTTGGTTAAGGAAAAGCAGGACTATGAAAGTTAAAGTCTGCTTTGTCTTCCTCCTAAATTTCATTGAAAATTCAGTTCAAGCAAGTAACTGGTGCTTTTCAACCTCTTCTGTTTCTTAGGAAATATTTTTAATTGAAGGAAGAGCAATGCAAGAGCAGCTTCCTTGTGAGATGTGCATGGATGCTTCCATCACCCTGATTACTCCCTAAAGTGTACCCAGACACTCTCAGTTCCTAAACCCACTGCATAAGCTCCAGAACAAGAGTGCAGTTTTTAATTTACATGGAATAGCTTACAATACGGAAGGTTTCAAATATGGCATCATAGTAGCCAATAAGTACACTGTGTCTGTTTTGTTATCTATGCCTCTGATCCACAAGAGAAAATGGTACATTTTATTACACATGTATTTGCATTTCCCTACATCCTTCTAACCCCTCAGTAGAATATTTTGAAATCAGAGAGCTTTCCTTTTGTTTCTATAATAGCAGTGTGGGGTAAAATTTCAGGTCTTTTGTCTTCATGATTTTTCAGCCCCACACCTCTGTTCATTAAACCCCCCCCTCACCGGAAATCAAGTGTAATTATAGCATGTCAAAATAATCTATTATCTTCCTCTCCAGCTGACTGCCAGCCACCACTGCTGTCAAATCCGTGCTGTCAAATCAATAACTGTGATATGATGTTAATTTGTCTTGTATTAGTATTTTATATATTAGGTGTTAATTTCACTTACCTGCCTTCTCCTTCCCTTTCCTGTTTTGTTAAAGCTATTCATTAATTGATAAATGTTCAACATAGACAAGTAATTAAGTCTACCATAGCTGAAAGTTGTTTCTAACTACGTACAGTCTTTTTATTCTTTTAGTTAAATTATATTATTTTATCCTTTTGATTCAGATGTGCACTCCAGTTGCATTTTCCCTCTGCTCCCAGCATGTGGAATTTCCTACTGTTTCACACAGTACCGTAGACTAGACTAAGTCACTTCTACTAATGAGCCCCTCAATTAGAGGAAAACTAGTCAAATTAAAAAAAAAAAATTTATAAATATTGCCAGTACCAGTTAGATTTTTAGTTAGTTTTAGGTTTAGTTTTTATTAGATTTCTTAGTTTTAAGATAGGTTTGTTTTTAAAATCTTCAGATGCTTCTAGACAAGTACTGTGATATTTGAATACAATATCAAAGTAGTGAAATATGATTTTATATTTGTTCATGGTAGTATCAAACCTCAGGAAAAAATCAAATTGTCTAAATAACCTTGATAGTATTTTCCTAAAAAAGTGCAGAGAGTTCTTTTTCTGTTTCAGACCACCTGTTTAATGTGGAAGGAAATAGCACCGTAATTCCTTGTGAACATAGCAAGGACATTGCAAGCCCTGACGGTTTCAGTGTGGTCTGGACATTGCACAGAAATGCAGAGACCTCAGTCCTGGCCTCCTTCAATGGCACATCTCACTCTCACCAGCCTCGAGTCCAGTTTAACCAAAGTGACTTTTCGCTGATGTTGGTTAATCTTACTGCAGACGACAGTGGAGAATATATGTGTAATATTTCAACATCTCTCTACACAGAACTTATTGTGACAGCTTTGCACGTCAGTAAGTTGCCTCTCCTTACATTTCAGAGGATGACCAGTTAGGACAATGTACAGCCAAAAAGTCAATCAGAAATCTATAAAATACTGAGAAAATACATCTTTGTGTGATTGCTACAGTTGGGTGGAAGAGATACATATTTTATTTTTGTTGGCTCAGTGGAAAAAGAAAGGTTACCTAAGGTGTGTTTATTTAAAGACTAGAAGTTGTTTTTTTTTTTTTTTCAGTCAGCAGCTTATTGCCGCAGAGGTTATCAGATCAGTGGCTGCCTTCAGGTGCCACCAACTGCTTTCATAGCTGAGGACACAACAGGGCTCTCAGAATTCTGTCCTAAATGCTCTGCTGGCAGCAAACAGCTTTAAATGTAGCAGAGAGATGATGGGAAGCCCAAAGCATGTGATGTTAAGTTTGGCTGCAGAAAAGAGCGTGTTGAGAACACACAGTTGTTATTTTCAAAGCTTTAATTCTACACAGCAGGCCTTTTTTAGGCCTGGGGATATATATGTTTAAATGCATGCCGGTGTTTTTATGAGCTATAGTAAATTCCCAGCTGTGAAATCTTAGTTACAGTTATTTCATTGTCTGGCACATACAACAGTAACACACAGACGTTTCACACAATTAAATACAATATCTAAAAGACTGAGAACTAATATAGGGCACCTCTTCTGAACAAAGAAGAGAACTTGAAACAAGCCAGTAAGATGTGGAAAAGAGAGGCAACATAAGAGAAAAGGGGGTGGAATAAGTGATAATAACTACAGATGAGCACCTTTGTGGCTTTCAGCATGGCTTGAAAGCACATAAGTGGCTAGAGACAGTAGGGAATGGGCTAGACCATGTTGGATAGCAGTAATGGCACAGGAGCTGCTGAGCCATCAGAAGGGTTTCTAAGTGCCACACAGGAAAGAAGGCTTTTGAGGGGAAAAAAGAGATGAATTTACAGTCATCTCTCCTGTGTAAGGAAGGGTTGCAGCTTAAAGCTGCTCTTCTATGGGAATTGGCAAGATGTAAACATAGGTCTGCATGTGGATACAAAGTCAAGCTAAAGGCAATGGCTAGATTAAATGTTCTGTCTTAACAGTTGTTATTTTTTAGCTGTTTTCTAGACATCCATAGGAAGTTTCCAGAGGAATATAGAATTTTTCAAATTCTTTGGACAAGACACAGCAGGAAAAAGATAGCCTGAGGTAGAAGAACCATGCAGTTCTGACAGCTTGGTGCTGTGCAGAGGTTTCTTCTAAGCAGGCTTTGAACTCCTGTGGAATCCATGGTTGTCACTCATCTCAGGATTTCTTGTGTCCACCTGGATTGCATGGTTGCACTATGACGCTGGAAAATGTTTCAGATTAAAGTTGGAAAGATTTTGCAGCAGGAGTCATGGAATTTATGATCCAGCCTGGATAACATTTGCATAGCTGCTCTACTGTAAATCAGCAGTGCTGTTAATGGCACTGAGCATTGTACCTCAGTGTTTAGCAGTGTTTAGCACACTGGGCAGTTGATTGGTTTTAAATAGGACTTTATATTATGAAGTTGGCAAATCCTATCCCATGAGCACACATGGAATTTGCTATCTACACAGTTAAGCAAAATAATCTGTTTTTCAACTATTCACACTTAAGTCAGTTAAGTATCACTTCAAAATTTTACACTATTGAGTCAAGTAACTTGAATATTGTTGTCCTTGTCTCAGTTTCCTTTTAACGTTTCTTTCTCCCTAAATCATACCTTTTAGATTATCAATAAGAAAAACTCATAGCTTTGATGTATTTATTGAACAATAGTTAATATTTGCGATGTAAAGCACTTCTGTTTTGTATTTGTCTTTTTGAAGAAAATTCAGGTAACACTTGGATAATTGTCACAGGAGTGCTTGCTGCAGTAGTAGCATTGGTTGCAGTGACAACAGTACTTTGCTGTTTCAAGGTATGTACAATCATTAGAGTACTTATTTTTTAAGCTACTGTTGGTACCAAGCCCCTCAAGATTTGAATGAGGGTTTAGCCAAACTTTGCAGCTTTAAGGAAATTGGTAATCAGTAGCTGTAGCTAGAGAGATATGATTAAACAATTGCACTATTAGCATTGTTTGCTAGGCTGACCTTTTGTTTTAAGAAAAAGGGAAGACAATCCCAATGTGAATGGGCTGTCTGAACAAGGGCCACCAGGAGGTCAAAAGAACTGAGCAGTAAGTGGGGAAAGATAATTCTGTCTGTGGGAGATTGAAACCCATTGCCCGCCTCCTCAAAATGGACCCCCAACTCAAATTGAAGGGAAGTACATAAATCAAGACCTTGAATGTTTGATCAAAACATAGATTTGATTTTCATGGATTAAAGCATAGAAAAAAGACTGAAAATGTGACAAGGTAAGTTTCAGCATAAATAAATTGTCCTCATTTTTGCTATTTTCTAAGTCTGAAGGCCCTCTGTGGTGCATCTATGGAAGGTATTTTGATTGTAACAATGTTAAAGCTTGTCAAAACCTCAGTTTGAAAAGTGATGCTAAATTACTTCATGTAGGAGATCCTTAGACCCATATAGTCCCTTACCTCATCTCTCTGCACACATCTCCTCTTCACTGGAGTACAGCATCTTCAAGCAGATGCATTTTATTCTCATGTGATTGTAATAGGTTGAAGTGAGTATCCTTAAAAATCCAGACTTTAGTTCCTAGTCCATCCTTCTGTGCCTGACCCTATTCGTGGAGAGGTTTACTTTCAAACTCCCTCTGTCTGAAGGTTTTGTTACAGTCTGGATTTGGTAAGCTTCAGTAGACATTTTATGATGGGTACCGTGAGGTACAGCAAAAACATATGAGAAAGAAAACTCTGAAATGATTATGCCTCAGTCTTGTTTCATTTTTCTCTCTACATAGAGATTCACTTGCATGCTGCTTATTAAACAGTTGCAACATGCTTTAGAGATGATACATACTTTGAAATGCAGTTGTCTAAACAATTTAAGCAAGATTAAGTTATCCTGGGACCTGTTGAGCCCTCAAACATATCGTAATCAGAGACAGTGGAACAGTTTACAGGTTAACTCAGCTCTGATGGACGACAAGATGAAAAAACCAGGAATATTTCTGCACTGTAATGTGGATGCTTATTTTATTCAGATAATGCTAAAATGGGAAATGCTGACTTACCTTTATAGTGAGTGTCTTGTTCTGTTCCCACTAGGGGATTAATTTTACACATCAGTAGTTCTTACAAGTATTTTTATTTTGTCTAGGGAAAAAGGAAGAGAGGAATGATATGAACACCTTGACTTACGGGAAGAAAATAGCTCTCCGCACACAAATACTACTGAGAATGGTGATGAAAATAACAAAGAGTGTGGGACTTTGGAATTCTGAGAAATATTTCTTTGCATGTTTTATTGCCTGATAATGTTTTTTCAACTTTGTTCATGGAGGGAGGCTTTTTGTGCTCTGGGATGTATCAGAGCTTTGAAGAGTGCACTGGGGAGTGTTCCTGGGGTTTTGTGTCTAGAACTAACCTCCAGTGCAGAGTTTTTTGTGGAGGAAGAAAATATATAGATAAGAATGATGAATTCAATAAATGTGGAAGAAGCGAAGAGACAGCTCACGACCAGTTCTTTAGTCTCTGGATGAGGAGGAAAAAGACTTTTACATGCTCGGGTTTCTAGGTACAGCCGTGGTGAAAAACAGAGAGAAAAAATATTTTTATTAAACCCAAGAAAAGAGTTCCTTCCTCTTCCCCTTTGAGTTACTGTATGAGCCACATGGAAATGCGATTTTAACATTTGTATGTGAAAAGTCATGTAGCAGGGGATCTCACCCCCCACATGAGCTTATCTGTTGCTTGTTAACTGGTGAGTTAAATCAAAGTTGTCTTGTAGTGAGTTATTTTGGCACCCATGGGATTACCATTGGTCTGGTGTTGCATATAGGTAAAACCTTATAAAAGAAAGGCCTTATAAAAATGGGCCTTGCTATTTCAGCTGAATTAACAGCTAGCTTGTTAAGTTCCCATGAGAAAGAATCATGAAAACGGTTTGCATAACAATCTGTTCTTGTAAGAAGGCAGTTTGCTGTGAAAACTAAGAACCCTCCCATGAGAATCCACAAAGGAAAAAATGTAAACACCTGTGTAAAGAGAGAGTCTTAGCACATACAGACACCAGGACTTTCTAACCAATTAATTGAGTGGTAAGAAATTACTAACCGATTAGAATTAAATATGATAACTTGGCAAACTGGATAAAAATAGGCTGTAACATTAAAATGTGGCTTTTGCTGCTGGAACTTTGGCAGTGAATAAAGCTGGGCATAACACTTCAATGTTATAGTTTGGCATCTTCCAGCTGACAGTAATACTGCTAAGCACAGCCTAGCACAATGGGCTGGAAAATGGGCGGTGTGACGTGGACAATCCAGCTTCCAGGGGTTTTATCCATCGTTGTTTTCCATTGTCTCAGGATCAGGGATAGGAAATGTTAGCTGTGGGAGCCTCCCCCATCACCTTGTTTTTTTTCCTGGGGGGCCACATGGTGTGTGGGAATGGTTGCCACCTTGTCTTTGTCTAGAAAAACACTTGGAGCCAGCAGCACTGGAATGGCTGCCATCTTGTCTTTGTCCCAGCAGTCACTTGGAACTAAGTTGAGGTGGTGAACTCCTTTTTGTGGATAAAGCATCTCTTTTTGTTTGCTTTTCTTATTATAATTGGTGCTCTTTGGTTTCAGTAAATTATCTCTACCCACAGTCTCTGCGTTTGTCTCTCTCTTACCAGAAAGGGGTGGGGGGAAAAAGGAGTGGCTTATTTGGAGTTTAATTTTTTGGCTGGTGTTAAATCACTATGGGTCCTGTTTAAAGGCAAAAATTATTTAAGAGAATTCTCTATTTCTTAGCCGCAGGGAGGTGGTGACACCATCTCCTGTGCCTGTACTGCAGCTGGCAAAGTGAAGTCCCTGGTAATGGAAGCTTATAAATTTACTGTTCATATGAAAACCTTCACTTTCTCTTCTCCAAAACTCAGGGTCCTCTACAAGCAGAACAAACAGAATCTGGGTTATCCCAGCTTTAAGGGCTGTTCCACAGGTTTAATCTGTGCTGCTGTCTTGGTTCCAGCCAGGACAGCATTATTTTTTTTGCAATAGCTGTGAAGGGGCCTGACCAGAACCCTAATGTTCTTTGATACCACCCCACTTCATTGAGGGGTGGGGGTGGAGAGAGGGACTTTTCTGGAGGTAAAAGGGGTTCCTTCAAGGAGGGGTCCACAGTGAGCATTTCTGCATGTGCATCACCCTCTCTTTTGTACGCTTTTTTTCTTAATATTGTTGCTTCATTTTCGTACCTCTTTGCTGTTTCCAGGAAATTGTTCTTAGTCTGTGATCTTTTACCTTTTGTGCATTCAACTCCCAACTCCATTCCGGGAGTGAGCAAGGAGAGCCAGAGAATGGCAGTGTGACTTGAGAGAGTGGACAGAGAAGTACTGTTCATAAATCAGGACAGCTGCTTTAACAATCTGCATATGAAATATGTGAGGCTGTGCAGCATGACTGGATTTGCCCTTAGTTTTGATTTTGTCAGGATCTGCCAATTAGGATTTGTTCCAACATAATGAAGTTGGCTGTTGGCGAGATGTAATCTTTTATTGATCCCTGAGGCTTGGCAAAATAGAAACACAAATAAATGAATGAAATACGCTATACAGTCTATTTGGATTTTCATTTGATGTTTATTTCTGTAAGTGCTTATTTTTTTCTACATCTGCTTTCAGTTGTGCCTGATTATGTCAAGTATTTTCTCATATCTGTCAGCTTGGACTTTTTTATTCCTCTTCATGAACCTGAAATTCAATTGAGATAGTATGCATCTGTTTAAAATAGAAGTGTCAAGGGGTTTTAGTGTAAGTTCACAAGTAAGTGACAAAAGCTTCACTAATGCTTTCTCTCCCTGGTATTACCAGCTTGTATCTGAAACAGACCAGCAGCAATCTAGCTAACATTTGCCATCTTATTACAGCTAACAATACAGATATCCTGTCCTCTCTCTAGATTATATAGATCTTTTTGATGGCAGAGGACTTCTACAACCTTTTTTTCAATAGATGGTGATGCTCTGAATGACACACACTCCCCCAGACTATCCAGGAAATGGGCACTGGTAGCAGTAGACAAGGTACTTCTAATGCTACAGGATTAGTCTCTACAGTACCCTCCTCTACCCAAAGGAGATGTGATTTTTGGGACAGCAGTCTCCACCTGAATGTGTTTCCTGGCAGCTCCTGCAGTTGCTACCACAAGACCCTTCTTGTGGAGCTGCCACCTCTCTGTGCACCACTGAGCTCATCTTTTGGCAGTGCAACACTCTGCTACATTGCCAGAGCTGCAGTTGGCATTGGCAAACAGCATCTGACTAGTAAAAACAGGCATCCACTTTTCTGTGATTTCTGCATATTTGAGGAGAAAGAGGGTACCAGTAAGGTATAGGAAATAAACAGCAACCTTAACAATATTTAAAAAAAAAAATTATTCTCGTGGTGTACCTATTTTACTGTTTGTGTGATGGTGTGGCTTTGTGACTCTTTAAATTAATCTATATTAATTTTTAATTCTTTTTTTTATAGGGGTAGAATAATTAAGAAAAATCTGTGGAAGTTTTTTTTATCCTTAAAAGCTGCAAATCTTTTGAGGTTCAGTTACAGTACTGCTTCTATTGTATGTAAATGTGTGAGAAACCAGATATTCAGGTACTTTTAATGTAGCTTTGCTCTAAATGGTGGAGCAACATTTTTATTTGTCATTTTTATCAGTCAAAGGTGACTTCATTAGGCCAATATAAAAGCAGAAATTAAGAGTGCAAAGGGGTTTTCTCCCCTTTCTTAGCTCAGGAGCTATCAACTCCATAAAACTTATGTGATGTTAAGCATAGAAGTTTGTTTCACTTGCAAATGAAACAGATTTAGCAATGACCCAGCTCCTCTTTCTATCATTCCTGAAAGTTTCAACCCCACTCTTATTTGCCCTGTTTGCCACAAGGCAAGTGTAGATAAGTTTGCTTTCAGTTCCAGACTAAGTTCTTAAGTGCCTTTAGTTTCATCAACATTATTCTGCTACCATTTAGTTCAAGTGCAAAACACCACAAATATATTTCTAATCACTAATGACTTCCCAACACCCAAGTGCCTAATCACCAATATTTTCTTTTCATCCAGCTCTTCAAATCAATACAAGTTCATTGAAAGAGCAATGTTAAAATATCTGCTAATGTGGTAATACCCAGGCACTACTACATCCATGGAAATCTACATCATTAGGGAGAGTAGAAGTTGGAGTCTTTTAATATCCCTTGCAAAAAGAAACCCCAAACCCCAAAACAAATCCACCAAATCACCAGTTCTGGTTCTGCTGCTGAGAACAGAGGTTAAATGGCAAGAAAAATACAGAGAATATATTTTGTCTAAGCATCAGATAGCTGTCCTGCAGGGTTACCTTAACACAGAAACCGAAGAATTTATCCTAGTCTACACTACCTTCAGAGATGTAACAGATACAGAGCATCCACTATTGTGTGTTAAACACTCACATCTACCCCATACAGTATGATCATACCTTTTTCATGCCAATATCTCTTGACTTGCTCCTCAGTTTATTTACTTGAGATTCAGCTATTTCAGCCCTTTCTTCAGCATCATCCAAATCATGTTGCTGTTTTCTGTACTTTGAGAGGTACAGATTGGCTTGAGCTTCCTGGTGAGAAAAAAGAGTGCAGCTGATTTCCTCCTGTCCACATGAAACAAAGCTTTTAATTTCAAGTGGGATGGAAAGTGCTCAGCATGAGTAGGTTACAGCTGTATGGGCACCACTTGCCTCCTGCAGAACTGAGATTGTTGTTGTTTTACAGAGTTGATATTTCTAGTGGCATTTTCCATGTTAAGTGAACTGAGAGGCTCTCAACGTGTCTTCTGAGGAGCTAGGAGGAAAAAAGTCCTTGTTTTTTCCCCTTCCTTCCCTTCTTTTGCAAATTACACTGCAGTTTTAGGATAAAATGGAATACTTTTTCTTAAATATAATCAGCACATATGCTATATGTTTTACTTCAGGTATAATATAAATAGAGTTTTATATACAGGGGTTATATAGATATGAAAAAAAAATATTTATGGACACAAAATGTGTATTTGTGTCCATAAAACTAGAAGTTTCTATGGATAAAACATTGTGCATTTAGAACAATACATCTCTCAAAGGTAAAAAGGCCCAAATAGTTACTTACAGCTTCCTCTGCTTGGTGCTTGTAACTCTTCACTTTTAATTGCAGCTTGTCAATCAGATCCTGCATCCTGGCAAGATTCTTCTTATCTTCTTCTGACTGTATCAAAACACCATTAATTGGATTAGTAGACTAAAAAATACATATTTTAGAAACTTACAGCTCAAAACACAAACTAGCCATGTCCTGTGTACACGTGAGAAAAATTTCTGCATCGTCATTGAAGATGTGTGTAAGTGTGGAGGGTGAAGACTGAGAGTACCCTTCCCATGTGTGTAAATATAAATGTATATAAAGAAAGGTATGTATGGGCACACACATTTAGAGGTGTGCAGATACACACAGGCAGAGTTCCTTGAGGAGCACACTTCTCATTATAAGGCGTGTCATTATATATTGAAGCAGATATGGGTGAACCTAGAACTATGTAATTTGCATAATTTGAAGTTTGATTTGCAGGCATTTCTGGTATAAAAAGCCTAATTGAAGCTGTCACACTCCATAAGCAGAGGGACCAGCAAATTCTGTATTCAAAGAAAACAGCCTTCAGCTTCTACATACAAAAGTCAAAGTAAAACAACAGGTAGGAGGCTAAATCTCCTAAGGCAGATGGATGGGTTAATCTTCTTAATGCTGTTTGAAGCAGAAGGATAAGTGCTCTCTGCTGCAGGCCTTTTTTGAAGGGCAAGCAACATGAGCAGCTATTAGCAAACCTGCAGGAGGCTCAAGACTTGAGCCTGCTGCTCAATAATAGGTGACAGAGCCCTGGGACTCCACAGCCTTGCACTGAGCAGGGCATTAGAGGCACCTGAGTCGTTCTGGCTCCTTTTAGCAAGAGCAGCACAGCTGAGAGGGAGCTAGGCTCTTTCTTCATTGCATTGTAAATAGTGACTGCAGCCTGTTCCATATTAATACTGTGCTAAAAATGTCCAAATCCCAGCAAAAGAGGCTTTCTAACATTAGTTACAGCAAATCAGGCAAGAGGATGATGATTACTGGCACAGGTTGCCCAGAGAAGCTGTGGATGCCCCATCCCTGGAAGTGTTCAAGGCCTGGTTGGATGGGGCTCTGAGCAGCCTGGTCTAGTGGAAGGTGTCCCTGCACATGGGTGTTGGAATGAGATGATCTCCAATGTCCCTTCCAACCCAAAGCATTCTGTGATGGAAGCCTTAGGGAGATGTTCCTCCTGTGCCTAAAGCTTCCTGCAAAAAGAATGCTCTGACTAAGGCCATCCTTCATCCTTTGCTGTAAAGCTGAGGTTATTTAGGCCATTTCTTGCCAGTGACCTGGTGGTCACTGCTTACCTGGTAAGTCAGCTCCTTTATGCGCCTCTCAAACTTGCGGGCTCCTTTCTGGGAATCCGAATTGCGACGGAGTTCAGTCTCAAGTTCATTCTCCAGCTCACGGACCTGCAAATAAAAGGAAAAACCCTTGCCATTATGCTATATATATGTAAAGCAGCAGATAATTTGGTTCACAGTTCAAGAAACGGTGACTTGCTTGGTATCTCCATGTAGGCAAATTTCAGGAAGAGATCAAAATGTCACCTTTCCACTCTGGTTTTTTTTTCATAAAAGTATTCCAGCTGCACAATCAGTCAGAGATGCAGACGTGCAAAAGCCAAAAATGTTTCACTAAAGCAAGCACTGGGAGAGGCTTTTGCTGATTTTAGGTGCTGGGACTTGTAATTCTTTTTCATTCAAGGGCTTTGTTCATCTTCTGGTCAGCAGCTTGTAGCTGGATGAGGAAAGTGTCCATCCTACCCCTTCTTGGCCTCTGTGAACTTCTCAGGCAGCACTAGGCTGCCGATCTGATGCCAGTTCTGTAAGCAGAAGGCAGTGGTCTGAAGTTGGATCACAAACTTACCCTGGATTCCAGTTTTTGGATCTGCTTCTTGCCACCTTTCAGAGCTATTTGTTCTGCTTCATCCAGTCGCTTCTGGAGGTCTTTAATGGTTTGCTCCATGTTCTTCTTCATTCTCTCTAAATGAGCGCTAGTATCCTGCTCCTTTTTGAGCTCCTCAGCCATCATTGCTGCCTGAAAAACAACCACATTTTAAAGGATATCCTGTATGCTGTTGGGTTATGTTTCAGAATAAATGGTGGAAGATCAGTCCTGAACTATCCCTTATTTGGATAATTCACTGTAGCCAAAACTCCACAGAATACCTTCTGTGTGCACATGTTGCCTGGACAGAGAAAGTGGAAAGACAGAAAAATCTTGGAGGCCTTTTTCCCCTTCCTGTTCTAATGCTTTTATTTAGGATTCCACCTCTCCCTTTTCCTTGTTTTCATTATACCTGTGCATACCACTAGGGTTCTCATTTACAATGCCTGCAAGTAAGCCTGTGACATTCACTACACTACAGTGTCCTTAGATGCTGTGGTATGAAAAGTGAGCAAGGAACCAACCTACTTACATCTGTGATTGCTTTCTTGGCTTTTTCTTCTGCATTCCGGCACTCCTGGAGTGATTCTTCCACTTCATTCTGCATCTGGGAAATGTCACCCTCCAGTTTCTTCTTTTGATTGATCAGGCTTGTGTTCTTTTATTAAGTTTTCCCCCGTTGAATAGTGCAAAAGGAGGAAAAGTGATGATTAGAGACAATTCCTCTAAATACCATAGTGCATCAAGGCTACATAAGGATTTTTGCCACTACTGGATTACTCAGAGCAGTATTTGGGAATAGAGACCCAGGTATGTGGTAAGGGCTGGCTTCACCAGCATAGGTAGCTTCAAACTGAAGAAATATTAAAATACTTTCAAAGCTGTAAATATTCAGATTTTGATTCAGATAAAATAATAAGCAATAGGCTAAAATAGAAAAATTAATAAGGGCTGTTCATTTTGGTAAATTAATGATCCTTAATCAGCCAGTGAGGTGATTAAACGAATGTCACCAGTGGTCTGGAGAAAACACTGCAAAATATCACCAGCCTGTAGCATATTTTCATTTCTTTGTGACTATTATTTGGTGAAGAGAAGCTTTGGGTTTAAGTAAAAATGCTGTCAAGTCAGGACATGCCCCTCCAAGGCACCTAGAAATGGTAATGTGCACCTGGACAACACTCAAAGTCTGATCTCAGTGGAGATCTGCAGGCACAGAGAGCACTTTGCTGCAGGTGGGTTCCTGTGGTTTCCTGGCCTGCATCATCTCCCTATCGTGAGAGCCCAGCCCTGTGGGTTTCACTGCTGAGTGATGTCACAAAAGCAGAGAAATGCCTCAATGTCCAGGGTATGGCTTAACTAGAGCAGGCAACTGGGTTTCCAGCAGGGAAGAATGAAAGAAATCAAATTTACACTTTTTATTTTCCATCAGTGTTTTTTTCTGAAGCTGTTTAAAGCAGTTGGATGAATCATTGGTTCCAGCTAACTTGGAATCAAGTGGCACATCCCCAGAATTACTTAACTCCTCTGCCCCATTTGCCCTCTGAAGGGATCCAGGGTGTGTCTGACCTGTGATGGCCATGGACAGTGTCAGTGATCAACAGAGAAGGTTCAGGTTAACCAGTGAGGAAGAGGGCACAGAAAAAGCCAACCTGACTGTGAAGCAGGTTGACACGTTCAGTGGCTTCCAGCAGTTCGTGCTCTGCCAGCTTCCTTGCCCGTTCAGTCTGGTCCAGCAAGGCCCTCAGCTCATCCAGCTCTGACTGCAGAAGATTGTTCCTTCTGTCAGAGACCGCCAGCTGCTCCTTCAGATCTTCATTCACGTGTCCTGAGTCATCCAGCTGCACCTGAAGCTCCTAAAATAAAGTGACACAACTCCATTTCAAGCCTCTGTCCTTATATCAGAGAAACCCAGATTGCAGCAGCTACCTGGGACCAAACTCAAGAATTTCAGTGCTTTTTTAATTTATTTTTTTAATTTTATCTCCAAACTGTAAGATGAACAGCTTTTGTGGTACATGGTGTTATGGAGAAAAAAAAATCTCTGTGGTCAAATCTCTCAGAGCTGGTGGTTCTGGGAGAGGAGACAACAGAAGAGGTGCCTTGGCAAGAAACACTCTTTTTTTTAAGCTATTACAAATGCTGACACAAACAACAAAGCTGAATATATACACACTCCCTGTACTCCACACAACCACTCCCTGTACTCTACTCGCTCTCTGCTTCTTTTAAAAGCCTTGCAAGCTCACAAGAAAATCACAGGTTTTTAGCTCCTCACACTGTAACTTTCTGCCCCTGCAAGAGGCTGCAGCCAGCAATGGTTTTATGACTGGATCTCGTCCAGCTTGTATGCAAGTCTGAGAAGAAATCCACAATTCAGTACTCTCTTACACCAGAGGTGATCACCAAGGGAGTTGGGAGTAGCTTCCCTCTTAATTACCATCACCACTGCTGATTGTGCTAAGGAAAACCAGCCCGTGAGTACCGCCAGGTGCTTGGGGGGCACCAGTACCTTTATTTGTGTCTGCAAGACACGTGCTGACTTGGTTGCTTCTGCAGCATGCCTGTTAGCATGGCTGAGCTGGATTTCCATCTCATTGAGGTCCCCTTCCATCTTCTTCTTGAGCCGGATGGCCTCGTTCCTGCTGCGGGCTTCAGAATCCAGGGTGGACTGCAGTGAATCTATGGCACGTTGCTGGTTTCTCCTGAAAAAGACATGAAAAAGGAATGGAATGATTTTCCTCTCTGTGCAGGGACATAGAAGTACTTGCAGCAGTACTTCACTTTCTGAAAGAAAATTTCTCTTCCAGAAATAGTGTGCTTCTGACTGACATAGGTAGCACACATACATAACATACGTAGTTTCCAGTTCTTCACTGCTGTCAAACTCGCTGGTGTGCTTCACACCCTCAGTTAACTGCTGATCTGTAAGCACTTCTAGCATCCTTCTTCTGTGTTTCCTTTGGCAGTACTGGAGCAAGGAGTGCTCTCAGAGCTCTTGTAAACACAAGCAATAACAGACTTGAACCTGACAAGAAGCACTTCCAGCCTAACCATTACTTTGTAAAATATTTACTGGATAATTTCCTGGAATGATCTGCATCTCAGTCTTCTGCTGAAGGTATTAGTGGAGGGGATTAATCAAACTGAAGGAAGGTTACTACGTTCTAAGCTCTAGGTGCTCTTTATAGTAAATGGCGTGTGTAAGCTACAATTTATTGTGTCTTAAAAGAGATGTTGAAAAATTTTTCTTGTGCTAATTATAAAGGGAATGATTCATTAATACAAATCTGTGTTACAGATATCTAAATTTAGAAGTGATTAAACCACCCAGCCAGGTCCCCCTGAAAAAGGCAGCTTAATGTAATTTTAAAGACAAAACAGATACAAACAGCCTAATTTTCTTGATTCCGTAACAGAGAAGTCCTACAAAGAAAGTTTTGCTCTCTAAGAACCAGAAAAGTAACTCAAAGCACAGAATAGGACACACATAGAAACATTTATTTCACTGCTGGCCAAGTTCTGATAAAAGTGTAGGAGTTCTGGGAAATCGCCAAGTCAACAAAAAAACCCTCGAGGGCTTTATTGCTTCAGCAAGATTCTGAACTGTGCCCTAGACTCCCAAAAAACAACACAGAACGTCTGCTGAACACTTATTGTGAAGCTGAAGCAGAAAGCACTGATTAGCACAGCTTGTCCCGAGATCTCTGCAATCCAGACATCTGCAGGACACCAGAAGGAGAAAGGGCCAAAATATTCTTGATTTTGAAGCAATTAACATATCCATCTCTCTGGGTATGCTGGCCAGGGTGGGCCTTGGACTTCCCCTTCCCAACCTTTTAGCCTGTCAATGAATAATGACATGATTCTTGAATTAATGACATTACAACACTGTCTAATTCAAGGCCAAAGTCTTCTGAATAACTGCACAGACACATAGGCTAGCATGGCCTCCTCTTAAGGGTGTAACTCTTCAGACTTTCATCTCTGCTGGGTGGAAAGGGAGAGACAAAAAACACCATCCTCCTCTCACCTAATTGCTTTCCATTTTTTCCTATTTGTCCATCTTACCTGCAAGTTTCTCTCCTGTTCCATTCACACTTCCTGAATATCTGCAATTCTCACCGCTTACCCAAATGGTGTACACATAACAGCAAGCTCCTCACATCCTCCCACCCTCAAGCTGTAATTGCATAAATTAACTAAATGCCTTCAGATAACAGAGGTTTGGGCACCACTGCTGATTTTGCCTGGGGTTACTCTTGGGAGGCAGCCATTCCACACAGGATTAGGAGATGGCAGCTCTCTAGACCTACTTGCCTCCATACTGTCAACGTATGGAGTTAGTGGCCTTGGTCTGCTGTGAATTGATTATGCCAGCCAGTTTTTTTACAGTTGCAGTGTGTTATGAATGATGGATTTAATCGTACACGGTCAGAGACTGATCTGACAGGAATATTTGAACTGAGCAAGGGAAATGTGGCAGGGCTACCCTTTGGAAATAGACCTGTCTTGGTTTCTGGTACAGACAGTATCTGCCTATGCTGGCATAACTAACCTGTGTTAGTTATGTAGTGTGGTGCATCTAACTGGCTTGGATCTAGTTCCAGTCTTTCCAGACTTTTTCCCTTAAGAAACATGCTGCTTCCTGCACAGTACCTTATATTTTCCATTTCTTCCTCCTTTTCTGTCAGTTTCCTTTCAAACTCTGCTTTAACCTGAGAAAGTTCAAGCTGAAAACGAAGGGTCTTACTTTCTTCATGCTCCAAAGCTCCCTGAAACAGAAAACAACAAGACCTCGTAAACCGGGAATTGATTTTTTCCCCCAAACTACAAACAGCTGCAAAAACATGATCCCTTCACATTTCTCTTCCTGTTTCCTCCTTCCGTCTCTCTCTCTAGGCAAGGACACAAGTAGCTTACATGGCAAAACAATGCATTTATTTGCCTTCTAATGCAACCTGACAGCTGGAAAACTGAGCAGCAAGCTCCCCAGAGGACAAATTGTCAAACAGTCCTCAGCTCACAAAAAACACCCAAGCAACACCTTCAGCCCCTGCCTGCATGGTTTTGACATCAACAGATGTTCCCTGCTCCACATCTCTGTACAGATACCCTCCGGAAATTCACAGGTTTGTAAGAGACAGGGATAAACTAAAACAAGATTGTTGTTGGGAGAGTGAAGGGGTCCACACATCTATTCCCTCCCACTCACAAAAATCTCTTCAAATCACAAAGTATTGGAAACTTCCCAATTACAGAATCTTATTGGGCAAGATGACTTCAAGGAAAGAAATAACAGACATCAGCTCTGTATGACAAAATGCAAAAACTCTTTGTCCATTCTTTCCAATTAACATGAAGACAAGTCTGTGAAACAGCAGTGATTTGTTCCTATGTCTTTATTCCCACATTTCTCTCATATAGAGAAGTGAAGAACTAAGCAGACAACAGCCCATAAAGAAATAACAAGGCCTCTGACTTTCAGGTCTTGCATAAGCCATGCTCATGTCATTCTGTCTCCCTGCTGCTCTCACTGAACAGGAATGAAAGCACAGAACTGAGCACCTTATTTTGGGAAGTGTTCTCTGAAGAGTGGAACTGCACAGGCTTCCCCCAAAGAATGACAAAACCTTAGGAGGATTGTGAATACAAAGCTGTGCAAAATCCCTGCTGATCTCCAGCCAACATGCAGCAGGTTAGTCAAATACATACATCATGACCAGGAGCCACAACATATTAATGGGAATGGCATGTGGAAATTCTTTGTCATCAGCAGTGACTGCCAGAGGCCCAAATTCACAAGAAAGGAGAAAATCTGCATTAACCCGTTTCTTTCACATTTTAGAGTAAGATACATCATCATTTTACTTTTGTTAATTCCTAATACCACAGGGTTTTAGGAATCCATTTCACATAGTCCAGGAAAGTAAACTGTGCCCCTTAGATCCCTCAAGAACTGATGGATTCTTCCTAGCAAGGGAAGTTTTTTGACAGAGTACATAATCATTCTCCACATTTTAGAACTGTGGAAGGAAGACATGCTCTGGGAAAGTAGGGCAGATGAAAAGGATGAAAAATTCTGATAAAGACACCCTCTTCCTTTTCCTTTGAGCTTTTATTCCTTACCTCTGCTTCTTCCAGAGCCAGCTGAACTTCTGACTTCTCTTGCTCAACCTGCTTCTTGATTTTTTCTATTTCATGGAGGCTCTTGTTTCCTTCACTAATCTGATTGGTCAGATCAGAAATCTCCTCTGAAACAAAAGAGGATGGATGGATTTAGCAAACAGACAGTTTGGAGCATCCTGCAATTCATGGAATGCGAATAGAGGACCCATGCCTCAAACTGCTACCTCAAGAGCTCTTCTGTTCAACAGCCCTGCCTTACTTTCACTTTTTTTTTTTCACAAAAAGTCACAACAAGATTTTTTACCTCAACAACTTGAAGGCACAGCTCTTTTTGTGAATGCTTTTTGAAGTGTCTACAGTGATTTAATTTTTGTCTGTGATCTGGAGGCTAGGAACACCATGCTCTGCTGTTTAGGCTTAATCCACTGCACCTCTATCATCTTTCTTGTTCCTCCCTTGAGACTGCCTTCTCTGCCATTGAATTTCATTGACAGGGGGACAAAGGGAAGCCTACTCTGCTCTGTTCATACCAGTCTCCACGTTCAAAACATTTACTGGCAGCATCAGTGTCTCAAACAACATCAGAAAGCTCATCTCAGGATGAGATAACCATCTTTGCTCACAGCTGCTGCAGGGCACCTGCATCCCTCCAGCCACCTGCTGATGTGGCTTTTGCAATGGCTGCAGGACCTGAATGAAGCCTACCTTGGAGGTTCTTGTTTTCCCTTTTCAAAGTCTCCAGGTGGTCCAGTGTCTCCTCATAGGCATTCTTCAGCTTGAAGAGCTCAGTGCTGAGGCCACGGGCCTCCTTCTGGGAAGCCTCCAGCTCTGCCTGTGATTCCTCGTACTTCTGCTTCCAGTCACTGATGATCTTGTCAAACCCACGCTGCTTCTTGTCCAGCGAGGCAGCTGCTGAGTTGGCCTTCTCCAGGTCAATCATCATGTCTTCCAGCTCATTCTGCAGCCTGTGCTTTGTCTTTTCCAGAGAAGAGCACTTGGCATTGGCTGCTTCAATTGCTTCCTCAGCTTCTTGCAGGCGAGCAGCAAGCTTCTTCCTACCAGGGAGTAAGACACAGTGAAATGACCAAGTGTCACTGCTGCCATTTTATCCAGAAAAACTGACACCAACGCAGTAACTCAGTAAATCAGTTCTGAAAGGGAAAACAGTGAGGGGGTGAGGATGAGGATGGGGCAAGGGGAAGAGGAACAGAGAGGGAAGTTGAGCCTCTAGAGAGAAGGGGCTATGATGGAAAAAACCAGCTTGAATTATGAATACTGGTTGGTATGTGGCAAAACATTTTATGTGTGTCTGTAAATATTTGAAATTGAACTTCTGAACTTATGCACCAGCTAGCTACTTACTAGCTGTAACCAGTATGGGCTGGTTGTAAATTTTTTATAAGACCTGCTCTAAATGTCAGGGTGTCACTTTCCTCCAATTAAGAGATATGAGACAACCACCAGTTAGAAGGCTGGTCATATCCTGGGCTTTTGTTCATAGACTATTTAGATTGGGGAAAAAACAGGTAGTCCTGCCAAGAAGAGGTGCTGGAAAGAAAGGACTGTCTAGAAAGAGGATTGTGGAGATACTAGATGAAGAAAATATCCTGAAAGTGTGGTAAGATCCTGCAGATTGGAGATGTGCAGAAGCAGAAGTTAGAGATGATCAGAGACCTTGCCCAGCAACCTGAGCCTGGTAACTGGGAGCAGTGGTAAAGCGTGAGCCAACATGACTTTCTGCCCTACATTCCCAGGCAGCCATCATCTCCCAGTGGGAAAGGGAAGGCAAGACCAAGGAAAAACACTGTACTGGTCTGGGGCAAAGTAAGAGAGTGTGATGTAATTAAGTAGGACTGTCTAATTTTGTTAGTTCTCAAATAAACTCCAGTATCCACAGCCCTGTTCCAAGGACAAGCACTCAGCAGAAACGTTGACCTGCCCAAGCAATATGAAGACCAGAAGGACAGCCCCAAATTACCGCATTGAGTCAGAAGGACTTTCCAACCAGGAAAATTTCCAACCCTATTTGCTTAGCACACAATAAGACCTGGTGAGCACAGTCCTGCCAGTCAAGGGCACTCTGAAGTCCATGTAACTCACTTGGCATCTTCCAGCTCCTCAGTTCTCTGAATGGCATCAGTCTCATACTTCGTTCTCCACTGTGCCACTTCTGCATTTCCCTTGGAGAGAGCCCGCTGCAGCTCTGCCTTGGCTTCCTGCTCCTCCTCATACTGCTCCCGCAAGAGATCACAGTCGTGCCTGGCTGCTTGCAAGGCATGAGCCAGGGCATTTTTGGACTGCAAGGGTAGAAAGGTCACAACATTGCAAGGTTACCTACAGCAAAAACCAAAACAAACAGCCCCTAGAAATTCAAAGGGAGGCTTAAGTTTCTTTTTTTTTTCTTTTTGCCTCTGGCTTTGACAGTCCAGGTTGAGGTGAAAATTGTTTGAAGTCATCCCTAACTGGTGACATGAGGAGGAAGCTATAAGACTGAGGATAATTTAACAACTTTGGAGAAACAGCCCAAACTTTTAAGATGTAAGATCTGAGATTTTGGCTATCCTACTGGGTAAGTTTTATTTAGCATTTATGTATGCCGATGATTTTCCCAAACTCTTCTTTTGTGACTTGCCTCAGTCAGGGGCAGGAACTTATATCAGTAAAATTAGTAGGAATCATTGTCACTCCTATGTCTCATTTCAGCTTTTATTGAGGCTACAACTGAACACGAACACTTTTCACCTTTTCATTTCAAAGAATGGGACACAGTTAAAGCATTACCTTGGTTTCCTCTTCTAGCTGTCTCTTAAGTTCTTCAATCTGTTGTGTAAAGGATGTTTTTCCCCGGGACAGCTGACTTATCAGTGACTCCTTCTCTTCAAGTTGTCTAGTAAACTCACCTGCCACAAGATTTGACAAATAAATGAAAAAAAAAGAGCATGATGATGAAATGACAAAGTTGCAGTCAAAAATCATAGTACCACCAGTCCAATTCTGCTGAGAAAAAGAACTCATAAATTGTGATTGACGTGTTGTGAAGCTTCTTCCAAAGCTGTAATCAGATACTTCACCAGGATAGCTTTTTTGGGTTTGGTTTGGTTTGGTTTTTTGGGGGTAGGTTTATTGACTTGATTTTTCTTATTTGGTCAGTTGGGGTTTTTTTGTACTGCCAATAGCTTGATTCATTAATTTCACTTCAGTTTGGGGATCAGACTAGACTGGTGCTTACTTTCATGGGAAGTTGTATCTGGTTTTACTTTTTTTTCACTATTTATATTGCTTTTCCACAGACTTATTTTCAGAGAGCTGCAAAGCAACCTGAGAACCTCACAACGACCAGCATACAGATCAGGTGAATACGTAAGGAAAACTTCATTGGGCAGAGGAAGTGTGTCACTGCAGGGTGAAAAACCACAGTCTTGCAGGAGACACAGAAGTAACAATTAACAGGAAATGAAAAATATGTCTTTGAAAATATACAGAACAGTGATATCTGATCAAGATGCAGAAATTAAATAATACTGCTCTGGGCAGAAAGGCAGCAAGAAGTTAGAGGATATGTAGTATTTAGAGAATACGTGAACAGCTTCTAGGGTGTAATGCTCAAGGTCAAGCTGAGGAAGATGGGATTTTTCCCTCTAGCATTTCTAGATGCACATATCTTTGTTCCTGAAACAACAGGTATGTAGGCAGCCTGACACATCCTGGGTTCCGAGCTGACACATCCAATTTGGCTCATGAGACAGTATCACTGTATGCTGATAAATGTGGGTATAGGTTTGTTTTTAAAGCCAGTCCAAGGCAAGGTTTCCCCACCAAGGTTATAAGAATAATGAAGATAGAAATGTCTACTGCTCCATTCAGCAAACACTGTCACCTTGAGAGCAGATGCCATTGCAGAATACATGATGCAGTGCAAAGGTGCCCCTGATAAATTCCTGGGAAACAGTCTATCTGGGCCAAACATGCACATACCATTCTCACTCTGGAGTTTAGTCTTCTGAGTAGTGAGGTCGTTCATGAGGCGAGTCATTTCCTCCAGTTTTGTTTTAGTCTCATTCAGATGGTCTTCATAAGTGCGACAAAGCTTCTCTGCATTGGCCTAATGGGAATCAGGAGAAGAGAGAAAGAAAGTTGTAGCCTCCAGGCAAATGTCTGGAAGCCGTAGCCTACAAAATGTATCCTTTTTTCTGGGTGTTTGTCTTTCAGAGGAATGGCAGATAGTAAAGACACAAATATCATAGAAGTAGAGCAGGGAAGAGCAGCCCCATGTCTATAACCCCAGGCCATGGGACTCCCTATCAGACCTTCCCCGTTTGTTTTCCCTGAATTGTGTTCTGAATGTAAGCACCAGTGTAAAAAGGCTCTGTAAGAACTTCAGCAGCAGTCGCTGCCTATGAAGTTCAGGCATAGCCGCCTCATAATTGCTAGATGGGAAAATCACCTCCAATGAAAATTGCTCTACTGATTCTGCTTTAATTACCATTTATCATAAATTGGGTTTGATGACAGCTTTCTGAGAATACTGACATTTCTTTTCCTCACTTGCACTGAAAGAAATCTATTTCGAGTGCTCTGAAAGCTACTGAGATTATCTACTCAGGAAACAAAATCCACAATTCAGCTGTAGGAAGTGAAAATACATGGTGTGATCATGCAAGCCTTTGCTTTGCACTTCGTGCTAACATGGATCAAAACTGTGAACCAAGGGCAGGATATGAAAGGACTCTGCTTAGGGTGAGAGATATCCTGACTTGGATGCCATCCTTCCAGTTGTCACCAGCCTGAAGGAGCCTAATTTACTTGACATGTTTTTGTGCCCTGGGATACATGGATAAACAGTATGCCTGGGGCTGAGGATGCATTATGTGTTTCAGACAGGTCACCTTAATTGCTGTCCCATCTCTAGGGAAGAAGGGTTGTACCACCAGCTGGGTAAGGGAGACATGGTGCAAGACACCACCTTCTAAAACACTTCAGCCATACCAGATGTCCTGGGAGACCTTCAGACCAGCCTTAGCTACCCATTACTTTTGGGAAGCCTCAGCACCCTTACTTTTCCCTTGACCATCTGCTCCATGTTGGAAGACAGATCATCCACTTCCATCTTCAGCTCGCTTTTCTCCTTCTCCAGTTTCTGCTTGACCCTCTGCAGGTTGTCCAGCTGCTCCCCCATCTCAGCCACACTGTCCGCGTGCTTCTTCCTCAGCGTGGCGGCCGTGGCCTCGTAGTGCAGCGTGGCCTCCTCCAGGTCCCGCCGCAGCTTCAGGAATTCCGCCTCACGCTTCTTGTTCATCTCCAGCTGGGCAGCTGTGGCTCCCCCGGCTTCCTCGAGCCGCTCGCTCAGTTCCTCCAGCTCTCGGGCTAAATCTGATCTCTGCTTTTCCACCTTGGCTCGAGCAGCTCTTTCTGCTTCCAGCTCCTCTTCTAGTTCTTCTATACGAGCCTGCCAGAGAAACATGAACGCTTTTGGGTCAGTTTTATGATGAATACCATCAGAAGACTGTGAGGCACCTTACAAACTGTTAAACCCTCTGCCAGCCCACATTTTGCCTCACTGGCAGGAGCTCAGCAGTTAAAGGACTTGCCCATTTGTGCCTGTAAATCGATGCAGTAATGATGATGAGTCACATCTTGCGTGCAGTAGATTGTTCTGCAAGTTTTAGTTCAAGACACATAGGCCTAGTGCACTGACCTTATGTTCATGTGTTTGACATTCAGCTGAAGTGCACGTGAGGAGTTACATGCTAGTAGGAGTAACAGCAACAAATTCCATTTTAAGACCTCCATGACTGGAGTAATTTTTCTTTAGGAGTGTGTAGAACTACCTGGATAACAAATATTTATTGGAAGCAGTCTTTTTTATTAAAATATTATTTTCACCTATCTGCACTTTACATCCAAGTTATGTAAATAATATTTTTAAACAAGAAAAGGTAGAGCTATTATTTTTTTGGGTCCAGACATTGTATTTGGATGGTGCTGAATTTCCTTGGCCTTTTAATTTCTGTTGAAAATTTCCTGTGTGTCTTAATCTTTTCTCTAAATTTCAAATCCATACTTATCACTGATGAACTCCTCTCCACCAACTACCCTCACCTCCATGGTTTAGAACAATATTATTTGTTTAAACCAAAGCTCCAGAGCCTTTCTGCCTTGCCTGAAACTACCATCATTCTGTGGTCATCTGTCCTGCTACTGGGAGGAAACGCTATAGAGTGACCATCCTGAGGGAAAAAAGGCCTCTCTCTGGGAAGCCATGGTGATGTACCACTTTGTGTCTCAAAGAGGAGCTGCAGTTAGCCATGAAAAGTTTCTGCAAGGTCTTTCAGTGAGGCACAAAGAGAAACTCATCCTAAGATATCTGATAAAAAAGCAAGCTGACCTGAAGCTCCTTGATCTTCTTCTGCAGCTGCATCACTATAGCTTGTTCATCTTCTATCTTGGAATTCAGCTGGCTCATTTCAAATTCTTTCCTGGCACAGAAAAGAAAATCCTACTGTGACAATTTGCCTTGAAGCTTCAAGTTAGGATTTTGAAATTTTTAAAGAGTTTTTCAATAAAACTTCTAACGTATCTAAAAACGAAAACAATGCTCGTGTATTACAATTTGCATGAAAACACATTTTCCTCTGAGCAGCAGTTTCCAAGTCAAGCCTCTGCATGCATTTGTGCAATTATATTTCTGGTTCTTTGTGTCACAGAAAAACAATGCTATTTTCAGACTCAATGAAAAAAACATTTAACAGTTAGGTCTCCTAACAATGCTACCACAGCTAGTCAGGATGAACAACTTCAAAGAATTTCTTCAGCTTTCTCCTCTAAGCAATGAAAAACATTAGTAAGTTTCTGGGATGCTTTTTTTTAATGTAGGAAAGTTTAATGCATTCTAATGTTTCAGGTATTGTGTACACAAGAGTAATTTTGCCTCTCTCCTTGGCTACACATTTTCATAATGAACTTTTCTTTCAGCCACCATCAGAGCAGGATGACACCTGAAGGCTCTTAAATGACACTGTAACTGTGCTGCTTTATTTGGTAGAACAGAACCAACTTCTTACTTTTTCAGCTTTTCTTCCATCTGTAGCTTATCATTCTCCAAGTCCATTACACTCTCTTGGGTCAGCTTCAAATCCCCTTCCAGTTTGCGTTTTGCCCTTTCTAGATCCATCCTCACTTTCTTCTCTTGTTCAAGTGATCCCTCGAGCTTTAGGAACAAAGTCACTTAATAAATGTTTTGAACACACATGGTTTACAACAGTCAGATGTAGGCTGTGCCCAGTTCTGTGCTGACTTCTAGTGAGATGTGAATAAGAACTTAAGCATCCTAGTTTACAGGATTTGTTTTCTAGCTGCCAGTGGGCATATGGGCTAAAGAAATAGAACAAAAAGGTCAATCAATGCTTTAAATTTGTGCAAGCATTACACTTCTCTTAGCAGCAAAGTTCTCTTTGACTTCATGCCAGTTACACTGCAAGTACAAGTTGGAAGGATTTTCTCTTATTATTGCAATCCTTTAAAAGGCTGAACACAGATCAATTTTTGTGGTGTTCCTGTAATTATACCTTTTACAGACAGTACAAGAAGTACATTTCTAAAAGGAGAGGAATGTATTTCAAAGTTTTGCAACCTTTCAGTCTCATGAAAGGTCCACTGTAAGTGGTGGTCAAACAAGCCTCGTGAAACATAAAGGAAGAACCAGCTTACATCATCCACTTGCTGTTCTAGTTTCACTTTAGCTTTGCTCAGTGTGTTGACCTTGTCCTCTTCTGCTTGTAGGTCATCTAGAACCTGCTGATGAGATTCCTGCAAGGACTTTTTCTCCTTGGTAAGTTTGCTGATATTCTCATCAAGCGTTGCCATTTCTTCCGTCAGATTTTTGACCTGTGTGAGAAAGGAAGATGTGTTTGAAAGACTTTGAAGGAAGGGATTATCATAACAAGTCTCAAATGACTATCTGGTCTGAACTTGTAAGTGGGAAAACAAGAGAAAGAAAGTGATCACTTCCCTCCCAGCACCTCATGGCTTTTTGAATTAAATTGCCATCAAGGGAGTTAATGTCTGCCAGTTTTTGGTGCGGGGGTAGTACATTATTTCAAACATACTAAATTCTTTTCAGAGTCACTCCCATTGTGATGGACTCCTGATTCTCTCTGAGAGGAGCAGGAGATGAGCTTTTTACACTTGCAGGCTTTAAGGAGGAGAGCTGGAGGAATTCATGGTTACAGCAGAAGATGGTTTACTTAAAAATTCCATGAACAGGTATAATTCTTTAGCGGCAGTACAGTAAGACTCACTTTAAAGAAAAAAAAAAGGAAACTTAGGCTCAGAGGTAACAATTTTTACCTCATAAGGTCAAAATACGGTATCCACTGACCCTTCAGTGTGGCCTGTGTAACAAGCAGTGCAAAACCATCAGAACACCAGTAAGCACTTGTCATAAAGGCAATCCATGCCCAGCCTCTTTTGAATATATGGTGAAGTTCTGACTATACCTTGTTTTCAGTAGCATGTTTCTCTTTCTCTACTTTTGCAAGTGTGATTTCAAGATCATCAATATCCTTCTTGAGCTCAGAGCACTCATCTTCCAATTTTCTCTTCTTAGAAGTCAGCTCAGAATTCATCTCTTCCTCGTCCTCAACCCTCTCTGTCAGTTCTTTGACTTTGGCTTCCAGCTGAATCTTGGATTTAATCAACAAGTCACACCGTTCCTCGGCATCTGCCAGAGTGTCTTGCTCCTGGTGTTACACAAGGAAGAGGACAAAAATGACTGCCTGGATTTTTTCCTCCCTCACTTGTCCCCTAGCCTGTAACTGGTCAGGGAGCCTGATACAAAGCAGCAAAGCAGCGTAAGGAAACTTTTCCTACTCTTGATTTCAGAAGACAAGTAATTAACAGAGCAGGATGAGACAGTGGTGAGCATGACTAGCCATATATGAGACTACCTGCATGTGCTACTGCTATGGACATTGCCTTGAACAGAGTATGTTAAGATTTGCATTGTCAGCTCACCTGGTTATATGCTAAAACACGAGAACTTCTATCCATTCTGAATTTTGGCAAGGGTCTGATAAGATCAATGGCTTACTTTTATTAAAGTCCACTAACACTCTAGTCTGTAAACCTTTAAGTTTCAAAGGATATCTAGTAAGTACATAAATCTATGTGTCTACTCACAGCTTGGAGCTGGAGAAGCAAATCATTTTTTTCCTGAACTAAAGAGACTTGCTTTTCTTCAAGTTCCTTTCTCCGAGCTTCAGATTTTTCCAGGGCCTCCTTCAGTTTCAAGAATTCTTCCTTCATATTGGCCATCTCCTTCTCAGTTTCTGCAGTCTTCAGGAGAGGCTTGATCTTAAAGAAAAGCTTCATCCAAGGCCAGTTTTTGACAGCCATAAAAGCACGGATGTTCCACTGAATTACAAGAAGGGCATCCCTGGTTTAAGACGAAAAAAACAAAATTCCCTAAATCTTAGCCTGAATTGAAAAAGTGAGGGGTTTTTTTTTCATTTTCAGTCAGTTTCCTAGTTTTTTTCTGAGCAATATAAGGAACCTGTTTTCTAAGAGATACAAGAAAACTTCCTCCAGATCTCTATTTTCGGAGACCCAAAAAATTTCCAAATCTCATTTTCACCAGAGCTGCAGGCAGCTAATACACAGTTGATATTATTTTTATCACACATACACTTAAAGCTTTTAATTCAGGGTTATCTTTAGCCTTAGGGACTGTAATTAATGGCTCTATCCAGCTTATAATTAAATGGTAATTACTATTATCTGTGAAGATTTAAGGGGTTGCCTTCATACCTGCGCTCCACTATCTTCTGATACTCAATCCGCATCAATCTGCCGCGCGCTCTTGCCTGGATCATTGTTAAGATTTTCGCGAGTCTCTCATCCCTCATTTCTTCTAGATGGCCCAAGAGACCAGCCTTGAAGAACACCTGGTACATGCACAGATGTCAGTCCACCACAAAGGAGATTTATATCAGAGCTACAATGACCTTGCTGAAATGGTTCACACTGCTATTCTTATTGACACATTATAAACTAGGAGAGTGTAGAGGGCCAAATAGTAGTTGCATAAGGGACCTCACTGCACAGTTCCAGAGTTGGTTTAAAATTGTGTTTTATCTCCCCAGTTTTGAATAGGCCGAACTATTTCATCATCACAATACCTTTCAGCTGTGGCAGGGTTCCAAGTGGGTCAGCTGAACCACAATTCCTGACTCCCAGAAACCCCCGCTAATGGGATCATGTGAGAATTGCACATGGCCTCATTTCAAAAGATGCAGCTGATTCTGTGGCCCATCTATGTTTGAATGTACCTGTATTATACTAAATAAGCTATTGTTTTACTGGGGGGCATGGAGCATCAGCTGCTGCTGCGTCTGCTTGTAGAGTTGCTCTAATAAAAGCTTTGTGGGAATGTGAGCCAGAGAGTTAAATTTCCTCTAGCACAGTTTAGACCTACTATCACTCTGCTGCTATTTTGCTAGTTTCTTGTATTATTAAAATCTCCATTAAACACCACCACTAGAAATTGCAGCATCCTATTCTGCAAATTAAATAACAGATCTATCACTTTTCTCCTTACATAAGCAATGATAGTCTCTTCCAGTTACCTTGGTGTGTCCAAAACGATATTGGGTATGGTCAACATCTAAAGATGCCATCAGTTTCTCAGCAGCTTTTCTGCTATCCACAAACTTATCCTCTGGGATCGCTCCTGGATTCAGGATGCGGTACCTGTTAATAACAAATGAAAAATGTGTAAAATCAGCTTAGATCCTGTTTTAGTTTTTTTCCCTCTTTCCCAAATAACTTTAAAAAACCCCAAACAAAACCAAACCAAAACACGCAGGGTAATCACCAGCTGTGTATCTACACAGACACAAGGAAGAGCAGAATTCTGCCTTCCATGTCAGGCAAACTGAATGGAAGATAAACTTGAACGGAACTGGAGATAATCACATCTCTGCATTACCTTTGTTTGAAGTCAGCATAAAGCACCCTGTTTGGGAAACCCTTCCGGCAAATGCGGATGCCTTCCAGGACACCATTACAACGGAGCTGATGCAAGACAAGGAATGCATCCATTTCACCTGCAGGGGGAAAACAAGGCTGAATTAAAAGTAGTTTCTCCACAAGGCTTCATCTTCATTTCCCCAAGGAAACTGGAAACTATGAGATGTCATCTGCTGAGAGAGCAACTTGACTGGATAAGGTAAAAAGCACAGACAGTATTTAACTACAATTTGGTGACTCAGAAGTAAGTAATAGAATGACAGATTTAAATATTCTAAAATTTTAAGACTATTGTCTTTTTCGTACCTGGAGTTTTTGATTCATTGGGGATAATGCATCGTACAAAGTGAGGAGCTGTAGATTTTAGGTTAGTCATCAGCTTATTTAAATTTTCCTAGAACAGACACATTAAAAACATGATTAGTTTTAGCAGTTTAGTGGAATTCCAATCACTATTTCTTTGGCTTGCTGGCTGTTAATTTAAGAAGCTCATTTTTCTAAAAATTCTCCAACAAAATTATAAGCTTACCAAAATTATTAGAGAGAAACATGTTCAAATAAACCAAAGTACAATTTAACATTATTATAGGATTCCACATCAGTTTCAGCAAAGAAGATATGTGTTTTACTTGAAACCACACAAACTCAAAACCCCAGATGAACAGCATGCATCTGGTGGAGTATTTCTGTATAGCCAACTGCATCTTTGCCTTGTCACTTCCCCACTCAGTGGGGAGAGCTCACTCTTCCCACCTGCTCCTCATAAAATTTTTGTCTCCTGGCCAAACATTTTCCCTTTATTGGTCTTAATCAGACATGTCCCAGGCAGACTGAGTGCTCCTTCAGCCACCATTACACCTCTTCAGCTGGTAAAAAACAGGTCTCCATTTTCTGTGATTTCCCTTCATGGGGAGTATCTCCAAACAAGATAAAATGACATGACTAGTGGGTAACTACATCCTTCCCAACCTGAGGTTTACCTACATTACAGCTTCCTCAGTGTTACCCATAGAAATGGTAGTAATGGTAAAAAAACGGTAAATAGCCCCATTTTTCCTCATGCCAGTCCCATCCTATTTCCAGGAGGGAATAACTAAGGAAACAAGAGGCTTTATGCCACTTCATTCAACAATTGTTTTCCATGACTGCTCTAACCATAGGATCCAATTACAAGCAGTAATCAGATAGGAACTAGCAAATTACTTGTAATCAGTTCCTGTTCCAAAGACAAACATGAAGCTGTAAGCAACAAAATAAGTGATATAGGTTGTTGGCACCAAAGACAGTAAAAAGAACCATTTCCTGACTGCTCCAAGATGATGAAATGGAGCAGCCCCTGGCATGCAGTTTCAATAGAAGCATATTTCCTTAGCTAAGGTCAAGAACCTTGTCCACAAGTCAAATTTCAATGTTGGGTTTCAGTTTTTTCCAGTCCATTACAATCCTTAACATTCTTCTTCAATGCAGTGTCTTAACTCAAACTGCCAAGCGTGGAGAGGTAACAAACCTTGTGCAATGAGGACACTGTTTGGAAAGAAGCACCTTTCTTGCGTTTCTTTTCTCCACCCTGATCACCTAAGGAGGAAAAAAGAAGCATAAACCAATCTGTGTCTCATTGAGGGGTGCAGGCAGAGTTTGGAAAACAGACCATTTTAATAGTGCTGTTCTATTTGACTAAAAGGCTCTGATAGCTCAAATTTTATACAAGACATTCTGAAAGTCAT
The DNA here is from genome assembly GCA_018697195.1 of Certhia americana. Classification (NCBI taxonomy): domain Eukaryota; kingdom Metazoa; phylum Chordata; class Aves; order Passeriformes; family Certhiidae; genus Certhia; species Certhia americana. The sequence continues at coordinate 17,673,757 of CM031857.1, read as the reverse complement.
GTGTGATACATCACATATTTGCAGCTCTCTGTCCATAGTTAGGAATTTTGTCAAAGACCACTGTAAACTTTCTGGATGGCATTTGTATTTCAGATCTATACTGCATCACTTCTTATGCAGAAAAGTCCATAAATATGAATATGGCAGAAAAATAACTTTTTAAAAAAGTAATTTGTAGTTCATTAAAAGCTCAATAGGGTGAGATGATGTAGAAAAAGAAAAACTTAAAGAAAAATAACGCTTATGGAAAATTTGTACTGTACATTGTACTGTACAGAAACTGATTCTCTACTATGCAGACACTGAACTTGTGCAAGTAAGATTTGTCTAGAATAGAGGAAAATAAATATTTGTAATTTTAGAAATAGTAACTTTGCATCCCCTGAATTTTGCTTAAAGCTCTGGAGTCAAAATCACTCAGATTCTCCCAAGGAATGCTAGTTTCTGACAAGACCTTTATCAAGTTTCTGGTTCCTGACATGACCCAAAAATGTACAGCAGTTGCTGCAGCTTTCTAACCAGTGGGCCATTAGATCATTCCCAGGAGATCTGTCATCATGTCACCTGTCAACATAAGAGGAGAAGTGAAGAGTGCAATGTGCTTGATGCAATTATCCACACCCTTTCTCCCCTTCAGAAGGTGACAGTGCTGAGACTGGAAAAGGCTAATCTGAACAGGCTGTTCCTTTCTCCTGACACCAAAGAAAAGCAAGGTAGTATTCAGAGAGACAGGAATCTCCACAGGCAAATAGGCAGTTAGTAACTTGCAAGGATTTGCTTGTGGCAGGATGCTTGTTATTTACATTTCAGCTTCATCTCATTCCCATGGCAGCCCACTTGCTTCCTAGGAAAGTGTCATGTGATTCATGACAAGAGCAGCTCTTGAAATTAAGTTTCTAATAAACAGGCTGTAAGTGATTACAACTTCAGGACATAACACTACTACATCTTTGTAATGAATACCAGTTATTTACTTAAAATCAGTTTTCTGATTGTTTGCTACTTGTCTTCTCACAAATAAAAGAGTTCTATGTAGAGGATAGAGATTAAATATGTCCTCAGATATACATTATTACATTGTACATTAGTACAATGTACATTGTCAAAAAAAAACCCCAGCAGCAAGCAAAAAGGAAGGCATATTGGCAAAGCCTTCTGCTGTGGCCAATGTGGGACAGTGTTCCAGTACCTTCAATGTGTACTTGCTACTAATCCAAGGAAGTACTCAAAAACTCTTTCTTAAACTTGGTATTTCTGATTTATTTCAGGGGAGCTAGCAAGGAGTACTACAGCATGAGAAACAAGAGCTGTTCTTTTTTGTTGGCATTTATGTACACAATCTTTTGTGCAACACTTAGCTGCATATCTAAACACATGCGTGTTCAAACTCCCACTGGGCTGTTCACAACACAGGTCTCCCTGCCACAGTGCTCAGAGGTACTATACATTCAGCCTAGCTGAGTTAATGGTCTCCTTCCTATAACTGGCAAAATCCTACAGCTGCTGTGCACATCTAAATAATTAGTCACTGCCTCATCTAGCATTGAGGCAACTGCAGTTGAGAGAATTGCTTAGTTTCTGAAATTCATTCCCAAGCACACATCCTAAAACCCAAAGAAAGCCCATGTGAGCTGGTTCTGCTTACCACTGTCAGCACCAATGTAGCTTTCAAACAAGCTTGCCAGGAGTTTGTTGGATGATTTCTGGAAAATGCCTACTACAGTTTCATTAAGTGGATCCTTGTTCTTCTCAAGCCACCCAACGATGTTGTAGGGAACCTACAGCAAGGCATTGAAAACAAACCAGAGGTTGGAAATGCTCCCCTTCAGAGCTCCCAGGAGTTCTTTGCAGTTCAGCTTGAAGCCAATGACTTTTTGTGAAGATCTGTGCTCAGAGCAGTACCAGCTGCCCTGGTTTTCATCACTTCCCCTCCACTTCTTGGCTTCCTAATTCCCAAACCTCTTTTCCTAATACTTAGCATGTGAATCCCACACACCCCTTCCAAACTATCTGGTCCCTACATCTTTTCATGGACTCCATGTGGTTATCTGTGGAGATACCATGTGGAATTGGTGTGCCAGGAACGCTATTAAAAAGTCTTGAAGTATAAATCACACAAATAATAATTTAACTTTAAAACAGCATGCTACACTGGAATAATTAGGGTTTTCTAATAGAATCTTAATGATTACAAACTAACGCCAGGACTTTTCCAGAGCTCTGTTTAGTGGGAAAATAGGTTCCATTATCTGTACCACAAGGGAACAGAAATTCTAATTTTCTTTGCTGAATGCATTAACAACTACAGATAAGTACCAAGATCAGCATTATTTCTTTTAACAATTACAAAATTAGCTTAATGCTGAATTATAATTTGAAATCAACAGCATCAGGTAAATTCCTGCTCTGCTGTGCTGAGGCTTCTTATCAATTGTAGTTTGATTAAAATTCCTGTGACCCTCTCAAATTCTTTCTGCTTATCTGGTCTGAAAGCAGAACTTCAAAACTGGACAAGATTTGGCTCAGGTATCACAGTACTGGATTATGTTCTCATTCCCCTCATCACCAGTGAACCTGTAAAGTGAACCACAACATCAGAGCTAACCAAACTTCCTTTTGCTATTTTGACACACTGGTCCCAAAGTAAGTAAAAAGTGATTTTAATTTTTTTTTTAAACCATCCCTTGAGTTAAAGAAATGAGTTCATTTTTTCTAGGAAACTGAGATGAAAAGTTAAATGATGCTGCTGTTTAATTACTAGTGTTACTCAGATTGGAGGAAAAGTGATAAAGGCAAAGCAAGGCATACTTCCAGAAAAACTACTATTAGCCCTACTCAGTTTATTTCATTCTATTTGTGCATCTAAGGAGCAGATGTCCTGGAGTTTTGTGGCATCTTTCTCTGCTGCAACGCTTCTGCAGAGAGAGTAGTTATTTGCTTTTACTCCCCACCTTTCCTTTCTTCCCCTCTTCATCTTTCCCACCCTCCCTTGCTGTGTGCTACAGCCAAACCCCACCTGAGTGACCTCTGATACAAACAACTACCTGCCAGCAGAGGAACTTACTGCACCAGCATAATGAAGGAGTTCAAAGTGAGCTTCGTATTTCCTTTTCTTATCAGGCCTGGGCTTCTGTAAGTTGGGTGACTTGCCAAGATGGTTGTCATAGAGTTTAGATTTGAACGTCATATCTGTAGCTTTTGGGAACATGCACTCCTCTTCAAGGATAGACAGGATTCCCAGTGGCTGTGGATTTAAGAGCATCTTTGTTGGGAAATATTTAGGCTACCTGCTTTCAGTGGCTATGCAGCCTGTAAGTTTTATCTAATGGAATTTCAAGCCTGCAAAATTTCTTCTCAACCTGAGGAGGAAGTCTTTGTCTATTCTGTTAAAATAGTAACAACTCCATTGACTATTCAGTATGTCACCTCTGCCTTAGAAGACTTTATGATGGCTTCCAGAAAGAGTTTGATTTATCTTTCAGGGCAGCTGGACCAACTGGCATTTTATCAGTCATGTCTCAGGAAGAGATGAATGAACCTCGTAGCATTGTGCAGATTGGTTTTGAGGGATTAGGATCACGCACAGATATCCTGCCCTTGGACAAAAAAGTGATCAAATAGAAGACCACTTAATAATCAGACTTTCTACTTCTGCTGTTAGGAATTTCCTGCTAATGCAAGATGCAAAAATTCATGTTTCCTCACAGATCAGCAGAGCTAGATGCTGTGCCATTAAAACATGGCAGAAAGAGAGATACTAAGAGGTTATAAAGCAGGGGACAGCTGTTCTCACCAGGACAACAATATATTCCCAAAGAAGGAGGAAGGAAAGGCATATCCCATGCTGGGGAAATGGTGAGAGATTTCTTTCCTTCTCAGGGTAGAAAGAGAACAAAGGACTTTGCACATCAGCATGTAATGTGAGAAAGAGGAGCCTCACGGGACACATATAGGGCACAAGACTGAAACATTGCACTTGCCCTGAAAAGCTGACGACTTTGATGTTAAGCATATGTGGTACAGACTAAATGGAGGAACAGCAGGGACAGAGAAAGATAAAAGTGCAAACCAGGGAAGATGATACAACCATACAAATTAACAGCTACAGCTTGTTGGCTGCTGTTGGCTCTGTAAGGCAGAATTCCAAAGGTAAACCTGAGTGGCCACAAATACTGATTTTCTTTGATTCTTTACTGCAAGGCAAGAAACTTGTTGCTGTTTATCCTACTCTGTTCACTGGGCCATGAGGACATATCTGAGGAATAAAACCAATATACTTGGCGTGTATACTTACCTTCTCAATTAGATCAATGCAGGCCTGCAGGTCCATGCCAAAGTCAATGAATACCCAGTCAATGCCTTCTTTCTTATACTCTTCTTGCTCCAGGACAAACATGTGATGGTTGAAAAACTGTTGCAGTTTCTCATTAGTGTAATTGATGCACAGCTGCTCAAAGCTATTAAACTGCAGGAAGAGATAAAAAAAAAAGCATTTGCATTGCAGTTAACTTGGTGGAACAGCAAGAAGGAAACTGTTTACAGCATACAAGACATTGTTCCCAGAAACTACTGGCATGTCCAGCCAAGTGGTTTTTATATCTATTCATGAGAAAAAAACGCATGTAAAACACACATTATTTGCTTTATGGCTTTCTCAGCACTTTGCCTTCTGTTCATTTAGAAAGAGAAACACCCAACCATGAGCTATCTCTTGGCATCTTTTATGTCCTTCCACCCAGTTCCCTCACATTAATACTCACATCAAAGATTTCAAACCCAGCAATATCCAAGACTCCTATGAAGAACTGTCTTGGCAGCTTAGTGTCCAAGGTCTTGTTGATACGGACCACCAGCCATTTGAACATTCGATCGTACACCGCCTTAGATAAGGCCCCAACAGCATACAGAACCTAAAATACACGTTTTAGAACACCACAGTGTGAAACAAAATTCACTGTGGAACACAAAGATTTTCATGCAGTAGACTATTATAAAGTCTGTTTACAGTTTAAATGAAATTCCCCAATGGTTTGTATAATCACCAAGGCATAGTTAATACAACACTTTCTCCTATCATCTCTGCTGAATTTCCATCAAATCACTGCTAAATGTGGATGTCTACTAACAGGTATATAAAGTGCTCACAAAGTACATCTTGGGAAACAGCTGGACAGCAAGTTCCAAATGTTTTAATCCATTATATTTCTGTGGAAGTAAAGTAGCAGAAACTCACAAGCCAGACGCCAGCTATGATATCCAGAGCTACTGCTAGAGTAGGGTGGAGGTTTATGCCCAAGATGTTAATTGACATTTGCTTCTAATTTTTGAGGGATGCTATGGCATGAGTAGGCAATAGAAAAAGTCTGTCTAAGGTATCTTCTTTAGCCTGTGCACATCTACATCATTAGGATACACCTCTCTGTAGCAGTTTTCTAGTTTCTGAGCCTGGACCACAAGCTGTCTTCAAAGAGCCTTTTATTGTACCAAAATACTTCAGCATCTTCTACAATATTGCTGCAGCTTCAGCATAGCAACAATCAGCAAGGACTCTTTTTCCCTTAAATTAGGAGATAACTTTAAGTGGATATTGCCTTTAGCTGAGTGAGGTCACACAGAGATTAAAATTACATGAATAATGAATGAGTGATGAGTGAATAAATAATCCATGACTCAAATCTTCTAGGTAACTATTCTCATCCAGAATTAGCTATCAATCCCCATGTGGTGGTTTTACTGCACCTGGTTTCCTGGAGTGGCTGCTACTAACACATCAGGAAAACAATTCTATCAAAAGCAGTGCTGGCCAATATTCCTTTGTCAGTGTCTTCCCCAGTTTCCCTCAATTTCACCATGTATTTCCCCAAGTTTGGGGATATAAAATGAGAACAGGTATTAGAGTTTCATGTTTATATATATATAGATATACATATATATATATATAATAGCAGCAGCCTGTCTCTCTGAGATGTTACAGGCAAAGCCTCAAGGCTTGCAGGACATGTATCCAAATATCCTCAAGTGTCTCCTTACCTGTTCAACACTTTGACCTTTGGTCACATACTCATTGCCAACTTTCACTCTAGGGTGCAACAAACCCTTGATCAAATCAGAGGAGTTGATTCCCATCAGGTAGGCAGCTTTGTCAGCACCTGGTCAGGAGAAACAAGGTTTCAATTTGCTTTAAACTTCTACATGGAAATATGCCCAGCTAAAAAAACTAAATAATAAGTACATTCACTTCAAAATTGGCTAAAGGCCTTGGACTCTTAATGATGTGTGTTAAGTATGCCTGTACTCTCTCTTAGTCATCTGACTGCTTTAAATCCCAGCTGCTGCAAGAATCTCACGTAAGAAACTCTTTGGGTTTAGGGAAAAGAACATATCTCCACACTGGCTATAGACAGCTTCAGGTGCAAGAGAAAATAAAGAAGCAGGACCTGAAGTCATGAAAGACAAAGTTAAGGCAGCAGGATTTCACAACCATTTTGTGCAAATAGTCTCAAACATGGAATTTGATTCTGTTAGTCTGTCTCTGTCTGTTCATCTCTTGCTGAGTAAGGTTATCCACCACTGAATTAGTTACAAATACAGCACTCTTGGCTGATCAGGAGCTACAGTGCGCAAGAACAAAGCAAACAGGCTGCTGCTTCCTCAGCACAGTGCCTGGTACATGCCAGACTTTTGAAGCTAAAGAGTAATTTTAGGTGTTATTCTTACTTTCAGTGCCATCAGCCTCTGCTTGCTCTTCTCGGGGTCTTTGCTTGAATTTCATATTCCCAAAGTGCATGATGGCACCTGTGAGCTTGTAGGAACCAGCCTTCTCATCAGGCACAAATCCCAAGATGTCCATGGCTTGCTGTGAAAAGAAAACACAGATATGTTGTCACTTCCCTGCTCAAAACAGTGGTGTTTGCAGCCCCACAATTTACCTTTGCATGGCAGATATTACTATCCTGCCAAGGGGTGTTATCACCCAAAGCAGCCACTGGAACACCTTGAAGACCCAGCAGTGTCAGGGGAGCCAGAGGAGAGCTCTCTTCATGTAGCATTTTATATATAAAAATTATAAAAGCTGGACATTACATAGAGCAAGGCCCGATTCAAAAGCGTAACAATTTACCAGGCCTTGTGCTTTCAGACCCAATCCTGCTTTTGCTCTAATCCAATAGTTTCAGAGACAGAAGCTCCTCCCAGAAGTCCTCCTCCCCTGATCTAGGGGAAATCAAAGTCAAATCCATACAGACTTACATCTGTTGCCAACAATTCTTCTCCATCATCCAGGTTGTCCACTGTAACCACTCCTTGTGAGCAGAAGTGGTAGTCATATGGGTTGGTAGAAATCAGTAGCATGTCTGTAAAAGAACTGCCAAGGTCAAAACTGCCATCCATTCAGGTTATCCTCAAAAATGGAGACAGAAAAACCAACTGTAACCTACATTTGTCTCTGCATTACTGAGTTGTTTTGCTGTTTTTATCTTAATAACTGCAGGGCAGAAAGCAGCTCTCCTATTCTACTATGTTAGTTTGAAGATGTAGAGAAAGTGTGAATAAAAAGAATATGGAAATACTGTACATCCACTGTGCACACAGATCTATTGAGCATGTATTGCAGTATATTGAGTTCATAATTTCCTGTATAGTCCTACTTTTTGCCTCGCATGCTTTTAGGGGTAAAAGTCCCATCTAAATAGAGAGGAAAAAAGATTTTAGTATGATGCAAGACAGGGAGCATGGGCATGGCTCTCCTTTCTGATAACAGACTCAGAGAATAGTGACTTCCAGCATCCTTTGCAGAAGACACTTGGATTTAGATAAACAAAAGTCAGAATATGGCTTGCTCCACTGTCATTCCTTCATCTCAAAACCCCAAAATGCAGTTATTTTCTACAAAGCCAGCTGGCTCTAAAAGTACAGGCAGAGTCCTGCTTCCTTAAATCAACTGAAAGTTTCACCCATATCAACCAGACCGAGGTTTGGTCTAGATTTCAATCATTTATATGCAGATACACATCCCTACATTATCTAAATATGTACGTATGTAAATATATGGCTATCAATATATGTTTACATGAAATCTTATTCTCTAGAAGCCTGTCTTACTTTGCTATTTAGTCACTCTGATATATATTACTTTATCTATAGTTATGTCTATTCATAATTATTGATATTTATACTTATCCATATTTAGATACAGATGTGTTTATATACAAGCACATACATTTCTTGTCTACAAAACACAAGCCCCTGTTGGTTTCAGCCTCTTCAAGAGCCTGCAGACATGTTCCTGCTGGCCAAAAAGGCGTGTGCTGTTGTGGAGCACATAGAGAGTTTATGAGAAACAGAGCATTTTCCCAGCACAGGGATTCTCACAGGAATCTCAGTGCAAAGCTTCCTTGAAATCCTTCTGTAATTGTCATTAATTAGGCCACGTAAAGCTTAGAGTGTTAGGGACTTGACCACGCACTGTCAAGATAATAAGACTTCAAAAGAGATTATGATTGCTATGGCTTAGTGGGAGTTTAGAAGAGCAATAAAGTGACTCTCCTACATATTTTACAAAATGTGTTCCTTCAGAGCACAAATTGAAGTCAGCAAACCATGTCGCTTAAATATCTAGTGAAGGTTTTTACTCAAAGTGTCTCAGCCCCTCTCTGCCCTTCTCCAGCAGGTCTGTGGGGCCACACTGAGCCAGGGGAAGCTTGAAAGGGGTAATCGCCACATAATCAGCAGCAGGCAGCTTTGAATGTTCTCTCCTGCTACACAACATGCTGGGATTTCAGTTTTGTCACTTGGGGCAGAAAGAGGAAACTAGCTTTTCTTTGTGGACCTATAAGCAAATCTTCTCATATGTGAAAATCTGGATAATTAAAGTTTTATCACCACAAATGCTTTGGAGGCATAGCATTTTCCAGATGTTTTGAGACCTTGGGTTACACAAATTCTGTGTGACACTTTTTGCCTTTATAGTGGTATGTTTTAAAAGTCCTGCCTGAGTCTTATCCCATTAGATTAATCTGCAATATGAGAAAAATAGTCTCTGCTGCTGCCACTCGCACAACATATCTAAAAGATTGTATTTGACAGTAGAAGTTCAGTTTCATCAAGTGGAAGCCTTTCTGCACATGGGTTTGCCTTTGAACTCCTTATCCACTGTCTATTCAGTTTTAGGTTCTTAAAAGCTGTGGATCCACATAATGCTTACCTAGTAACTCCGGTTTCTTTCCTGACAGGATTTGGTAGAAGATGTGATAGTCTCTTTCACCAGGTTGTTGGAAAATCACTCGGGATTTCTCCAATAAATCTAGTTGTATGAAGAAAAATTCAGTGAGAAAGGGTCTTGCAGCTTTCAGATGAGCAATTGTATTTTTTAAAAGGAGAGAGTTTGATGCTTACAAATCTCAATATCAGCAGATGACAGCTTGCCTGTAGTTCCAAAATGGATTCGGATAAATTTACCCTAATTCACACAGAAGAATATTCTAATTAGTGCATATAGTACACACAGAGGGAAACAAAGAATGCAGCTTGAAGGCAATCATTTGGCCCAAAGAATCAATTTATGCAAACTCCTTGGCTTTGCACAGGCATATTTTCAATGAAAAATATCAAACAATGATATTACTGTCTTCCAAGCCTAAATCTGTACATAGAGCTATGTAATCTGCTTGTGGAGGAAGGATAACAGTGTACTTATCTGCCAGGCTTAGATATGGCAAAGCACATGGCTTCCAGTTGCATGATGCAAGTTTACTGTAATACAGGACTCAGAGAATTAAGCCTGGACTTAAGACATACAATCTCCTTTTTTGGCTTCTCCTCATTTGCAGTCCTAACTTACATGCACCTATTTATGTCAGAGGACTGCTGTGATTTTACACAGCTTTGCCCATTAAAATTACATATCCATCTCTCCCAATTCATAAAAAATTAGTAGTTTTCATTTAGTTTCTCATATTCAAACACATAAGCTTTTAAAAATAATTAATTTCCTTTCCAGCTGACAAGCTCCTTATACAACTGTGTAGCTTTACAGATGCTTACAACCTCTGGTCTTTTCCATCCCTTCCAATCTAATTTTTTAAAGGATTTTTTAGGGAAGCCTGGACTACAAACTCAGATTTGTCATCCTCATGCCATTCCTTTCTGACTCCTCAGACTATGTCAACCAAATGTGGCTGAGGCAGAGCTTCCAAGAGGATTGCTCTCCTGCAATCCTAATGGAGAGGAGGGACAAGCAGGCACAGGCTCAGTGAGCCAAAAACGGTAAACCTAATGTCTCAAGGGTAGGAGTAGTGCTGCAGGGCGGGTCTGGACAGGGGAGGATGTGGCAGGGAAGTGCGGCATATTTCTGGCACTTAGCAGCAAAATACAGCTACTATAGGAAGGGGGAAAGACAGGCTAGTGGAAAAAGGAGTAGTAAAATAATGCAGAGGCAGTTCTGAGGAAGATCTACCACTGCTGTTTAAAGAGCTTCCTAAAACTGGTCTTTGCTTTTCTTCTGTTCATTTTAAACAATTTAAAAACTTTAAACAATTATTCAAGCTTGATCTTTTTTCTCTTCAGGTTTTTGTTCGATCCTACATTGTTATTTTTCCACTCTGTGGAACTCCAATAATGGGCAAAATGCAACCTATGGAGGGATCATGACAAAGGTATTATTAATTAGCCATTGTTGAATAAGACATCACTAGATTATGCTGCAGACTTACAAAACGTGAGGAATTGTCGTTTCTCAGGGTTTTGGCATTTCCAAAAGCTTCCAGGGCTGGGTTTGCTTGAATGATTTGATCCTCCAAGGTTCCCTAAAAATCAAGGTTGAAATACTGTTGAGAAACCTACAGGCCACAGACTCAGCTGTCAGCCCTAGCTCAGCCATGCATTCACTTAGAGTGCAGCCTCTGTAGCAAAGTGATTTATTTAGCTTCACCCTAGGGGCGGCACAGTGTTAATGGCAGAACATCGAGACCATCAGTCAATTATGAGCGCTTAAAAGGCCTCGAACATTGTGCTGCTCCCTACTGTTTGGCTTTGTGGATTTATATCTTGCACCATCTGCATGAGAAAGAAATCACCGAGTGTACTGCGGAGCATGTGGGGACATCAGAGGCATGAGGAGCATGTGTAGGAAAGGAGCTACTGAAGACAGTGACAAGCACTAGAATGCATTTGATTTAAAATCACTCGGAGCTTGTAACATTTGGGATTTTTGGAGATGAGAAAAGCTTCAACTGTTGCTCGCACAGAGTTCAGTTTGGGAAGTGAATGACTTTTCCAGCCTGGGATCATTCATCATTCACCCGGGAACCACACAAAGTGAAACGCTGAGGCTGGTGGTGGCACATCTGACAGAGCCCAACGCCAATTCTGCGAGGCAAACATAAAATAGCAAAGTTGATGACTTACCCCAGTTTTGGTAGCTGGCTGTTGACAAAATAGGAACATAACAGAGAGAAAAAAAAAGAGAGAATGTGAATATAACCCAGAGAACAATACAAAATATAACAGTTAGCAAGGCTAGCTGTCTCATGGGCACCAACATGCCAGCAGTGCTTTCTGAAGCCTTCAAAAACATGTGTGGCTGTTAATTTGCATTCACCATATATCACAATGATGCAAAACCAGATATTGCAGCTGGAAGATGTTTCATGTAGTTTATCAGGCCAGGTTGCATTTCATTTTCATTACCATCACACTTTTTTTTCCCCCAAATTATCAAAAAGTTCAAGTGCAGCACAATCTTATTGCCTAGAACTTGTCTGTTTGCATTTATGCTGCTTTATTCTTGCCACCTAGCAGCAGTCTCTTTTCTCTGTTCACTTAATTGGTGTTTTGGTCTACAAAGGACATCTCCAGAGCAAAATCATGTAGATTGCTGCAGCAGAAGTTCAAACAACAAGCTCAGGGTTGGAGCACCATTGTTGCATGAGCACAGAAGGTTTTAGACACCACAATGTGCACCAGCCTCATTGCATGCAGGAAGCTGGCTCTGGACAACTCAACTATTTGTTAAGAAAGCCTTGCAGGCTTCAGGAGAACAAATATTCAAGTTTGATGACGTGAGTTCTGCGCACAGATTCAAAGCATGGCTGAAATTTTGGCCTTATAAATACAGTTCATAGGAATCAGTTAATTCACCACAAAAGAGCACTGAACCCTTCAAGTGCAATGAAGCTCATAGCAAATAAGCTCATAGCAACACAAGAGAAAAAGCAGCATGAATACAGTATTCAATATAACCTTAGAGAGCATTTATAAGCAGAACAGCACTTATCCAAACAGAAATACAGAAAAGCTGATTGAAAAAATGTCTTTTGTCAAAACAATCCTTTTTTTTGTGGACCTAAAAAAAGCTTTCAATGAAACAAACATTTTTATGAGAAGTTACAATCCTAGTCTCTTTGAAGACTATTTTCCATTTGAAAAAAAACCAACCAACAACTTATTCCTTACAGTCTCCCCATCTCTTGACCAGTTTTAACACATAAAGATATTCAGCACACAGAAAAACTAAAACTCCTGGGGGAAAGAAAAGTGGCAGCAACAAACATCTGTCCAGAATCAGAAGTGGTGTTTCTGCTCCATCTGGAGCATGGTAAGTTCATGTGTGCCTTTCTCCCTTCAGAACAGCATGCTCTCTGTACTGCAGACTCATGAAGTTAGTTGCAACAAGAGAGGAACCTTGGTTGTCTGAAATGAGTCAGCACCAGCAGACTTACATTCTTTTTACCAGTTTCACCCAGGGCTGCCACTGTGGCAAAGTACTGGATGACTCGTTTTGTGTTGACAGTCTTGCCAGCACCAGATTCTCCGCTAGAGGCAGGGGGAAGAAAACAAAAACATTGCTCAAACAGCTGCAACTCATCCTTTTAAACCCTCTCCAGCCATCTCCCCCTTCAAGGCTGTTCTCAGTCTCACTGACTCTGGTATCTGCAGCCTGTTGCCCAGCCATTTCTATGAAAATACATCAAATTGACTGAAGAGATGCAGTCTTATGACAGCAATAACTTGTTCTTCATACAACTGAGCTCAGAAGTCCTATACAAACCCACACTATACTGAGCTTCTTTTAGGAGCCTGAAGTTTAATTACAAACATCCAGACTAACCCTCTGGGGTATATGTATACAGTTTACAAGCTAGAAAAAGAAAAGGAAAGTAATTTGCCAGGAGCACATGTAACTTTGTAGAGACACCCAAGTCTCCATCCTATCATGCCTGCCAGTAAGCATCACATCTCCTCTTTTCTACCTTGGTCATCTCCCCCTCTTTTGATTCATCTACACAACACTCTGAAATATAACTTTCAGCAAGAGTAACCACACTGAACAAGAGTCCTCTGTGTCCAAAGAGGACAGCCACAGAAAAGCTAATCCTGTAAGGAGCAGTTTTAATTGCCTGCTGAGTTGTTTTCATGCCTACATGGAATGTTCACCAGATGGAGATCAGAAATGGGCCAGGCTCCATCAAACCTTTAGCTACTCCTTTCTCACAGAGGTCAAATTAAGCATCAGATGGCCAAATTGACAGTTACTTGGTTCCAGGGAATTTAGCTGAGATTTTGAGTCAACTTGTATTTTATCAGTGTTTTTTTCTTCAAAGTTTTTCACAGCAACAGTCTCAAATCAGTCAAGAAAGAAGAACTTACGTGATCAGCATAGACTGATTCTCCCGATCTGTGGAGGGGAAAAAAAGAAAAAAAGAGAGAATAACTTAGTAGAGTGTACAGATCACTTATTATAATTGCAAATGAGTACCAGAATCAGTCATGCGAGGACAGGAGAGAACCACATGAAGCAAAGACAGATAAAAATTGGTATAATTTAGAATGACTACCAGAAGTGCAAGTTCCAGCCCTGCCCAGAATCCTTCTCTTGTGTTTTGCTCAAATTGGTATTAAATACGTGTCAGTTGTACACATTCATCTGTGTCTGGGAAACTATAATAAAGAAAGCAATTTCCTGTTCTGAAAACATTTATTCTCTTACTCTTGTGTGTGTCTTTGCTCATGTCTGACCTTTCTGCTCCTGCAATACTAGACCCAAGTAATTTTGCTCTTTCTTCACAGGCTGTTCCTGAAAATCCATGTGTATTCCTCTTCAGCTGGCCATGCTGCTGGAACTAAGCAGCCTATTGTCCATGCCTAATTGCCTGATCAGAAACAAGCATTTATTAGAACACTCTGCAACCCTAATATATTATTAACCAAGTTCAGCAAACCCTAAATCATGGCGGCTTCCCAAGTCATTGAGCCTAAATTCCTCTTTTCTTTTTGTAATTCCAGTCGTCATGGCAGGCTACATATTGAGCAGCCTTATCTGATAAAAGAGCATCTCTTTGCAGCCACACACACATCCCCTCTGCTCAGTGCTTTTTGTCCCCTCACAGCTAAGGTGCTTTTTCATATTATTAGAACCAAGTGTCAGCAGGATGTGTTCTGGTCAAGTCTCTTTTGGATTTATCCTGCTGCCTCTCAGGACCTGTTGTGAGCACATCGCTGCTGAGACTCTTTTTTTTTCCCAGTGAGGGCCAGGTCTAGGAAATTTCCCTGGGAAATCTGGAGTTGGCTGTCACAGGATTGGTGCCCGGTGCCACAGTCAGGGTCACGGCAGCAGAGCGCTCACAGCACCCCACAGGGCCTGCCTTCACCAGCCTTTGGGCACACACTTCTTATCAGCATCCTGATAGGGAGCAGAAACTGACTGGAGGCATTTTTGAGTTTGAGAAAGCACTGGCAGACCTTTGGGACCTGGCCCCATTTCTGCTGATGGATTCCTTCGGCTCAGACAGCTAAATCTGCGCGCCTGACAGACACTGACCAAAGTGCCACAAATACGGGCAGGGCAGTTTGGAAACAGAACAAGTACAGACACACACACATCCATGAAACCATCACACACTGCCTAGCCCCTCTTGCTTGTGGGCTGTTTTTGCGTTTGTTGTATGCTGCAAAAGCCCTGGCAGACTTCCCCCTCCACCACAAGCACCTCGGGCGGGTCTGAGGGTGGCACTTACTGCGCAGCATGTCATGGTAGGCGTTGTCAGCGATGGAGAAGATGTGGGGAGGAGCCTCCGAGCGCCGCTTGCCTTTGTACGCAGCGACAACCTCCGATTTGTAGACTGGTAACCACTTGTAGGGATTTATGGTCACACAGAATAAACCGGAGTATGTCTAGGGAGTAACACAAAGCCAGAGTGAAAAAAATTCGCTTGAGTGATAAGGCAAAAAAGTCTCGGTTAACCCAGCAGGATGTGGCATTGCCGGCTGCTGATTAAGGTTTGAATTCTGACTTGAATTTCAGACTTCCTGAATTTCAGAAGCTATTGATCTACTAAGTGACTGCGTAACTGCAATTCATACCGAAACTAGAGATATTGGACGATTTTCAAAAGGGGGAAGTGCTTTTGAAGTGTCAACCAAAATCGAAACATCCCCTTCAGTAATTGAAATCGAAACATCCCCTTCAGTAAAACAAAGGAGCAGCAACTAGGCCTGTGTCTGATTTTGTGCCTTGCTGCTCCATGGATGTTGTTTCCTCTTGAAAACAGACATTGCAATGGAAAGTTACAGCTTCCCTGTTTGAACTCCATTTTTAGAAGGAGAAACAACCTCCCATTATTAATTTTATTCAAGAACCTCAAGACAGTTTCTGGTGGGCATTCAAAAAGAAAACCACTTCATGGTGCTGTACCCCAAAAGCTGTGGAACCTTTTTCAGCTTTTGGAGATGCCAGATTGGTAAAAGTCTCTTTGCAGTTGCTCTCTGGATGGTGTACATCAGTTTGCTGGGACCTGGTCACTCTCAGAAAGAATGAGCTTTGAGTTGTAACCCCAGGCAATCGGTGTCACTTGGTAACTTTTCAAGTACTTAGCCCAGCTTGGAACAGTATCTTCAAAAAACCCAGTTATGATATGGGCACAATCACTATATGCACAAAGATTATTGAGCTCAAGTTCTAGAAGTTTCAGGTGAAATCCAGGTCCCTTCCCCTAAAAATAGCATTAGGACTCCCGAATGGAGCCATGCTCCTGAATGGCCTTGGCATGAATCTTCTGTTCTGTTTTCTAGGAAAAAGAAAAAGAATACACCCCTCCCAGTAAACGGATTAAGGCAAAATGCCAGTTTAATTTTCTACCTATACTGATCTGCAAACAAAGCTATGCTTTAGGCTCTATATGTCCATACACGGGTTATTAGAGAAGCACAGAAAATGTTTGACAATCAGAATTTGAATAGGCAATGTTGGATTTGCTCTTCTAATGAATACCAAAAAACAGAGCAAGGATTGGCTGGAAAATCAATGGATTCATTTGAATGATTTAAAACTCAATTGAATGCAACTAACTGAGAGCAAAATAAATCCCCATGGCTGGCATTGACATGGATTAACATTAGAAGATGAAAAATAAACTGAGTCTCCCCAACACCTTGACTTAAGAAAAATGTCCCTCACCACCCCTTTCCCAGGCAGGCAAGCAAAACTAAGGAGCCAGGCACCATCTTACTTATTCAGTTTTGTGTCTGTATTCAGCCAGCTCCAAGCAGCATCTTTCTTGAGGTGAAGAGCAAGACCCTCACTTTTGTGACTTATCAGAGTTGTAAAACGAACATGAAGAACACAACACATTCACACCCAATGTCAGCACTGGAAATGCAGGTTGCTAAATCCACCCATGCAGTGGCCCTTACATAGATCATCCAGTTGCTGTAGCGCTTCCTCAGGTTGTACAACACTGATGCCTCGTTCAGGTGGGTCAGCATAGACATGTCCTCGATCATGTCGAATTTGGGAGGGTTCATTGTCTGCACGTCATCTTCTTTTATAGTCATGGTCTGCAAAGACAAACAAATACAGCAACTCTGGAAGACACTGGGATTCTCTGTTGCTTCATACACCTTATAGAAGAAAACACACATTTTTCACCCTGCAGAAGGAAGTCCTTCAGTTCAATCACTGCCTATGTGTGCAATACCATGTGTTTCTACAGGTATCAGATGAATGGGGGAACGCTGAGATGATAGAAGCAAGAAGCACAATGGATGCAAAAGAAGCCATGAAATTTGGCTGGAGCCTGGGTTTTTGGCTCTGGGCACCAAACCAGAACTGGCTGGTTGCAAACTTCCAGTCACAGCCTGCCCCTGGCTGTGCTGTGGCTGATGCTCACCCACCCATCAGTGAATTGCTGGTTTTCCCTCAGTGTTTTTTTGTGTGATATCCTATCCTGGCACCAGTTACTGTACTGAGGCCTCCCATTCACAGCCCATTTCATGAAACAAGCAATGAAGCTGAAACCAGGACGATTCTGTAGCTTGCAGCTCTGTTGTTAGTCACAGATCAGACAAAATCAGTTTTGTACCCTTCCATCCGTTGTCTGCACGGTCACTTTGCCTTCGCTGGTTTCTGTAATTTCAGCTTCAACATAAGCTTTCTTTTCATCAGGAACCCAACATTTCTTCTTCCCTGTGAAATTAAGAAGACTGAGGGTCCACAGCCTTGCATCAAACCATGCCTAGTTAAGTGAGATTGCTGGATTACTTTTTCTGCAGGAGCAACACAAAACCTCTGGGATTGCAGCAGATTGGCAGTGCTGGGAAGCTGCTTGATGAAGCAAAAGGCATAGGGCTCCCAAATGTTGTCTTCCTTTGAAACTACTGCTCAGCTTCCTCTAGATCCTTCTAGCACAAGGTGTCAAAATATTTCACAAATGCTGGCTAAGCTTCAGCCTCCATGGGAAATCCATAATCATTATCACCAGTGCGCAGATGGAGGAACTGAGATCCAAGCCCAAATTAAGGCGTTTGCTAAAAAGTCACACAGAGAATTTCAAACTGCTCAAGGAATCCAGCCCACATTATTTGACTGCCAGCTATCAGATTTAACCTTATTTCTTCACATTCTTCTGAGATTTTTATTGAAAAACAGCAATATTAATAACTTACATTGAGTTATATATGTGCCTTTGTAGAGTTTGGAGCAGCTGCACAAGACTTTAGGTCTTTAGTTACAGCAACTGTTGTGAATAGTGAAAGGCCAATAGAATATTGATGTATTCACACTTACTATTAAACCTCAGGGCTCATAGCAACCCATTTAATGAAAAATAAATTATGGGAAACTAAAAGCTAACATCACATTATTATACAGGCTGCAAAGCAAATAAGACATCTAGTCAAGCCAGAGAAACATCGCTGTCTGTTGTTTTTCTCTAAAACTGACAGAGAGATGTTTCCCCTTTTAGCAGCACAGTACCAATACACCTTGCTTCTAAATCAAGATAAACACTTACTTGCCATAGATTATTTTTGGTTTTTATGATCTGGGAGTTTTTAGTAGCTTTGCAGAATAAAGGAACCCAAACTTGGTTGAACCAGCTGCCTCCAACAGCAGCAGCACAGCAGTGACAACGGAGGCTTTGCATCCTGCTTTGCTCTGCATTTTTTTGACTACATTTGTATGTAACCCTTACCCTTCTGAACCAGCCCCCCTCTGGCAGCATAAAGGGCTATGAGTCTGCAACTCACCGTCGAAGGCCACGGTCTGAGCCTTCATCAGCTCCTTCTCACTCTTTCGGAGGTAGGGAGCTGCCTCCCCAAACTCTGACATATCGACCATCATCTTGGCAAGGGTTCAAGGTGGCACAGCTCACAGAGGAAAAAGAAAGGCACCCAGTCTACCAAAGAAAGAGGGGAGAAAAACCCAAAATAATTGTCTATATATTGAACAATATCAGCCAATATAGAATGCTCAGCATAACTTGGCAGGTGGCTGATCAAAGGGATGATTAATGTTAATTACAAAAGCCTAACACAGATTTGGGACTAAATTGCACTTTTAGTTAAATCCTTCCTTGGTTCAGTTTATTAAAAGTCAGACAGGTCTTGAAGGGTTCTAAACCTCCACATTGGTCACAGTTATCTCCACAGGACAATTTTTTGTTTCTTTTTTTTTGTGGCACAAATGGTACTTAAGAGCAGGAGGGACTACTTGAAACTGTGATTTTAAAAACCACTTAGCAGGGGCCTCTTCTGGCCCCTTTCAAAATCGCCTGGAGCAAAGGTATGCTCTCCCGCAGGTCTCCCTGGGACTGTGCCACTCAGCTGATTCAAGCACCATCTCAGGCAAGCGTTTTCTGGGAAACACGGAGCAAGACTTCACTGCTGCAAAGCTGCAGGGATGTATGCCCACGCTCTGACTGCAGAAAGTCAGCTCTGGAGCTGGAAACAGCTCTGCTTCCTGCACTTGTCTGATTCAGGAATTGACATGCCAATGAAAACAGGACTAACACTGCTCCAGGAGGTCCTGTGCTGCTGCACCTCCCCAGGTTGCTGCTCCCTCTGAATTCACCAGGCTGGGCATCCCCCTGCAGCAGGGCACGACTGAGGACAAGCCTATCTGCAGAATTGATGCAAGGGCTTCATATGTTTTCAGATTGCTTTGAGTTTGTCGGTCCAGCTTAATAGCTACACTTGGTTTCTCGAATGACAACGGCACAGTGTTTAGGAGTCTTTTTTCATGCAAGAGAGGGCAGGGGATATGGGTCTCAGTGAGACTAATTTGCTGCATTTGTATGGCCAACTAATTAATTTGTTTTCTGTTCTCTAAAATGATCAAACAGATATGTTGGGGTCTTTTTTGTTTTGTTTAATTTGGGGATTTTTTTTACAGACACAGACATGAATACTTACACACACATAACATAAACTACTCAGCATGATGCCCAGATAATGTTTAAAAGAAATTCCTCTGCTACAAGGTGTACACACACACACACACACACACTCACACACAGAGAGAATTTTAGAATTTCAGGTTTGTTTTGTTGGTCATTTTTTTTAAAGTCAGGACACCATTTGACTACTATTTAAAGCTGTATAAGTGGCCCTCAGATTAATCTCTTCCCTTATTGTATTTACTGTGCAATATCCAGGGAAGCTAGATAAATTTTCAAGACCCCTGTCACTGGGGTCTGTCACTGTAGTCTCTCAAAATTTAATTCCATTTATTTCTAACAAAATTCTAGCAGAGATAAAAACTCCTCATCAACCAGGCCAGCTTTTTTTCGACATGTTACTCCTAGGGAATGTAAAGCCCCAGAGTTGCCAAAGCATTACATCCAGCCCTCTCTCCCACGGCAGCAGTAAAAGCTTGATACCTTCTGTCTGGTTCCTGTAGAGCAAAAATTTTCTTTCTCAGATCTAGTCTTAATTTTTTCTAGATTTTAAAGTAATTTTTTAAACCTTAATCTTTTTAAAGATTAAGCACCTACATAAGCATAAGTATCGCCGATTATTTTAACATCATCTGAACTGACCAAAATTACCAGCTGGAGACACAACCTCAGTGACAGACTCTGTCTCTCTATGTGTGTCTCGGCTCTAGTGGAGCAATGAAATTACATCAGTTCAGACATTTAAACAGAACAGCATTAGAGCACATAAGTGTCATTTCACATTAAACGTGGAAATGCCAGAGGGGCCTCTCCAGTGTTAATCTCTAGGACCCAGGGCAGATTCCCACAAGTCCTGGGATACACTAAAGTGCTCTGAATCACTTTTGTGCTCCATTTGCAGACCTCCTAGGGACAGTTCCTCAGCTATCACCTCCTTATCTCTTCCTTTTTCCCCCTCATGTTCATGGTGGACCACTGCAGTGAGTATGTTATGGTGTAAAGCAGCATTCTGGCAGCTTTTCCTTCAGCAGCCTGGGTGTTCGGGCTTGTGGCAGAGGCTGGAGATCAGGCAGCACATGCCTTGGGGTGCAGAGAATTCAGTGAGACAAAACCATCAGAAGATACAGGAAGTGGGAAATTCTGTTTTGTTATGGATGCAAGGTTATTTTTAAAATGCAGAATAGTCAGGAGAGACAAGGCTAAAGCTAATGGTGTTCCCTTTCAACCTGTTGTAGCTAACAACAAAAAACCCAGCCCTTGTATACCAGCTGTGGGAGATCCTTGGAAACACTGCTCCCTGTGGAAAGCCAATACTGTTATGCAAAATGAAGTGGCATGCCCAGGACTGACAGTTTGATGGCACACCCAGCCTTGGAGAAAAGAGACCTTGTCTCTCTTTAGTGGGGCTGTTGGAAGTGACTGTAGCACTAAGGGCAGGCAGGGATACTGCAGTAGCAACTGTGGTGGCACTGCCTGGCCTGGAAAGGGAGCCCAGTAATGCTCCAAGGGTTGTAACTCAGGCTGGATTAAAGAATGCCTTGGACCAACAAGCTGCTTAAAATTGCAAATTGCATAAGCCATCATCTCTTGTAGATGATAGAGAAGGCAAAAAGACAACTTGCAGGCACTGGCTAATCATTTCACTTAGATGCATAATTACAAGGGACCTGACACTTCCCTAAGTGGTTATTCCAGCTGGTTAAATGAATGCACTGATGTTAGAGAAGAAACATGTATTTGCTATTCTACCATTCAAGCAGCATCCTACAGTGACTTACCACAGGCTAGATGTTTGCTGATACTACTGCTAAAACTTTAAGCCACATGAAAACCTTAATCATATCAAACCCATGGTACAGTGTTAGAGCACAGCACCCACACTTAAAAGTGAGAGAGGTTGGTACTCACCCTGGAGAGCACACAGAAAGTGTCACGACTCTGCCTGGTCCAGACTTTATATGCCCCTATCTCAAGGTCACTGCTGATAAGTGTTTAAAAGCATCAGCAGTTTTCCCCCATGCCTATATTTGTCCACTGGCTCCCAGCTGAGGAGGCAGTGTCCAAGGAGGGGACACATGTGGCTGTGCTCTGATGAAGGGGGGCAGGAATGTCAGTGGGGAGCAGCAGTCTCAGTCCTGGCCACCCCTCCCCACACCATTCTTGCTTCATGACTTCATGGAAGAAGCCTTTCCTGCCTCTGTGTTTTCACTAGGGCAATTATTGCTTTTCCAGGTGCTTCAGAACTTAATTACTCTGGGCTTGCAGGGGTGTGTGGGTGTGTGTGTGTGGGGGTGTGTGTGTGTAAATTAAGACTATTCAGACATAACTCCTCTGGAATATGAAAATCAAAGCTTTTTGCACCAGGAATAAGTGATTATTAAGGGAATTTGGTTATGTGAGCCAAATTCTCTTCAAGCAACAAGGCTAGGTTGTGGGTTTACACATCCCAGCCAAGGGCTTTAAGTCCCTTCTTGGGCCCCAGGAATTTTAAAACCAAGACTATAGACCTAGGTTTGGAATACACAGGTGTTTCCCAGTTTATGAACAAGGCAAGACAGGGAAGAAATCTAAGAATGTATTGATTTGCCTGGAAAGTGAATCACAGATAAAGAACAAAGTAATCATCAATTTTAGCAAGTCCTTTGCTTCAGGAAACTAATTTATGAGTCCCAATTTAGGCAGTGTCTGGCCTTTTTATTGTAAACTCATTTTTCCTGTGAAACAAGCACCATAAGTAACTCAGGTCTCATTTCATTGCAACCCATAAATAACAAAACAACTGACACTGCCAGATTGATTTGCTTTTACCAGCACAGGTAGATATATAGGTTTCCTTTGGTTCTAGCATAAGCTGAATATAAAAGCAGAAAGGAAAATAAATACTGTGGATAACACTTGTTGGCCACAGAGGAAGACAATATATTTGTGCTCTACAAAACCAAATTCCAAGGAAGCAAGGAGGGACAACTTCATTGAATTCCTAGATACCCACAGGAACAAGTGTCTTGGTTTGTGGCCAGGCAAGGAGGAAAATGTCTGCATAGTGAGTCTGCTATTTTTAGGGCTGTTATGCTGATGACTGGACAGTGACAGGTTGTACAGACAAAGTTGGTTTGTAAGAAACAGGAATTTCTGGAAGTGATAGGCTCAAAGACAGGAGGGTGATGTGGCAGCTCTGAGGATTTGAGCACTTTAGTAACTTGGTATTTTTAGCGTTTCGAGAATGCAACCAAGAGACAGAGAATCACTGCTGCTGTGCTAGAGACATGCTCACCTCCAGACAGACTGGAGAAGAGAGTGCTCTGCTAGGGAGAAGAGACAGGGATAGGAGCTAGGGATGAAGCTTTTCATCCTGGTCTGGATTCATCTATGAAAGGAACCTGCACTCGAGCTGGACTCAAGCAGCTTGTGTCATATTCTGGAGTTTGACTGGCTGTCACACTCACACCAAAATTGTTGCCTAGCCTGCTGCTTTAGAGGTGCTTGGTGCCCTACAGCATGGTTGTGTGTCAGTGTCGGATCTAAATCACCATCCTTTTGCTTTATACCTACCAAAGAAAATAAAAAGAGAGGTGGTGATTTTGGCTGCTGAAGTGAACAGTGAGTGGTTGTGTGAACTCAAGCAGATGCTCCTGATCACATAATTTGAAACAAAGTAAATCACAAGCATCACCAAGATTTATGGACATTGTTAATCTGCTGCAAAGACTGAGAATATGGTTTTTTCAAGTCATGAGGATACAAAATGCTGATACTCTCTCCCTTTTGCTCCTCTCACATAGCCAGGAGCTTTACTTCTAAACACAATATTCCCATTTACCACCTACATTGCTTAGAAGAAGCCATCTTCTTACAAATACGCTGTTATCACTTACATCTTTTCTGTTCTGCAAATATTCAGCTTTCATCAGTCCTGCATGAACACTACAATCTTGCTCCCACGCCTCCCTTTTCTTTTTTGGGGCTGCAAACAACTGTTTCCATAGCTAATTCTAAAGCAATTTCAAAGCTTGTGCCGCTTAGAAAGGGACACAGCTAGCTGATTCAAACATAATCAATTTATTTTCTTTGCTAGCCTGATGTGAATGGATACTGCACATTAACCCTGCCTTTCTGGAGCCTATTTGCTTTCTCTTAATATGGAACATAAATTGCAGCACATTTTCTCTATATTAAATTTGTAACAGGGACAACCAAAGACATTTGTCTTTTGCAGGGGCTACTTTTAGAAAGGTTAATGCTGGTCACTGTTTCTAGGGAAACAAGGGGCTTTGATAAGGAGCTCTTGTGACTAAACTATTCTTAATAACATTACATATTGAAAAGGAATGCAATAACATTTATCAGCTCTAGACAGAAGATAGTGTCAACATTGTGGTCTAATATAGAAAAGCTGTAAAAGCTCGGTTATGAGCCCTCTCTATTTCCTTAGACAAAAAGACCAACCAGACAGCTGGGTTTTGACAAAAGCTGGCCTTTAGACTACTCTTAATAAAATGTTTACTGTAATAACCTGGCACTCATGAAAAGCAAGATCAATGAGAGAGAAGGACACCAGTTCAAGATACAGATGCTTGTACAGAAAACATCTTTGGAGTCAGGATCCTCTGGGTTGCTCTATAAAAAACCAGAAAGGCTATCGCTCCACAAGATGCATTTAAAGAGACTGAGAACCTGTTGTTTACTCCAGTGGCCTTTTTTTGTCACTGGTCCCTGCTGCTGCTGCAGTCTCTATTTAAAAAACAAATGGGAAGGAACCAAAATTACTTAGTTGGATGAGAAAGTTCATCCATCTGGGAATAGTTTCAGAAAAAGAAAGATGCTAACATCGTATCCTGGAGCAAAACCAGGCCCATTCTGTACAAGTGATGTATTTTGTCTTATGAAGAATTATGGTTTAATTCCTCAAGCTGTTGATGGCCCAAAGAGAAATTGGAGGGGGAGAGAAACTTAGATTTAAAAATAGTTGCACTCTGCTACATCTCTTAAGGATGTGAAAATCGGCACTGAACAGTACATTGAAAGTGTTTATGACAGCTAGATTCCCATTATTAGACCGGAGACATTCAGGTCTCTGCCAGCCTTTGTGCTCCCCCTGCTGCAGTGCCTGTGCTCGGCACGGACACACGTACCTGCAGCCTGAAGAGGTATCGGGAGGGTATCTCTTTACCTTCCTTTCAGTATCTTCATTTTAAATACTTTCCCTCAATTAGTTCCTTGCTGACAGCTACTGTGTGCTGTGACAGTCGGACAGAAATTTAAATCTCTCTATGGAAAGCATCTGCTTTCATACAAATATTCCTGCTGAAATAATTCCTAAACCAGCGAAAATGTTTTAAGTGCCTTTTAAGCCACTGTAATCCATGATCTGTTGCTATCAGCATGCAAACCCCTGACACCTCTTCCCGTTTTGAACAGCGTGGGGTCAGCAGAGCCTGCAGAGCATTTACCCTCTAAACCACAAGAGTGTAGCCGATATTCCCAGTTTGGCAGCGCCCGTCCCTCAGCCTCTCATCCCATGCCAAGCGCAGGGCTCCGGGCTGCAGCGGCATGCTCCGCTCAGAGCCCGGCCTGGGACAATGAACATTTCAGAGCTGTCACTGCTGCCTCTCCGCTGCTGACATTCAATCATTACGGTATCTTAAGAACGCTTAAATAGGTCAGGTTTTTAATGGGAGAGCTTGGCTTTTGGGAGTGAGACTGACAACCTTTTGAGAGCAGATTAACAGCACTGATAAATCAATCTCAGACTGACTCACAGCCGTAAGAATAAGAATAAGAAGAAAAGGGAGCCTAGTTAAATAAATGGTCTCAGTTCTTCGGCTCTGGAGATGTACCGGGGGAGGGAAAGAAGGCTTTTGTCATGTGCCTCGTCACTCTTTTTTCTCCAAATTTGACCACATCCCCCGCTCCGCCAATGCCCTCTGTGCGAAGTTTTCCGTCTCCAATGATCTTGAGGGTCCCGCCCTGAACATCAGGTCAGAGATTAATGGCATGTTTTCAGAATTGCTGCGCATCCTTTTCCCAACTATCACACAGCATAATTGCTATTAGCGAATTTTGGGTTTTCCTCCCCCCACCACCTTAAACTACTCCTCATTATCCAAAACCACGGGGGGAAGGCAGGGGGTTAAAAGCACTAATAATGCATGTAGGCATTTCAGGTTAATCTTTTGAGTATTCATTAACGAAGCTTTTGTTCGCATAGCGCGTCATTGGAATTACCGTAGTCCCCGCCACCAATTCCATTAAACCCTTTTGAAGCTAATGGCAGAAGTATTTTAGTCTTGATCAATGCAAAGAAATCTTCTAAGCGTCTCTCTAGGGTTTGTATTACGCAATCTGACTTCAAAGACGGGGTACTTCATTAGCCTACTTCAGCCTCTGACTATGATGCACTCTGTCTGCTCAAGCAGCCTGAAAACTACATTTCCAACTCAATAGGCAGCACTGTCCTAAAATACTCCTGGGTCTTCAGACACAACATGTTCTAGCTCCTGGTGCCAAGCTCCTGCAAGACAACTTGCCTTTTCTTTGCCTTTTTTATTTTTCAACTTCAAGGATTCAGAGCCTGCCCTTCAGGTATGGGTAGGGGTGGGTACAGCCCTTGCTGATCGCCTGGCTTTGCTGCTGTGGAAGCTTATTTTCCAGAGGAGCTGAGGGGGAAAGAAGTAAAATATTCATGCCCTTTTAGACTCAGGAGGTTTTGTGATTTTTCAATTTTTCGCTGCGGTAACTCTATGAGTCATAGCTCGACTTTCAGTCAAGGACTGTTTCCTATCTTTTGTTTACCTTATGCCAACAGTGAACTACACTAAAACATGCAGAGACAGTTTAATTGGTGAAACAATTGTCATGACGATACTTTATTAACTTTGCAAGTGCTGACGGAATAAACCCAGTGTGATTGGCATGATGCTAAATAGCAGGAAAGCAAAAACTCACTGTGTGAGTTTTTTCAGCATTTACATTCTGTAAGCAACAACAAAACGTTATTTCTTTCCAAATGCAGATACACTGGGCTGGTCACCTCTGCTGAAAATTCAGTCAGCAAAGTTTCTTGAAATATTAAGGCCAGTTTTTTAAAAAAGAATCTATTTCCAAGAGTATTATGTTCTGCCTGAGAAAGCACAAGTCTGTGCTTCTCACATGGCTTAATGATTTGATGCTTTTTGTCAGTTAAATTTAAACACCTCCAAAAATGGACATGACATCCTTCTCTTCAACAGCAATATTCTGGAGTGACTGGCTGGTGTGTGCATGTAAGTGCATATATAGGAGAGACACACATATATATTTATATATCTGTGTGTATGTCTAAACATATCTAGACATATATATAGACTTATAAATGTGAAAACAAGTTTATTTTCTAACCTCTCCCCTCCCAGCTGTGATGCTCCACACTTACAGCTCAGTAGCAGATAAAACAGCCTTTTCCTTTGGAGATCTGCAGGACTGACCCTGCCAGTGCTGCTGTACCACAGCCGAGCTCCTCTACCCTGCTGTGCTCCCCTGATGCTCGAGCTGAAATCCTGCCCCCAGCAAACCCCTCTGAAGTGCTTCGGGCTCAGCCTCCCCTTTGCACAGGGTGCTCTTGGCTTGTGTGACAGGCACAAAATTGCCCCAGGGTAATTTCTCGAGAGGCACAGCAGGGTGAGATGGGAAAGGGGTGAGCAGAGCCAGGAGAGGTGAGATGACAGGAATTACAGGAGAGAGGGTTGTTGAGAAAAGGCTGTGCTGGACCACCCAGAGGAACCAATGGGTCCCACTGGAGAAAGGTTACACTACCTACCTAGACCAAAACTGATGGAGACACCATCACCAAGACCAGCCAGGCCATTGCCTTTGAGGAGGACAACCAGTTTTATCACAGCAATGAGCAGCAGCTGAGGCTACAGGCACAACTCTCTTCAGAGTCACACCTGATCCCCAGCAGCAGCCAATCCTGTTGTAACAGAATTGACTTGAGTTGATTTAAAATACATTTTTCTTTATTTTTTTTTTCTTTTGTAACTGAAATACATACTTTGTCTTTACAGGAAAAAAATAATGAAGGAGATGGAACAAAAAAAAAAAATCGGATCGTATACTTGAGGTTTCTTGCACAAAGCCAAAGTATCTGCTACATATGTAGTTTTAGGCACTTTGGTCTAACCCAATGGTCTAGAAAAGAAAAGGAAAAGAAAATATTAACATATCCAGTATGATGATGCAAAGCTAGAATGCTGTAAAAACACTGAACAGGAATGGAACACATGCCCTGCCTCAGTGGGCCCCTCTGAAGCTTCACTTTAAGTACCAGTAGCTCAACAGCATGAAAACAATAAAGAACTTATTTGACAAGACCACCAGCCCAGCTGAGTGAACTAATTTTCATCAAAACTCACCCAACAGAAAACCTTGGATTTGAATCTATGCAGCCTGTCCCACAGTAACTTCTCACCAGCAGGTTCATCTATTCAAATCTTTTCACCAACAGGTCATTTGGGAACAGTCTTGGTTGAAGGTCTGTTTATCACCCTATGGGTTGTTCATGTCACATTTTCAGATGCCATTCTGCAGGTCTGGTAGCTGTACCTTGCTTCCGCTAGAGGAGAGAATGAGATCCTAAGGAAGACTCCTGCAGGGCAACAAAATAATATTTTTGTTTACATAGCTATAGAAAAATGTATATAATATTTTAAAAATCAACCTGATTTTTTTTGAGGGTCCAAATTTACAGCAGGAGGCTAACTGCCAAATTTAACATAGAACTTTGAGAAAAACATGGGCTATTTTGGGGTATGAAAATATGATATATTTTCATATGAAAAAAAAAATAAAAGGAAGCTGTATTTTTTTTAGTTGGATTATTCTGCCTCTTGCTTGTCAAGCAGTACAGTCCTGGTAGAATCTCTGGATTTTCTTATACTGCAGTTGATGAACAGGGGTTTTCCAGAGCAGAAAAATCTCCCTTGTTGTTATCACCCAAATGTGCACCAGAACCATCAGAGAAGTGCACCAGAGAACGAACTGCAGATCTAAAGTCCAGGTGATTTCCATTGTATTGCCAGCATGGCCTGGATGCCAACATTTATCCATTACTGATAACACCTTTGTACTTCAAGATGCAAGGCATCCATGATCAGAAAGAAAATCAAATTAAATAAACAGTGTGATACAGGAATCACTGACACCTTTCTAGGAAAGGGAAACTGAGTCAAAGGTAGGGGCTACATCCATATAAATAATGAGGAATTAATTTCCCACTGCTTTCTCTGGGTGGAGTTACACGCTGATTACCTTCAAAGAAGGAGGACTAGGCAGTGTGTTCATGGTCATGCTGTTAGACCAGGAGAAGTGTCCAGGCAATAGGGAAGTGTAAGAATTTGACAGTGCCCTTGAAGCAAGTCCCACCCTTCTCCATGGGGAGACAGGCTTCTCACCACATGGGTCGTCTTTGTCACACTTACTTGGTTTTAAAAGTCGGAATTTTACCTGTGTAAAAATGAATAATAAGTTGTTTCTTACCCATTATTAATTCAGATTATTCTGAATCAAGAATAAGAGAAGCAGATTTTAGATGCTGCACGTGTAAGGAGCAGTGCACTAATTGGCACTGTTGTTCACAACAGAATAGGTAAATACAGCCAAAGGCAGTAGCAATGCCCATTATACTTCCAGTTACATTGAAGGAAGATTTGGCTCACTCTTCACTGCACACACAGATGTGAGTTTTAGCTATTTGCTACAATTGATATCCTGAATACCTGGACTGCTTACAGTTTTGTAATGCCACACAGGATGTCTGTACCTTGTCAAGTAAAAAGCATGCCCATTAAAGTATGACACCAATTAACAGAATTTATTTCAACAAGAGAACTAATCAGAAGGCAGATGTATAGATCCATTCCCGAGAAATAATAAACCAAATGACATTTAAGACCAAGTCCAACAGTAGGCACCATTCTGTCCCATATTCATGCAATGCAGAGAGGTCTTACTGATTTTTTCATAGCATATGCATGAAGTTCAAAGTCCAAACCCAAATACTTCCTAAACCAGAAAGGACACAGTCTTTCAGACTACAGATTCAAGATGCGTTTTAATGAGAGTTTAAAAAAAGTGTGAAGCTTATGGGAGGAGGCTCCAAAAGGACAAATGAAACAGAACCTTCCACACTCTCCCTATCCCCAATTCCACCGCCTGTTTGTTTGCAGTAACAATGTGTGACATGTCACATGGGGCTCTGCTGACATGAGCTCCACAGCCCTGACCCTGAATCACTGATAAAGTCATGACATGGAAAAAAGCTTGAGTGCCTCCACAACAGCCAGGCTCTGGGGCTCAGTGACACCTGGCATAATCCTGTTATCTCCTTTAAGTGTCTCCTACCACTGTTATCAGAACCAGAAGCGAAGAGATGTTAGCAATAGGAAGATGTTTGCACTGTGCTCCCTCACTGGATGGGGTTCCTGTCTGTGTCCTCCTGTCCAGTCCAGCAGCAGTGAACCAAGCATTGTGTGTGGGGGCAGGGGGGGCCCAGCCACGACAGCTGCTCAGAATGGGGGCATTCAAAGAGAGCCCAGATCAGTCATTCAGCCATACCTGAGCAAATTCAGAGCATTTGGTTTCCCTCAGTGTCACCTCCTTTCTCTCCCTGCCCTCACCTAGGGACAAGATGATCTAGGAGGTGACCCATAATCTCCCTTTTTGCTTTTCTCTTCTTGGACTCGGGGAAAGCACATGGCAGAAGGAGAACACCAACAGACCTCATTGCTTGTGGCTACACTTCTACAAACCAAGACAACCAGATACGGGCAAAAAAGAATAGCTAGCAGAGATGTTTCCATCTTATTCCTCCTTTATCTATTAATATCTTCAAAGATATCCCTTTCCTCCCCAAAATAAACCCCTCACTGAAACAACAGTATGGATGCTTCACCTTGGTTGGTACTGCAACCTGACAAAAGATATTAAGCACTGGCATCATTCATAAGATTCAGCAATTGCCATGTTTATCAGAGTTTCTTTGGAGATTTCAAATATAAAAACAATAAATCCAGTACTTGCTAAGAGAATATCTTCCTAGCCATAAAGGATTAGAGTCCCTAAATAAAAGCAGAAAATTCTGTGTGAACTGATGATAAGAACAGATCATTAATATTAAAAATGCAAATACAGAGAGGATATATACCATCCTCCCACACCAATGGTATTTCTGATCAGCCAGTCTAAGTAAATTCAGCCCAGCATTTATGTACTTGGCTTGGAGTAAAACATTAAGGACAGAATAACAGTTAGGAATATATGATGTTGCAAATAGCCTCCAACCAAGCATCACTAATCCAGGAAATTAAGGAGATGAGATAAAAAGAAACCCAACCGAATTGCAATACGAAACATGCAGCTACAGTCTTCGAAAAATCTTTGTGTTGTGGCACAGTGAGGACAGATTGTGACTAAGGCATCTGTTTGTATTCCTACGAGCCTTTTTAGAGCTGATTCCACCTTTCTGGATTCATTGAATGAGTAATCACTAGCATTCATTCATTTTATCAGGCTTTCCCATTCAGGAAGTTCCTGTTTCAAAATGTCTGTATGGAGACTGAATGAGAGGCACCAGCTGGGGCTCCTGTACAAGATTTCTGTCCTTCTGGAGAAGCAGAGCACTATTTTAAGGGCAGAGCCACTGGAGAAGCATAAGACAACTAGCAGTCACCAACCCCTGAAGAGGCTGGCGCCTGGTTTGCCCGACTGAAGTCTCACACAAAGCAGCCCATTCCACATGGGCTTGGCTTTTATATGGTTATTGGTTATATATGCCCATGGGTTACGGCATTTTTTTCTCTAAAGGGAGAACACATACGAAGAAATGCTGGAGGGATCCTACCAGCACCAAATGTGCTCTATGGTTCTCCCTGCAGCAGGCGAGGTCTCAGTGGTATGGGGGACATTTCAAGCAGAAACATGCAAGTCATTCAACCATTAAACCATTTAACCTTTAAAGACTAAAGCTAAGTGACACAGCTAATCCACCAGTGAAAGTCTGTGTGTTCTCTGCCTCCCTCATAAGAGTGACATTCCAGCCACTGCAGAAGACTGATGGTAAGTTGCATTATTTCCAATTTCATGGTGGAACTAGTTAAAATTTTTTAGGCTATTCTCTAGATGTAACATTAAACACAGCCACTGCTAATAACTTAGCTTAATTATTAGGTGATTTATTCATATACATGCAGGCAGAAGATTTCAATTATTTTTAATTATATGGAAAGTTCCAAGTGTCTTTTTTATTCCATTAAGATCATTCAAAACTCTGTAAAACCTGCAGGCGCTTAATTCTTTAAATGACAGTTTTTAATTAATTTGAACTCAGGCTAATTAAAATATTTGTAGACTGCAACAGCCTAATTCATTTTTAAAAGGTAAGCTTTTACATCAGCAGCAAATATGCTCTATTTTCCATTGGGATTAAAGATCCAGCCCCTATTTGAAGTGCAAAACCCTCTTCAGCCTTAACAGTGGAATTACAAGTGACAGCAGGTAATAGAAGTGCTCCATTGGCTTGGCCTGCGTGCTACAAACTACCTCCTGAGCATACCCAACTCCCCACTTATATGAAAATCTGGGCACTGGAGACAGGAACAAGAGCTTCAGCAAGCCTTTGGTGGTAACAGTCTTGGCTAACCCCCTTATCTATCAAATACTTACCTGTTTGTGCAGCACTGGGTAAAGGGGGAAACCAATGGCACCCTATGACAGGCACTAACAGTCACCCTGCAACAAAATTTGCTAAGTACCCCACAGAACCTCTAGCTTCAGTGAGTAGCTTCAAAAGGAAATGCAAAGGACTTTAAATTTGTAAGCAACAAAAATAAAGCTGTGGTTGTGCAATAGAGGTCTCACCACCCACAGCTACTTTTGTCTTCACTGATGATTTCTAATATCTTTTCACAGAGGGGAAGTGGCTCCGATGACAGCACAAGTCAGTAGCTGGCTGCAGGCTGGACTATGAAGCCAACACAGTTAGCAGTTGCTTTTGTCATATTCTGTACCCCAGAGCCCAGGCTTGCTAGCACCTCCATAATTTCCAAGCCAGCATCATGACATGTCAGTTCCACCCCAGTGGAAGAACCTCCCCAGGGATACAGGAGACATCCCATTGCTGGAAAATTGTAGGATGTGATTGGACCAGGTGCTGTTCAATCCCATCGAGGTTCCCTTTCCCATGAAAGGGTGGACCAGATGATCTTTGCAGGTCCCTTCCTACCTGAGCTGTTTTATGATCACTAGGGGCACAGAAAAGAAGAAAATTTTCTGTAGAGCAAAACAGAAGCTTAAGGATGACAAAGGACCTGATCCCACGGTGCATAGATTTTGCTGCTTTCAGTTTTCTCTGCTTTAAAGGCATGAAAGTCACCAAGTCCTTGACTGGCATGAGCCAAGTTGGATTTTCATCACGACACCTTCACACAGCTGCTGGCAATGAGCTTCCTTCATATACAAATATAGCTAATGTATACAGTGATTGTTGGCTTGATTCCTCCATTTAGAGTGAGCAATGCATATAGCCATAGTAACCAGCTCCTGCCACTGAGTCCCTCTCTTCTGAAGGCAATCCATTTATGCATGGCTCTGTGAAGAGGAGTTCACATTTCTCCTGCCTGGAAGAGCAGGAGAGGGAGTTCTGGCTCTGCAGTTCTGCCACATGCTGCAGGCATGACAAGGAGTGACCTTGGCTATTGTTCTGTAAGTGGTTTTCCAACATGTCACATGCATCTGTTACCCACTTATCGACCCACTTGAGTCTGTATAAACCAGCCAATATTCACTTTCCTAGGCAGAGTTATTAAAAATGCAACATCAATGTGCAGTAACATCTCCAAACAAATTTCTT
Organism: Certhia americana; assembly: GCA_018697195.1. Lineage (NCBI taxonomy): Eukaryota > Metazoa > Chordata > Aves > Passeriformes > Certhiidae > Certhia > Certhia americana. The sequence goes on along the minus strand of CM031857.1, from coordinate 17,640,208 downwards.
AGTCAAGGTATTAATAGGTTTAAGGTGTTGGAAAAACATTTTCAACGAGTTCATAGAGTTTCACAGCAAAATAGGCTTGTAGCTAACATTCACATTAGCATTTCTCCTGCCTAAAGGATATTGAATCTGAGGACATTTATCTTTTAATGCTTTAAAGATATGAGCATGCCAGAGCCTTTAACACAAGATAACAACATCCAATTTCACTTGTCTCGATCAGCCTTTGTAAGTGTTGCTACTCAAGTGCTGAACTCAAGTCCCAGATCTGATCTAAGCTTTATCCCTTTCTAAATGGGTAAAAATAAACACATCTCTTCTTGCCCTTTATGGACACAAAAACATTGCAAAGAAGGAAGAACACGTGTCCTCTGAAGAACTGAGCCAAGCAGCAAAGATTACCTCAAAAGGGTATGTAGCAAATACTGCTTTAGTTGTTGACCTCTTTATGGTAAATAGTGGTGTTTCTATATAAGATAAAAGATTCATATGGCAGCTTGGACTACAGACCTGTAAAAAAAAATCTCACCTCCTTCCTCTGAAAGCCTTGAAGAGGTTACAGAGACCTTTGCATAGAGGAATAATATGTAGAGACCAAGAAAAATCCTAATGCTATTGTGATATTTTTAATTGCTACACAGTACTTTACTGAATGAGAGGGAAGCTGGCCATATGCATGAGCTGCAGAAAGCAACTATTTTAGACAGCAGTAAAACAGGTTTGATTGATGATGAGTCCTAAATGCCTGAGTCCAGAACTTACCAGAGCCCAGCTGGCATGAGTAGCCCATGGAATCCCTGAGCTGTGAGTCATGAGTGTAACTATCCAACAAAAAACTACCAGTTTCTATCAGTACTGTGAATGGTCATTGTTTAATATTTCAGTACAGCAGAGTTCTCATCCAAGCACAAGTCCTTATTAGGTTTTCGACTCATGATGTTTAATGAGTCTGGGAGAAACCCAGGACAATGTTATCACTGAACAACATACAGAGACTAATGCCAGACTTCAGCTCCCCGATCTAAAATTGTTATCACGCTTCAACAAATGGAAAATAGTTCCCAAAGATTAGAACCATTCCTTCTATCTCTCCTCTAATTGCTTTCAGCCTTAAGTTCTGAGAAATAGAAGAACTCTGGGGAGGTGATGGTGTAGGGGACACTCTGGCTTGTGTAAGACAAGTCCCATGCTTCTTAGGTTGTGGGGCAACCTCCACTTTTACAGCCTTCTATCCATGGCTGTGGTGTAATAGTTTTTAAATGCATCATACTCAGTGGTAAAATTCTTACACTAGTACTTTACTTTTAAACACTTTCCCTCAGACTTATTTACATAAAACATCGGCTCTATCTCAACAGGATAATAAGGAAAGACAGAGGGGACTTAACTAGTACTAACAAGTACTACCCTCCAACAAACAGCAAAGTTACCACCTGGAGAACTGCAGCTCAGGACTTGCACCTTCTTGGGCTTGGCCAAAAGGCTTTTCACCATCTCTCAATGATCACTTGCAATCCTCTCTTGTAAGCAGAGTTGGTAAGCTAATAAAATCCTGACTATAGCTTAGGTCTAGCTTCTATCCTTTCTTCTCACCAACTTATGAATAAACACAACAGAATCATCAGGTCTTGAGCAGTTGGATATATAATAAACAAGGTTTGGAAGCAGGAGGGAAAGAGAGAAGGAAAAATGTCATTTGAGTACTCCAGTATTCAGAAAAAGAACGCAAATTGGAGGCTGTGTGACCTTGCTGCAGCACCTGCGTGCATAAGCGCTCTGCTTCCAGTGCTGTGATTAGATGCTATTTTTCCCCTGGGGGCTCTGTCTCATTCTGCATATGAGATAGGTCTGCGTGGGGAGGAAGGCAGACTCAGGTGGTGAGGGAGACTGCTGTCTGCTTGTCCCTTTCCACTCTGTTGCAGAAGCTGCCTTCTGTATGAGTCAGAAGTGGAAAAAGATGATTTTAAGGTTCAAGTAATTGCTTGCTGCATTAGTATGCCAGGAGGCTTCACTACAAAGTACCTGTGTGATGGCAAGCAAGCTATTTACACCAACTTTGAGACAGACAACTACCATAACTGGTTGCATTTCCTATGTAGCTAGAGGTTGAAACCCCTGATTTGCATGGAAATGCTGAGTGGAAGTATGTGAAAGTACAGCATGTTGGGGCTGCAGCCAAAGCCACCAGGACCAGCCTCTGGAGCAATGGAAAGCACACTTGTGCCTGCAGGTGTGAAGTGCTATGCACTAACAAATGGAGGTTTTCAACTTTTCACATAAGGAGCAATTTACCCCAATGCACCTTGGTACCATGAAGGCAATTGTATGTAGATACTTGTAATAGTGAGTAGCTCACAGAAATGAGTCACTGAGAAAGATTACACATTACATATTCTGTTTTAGGGTTTAATGGCTACAGACAGGCCCATCTTTGCATACACACAACCACAGAATGTGCTCAGTTGGAAGAATCCCTCAAGGATCACGGAGTCCATCTCCTGGGCTTGTACACCCCAAGAGTCAGACCCTGTGCCCAACAGCATTGTCCAAACACTTTTGAGCTCTGTCAGGCTGGTGCTGCAACCATGGCCCTGGGGAGCCTGTTCCAGTGCCCAGCCACCCTCTGGGGGAAAAAAATTTTTCTAATATCCAATCTAAACCTCCCCTGACACAGCCTCATGCCATTCTCTCGGGTTTTTATGTGATGTTGTTCTTCCCGAGAGTGTAAAAGTCTTTTGCCCAGCACCGAGATAGAAGGAAAAAAAAACTGAGAGCCGTCTCCTCTGCTTCTTCAAGGCTGTTTATTTTTCCCTTATCAGTACAGTTTCTTCTCCGACCCACAGAGATCTGTTCTGCAGGTCAGCTCACGGGGAAAAGGCCCAGCCCCAAAGGTGACGATTATCTTTATACTACAAACTACGTAATCAGTATTTATAATTCTTCACCAATAACTATTATCTATGTTAGAAGGTTAGATTCTCTTCTAAGCCAACTATAATGTGCCACCTCACTGCAGAAGATGGAGGCAAGGAAGAAGAAGGAAGAAACCCAAAAGCCATGTGCTTCCTCCATCTTGTCATCACTTGCTTACCATCCTAAAATCCACATATATCTAAAATTCTCACTCTGTGATAAAACTATGCACTATTCTACTGTCTAATACACACTCCTAAATACTCTGCTTCATTTCAGAGCTTAAAAGCCCTTTTTCCATGAACAAAGGTTAAAAACACTGTTTCAGAGATTCTAAAATCTCTCAAACATGCAAAGAGAAATTCCTCATATTTCCAGACTCCGACACCATTCCTTTGGGAATGTTTGAGCACTGCCTAAGAAGCAGCAGCCTTTGAGCAGTTACGTGCTGCGGCCCCGTTCTGCTCACACAGGGAGAGGCAGGAGCAGCCTCTGTCATGGCCCTCCAGAGCAGAGCAGCCTGTTAACCTCTCTGGGGGAGAACAGTCATTTGGAAGGGTAGCATGCATCAGCCAGCCCAGAGACTGTGCAATCTAAGCACACCTTGCCTAAAAATACAGAGCACTTTGGCCAGACACTAACCAGAGATGATGGCATTTCCATACACACTCCTACCCAGCTAAACAACCACTGCCCTGGATAGTGAAGGGCATGAAGGGATTTATTTACTTGGTCTTTGCAGAACACAGCTAAAGCAATAGCACAATGCCTCAAAGCATATTCTGCTTTTTTTGGTGTTGAAGCAAACTGCTCAAATGATACTGAAATGAACACCATAACTCTGAGATTTCCCACTGCCTTAGAAAGCTACAACAAAGAACTTGCTTCACCTCACCCTGAATATAAGAAAGAAAATTATATGCTTCTTTTAAAACTAGGTTCACTTCCAATTACTATGGCAAAAATAAACCAAAGGTATTTTCCTCAGCTTTAGCCTCAAAAGATAAAAAGAGGAGCAATTAAGGCACTCACCATGACACATGAGTAAGCAGAGATGGTCCCCACACTTCGACCAAGACTAAACAAAATATATTGTAACTGATTACCACTGGATTTTTTTTCCTTTTAATATCAGGCCTGTCAGTAGCCTCTGGCTTTTTAAATTGCAAAAGTTTTTTATTTCCTTATTGGACATCTAGGCTGTGCTGTAAAACATAGCTGAAATTCGATACTTGAGTATCAATATAAGCAAATAATACACCCAGATATGTTATTCTGAAGTAAAACTGAGTCAAAACAGGAGCTGATTGCTTACAAAATTAGTTTTTAATAACTTAATACAGTATAAAAAACCTAAACCAGATTGTTAGCTCAGTTACTCTGAAGAAACTTTTAACCACTACAGTACTTGTTCTCTCATGTAAAGGCTTGGCTACACATGGGTACATGAAGGGCTGGCCATCCCTGCTAGGAGGGGGGTCCCTGCAGTATGAGGTGCTTGATGCACCTCATATCATGCAGAGATAACCTTTTCAAACACGTACAAGATACTTTGGAATTTAATCAGTGCCTATTCAGTGACAACTCACAGGCTGGGCTAGTCTCTGTAACACGAGCCAACCACTTTCAAAGAAAACTGCAGTCAACTATGATACTACAGTGCCTTAGCAAAAGAAACCTGGGAGATTTCACTCCTGTCTTAGGATCTGGTGACACCATCTCCCCTTTCTGTGTACTCTCTTCTTTCCTTATCCCAGAGTACAAGCAATGCTGAAAATGTCTCAGAAAAACAAACAAACAAAACTGTGCTGTCTGTCTCTCTAGGCTTGCCGTGTTGCAATGAGGAATATGCAAGCTACCTCCATCACATTTCTCAATCACTGATCATTTCTGATGCAGAACTTTAGAAGCAAAAGTTGTTTTAATGCCCTGCAAGCAACCAGTGCTTTCAAAGTCCATCTAAGCCTCAACAGTACAATGCCCACTCCCAAGTCACATGTTGTCCCTGGCTTGTCACTTCTTTCTTTAAGGAGAAAGCCTGGAGCTTTCTTTCACATATGTCCACAGTATGCTGTGTTCAGGACTGAGGTTGGGTACTGGCTAAAAAGATACTTCAGATGCCTCCCAAATATACTTCAAGATCCTCTGGACCTTCTTCCTTCCTGTCTCCACACACCAAATAAAGTATTTCACTACCTGCTTTCCTCAAGGTCATGCAAAGGCTCAACCATTGCCTTTGAATTCAAAGGCTCAGCGGCTTTGAATTCAGTTTTACAATAGTACACAGTTCATACAAATTGGTTGAGTACTTCTTATTGCCATTAAGACTTCTTGCCTAGCCTGGAGCCCCTTTTGTCCCCACAGTCCATTTTCCAAGCTAGGCCAGGGCCTGCACTGCCACACTTAAGTTCTGTGGGAGGTAAATCCACAGACATTTCCTCACAGCCAGGTGCCTTACCCCCAACACCATTTTTTGTTTCTTTGTCTCCCCAGTCAGCGCTGAAAATACATTAGGCTAACTAAACGAGAAAGTTGTACCCCAATAGTTTTGTTACATTCCTTTTCCTTTTTAGGGCTTTCTCCACAAATCTTCTGTTCAGAAGGGAAGATACTGGTAGAGAAATGTAGCATGCAATGATGTTCTTACATATTTTTCCTGGAAAGATGGGACAGTGGGGCAAACACCACAAAAGTTTTAATAGTTAAACACCGTGAGTTTGCATATTTCCATTTGCAAAGATGTCTTCTATAACCAAACCAAATCTGTTGCTGGCAAAGTGCAAAGTGGCTGCAATGTTTGCTCAACACCCAACACTGCCCAGAAATAATGGGTCAGGAAGGCAGACTATGCACTGGTAGCAATATACCACATAAGGGATGCTGTAACTCCTGAGTTCCCATTTTTAGACAAAAAGCTAATGGCCATTAAAAAAAACCCAACCCAAACAAAACTCCACCTTCTGCACTCGAATTTGCACTTAAAGCTCAGTTAAAAAGTCACGTGGGCAAAGTCATGCAGGCATAAGAGGAAACAGTTGAAAGAGGTTCGACTGTAATGCTGAGCATGAAACACCTACCTGGACCCAGCTGAATCTTAGTAACTGCCCTTTAACAGCAATCATTCATAGAAAGACAAAATCTTCCAGCTAACCAGCAGCTCTTCAGCCAAGATCATCAGGCAATCTCAGGTCACAGAGCAACATGTCAGAAGGGACACAAGGTTGTTCCTTAGGAAAGGTTTAACATACTGCAACCGTGAGAACCTCAGGCAGAGCAGATTCTAACAGAAGCTGGGCATAAAAATGAGGCTCACACTACCTTGTTACATATGCTCTGAAATGGATGCCCTCTTGGATACAGTTGAGTAGAACAAGGCTCTTGCTGTCAGGAATGGTCTGGGGACTCCCAGGATATTGACATCAACAGTTATACAGCTTCCAGTGTGGCATCACTCAGCCTTTTTACCCTTCACTTCTCTGTACTCCTAAGAAAGGATCCAATTTAGACTGGACTGGGGTAGAGAGAGAAGGATGTATCACTGGGGACATAAAGCTAGCAGACTGTTCCCAATTTCATCACTCTGCAGAAGGGGAATTGGTGAGGGAGATGGAAGGGAAGCATGCTTCAGTGAACAAATCTGAAGATTTCAAAAGTAACCAGATGGGAACACATGGAGGAGTTTATTTATATATAAACCAACTTTGCAAGGTTGAAAGCATTTTTTGAGAAAGAAGTACTCGCCTAAAAATACTTCATCTTTGGCTGCTAACAATAAACTCTAAGAAAAAGGAGCAGAGGACCTCTTCTTACATCTTCACAAGAATGTTGAACCAAACCTCTAAAGCTGGGTGTCACAATTTCAGTGGAGTCTGTCCCATTTTTGGGCTGCATTTATTCCCGAAAAGTGCACTGCCAGATAATTCTAGACATGTCCCTCTGAATCAGGAAAACCGTAAGCACAAAAGAGAGCTGGCATAAATCCTGACCAGCAGCTGACACTTTTGGTACTGCTGATTCCACAGCATAAGTAGTTTCTATATGTCTTTATTCAGAATTTTATGCTTTGTTCGCACCATTATTAAATAAATCCAACTGGTCACCATGAGCACTAAGTACTTTCCGAAAAATCTGTCCAAGATCAGAGAAGCTGTTCATTAGATTGCATGTTTTAAACAGCCCTTACATTAAAGATCCCATTCCACTTCCTACAGCAAAGCCATGCTTTCAGTTTGTAAAGCTCCAAACTCCTACTGTTTGTACAGGACATTAACTTCATCCTGAAGTTAAGAAAATTCCACCTGACATTTCACAAGGCTGAGAGGAAAAGGTTTTATGTCTACATTAAATACCACAGCACAGATATTTTGACCACACTACTACCACTGCTAATAAAAAGCTTTCTCTGGTTTATAACAGAGATAACTGTGGGGTGAGGGGGACAATGAAAGCTGGGAATTGGTTTAGGTAAAGCTTCCCATTCCATCTTCTATGTAGGTGAGGATGATCAATTGCACTTAATTCAAAAGTGAGACTACCATTCCACAGCCTGTTTTATCCAGAGATGGGGAAGACTCCACTAATAGATCCAAACAGCACACAAGGAAAGCTTCCTAATTTCAATAAAAGACAGAGATTTCACCAGGGAAAAGCAAATGGTAGGCACTGTCAGTTGGAATCAGTGGTGAAAGAGAGGTGAAGAGATAAAGAAGGGGAAAGTGAAAGTCTAAAAATAAACCACTATCAGGGAAATAGAAAAGATCAAAGGATGCAGAATCGAGACTAAAGAGGAGTGCCAAAATTAAGACAACACACAACAGGTGATGAATTGAAGACCATCAATTCCAAACCCTTCATTGTGTCATTATTCCCACCAAAAGTGAAATAGGCAGAATATAGCACAGAAAACACGTATTACAAAAAAATAAATACACATTTAAGGGTATTTTTAGTCATGAATGAAATAATATACAAAGCCATATAGAAGCACATGCTAAATGGAAAACTGTCTCCAGATTATGTAGAATAAAAAGGGCAGCTACTTTTGGATAAGAAGTACTGGAGTGCCCAATTTGAGACACGAGGGTGCTCAGAACTAAGAGAGCACAGAAGTCTCTGCTTGTAGAACATGCAATTGACAACCTGGCATGACACAGCTAATTAAAAATCGACTATTGCAGAGCTATTTTTTGTGCTGGTGCCAGCTACTCCCTGCACTAACTGAGAGAGCCTGTGGGGAAAGGGAAAAAAAGTCCAATAGCATAGTGGATATGGCACACAACATCAATACGAAAACAGCACAGGGAGCTTTATTACAGAACTATTTTGATTACAGAACTGGTAATATCAAAATGCCTAAAAGCAAAACCCCCTATACAGGTATTTTTTTGCATGAATTAAGTACAAAATTCTCCAGGTTTTTTTTTACAGTAAAGAGAGATATATGCTTTAAACAAAATTTTAAACAGACATCAATTTTTTTTCTAGTTCCATTAGCCATTATTCATTGCCATTTGGAAAAACACTGCCACAAAAGAGCACAGAAATGCTGTCAAAATGTCTTGATGCGTCCATGCATTTATTTGCTATGCAACCCAGAGTTCAGATACACTTGGCTTTGAATAGCTTATTGAAACAGGACATTTTTCCAGTGGGAAGAAAAAAAAATAAAATCAATATTTATACACTCTGGATTCTGTCACTCAAATGCTAAAGATTAATTCACCATTTTCTGTAGACATTTACCTTATTGCCACCTTACTCTGGTGAGCAGCTTGATGTTTTTCCTTTCCATTCCACCATTTGAAAAAGTCAAACTGGCATTTATCAATTTACTTATTAACATGCTTGGCGTTTCCTATTAGAATTTGTTTACTCAAGCATCTTCTGGTAGAAAAGGAGGAAAAAATCCCAAACAACAACATCCCTCCCAACATTTACTTACCTCTTCCCCATGACCAAGAGATTTAAAGGGAAAGAACCCACATCTGCAAATTTACTCTGACACTAAAAGTTTTTAACCCATTACACTGATAGTTTCTTCCCCAATTGAGTTTGCAAAATTAATTCAGCAGCTCTGATAACATTCTTTTTGTTGCTAACCTTTCTAAGCAATAACTGCATTATTGCAAAAAGGCAGCCAAACTGCATGTGTGGTGTACAAAGTTGGAAGTCACCCCTGTAATTTAGCTCCCTTAACAGAATACATAAAGTACAGGAAACAGAGCCCTACAAACTGAGGTTCACTGTTTCTGCACTTAGCTTGCCACCACTTAGTTTGTGAATTATTGCAATCATGCTGGCATGTTTGTCCAATTCTTCCTTCTGCAGATTTACGAGTGCTTCTTTTTCTGCCAAGCAACCTTCCAACTGGGATTTTTGAACTTCCAGAGAAGATGCCTGCAGAAACAAAAAAAATGTTAGTTTCCTCCATTACCAACTGAAAAACACACAATATAGTGAAAGCTGAGTGGCCAGGTGGTGAACTTAAGCAAGTAATTAAAAAGCAGTTTTAAAATTTCAAGCTTGTTTCAGAAATCTCCCTCAGAGTGATTACAGCTACTACCACACTGCAAAATGGTGGATACCATGGGAAAGCCCCAATCCCTTTGTTATCATTCTGCTCCCATCTGTATTTCATTTCAAGCACCACACCAGTAAATATTTACTGAGAACAAAAAAAAATTTGCTATATACTGGATAATATTGCCTGAAGAGATTTAGCTTTTGCTCCCAGGAAATGGAAATATAGTAAATGTGTTTGTCAGACTGCACACTTTGCATATGCTGATCAGTTTGCATGCAAAATGAATCTCTGCCTTGTGATTTTAGAGGGAGCCTTACCTGCAGTCAAGGACATGCAGGCTGCATTGAAGCTTTGGGGGATTTAGTTTTTTATTGTTTGGTTGGGTTTTTTGTTTGTTGTTTTGTTGTGGGGTTTTTGGGTTTTTTTTTGTTTTTGTTTTGATTTGTTAACTTGGTACAGCCAAAGTGGTGTCTCTTTTAAAAAAAGACACTTTTTCTTGGAGATAAAAATGGGTTTTTTTTAGAATTTTAATGATCAAAAGAACCCCAGGCGCACTTTGGTGCATCCATATGTACCTTAATTCAGCGTGAGAAAGGGAGGCAAAGCAAGCTGACCTACATTTTCAGTAGTCAAAACTACTGAAGAGGAATTTGTTACACTCTGTTATTTAACATCATGCCACAGGCTTGGCAGGTTTTTTCCCCTTCCCAACATTATGTACTCAAACACCCTCATCAGAACTTAATCCTGACTTAAGACTCAAGAGGTACACAATCGAAGTTGAGAGAATTTGCTGATGTCCACTTCTACAGCAGCTACTCTAGGTTCCTTAGTTACTTAACCACCAAAATACTGATTTACCAACTTTATCAATTAAACAGACACCTAAAACTCCAGTCTTGGGAATGCAGGCACAAGTAATTCCTTACCTTGACACTCAGTTCATCCCTTGCTTGCTGTGTTTCACTTAATTCCTTTCTAAGAATATCAATAGTTTGTTCCATATCTGTTTTTTCTTTCTGTTGAGTTTTTACTTTTTCTTCTAGAACATTTATATTCTGTTGCAAGGCTTAAGAAAATGAACACATTAAAAGATTGGATGGCAAACTTAGAAAACAGATACTGCATTGATCTGGGAAACAAGGGGCTTTTTTTAATTTTTTTTTTTTTTTACTCAACATGGCTGCTGATTGAATTACTGAGTAGTGCCACCTACTGATAAATTTTAGTGGTCGCTTCCAGTCATTTGCAGAGAGAGTTAAATTAAGCTCTTCTAATTTGCAGTTCTTACAGAAAATAGTTCTAATGGACATGTTGCAAGATCCTGAAGGGACACACTATGAATAGATTCAGTGAAGTCTGGAAAATCAACTTCAGGCAGCCTTTCTAAAAAATTAAAATTTGTATTTGTTTCGTTCAACTATTAATTTATGTATCTGTGGCCAACTTTTAAGGTTTACAAGTTGCTCAGTAAGATACAGCAGCTTATCTGGAGCCCATAATAACAACATCTAGTTAATACAGTTATTTCTCTAGCTTCAGTGACCTTTAGGGAGGTGACTTACTTGCTATTGTGCCATCTCTCTCCTGTAGCTGTTGCTGTAATTCATTTCTGTGATCTTCACTTTCTATTAACTGTGCAGCAGTTCTAAAAGTGCAGAGAAATAAATTTTAATGAATAAAATGAGATATGCCACCATTTCCCAGTCCTAAGAAGCTAAAATAATTTTTGTATTATTTCCAATTGCTGTCAAGCACTTCAAATGATCAAACCTATGAATGTGCATGGTGTGAGCAGAGATAGATCTGATTTCCTTCCTGCCACCATGACACAGTCACTGCCCTTCTCTGATCATGGTAGGAACTACTGAAAAGGCTGATACCTGGAGCACAAAGCCCAGAAACTGGTGCCTTTGATCACAGCCACAAATAATTCAAAATACAGTGGCAAAACTAAAATTGCCATTCAATACAAGGAAAAATTCCCTACCATTAGTGATTAAGGATGCTGGGGCTTTAGCTCTTACTATGCTCCTGAAGAGACAATGCAATTAGTAAAACCTGTTTCAGATATTATCCCTGCAAGGACACGTATACACAAAAAATGCCATTCTGAACATCTCCTGGACTGTCACACAGTCCTCAGAAGTGACCCAAGAAGACTCTGCCATAGCTTGTGTACAGGCCTGCCTCAGCTCTCATTACTTTGGGTAATGATGCTCAGTTTCCACACCCATTTAACACAGAGGTACTGGCATTTACCAGCAGTACAGCTCTAACGTGAGCACTTTACACTCTCTGAAGCTAGTCTTACTTTCCATTACCAGCCAGACCAATTTCAAAGGCATATTCTACTTGCCACTTGCCTTGCCTAGATGGCATCTGCTGTCACTTTTGTTTACTTGTTTATCTACTTCTGTCTACCAGTTTCTAAGCTGCAGCCTCTAGCAAGAGGTATTTCCAGAGTCTCCTTTTCTGTGGCAGTTCAAGAGTATCTATATAATAAATTGCTCCTCCAGACTGGCATTAACAAGGGTCAGCTTTCATCACAATATCTCCCCAATTACCCAGAGCTGCATTTTGCACCATTCCATGCAAGAAGACAAATTTATTCAGTAGTAAACTAATGTATCAGTATTAAAATTTTCCATCTGAATCAGAACTCAAGGCAGTGATTTGGATTGCTCTGACTACTGACAAGTCAAGAGCCTGGAAGGGTGAAGTGAATTTGCAAGTAAAACCAAGAATAACATTATATTTCTCAACTGAATACAAGGCCTGCCTATGAACACATTTTAAAGACATCTTCTGAAAAGTTATGTATTAAATAAAATCTATCAAAGAAGAGCCCTACATTCCTTTAGTTACATTGGTGAAATGTATATTAAGCCATCAAAAAGGGAAAATTACAATTACTCCACAAGAAGACATAGGTAATGTTAGTTTTACAGTTGAAAAATATGATTTATACCACAGGCAGAATACCACCCATCATGACTTCTAATATAAATTTCAAATGTGTTCATTTAGTAGGGTTGGTTGTTTTGGGTTTTTTTTCCCAAATGGAAAACATTAAGAGAAAACTTGGACACTAAAAGAGAATACACAGAAATCTTTGGATGATAAAAGCATTTAAGAATTCAACAACAACCAAAATAACACCTCCACACTCTCCCAAGTGCACCTAGAATTGGGTCATCATCTTTCTCTTCCTACTATTGTTGGCCTGTCAATATTCCCTTACCACCTCCAACCAATTAAGGAGCAAACAAAATAAACCAACAAAGTCAGTACTACAGATTCTCATCCAACATAAATGTATAAACCAACCCTGAAGCATCTCTGGCTTCCTCTAACTTCATTTCTCAGATATTACTTAAAGCACAGATGAGACAGAAATGCTATTTAGTTTTACTGTTTGACTTGCCTTAAAAAGACTGAACTTACCTGTCATTCTGCTGCTTGAGTGATTCATTTAGTTTCGTCATTGCTTCTACTTGTTTATTTAGTGAATTGCATGTGATCTGTAGGTCTTTAGATTGCCTTTCAGTTGCTTCATACCTGCAAATGAAATGTAATTGCTTTTGAAGAGAGCTTTTACTTTAATAGTTCGCCAAATAAAACTATTTGACATGATCTGTGCAATCATCCCACTCGAGCAACAAGCAAGGTATTTTTGGAAGGGGGGATGTTCACTTGAGTGTTTTTTGGTGACAGCTGGTTGTTAGTGTGTTAGATTTTTTGGGTTTGTTTTTTTTACATGAACATACTTAGAGTCATAGAATCACTTAGGCTGGAAAAGACCCTTTAGATCACTGAATCAAACCATTAACCCAGCAGTGCCAAGTCCACCACTAAACCCTGTCCCTAAATGCCTCATCTACACATCTTTTAGGTACCCCAGGGATAGTGACTCAGCCACTTCCCCAGGCAGCCTGTTCCAATGCTTGACTTGGAAGAAGAAAACAGACAAATAAACCAAGTCAAGCTTCAGACGATCCCTTACATATCCTGAATTATTAATTGCAGGAAGCAACCTCCCTCCAGTAGAAAACTTTTAGGAATTGACAAAACTGTAAATACCTTTAGAAATTTGAGAAGAGCTAATCTATAACAGCTTGTGTGTATCTGTATAATAGATAATTATAATAATTACATAATCTATAACAGTTTGTACAACAGTTTGTCAGCCATCTTTCAAGGGACCCTTTAAGTTAGTCTATGACCTTCTGGTCTTGTGATACTAAAAACTGAACAAACTGAAGACAATGAAGTGTGTAATTAATACAGGTTTATGAGGCAGACTTCACGCTCTAAGCACCTTCCTACCAAAAGGCAAATTCTATCCGTGATTGTTTTTAAGAAACAGCATATTTAAAGTATAAAAGTTGTTTTAAAAAGTAATTTTTTTCTTTTAGAAACACATTGTAATGATTAGAAAGTTTTGTTCCTAGCTTATTAAAACTCAGTCTAGATACTAGACTGAGGCTGATTTATTTCCCATGAATTAGACAATACATGTTTCACAGTGTATGACTGCATACAATTCAAGCAAAAATGGAGGCACTTCTACAATGACCATACTAGACACTTACTCAAGAAATTTAGTAATGGAAAGAAGTTTTATACATTTTTCTCCCTCAATGACTGCTTTATTGGCAGCAATATGCTTTCAAAATTGTCTAAAAATGCTTGCTCCTGTTAATAAGCAAGAAACTTGATCTCAATGTTATCAGTTTCTTTGCCTTGCTGACACCTAGTGACCAGACCAGCTCATGTGAATTGAGAAGTCAAAGCTCTTTTAAGCCTTTATTCTTCCAAAGCACATTCAATTTCAAATATTTTCTACCTTTATGTACTTTGTGTGTCTCATATATTCTTTTTAGCTTAAGATCCCAAAGAAATAACGCTTGTAAATAATTCAGGACACACAATGTGTGTCTCCCTCCTCTGTACCTCACTTTTACCTAATTTGAGTCAAATTTGATAGACTTGACCAACGATGTCAAGTCCTACATTATGCAAACATACTAATATTGGCTGTTACTCCAGATCTCTTGCAGGCATGTCATCAAGACAGCACATAAGATCAAAGACAGACACTGAGAGCATGGTGTAATGCTAACACAAACTAAGCATTGTTAGTTCTGTGTCTTAGAGAACAATGATACCTTTCTATACAAAGCTTGTGCTATTTCCTGAACTGGACCTCCAGCACCTACAATTCAGTTCTCACTCCACCCAAAGCTGAATGTTAATATATTAATAACTTCAAGTATGCTAAATGTAACATAAATTTGAGTTCCAGAATGACTTAAGTTAACCTTACTGACAAGCATAGAAAGAAAAAAAAAACAAGCCCAAAACCTTTTCACTTATAAACACAACACAGCATGCAATGTTGCTCTTCTCATGTGCCTAGCCAGTAAAGGATATCCTAGCTCTTTTCATATGAAACACTTGTTTAGAGTTCCTACATGTCTTACCTCTGAAGAAGATCCAGAGAGGATTTTTTTAGTATTTCATGTTCTTCAGCAACTGCCTGCAATTTCCTGTTGTGCTGAAAGAGCTGTTCAATATCAGTCTGTGCTCTTTCAGATTCTACCTGTTGAGCTCTCAGCAAATCATTGAGTTCTTCATTTTTTCGTTCTGCATCCTTCAGCATTGAAGCGAGAGTTCTTGCCTTTGAATGGAAAGATACCCCCAAATAAAAAGAAAAAAAAAAAAGCCACATACATTAAAGGAAATTCTGCTTCTCAAGTTGTATTATTCATGCTTGAGGCCATAGATCTAACACCAAAATGTCACCTTCTACATTAAGAGAATAAATTCCCTCACCTAATATTAACTACAAATTAATTGGTTCACTAAATTCCTTTAGCTCCATTTATAGACAACATGAAGGAAGAGGGTAGAACAAAGTAGAAGATGACACATTTTAGCTGTGGACTTAGTATAACCAGTAGCACACCTGTAATATAATCTTTAAAGAATGGAAATTATTCTCACTTTTCAATGTGCAGCTCAAATACAGACCTCACAAAAGCAAGCTTTATTTGAAATTTCATCTCTGACCAGTGAATCAAAAGGCACAAACAGGAAACAGTTCTATAAAATTCTATAAAGAATTCTAGTAAGTTGGTTTATTAATTTTGAAAATTGCCAAATTAACACTAATGGTTAACAAACAATAATGAGCAGAATAGGTTGGTTTTGTTGATTTACTGTATGGGAAAGGACATTAAAGAAAACGGTACCGAATAACAATCCAGAGGAAAACAGGATGTTGATGGTGAAAATTAAGACTGCTCTAACTTGCCAGCACAGCTTACCACAGGTGATCACAGTTAAAACTACCCAGACAATCATTACTCAGTCCCACCTCGAAGCTCCTCCACTTACCTCAGACTCAGCCTGGGCTCTCTGACACCGGTACTGAGCCATCAGCCTCTCAGCCTGAGCCAGAGCTACTGCCTTTACTTCCAGAAGATCCTGCAGCCTTGTTTCTTTAGACTGCATACAGGGAGAACATTTCTCATTAACATTTTCTGAAAGTACCAACTGCAGTGTCCCCATGCACATTAGGATGTACTCACTGCTAACGCCGAAAGCTTCTGCTCGTAGACATCCATTATGTCAGATATCCTCACATCAGCCAAGGGCTCCTTCATCTGTGGAAATGTTTTCCAATTACTGGAAATTTCTATTTACTTACACAGGTAATGTGTGCCTAAAGAAATCAGTAGTTTTGTGAACTGCACTAGGCTTTTTGGATTCTCATTTTTGTATCTGAGGCTATCTACGCAAAGATATTCACCTGACCCTTGAGAAAAGTCTGTGAGCAATTGAACTGGCTAGCTTTAATAGGAGTCATCTGCAGAAGACTATCAGTCCAGCAATACAAAAAGGTAAAATCACCATTTTAAAATCATTTCCTTGGTCTAATCTGTGCTGGAGAATTAGCAGACCCCTCATAGGACACCTAAAATAATCTGCCCTAACATTAACAGCACAAAATGCATATGGTTAAAACTCCTTGTTCATACTCTGTGGCCTTCTCAACATACAAATTAAGAGAAAAGGCCCAGGAAAGTTTTTCTAGGATACTGGAAAGGATGCTGTTGAGGACCTACAGAACCTACTGTGTTAACCCAGTGACTTACTAGAGGAAATACACCATGTAAGGCAGAACATGTTGTGTTGTGTTTATTAAAGTATATGCCTGAATCAAGTGAGAATGCAACCTAGTGATTTCAGGATATTTTCTCTTAGACAGTGCTGCTCTAACACTGAGCAGTTTCTGAGCAGCTGTTCACAGGTGATGATGCAGTCACACCAAGTGCAGACTATGCCAGCTGCTCATACACTGAACACCTACAGAAAAGCCACTATCTCTGCACCATCCTGAACTCTACATAAGAATGTTTTTTGCAAATTAACAGGAGAGCCTGTGTAGCTCCAGTTCTCAGCTCATTTTTCTGACCCTAAAGTATGAAACAAGTCGTTTATTTTCCTACTTGCAAACCTAAAATATCTAAAGGACATAGAAATTACTCTAAGAATGAAATTCCCTTCATTCTCTCTGAACAGTGATACTGTGAAACAATGTTTTCCCAATTATGTTTTTACAAGCATTTGAGCTTCACACATTATACAGACAAAACTCAAGTACTGGATATTTTAAGTAAATGTGTATATTGCTTTTGAATTACTAATTAGAAGGTCTAAGAAAAGAATCACTCAACAATTCATCAGTAACTTTCTCCCCTAAAATAAAAATCGAAGCAGGTTTACAATCTGTCACATTACTGGAAGCTGCTGCATTAGTGCTGTGTAGGCACCTGTGGTTGCTTTGATTTACATTAATATAAAGACAGCAATGCACTCACAGACTGTCACATGCAGTCCTGAAAAGGATGATCAATGGCAGCATCCAGTGGCAAGTAAAAAGCAAGCTAAAGAAGACTCACCTGACCTTTTTCACTGTTACTCTGGCATCTGACTGGAACTGGTAGCTCTCTGAGTTTCACTTTTATCAGTTACAACAAAGAGATAAAAGTTGCAAAGCTAATGCTGAAGGCAATACCACTAATACAGATATCAAGCTGTTATCAAGAAACTTTCTATTCCTTTTCCCAATTTGCATACTGTTCTTTTAAGCCAAAAGAAAATAGAATCAATAATCCATCTCTCAGTCTAAAGCAGCTACAAAGCAGCTGACTTGCTTTGAACAGAGAAGGGAAAGAGGAGATATGAGGATGGCCCACAAAGCAGCACAGGGTATGTGGTGCCTGGTTGGGTGCCTCATTCACAATGCAAGTTGCTGCACAGGGAAAATAAAAACTGCCTTCTGAAATAATAACAGCACCTTTCCAAGAGGGCCACAAAAGCTGAACTGCAAATGCTAGCGTCAGCTACAGCCAATAAAAGGAGAATGTCAGTATGTGTGTTTAGGCACACAAGAGATGCACCACACTTTTTTAAAGCAGCCCAGTATTTCTATTTTTTTCCAGGCTATTTCTTAGGAAGCAGAGGGAGGAGGTTCCTTGTAGGTGTCCCAGCAAGTCCAGGCAGTTGGGCCCTACCTGGCTCCTGCCTCCACATTTGACAGCTAAAATGACTGTGGGCCATGACAGTGGACACAAGTCCACTGGAGAGGGCCCTCAGTAAGGAGCCCTAACTTCAGGTGTAACTCAACATATAATCTTTGAATTCTGCTCAGGAGCTCAGTTAAAAGACCATGTTCCAAACAGACAGGAATCTAAACCAAACTTAGCTGTTACACACATGGTAGTCTGACACTTGGATTTTAATTTCCATCCCTCCCAGAAAAAAAGTATCAAATATTTCACAAGGGTATGTAAGTTCTACTAACCTCTAGTCCAGAATGAAGTTTTTGTATTAATTCCTCAATATTTGAAGTTTTGGATTCATTACTTGAAGGATAGGATGAAGAACACCTCACTGAAGTAGTGTTGGTCACAGGTGAGTGCATTTGGATTCTCTTTGCTGTGTGCTGCATTTCTTGTTGTCTGTAGGCATTATTTGCTGCAATGCTTTCACCCAGCCTGTATAAACAAGAGGCTATTAATGACACAACCTGCTACAAACAGCATTGCGAGGATTGCAGAGGAGAACAATTTCATAACAAAATTTACAGCCCCATTTTCATTACCACACATTGTGAAGATGTGTGTTGGGCATGTGCTCAAACTGGCCAGAGATAGAGAAAAAGGAAAAAATATCATGTATCACAGCTAACCTTTATAGACAAATACAGAATCTCATCAGAAAGGGCATAGTACTCAGCTCTTTTTGAGCAACAGATCATGAACCTGAGAAACAGGTTATTTCACCTGTTATTATTCAACTTAACTAAGCCACTGTTTGTCTCGAAGATTTAGTAAGAATTTTTATTTGGCATAAGAATAAAATTGAATCAAGAAAAGGCAGAATGCAACCAATAAACCTGGTTTTCCTTGTCTGCAATTCTATTTTACAATACTGTATTGTGTACAGCACATCTGATTTTGTAAGTTTTAACCAAAATTGAAGTGTGCAGATATAAGTGCAGTCCGTTTAAATTTGTATAGGGAAGAGAACTCAAAAGCTCAGAAAGAAGTAATTTCAGCACCTATATTCCGGTGTCTGTACAAATTACAAATTGTGTACAAATTACAGTTTGTGGCTGGTATTTTCAGGGCAAGTACCAATAACATGTTTTGAACAAGAATGATAAACCAAAATAGCTGATTTTAGAGGCACCAGTTATAATTTTTTTGCTCTTGATAAATTTCTTAATTACAAGCTATCCCAACCACTTCACTGAAGTGCTGTCTCAATTGCTTCCTAAGTGAGCATAGGCTATTTTTCACTTGCATTTATAGACGTGTTATTTGGCTGTTCCATTGTATAATTCCATATTTGATTGTACATAACCTTCATTCTTTCAGCCAGACTATTCATTACTGGCCATTATAAAAATGTTTCTTATCCCCACAGACCCATATAATTATAGAATAATTAGAGTTGAAAGGGACCCATCTGTAGACCACCTACTTCCACTCTCCTGCTCTTAGCAGGTTGCCCAGGACTATGCCTTCTAATTTTGACTCTCTCAAAGGATGAAGACTCCACAACTTCTCTGGGCAACCTTTTCCTGTTTGACCTCCCCTAACAGTAAAAGGGGATATTTAAAGATATTTAAAGAAATATGTGATTTCTGATATTTAAAGAAATCTAAAAGGTTTTTTTCTTATATTTCAGTTTGTGCCTACATCTATCCTGTCAGTGGATACCACTAAGAAGCCTGGCTCCATCTCTTTTGTTCCTTTCTATCAGACATTTCAACACACTGATAAGAACCCTGCAAGTCTTCCCCAAAGTAAGCAAGCTCAGCTCTTGCTCTTATGTGTAATACATGCTCATATCCCAAACTCTTCAATAAACTTACTCTAGGATGTCCATATCTCTGTTACACTGCAGAACCCCGGCCTGGACACAACACTGCAGGTGTGGTGTCACCACAGCTGAGCAGAGGGGAATGATCATTTCCTTTACCTGTCATCAGGACTCTTCCAAGTGTAGTTCAGGGTGCTACTGATCATCTTTGCCATTCTTGAATTCTACATTTTTTTTTTTTTCCTAGTCTTCAGGAACCTCGCCCAATGACCATGAATCTTCCAAGACATTCTGGAGTGGCCTTGGAATGACAACAGGCAACTCCCTAAGTACTCGAGGGCACACATCCTGTCACGTTTTCTGGATTTCAGTACACCCAGATAGTTTAAATGTTCCATAACCTGACCCTGCACCATCCAGAGTATGCCTTGCCTCCTCTAGGCTTTCCCATTGCTCTCAGGGACATTGCTCTGCCTTTGGGAATCTTTATCAGTGAAGAACAAGCAAGGCATTCAGTATGTCAACCTTTTCCACGCCCTTTTGTCAACAGGTCCCCTGCTCCACTCAGCAGAAAGGCACACATTTTCATGTCTGGCTTTTGCTGCTGATGTAACTGTCTTTCTTGTTGCCTTGACATCTGTCAGGTTCAACTCCAGGTTGTGATACAATTTAAATTTTTTTTTTTTTAGCATTTTATTACATCTACGGAAATAAGGACTCCAACAAACAGTTTCTCAATACTTTTTCCATTGTTTAAACCACCTTCAATACTACCTGAACTGTCATCTGCCTGTGTTTTATTCTAATCTGTTCTTCCTTGGAAGCTACTGCAAAAGAGTGAGCAAAGATTTAGGAATGGAAGAACGCCACATGTGACAGAGTTCATTAGAGAGAAATCTGACAGTCAGAATATTAGATGCACCCTAAGTTCCAAGCACAGATTTCAGACAAATGAGCACTTAAGAGACAGGAGTCAATTGCTCCTCTACTCTCTAGGATCTGACATAAAATGAACACCATCAGCATTGTGATGGCTTCCTCTGGCCTCCAGGATCACTGCTGTCTCTCTCCTAAGAGCATGTACTGCAGAAACAAGACATTTTTTCTAAAGTTTCTGTCCCTGATGAGCTGATAATAAAAGAAAAAAAAAACCATGAATATCACTAAGCCCATAAAAATGTCAAATCTAACCAGAGTATCACAAAAATACTTACACTACAGCAGGAAAATCTGGTAAGGGGGCAGCCTCAAACAGTATTTTAAGCCCCACTTGGACTTGCTCTCCATGGTTTGATGTTAAAGCAAATGTCAAAGGTGTAATCAAGCGCTGATCCTAAAAAAAATTAGTTTGGTCAAAACAAGATACAGCAGACAACAACAACAACAACAACAACCCACACAAAACACAAACTACCTAAATATCACAATATCAAGGCCCATAAGCACAGAAATGTTTTATTTAAAACTAAAGTTATCTTCTTAAAGTTTGCCCTTCTAAGTTTCTGAGCATGAAGTCCACAGAAGAAAAGTGATTTTAAAAATAGTCTATACTTCTGACTATTTGAAATAATATTTTACATTAAAGGTAACACAACAAGGAAAGAGGCTAGTTAATTCCTGCGAGTTTTCAAGTACTGATACTCAACATAAAAGGTCATTAGCTGAAGTTACAAAGATTAATCATGGACTGTAAAACTCATTGTTACCCATTAAATTACACAATTCCCATTCTAGAATGAAAAATCTCCAAGACAGCAAGAAGTGTTTGACTGGATTGCTTTTCCACTTATAAAGTAAATTACTAAGTTATCATCCAACCAAGAGGTACCAGAAACTGTTTTGGCCATGCAAAGTTCCAAGTTAGATGTACATATTTAATAGGAACCAACCCCACAAATAATTATACTGTTGTGGTAATTGTTGTCTAGTTTGCTATCTTTAAACTGCAGTCATAATGCAGTCTTAAAAGGATAATTCTTACCAGGCAGCTAAAATATGATTTCATATGCATTACCAAAATAAACGACTGGAGTAAAAGTAAACTGTTATTTTTAGATGAATTAATAGTGAAACAGTCTTTATGAATAGTGCATAAGAGACTGTATTTTCCTAGAAGCTTTACCACTTCAGATATAAGCACGCAAACCATTTATAACTAAAACTACTGCAGTGCAGTGACACTTTATTTCACAGATACATTTCATAAAACCTTTTAAAATCCTACCTGTAACATTTTGTAGAAGCTGACCTTCATACCAGGTACATCCTGCTGCAATCTGCTCATAAGATCAAGCATTTTCAAAATAATATCAGCAGCAAGTTTGCTTTTAAACATCCAAGTAGAAAAGCAAATTGGGTGAAAAAAAAAAAGAGTGAGATATGTCAAATCAGCACCGACAAATTTAGTCAATTTAAAAAACTGAATAAATACCTTCACAAAGAAAATAAATATATCTAGCAAGGCAACAATGCTAGAAGCAATGAGATCCTATTGATATCCCTGGACATGTGCCTGAGCTTCTTCAGCATGCCAAGGATGACTGAAAACACCACTTACAGGTTGAAAGTGAGGAGGGTTTAATTATAGGTCCAATGATATTTTACTGGGTTTTGGCCATGTAACTTACAGCTATATTGACACTTGACACTGAGCTGAAGGAATGTCTATTTAATTTTCAGTGCAACAACTGCCCTCCATAGTGATGCGTGATATTTTGGAACTCTGCACAAAATCAAAATGAGAAATCACATGCCATAAGCAGTTCTAGTAAGCTTTAACTTGGATCAGGCTTGAAGTACTGAATGAGGTTTAAGGTCATTGTTCCACATAAGTGGATCTCCAGCTTGTGCCAAAAACATTATATATAATGGACTGACCAGCGAGATTACCTTTTATTCCACAAAACCACAAAGTTTTATTTAATACCAATATTGATTTATATGCATTTAAATGGTACTTTTAACTACCATATTCTTTCCACTGCAACAATATCACAACTCTCATACCAGTCATGCTTTATTAGATTTTAGATAAATATCTGTGCTCACCACATTTTAGAGTCCACCAATTTTGTCCCAAAACCAGTGTCAATCCCACTATAAGGAAACTGGTGTTCTATCAGAGATGTGCATTGGCTGGCAGTCAGCACCTTCGAGACACGCATTTTCAGTGTGTCATCTCTGCTGAGCAGTAGGCAGAGTCAAGAATAAATTCAATACATCCATGCCTAGTTATTTGCACCAAAAGGCAACATTTTGTAATAATAAAGGACACATACCTAGGACATCAAAGCACAAGAGCCTCTAAAAATACTTTTAGTACCCAACAACATAAAGCACTTAAATCACGCCTAACTCACAAGTCAAACAAGCTTCACTTTTCAGTTAATTCACACACTTATTGGGAAACCTCAATAAAATGGGTGGCATAGAGAAACAGTGAACAAAAGGCAGGGACCAGGCTGTCCCTAATATAAGAACCTTATATACTTCTAGGTATAAGAAGTAAGCTAGCAAAGACTTCTCCACAGAACTCAGCTTAGATGCAGGACTACACCCTGCAGTCATGTCCTCCATACTAAACTTACTGTGGACACTAAGGACTCAATAAGGAGTGCAAAACTGTATCATTCCACATTATTTTTCCTTTTTTCTCTGATCTAAATTTCTATTTGGCAGGAAGCTGCACTTGACTTAGCTAAGCAATAATACTACGTGGATCAAGAAGATGGCTGCCCAAATTCCCCGCATGATTTCAGCAGAAAACACTCATCTTCATTTTTGATCTGCAAAGTGCTTCTATTCTGTTAAATAGCCACAATATTTTATCCTGCATTACTGCATTACAAAATAATTTCACAGCAATTACAAAGCTACTTTAGATCTTGCAAGATGACACTCCTAAGTAAAATTAGGGCAGTTATTGTCATTAGAAGCTATTAAAGTGACCCACGGTACACATATCTTTTAACATCTTAGAGCAAATCACGGTGGAAGAATAATAAATCAGCTGCCAATAAGCACATAAAAAGGATATTTGTCAGGACATTAATGGCCTTGACCATTCTTTCACACTTTTTCTTCACTAATAGCTCATCAACAATCTGTTCTGGCATCTGAAGATGATCAAGAAGAACAGGCAGCAAAAGATCCATAAAGTGTTCAGCTGATTCGCCATTCTTATTGTTAATAACATCCTGCAATACAGACATTTTATTTTATGTCAATATTTAAAAGTACAGCACAAGGAAGCCAAGCTTACTCTACCCCTTCTTGCACCAGTCTGAGTTCCTGCTTTCCCAGCCTCTTGCTATTTCAGGTATAGGATCCCTGACCAGTATTATACTGGAGGAGGACGTTTACAGGGAACAGAAACACCAGGAACTCCCTCATTTCTGTAAGTCCTAGAAAGGAATTCTGATAGTTTTCTGCCTACCACATGACTTCATAAACTGCCATGTCTTCCACTTACAATACAGACATATTTCTAAAACACTGCATGTCTTTAAAAGAATGGCTGTTTTATGAAGTATGTTTATTTCAACATAACTGTTTGGCAAATGAATTTTATTACAGTTATTTTTTATATGTGCACTTTTTCAAGTCAAATTATAATAGTTGTTTAAAAATAATTTAAAAATAAGAGCTACTAAGAAGCTCTTTAAACTCAGTTATCAGACTTGGTACCTCAAAAATCTCTTTGAATAGTTGCAATGCTAGACCTGAACAGTCTTCAGAGCCTTCCAATGGTTGGTTTGACAAGTGCACCAATGCAACAGATGGTTCAAAACTCTTTGAGCGAGTCACAAGTCTGGTGTTTCCAGAGACTGGCAAGCCAGCTGGTTCCAGTATCGCCTGCCGCAGGGTGTGACGCAGTTCTAGCACAGAGCAGAAGGCAAGCAGCAGCTCTAAGATCTGTGCGAAGTGAAAAAGAGTTCAAATGCTTTTAAATCAAGAACTTATACAGAAACTGCAACTCCCATAACACAACTCTAAAGAGATATGCAAGTTCTATGCAACTCCTTTTAGCCCTTGAAAGTTATCTGAGGAACTATTTTCTTTCTTTAAAGCCAAGTCAGCAGCAGAAACAGTTCATTGGACTGGTGAAGGCTTGTGACAGTATTCAGTATATTGCTTTCTTTGGACATGACTGCTGGCTAGTGATATAGTAAAAAGTACAAACATCTATACACGTGGCGTGAAGAAAGCTATGGAAGAGAAAACATTCTGAGACAGGAATGGATACATATCCATTCTCTGAGCATGCAGAGAGAAAACCACCCTGGAAAGCTCCTTGTCAACATGCCTCTCTAAATAAACCCAACAAACAACAACAAAAATCACACAGAGAGAAACAGTAGCATCTATTATTAATTAGGATACGTAACACAATCAAGAAAAAAGCTCCACATCTGTTTCACAGATATACTTAGCTCCAACATTTTCACGTTTCATATTTTAGCCTTTAGTGACATATAGCCAATGTTTCACTTATGTAAGGTGGTAGTGAGACAAAGCTGAATGTAACAGTTCTCTGCTTAAACAGAAGTAGCATCTCTTTGTTCAGCTAAGGTGAGAACGTTTGAAATTAGCATCAGGGTTCCCTGATCACCAGTTGAAATCTGAGTAGTATTAATTCAAGGTTTAGAGAGCAAAGTGGGATACACTGCATTCCTGGTAGATCCCCAAATTTCTTATTAGCCGAAGCACAAAAGGTCTTTATGTTGGCTTTTTGCCTTTACATCTGTTGCCTGAAAGCAGACACACAATGTGGCAAAATTCAACATTACAAATTCAACCTGACAGCCTTTTAAATAACTCGAAAATATAAACTTAGTGAATTCTCTAGGTCATTTAACAGTCCTGAAGTCAGTGTACTTCATTCCCAAACCTTGTACACAAGGAACCTATTTATAACAACAGAAGAGAAATAGATTAGGATTATAGCCTCTTAGTCTTTAACTGAAAAAGTATAAATACCTTAGAGGATGAATCAGGATCCCTTCCATGAAGAAGATCTAATACTTGACCAAGGCAAGAGGTGAAGTGCTTGTATCTACAGCATGCATAGACAAGAAACAAATTATAAATAAAATTGAAATTTCAGCACATTTAGACATTTACACCAAGTGATGAATGAAAGTACCCTATTCTCCTTCTTACCCTCAAGCACTTCAAGTACAGCGATAGTTCTAATAATTTAATTTCTATTTGAAACAGCACAAGCATTAAAAATATTCTAAGAATGAAAGCAAATTCCTTAAAAGTAAACTGTGATTTTTCATCTGTTCTTACTGCTTGATTTAGATTGAAAACCTGTGCCTAAATTCTGCTCGCAGAATTGCAGAACTAGTAAAGTTGACCACAGGATCACTCTAACACCGCTCCCCTTGTAAAATTATAACTTCTTACAATGTCAACCATACTAGTCCACTTCAAGATTATATAGCACTGTAAAAGGCAGGATAGCTACTCATATTGTTGTCTGACTACCAACACTGTCCAGACAAAAATCTACAGAAGAGTGACAATGAAAAAAACAGGTTTTCAGTCACACTTGTGTCAAACTTGTAACTCAGCAACCCTTCAGGTTCAGATATAGCAGTCATAATCAACTAGCAACATTCAAAAAGCATCTTGGGATTTTTTTCCCCACTATTTGGTTTAGAATTCAAATAGCAAACAGCAAAGAGACTGAACTAGGCTTAGGAAAAATACTTTTAGGAAATGAAGCCGTACCTGGTAAGATAATCTGCAATTTTGGGGTTCTTCATAAGATCCATGAGTAGATCAACAGAATATTTTCTTGTTAGGGTATCTCCATTTACAACAATATTGAATATTAACTGAAATGTCTGATGGATATTTCGAGCGTGAAAGAGCTGAAAGGAAGAAGAAAGTTATGCACAGGCACATACTTTGCTGGATGTCTTGCTTATTACAAATAGCTGGAATTAGAATTTCTTTTAGATAGTGTGACAGTTTCTACAACTTAAGAATAGAAACAACTTAAAAGACTCACTTACTTTTTCTCCTACTTCTTCATTTAGTGTAAGGCTTGATAATATCGAAAGTGCAAACACAACCATAGTCAAACTGCTATGGGCCAAGAAATTTATTAAGGTACGATAGAAACTCTTCACATTATTCTACAGCAAAAAGGAGATACAAAAGTATTAGAAACCCACCAAATTTACAGGTTTGACAGATTTATACATAAGGCATACAAATAATGAATAATACAAAAATAAGTTAGAATGGTAACGGTTCTCTAGGAAAGCTGTTTCATTGTTCTAACTGCACAATACTGGCACTGATGTTAATGTTCTCTTTTGAACATGTATAAAGAAAAATGAGAAAGAACACCCCAAAACAACAGAAAACCTCCAAGGAAGAAATTCCATCATTATTTTAAAGAAAGATGAGAAAGTCATTTTGCTATAAGAGAAAATAAGCCTATAAGAGAAAATAATCACTGAAAACTGACCCCATCCCTTCTCTGATTAATGATCAGATTTGACAATTGTTTCTCCTTTTTTTTTTGCCCCCTGACTCTCTTCCAAGGTAAACCGAACAACATTTGCTTTTATGTAGATGAATTTCTCTTTCTGAATCAAAAAGTAAAATGTTTGCACTGATTTGTGAAGACACAGCAATCAGGTAGTTTAGATATGTATATCTATTTGAGGATTCAAGGGCCCTAATGTGAAGATCAGTGCTATTTTATTGATTTATCTTTTGAAAGGCAGATCTCCTTGCTTATCAAAAATCCACTTACAATCTTTACGTTTTAATGACATTTGATTTTTCGAAGGAAGAGTGATCAAATTTTAAATTCACCTTTCAGCTGCAGAGAACAGTTGCAAAAACCAAATGCATAACACAAGCCAGGGCAACAACATGGCAGTATACCAAGGGAAAGAGAATACCCAGCTTCCTGTTCTACTGGTTATTTTCTCCAACACGGGAGACACAACTGTCCATTCGGCACAACAAATAGGTCAGGGTTATCACTGCTGAAAGAAACTGCTTAAGAGGTATTAAGCTAACTACCTAGAATCAATTAACTCTTACCCTTAAACCAGAGAATCATGACAAAAGCAAAGCTCTTACCAAAGATTTTATCTGACTTTGAATAGACAAGTTGTGACGACAGAGGTTTGCCAGGAGTCCTAAACACGGTATTGTTAACTCCTCTTCAGGGGATTGACTTGAAAGAAAAGCCCAAAAGATGTTTTCATTTTAGTATCCTGAATTTAATTACGAGAAATTGTAGGGTGGGGGCTGGGTGGTTCGGGGACTTTTTGTTTTGTGTCTTGGCAGGAGCTTGTTTTTTAATAAGACACCATTTCACCACAGAAAGCAAAATTCAGATTGTAATCCATGCAGTGTGGGCAATTTTACATATGAAAAACCCCCCAAAGTATCAGAGGTCGTTTATTACACATACTTCTAAGATTCATTAGATTTCTTAAAAGGGCACTTGAATCAAATTTTTATTAATGTAACAAGTCTGCTCCTAGTGATAAGCATGAATTTCCTCCCGGCTTTTCTCTTTGTTAGCTCCCTGCTCCCAGAGGTGTGGAGCTGGGTTGAGGCCAATTAATTTTCCATCACAGAAAGTCCCACAATCACTGCATTTGACCATCTGTAACAAGAACATGTTTTTCCAAAGCAAGGTCTGTTAACTTCAGAGCAGAAGTTAACTGGAGACCAGGTTACTACAGTACTCTAATGGCCTTCAGAAAGTTTGGAAACTTAGCTCCGTGCTTCCCATAAGAAAAGACACCGAGTACACACTTACACACGATGCACTAGAAACAAAATTAATCCATCAATGTTGGCACCAGCACAAAAGATGGGAACGTTGTAGGTTAGTCTCTGCAGCAGCTGAATACCCTGAGGAAACAGAAAGCTGTTCACATGCCTTGTTTTACACCATCTCAGGAGGAACTTTACAAAAGAAGAAACTGAAAGGACAAATATTAAGACACCACAACTGAATTTTCAGACTCTAACATTAACATAACAATTACACACGCTGCTGCAAGCACATTGTAATGTCCTACCTCACTGATGTACTTAGTAAAAGCCAAAAAGATTCAGATTTTATTTTCACAGAGGAGTTACCATTTCAGCCCATTCAATTACCCACCTTTGCCTCACCAGCAAGCTCTGCATTCTGTCAGTGATAAACTGGCTTTGTCCTAATAAAAGGTCTAGAAGTCTCATTAAAACCCTAAAAGCACTTTGCAAGCTCTTGTACAAAGGATGCTTATAGGAAAACAGGTTTGCTCTAAAAACTGCCAACAGATCTAAGGGTAGCAAAGTCCTTCACAGAGCAGTTCTCTCGCACATAACTGAAGTCAATACACTCAAACATGACAAAAATCACAGCAGAGATTAGCAACAGAACCTCACCATTTAGACATCTAAGAGCTTCAAGGTCTTAAGACTGTGGTGACTACAAGATCTCTCCTACTGGCTGGCCACTCACTTGGATCCCTAGATCTTGTGGCACTCTTAGTGCTTTAAGAAATATGCAAACCACAAGAAAAAGGATCTTTACTGGATGCCTGACTTATTTTCCACAGAACAAGAGGCACAGAACTGCTAGTAAATCAATTTTCTGCTTTTCAGAAAAAGACAAGTGAGAATAGGCAACCAGCAAGTACTTGCTGAAAGCTTAGGGGAAAACCTGTGCATATTTGAAAAAAAATAAAGAAAACTTTAATGACAGGTTAAAATTGGTGAGTTCAAACTGATAGATGTCAGACATTCACTATAAGCTTCGATTAGTACAGTGCCTGGAATTCACTGGCAGATAGCACTGAGCAGAAAAGAGGAGACCACACATGCTCTGCAAACCTCCTATGAAAACAGGCAGCCACAGCTTTCCTTTCATTCCTTCACAGTTACCTGTCAAAATACTGATTGGACAAAATGATCTCCAAGCTTGTGTTATGAAACAGGCTTGTGCCAGGAGAAACAGCCAAATACCTCAACTGGAAATCAATCTTCAGAGCTCTCAAGCAGTGACTTATTTAACTAACTTTTAAAAAGAAGCATTTTTATTGTTGTTGTTATTTTTGCTTTTTTTTTTTTGTTTTTTGTTTAGAGCAGGTGAGACGCACAGTAAGATTAAAGAGAGTACAAACAGCTATAAATTGTGAAATTCCTGTCATACCCACCTCATACAGCAAATAAAGTACACAGCTTTCCCTCGACACATTATTTCCAATAGAGCTTTTGAAGGGTTATTATATGCTTACAGTACAATGTTTAGTATAGAACAGGAGCCAAATATTATTATGCATTAGTTTCTTTACCTGTAATAAGACTGGGTCACTTAGATTAGTAGAACTTTGATGTACCACTCCTGCCAGCACGCTGGTCAGATTGTAGGTATGCTGGAGAGCTTCTCTAGTCTCCGTGTCTGAAGCTGGAATTTAGGAATTATTAGCAAAAGCCACATCTAACAGCAAAAGAAACTGTTGTATCAGCTAGCAGTTGAAGCTGAAGTTAAGTCTCTGATCAGTTCTTCATGTATGTTTTAAAGGTAACTACAAATAATGGCAGCTCCCACGCTTCCACTTGCCTCTCTACCTCACTCCTGGCCATACAGTTAATTATAACACTAATCCATATATATATATTATAACACCAATCCTAACTATCCTTAGGATGCTTGGACACTGAAAGAATAGTCTGCCTCCTGCCTACCAAGTTTCAGTTCTGCAATCTTGAAACTTGCACTTCAAAGGCTTAGCTCGCTTAAACTCATTGAGCTCAGTTTCTTGCCTCGTGCTATGGTAGACAAATAGACTCAAATTGATAACTTGATAGTGTTATCTAGCTTTAGTTAAATAAATAAATAGAAGCCAGTTCTGCTTAGGCAATCCTCAAAAGAGATGTAGCAAAACAGGTAAAGCAATAGATCATTTCAAAGAGGACTTAATTCTTAAAATTTTCCAGCCTGAACCCCAGCAACAAATAGAATTTTACAGTAACTGTTCCAAAAACATAAAAGGAAGCTCAGAGAGGCTTAAACTCCATGAATCAGAGAAGATAAACAAGGGAGCATCATAAAGGACTCAAATCTTGAATAACTACTCCTATATGATGAGAAACTAAGCAGTGATGGGATAACTTTTCCCTGTATATGTAGGTTGTGCTCTGAGCACAGAGCTCCCTAGACAATGAAGTCCCATTTCCATGAAATAGAGGGGCAAACAAAACCCTAAAAAGGCATCTCAAGACACAAGTAAAAGGCACTAGAACCTCTTTTGCAGTTGGGAAACTTGATGCACACAGGCCCAGGCTATTGGAGAGCCCACACTGCCAGCTAACACTCCAGTGGGAGAAGTAAACTGAGGTGATGACAGTTTTGGATGTGGCATGACTTCTCCCTATCCTTGCGTGCCCTAGCCAGGTTTCTCACTTGATAAAAAAGGAAGTCTTTTCCAGCTCCAAAAATAAAGGACAAGAGAATAATTCCTCACCCTACCCAGTGGATAAACAAATTCTGACAAGCATGATCACTGCTGTTTCACAGGGATGACTTCAAGTCTCCTTCTCACTGCAATTTAACATCTTAACAGGTTGCTTAGCCAAGCAGTCCACTACAATGAAAAATACTTCATCATTCACACATTATGCTTCTTCCAAGAAATTCATCACCCACACCACAGAATTAGCACCTGTCCTCTCTTCCCTTAAAAGAAAAAAGATTAAAAGTTCACATGCCAACCTTACCTAGCTGTGATAGCAAAGTAACCACGGACAGGGCCAGAGAAGGGTTTATATTTGTGTCCTCCAGGAGCTCTACAAGGCAACTGAGGCATTCACTTGGCAGAATCTGGTTTGAAGCAAAAAACCGGGTAAGCTTCAGTCCAGAGATCACCTGGAGATGAAAGGAGAAAAACAACCTTACTTACTCAACAGCAACAATGCAATTGTCACAGAAATCAAAGCACAGTTGTATAAAAGAGATTTTGTCCTACTTGACAAACCGAGAATGTAAGTACCACTCTAATGGAACGTTCACATCTACTGGAATAAAATAAAAAAAAAAAAAAAGGAATAATGGAAAAAATACGTTTTTCGTTCTTTTATGCTTGCAAAGTATCAAGTTTCTTTATTTTGAAAGAACAATCCAACAGATTGCTCAACACAAACACCTAGCAATCAGCCTGACTTCCAAAGGCGTGGACAGGGATCCAAAGGCAGCACTCCACGGGGAGGATGTGCAGCAGTAGTCAGGGCTGTTTTGGGAGCACTCTGTGACTGGGATGAAAAAATGGAACCTGAGCTTGGGGAACCCTGCATAAGAAGGGGCCAAAAATTCTACACCTTCACACCAATACACATAGACACGATTGATATTTTGAGTAATGGAGACACATAATATTGGTTTTGTGCATTCTTCCTGTGTCTCTTTACAAGGTTTATAGAGAAGAGAGCAAAGCGTGATACTAACTCTCATAAACGTTCCAGCAATTAAAATAAGTCTGTATTGAAAAATGTAACTTGGAGATTAATTCAAAAGCCACCACCTAAGTTGTACACAAAGCTGTACCTGAGGGTCAGGGAAATGCACTGGCCCACCTCCTCAGCAGAAAACACGTTTGAATACATGTTGCACGGAACTAGAAAACTCCAGATACAAAACCAGTTCGCCATTCCCACGCTATTTTGTAAGATTTATGCGAGCCAGAATTTTGGGGATAAAAAAAAAAAAAAACTCCCACGTAACACACACCTTCTGCTTACTCGTGGCGCACACACAGACTCACAAGACATCTCCGTCAATACACAAACACCCCGTAAAACACGGTAACACCGGACACCACAGCCCCGCTCCCACCGCGCCCCCGGCACGGGCGGCGCTCCCACCTCCAGGCTGCGCTGCAGGAGCGCGGCGTTGGGCGCTGTCTTGGCGGCGCGGTACTCGGTGGCTGCGAGGAGCAGAGCCTTCATGCAGCCCGTGGCGTCCATGGCGGCCCGGCCCCTCAGGCGCTCGGCACTCCGCCCTCACTCGCATTTCCCGCCGCCGCCGCCATCGTGACGCAGCGATCGCTGAGCGCCAGCGGCCGCCGCGCGGCACCACGGGAGACACCGCCGCCGCCGCCATTTTGGTTAAGGGAGACAGGGGCGGGCAGCAGCCGTGCCGGGAATGCGGGCGCTTGGCTCGGTGACACCGGCCTTAGGGCTCATGTGCCATCGGGGCGTTCCACAGGGGTGCTTTTCCTAAGCGGAGCGCTGTGTGGCTGGGGATGAGCCGAGTCTGCCAGCCGCCCCTGATCAGAGCTGCCGTCGGTTCCCACCTGGCGCCCGCAGCCCTGCCTCGCCTTCTTGCTGTCTTTCTAGTCCGCGTTATCCTTTCCTCTCCTATTGGGAAGGGCTTAAGCCCGGTCAGAAGCCGGCACCCCCTGCCTCCTGTGGTTCCCTGGCCTCTCCCGCGGGAAGGGGAAGTTCTGGCGGTGTCCTGGCGATGGCGGGGACCGAACCCGCAGCCCCGCCGCTCGTCCGCTTCACACAGCGCCCGCCCCGCTGCCCGCGCTGCGGCAGGAATCCTGTCCTGGTAATCCTTGCCGCTGCAGCGCCCCGGGATACACCGGGATCGTGCCCTTCTTGGACCGTGTTCTTCCCTACACCGTGTTCTCGAACCTTTCGAGTGTACAAGAGGTACAAGAAGGTTCCGCCCTCTCACTGCTCAAGCCGCCGGCATGGACATACGCGCACTCGCCCGCCCACCTTTCGGATGTCCGCGGGTGGATGCTGCTGTGTGAAGCTTTTGAACGTGTTTTCTCAACTCGTGCACGGATTGTATTTCTGCCGTATTCTGCAGATATCTGTTCGAATGTCTATATTTCCCTCTGTATTTTATATTTATTATTTTGCCAAAATAATCTGAATTAAAATTTTTAAGAACTGAATACTTCTTTCACATTACTTATACAGGGAAAACTTTATACAGAATAATGGGTTTGAAAAGTCTAAAAATATCTGAGTTACCTGCTGACAGAAATGACAGAATGACCCCAGTAGAGTGGCTAAGGTCCAAAACATATACAATATGTCCCATATTTTTTGTCAGCAAACCATTCTTCTTCATGGGAAATTGTGTCTTTCATACACAGGAAAAACCACTAGTAAGCAATAAATTACCAGCATATGAGAGCTTTGAGTGTTCTTTATGAAGTGATTTCCTCATTCCACTTAAATGCTGCTTAATATTAGCTGTGCTGCTACAGACAATGGAGTGAGCCAGCTTTTAGGTGTTCTTTCACATTGCCTGGGGATTTGATTGATGCATTAGTCTCTCTTACACTTGTTTTACTTGAATAAACAGCATAAATTATTTGGCGTTGTGACTTCAGGTACCTAACAATCACATAGTATTATAGTTTCTTTAAATCAAAAAGATCATTGCAATATCCCAGATCCCTATGAGATGCTGCATACAATAGCAGCACTTTCAAGTAGAAAAAAGGTAATTAGGAACAGGAGGAAGTAAGAAAAGTAATAGATATTGCATCAGTGCTATCAAAAAGAAATGGTCAAATCCGAAAGCAGATGGTTAATAAATAACAGAGCCACTTAGATTATAAGGAAATTCTACAAATACAAGTACTACCTTTTGAGCTCATCTATAGTAAGAATTGAGTAGAGAGCAAACTTGGAAATATTTTCTATAGCATTGTGTTTATGGATTTAAAAAAAAATCTATGATCACAGACTAAAATGACTATAGCGTAAAATGATCATTGATCATAGATGAATGTAATATCTTTTAATTTATGATTTAAAAAAAATCTGTTATCCTTAATGCAGGTTTTAGAGATGTAAAGAGAGTTACTCAGCTGTATTCTAAAATATCCTTGGTGTTCCCTGAAGATACTGTAAGTGTAGATGAGGTCCTCAAAGCTGTGAAAAATGTATACATAATAAATCACATTAACAAAGTGGACATATCTGCAAACAGAAGGAAAGACATGAGAAGTATAATAAAATCGAACAAGGCAGAGACAGAAGAGCAAAAGAGAAGAGATTCTACGCATTACAAAATGAGTGAAGGTTTAATATCTTGAAATATTAATATTAATTAAAAGACTAATCATGGGTTTCAAAGAACACATGAAATAAGCTTAACACAGGCTTTTAATAAACATAGTTTGACTCCACAGACATCGCCTCTTCTAATCTCTTATTATCCTCACCACTCTAACCTTCATTTTGCATTTCTGTCACTAGAAGGCTGTTGCATTCTTGGAGACATGTTGGCAGAAAATGGCCTCCAGTCACCAGCACCCAGAAAATGACTGTATGGCTCCTACACCTAAGAATAATGTTCCTCCTTTGCATTTCCCAGGGTTTTAGTTATTGTTATTTTTGATAATATGTAGGTGTTTGAACACTGAGACCACTGATGCCTTTGGAAATATTTTGTCAACAGAAATGAAGGCTTTATCAGATATCACAGTAGCAGCAATTCAGGAGGTGAACTGGAGATCATGACTGTGATCAAAAAAAGGTAGCAGAGTTGCAAGAAAAGGTACATCACAAAAAAGTGAAGAGGTCAGGGAGAGGGGGTAGCAGCATCTGAAAGCAAGTTTTTTAACTGGTGTGCCTGTTCATCAGGAGCACTTCAGCTGTACCTACACAGCTATGTGAAGTGAACAGTAATGAGAAGGAGAATTTTGGAGCAAAACCTTGGCTCAGGGGAATAGCACAGAAATGAAGGGTTACTCTGAAAATAAACTACTTTGTTCTGCAAAAAGAGTTACTATGAACTGAGATCAGAATAAGGCTTCCAGTTATAACAGATTTATTTTCATTCAAAGAGTGGTATCACAGGGATGCATATTTTAGTTTTTGCCTTCTTGAGATACCTATGGATACCACATGTTCCTTGCTGAAGAGTACTTTTATAAATGTGAGTGCTCATTCTTTGCACAGAGACAGACAAGTGAGAACAAGAAATACCAGGAACTGATAACTTTTGAAACTTGTTCTGTACTGATCAACTAAATTTTAAAACATTACTGCCCGGGTATTATTCAGCTACTGTATTATTCAGCTACTAAATGAACATGAAATTACCATTAAAATGGAAACTTCTGTTTCCTCATTAAATGCTAAATGCTTACTTAATGCTAGCAATAGGGTACAAATAAACAAAATGTTTGGTTTGGAAGAAAAGCGAGGTGAGAGGGAGAATGGTTTGTTGGACAGTAAGGAGAACAGTAGCAAAAACATCAGGTCTGAACTGAGGCACTGTCAGAGACCTGGGATAATTCCAGATGAAAGCAACAGTGGGCTGTGGAGGAAGGTGTATCAGCAGAGCTGTGCACCTTGCCTGATTAGAGGAGAGATGCATTTGAACTGGTCCCACCACTCTGACTCCCAGGTCCTCCATAGGAGTGCACTCCCCCCCATATACCACTAAAAGAGGGCACGAAAGAGTGTTTGCTGTAGCAAGCGGATCAGTGTTTCTGTGCACAGATCAGTTAATTTGAGAAGGGTTTATCAGTTTGCACATCTACCATCTTAGGTGCTAAACAAGGTGTTAAGATGCAATTCTAATTCAAAAGTTGTCTTTGAACATCACTAAGAGTTTCAGTGTTGATTGCCCCCAGTTTTAGGGCAGTTTGCCTAGTGAACCATTGTCAGGCAGCCCAGTTTCCGAGGCAATTCTCAGCCGGTGCACTAATACCATCCCATGTCTTAACACAAGCCTTGCTCTGACACGTGCCTGGGGTCTCCTTCCAGCAGCAGTCACCACCCACTGGCCTGATCACTTTCCTCCTCAGTTGTCTCCACAGCTCCCTGAGAGCATTCAGGAATTAGCATTCAAGAATTAAGATTGTCCTTTTACCTCACCTTACCTGTCTGTAGTATTCAAATAGACCTGAGAATAGGAGCTTGATTTAAAAACAGAAATCATTGAAATATACCAGAGAAAAGGGTCTGGGAGGGAGAAAGGAGAGAGAGGGTGTAAATATGGTCTGGTCAGTCACTAAATATATGTATGTGTGTGTGTGTGTGTGTGTGTGTGTGTGTGCGCGCGTGTGTGTGTGTGTGCGTGCATGTTTGAGGGCTAATCCAGTGCAAAATCACAGAGCTTCTGTCAAAAACACAACAGGACTTGCAGATCCTAGCCTGGGATACCTGTTGATGGATCCTGTGTAACACCTGGCAGGTGGGGGATTTCCTTGTCAGTCACCACAGAGCTGCACCATGAGCCTCACCACAACTTGTACCGCACAGCACTGAATCTTTACTGTGCACATAGGAATCACATAACAATATATTTCCATGGGCCTAATGTAGCTGTAAACTCTGAGCAAACATTTCCCCATACAAACAATTCTAGTTTAATAAACCTCACAAGTATTTTTGGCTTACACAAACCTACATACCCAGGCTGCCTTCTCAGCCAAGTCTGAAGAGTGGTAAGAAATATGACCTGATGATATAAAGTCTGATTAAATGTGTGATGGGGAGCTGTAATAGCAGTGATGTCCCAAGACAGTGGGGCTTGGGTGCTTGAGGCATTTGCAGCAGGCTGAGCCTCTGGGAATCTTAGCTACACCAAACCAAGCAACAGCTGTTGTGAATCTGTGCTTAAAGTCATTTTAGTCCATTCCAAAATAAGATTGGGTTGGTTTTTATTTCTCATCCTCTTAAGGAGATTTCACAGTTCCTAGGATAGTCTCCTGCAGTGACTATCCATTCATATAGCAGAGAACAGGAGAAAAACAAAGTCCTTTTTCCTGAGAGACTTTGGCCTGCTTCTGCCATAGTATGGGGGAAAAAGCAGGTAGAGTTTCACTTTCTGTGGCTTACTCAACCAACAGAATCAATAATGCTTTTGCAAGAAGAACTGTTACAGAAAAAAAATACAGTTAATTTCAGTTTACAACTTTAGCATGATACCAGGCTGTACTTTGCAATTTACTGTGCCTAGATACAAAGGGCTTTTTTTTGTGGTATCTGTTGATGGCAAGATTTACTTAAGACTGAAAGAAAAATCATTATGATGTAAATTCAAGAAGAAAATTGAACTAATGTGTCCATTACTTAGAGATTGCTGCTACCGCTGTCTGCTACCGCTGTCTGTGGAGCCCCAAGGTGTCAGAGCTCTGCCATTAGCTTTCTAATAAAATATAAACTTAGGAGGAAAAGCCTGTTTTATAACCCTCTTAACATACTGCCTGCTTTTTAAAATACAAGTAAAGAGAAAATGGTAATTCAAAATGAACTGAGGATGATAGTTCAAACTTGTCTGTGCTAAGATTTTAATTAAGAAGTCACAGAGCCAAATAATTAAAAAAAGGTTTATGAGATACATGAATATATGTAAGTAGTGGGTTTTGGTCTTAAAATTATCTAGAACTTCTCTTAAAGGTTTACTTACAGGATAGAGTCATAAAACAATCATTTCCTCCTCACTGGCAACCACATTGTCAGGATTCAGAGTGATCCATATTCAATTACTCCCTGAACTTAGAATAGAAGCAATGTTTGTATTTAAGTGTTATGATCTGCCTCTGAGGCAGGGTAATTGAGGCTCTTGTTAATAGATCCCTTGGAGTGAATTAGAGTGAAACAATACTGAATGACCAGTGTATATATGAGGCATAGTTATTTTAAAACAATTTAATTGCAGCAGAAAGAAGGAATGTAGCTGTTTTAGTTCTTTTCTACAAAAATATAAAAGTATATCCTGAGAATTCAGCTTCTAAGACATCATTCATTAGTCTCAAATATCCCATAAATCAATTAATGAAATGCAGTAAAAAGTCAGTTCACATCATAACGCCCCAAAGTACTGCCTTCCTGTTAAGGAATGTACAAATAAAGCTATAGGAAGTGACAAACCTCACTTACACTTCATCACGTTTCTATACTTCCACTACATACTCCATCAAACATAACTGCACTACAGAGGTTGGAGCTTTTGTCTTAATATTTGGCAAGAGACTGACCAGGGTGTTTATCTGTCCTTCACATCTAGAATCATATTAACAGTGTCATCATTTTTACTTGTGAATTTTCTCTTACAAGTAGATCTTTTTGCCATTACTAATATTTTCCTAGTCACTAACTTACAGTGTCTTGTCCAGAATGCTGTGTGCATGGCAGCTACAGCTTGCCACACTGGAACAGTGCCATCTTTGCATAATATTGAAAACAGCACTTATTCCCCCCACCCCATAGTAATTAGGCACTGAATAATGTGAAGAAATCAGGATGACAACATTTAAACTCCAGAGGGCTCTTGTATAATTTTCTAAACCACTTGGGTGCCAGCATTTAATTTTTATTCCACAACTACCAAACTTCCTTCACATAATCCTATTCCTTTACTGATGGTCTGGGCAGCACTACAGAGAAGTGGTCAGAGAATCAGGCTATCCAAGAACATGCTGTGCATGCACAGGACAAAATGATGGTCCCTGCTCTCAAGAGTTTACAGAACAAGTTCACACAGAACTTGGATTCATATCTTGGTCAAGACAACTTGGTCAAGATTCTGTATGAATCCCCATACTGAAGCTTATGCTGGAAAGTATCAACTTTCTAAAGCTAAAGGCTAAAACACAAGTGGGAGTTTAAGTCATAGATATAAAGAAATGGGGTCAAAAGAATAGGCTAGGAGAACTGATTAAAGCATAATTTGTGGAGCATATCAAAAGCAAAGAAAGCACTTAGGCTGCCTATCTATGGTTTAAGCCAAAAGACATTTTTATATCCCACTTCCAGAAATGGTTACTAGCAGATATGTAGAAAGAGTTAGATACAATTCTTGTACAGAAGTGAGTACAGTTCTTGTACAAAAGAGAACAAATACTGTGAAAGGACAGCTATCCAGAACCTTATCTGTAAATATCAATAGGAAAAAAACATATCTTGCTAGACAGAAGCTGCAAAGTTCAGATGAAGGCTGAATACGGGAACCTACAGATGCCCCAGCAAAGGTGACATTCAGCTTTGTGTCCCTTTAGCTGTGCTCTGTGGTAGAGAGCATAATGAAGGAGTAATTTTAGAGAAAACTGGCTTGGTAGCCCTAGATTCCAAGAGAATGCATCAATTAAATTAAAGGGGTTGCTCAGCCAGTTGTCTCAGTCAGAATTTTCTGTGATTCCTCAAACGAAAGCCAGAAAGAAACAAAGGGAATCCCTCAAGGAGAGTAGAAATCACAACAGAGCAGATCATAGGATAGAAGAGGGGGAGGCAGACAAAAGGGGCACAAAATGAACAGCAGGCTATAGGAAACATAAATGAGGTCCTGTAAGGAATCCTTAAAGTGAGGGTCACTAAAACCATGGGAAGAGTGGCAAGGTGTCTCAAGGCCAGTTACACTCTTCCAGTAGGTCAGTGGCTGAGGTCAACCACACAGGAAGGGAAAGGCAGAGGCAAGGCAACAAAGGAGGGAAAGGAAGGGAACTAGAAGAAGAAAAAAAAGATTAATGAATGAAAACCTGATTTTCCTTAAAAAACAATCAAAGGCTGATGAGAATAATAAAAAGGGGATAATAATAAAATACTATTTGACCTAATTTTATTTAAAGACATATCAGCAAGCACTGATCATATGACAAGTGATTCATTAGGGCAGTATGAAGTACAAGTACCATGACTTTCATGTGAACCTAGCCCATGAACTGCACTGCAGGACAGTTTTCCCACATTGCTTCAGCTTCTCTGGTCTAATTAATTTTCATCTTCTCCAATATAGTTGTATTTGAGCAGGTGAACTTTTCTCTTTTTCAAGGACAGTTTACAAAAGTGACCTGAGTGGAGACCATGTGAGGATTCCCAGCTTTTCTACGGATTTCAGAGCCTAAGAGCTTTACTTTGGCAGCTTACTATTTGCCTGCAAAGGCACCTGCCTCTCTCTGTGAGAAACATTCTCCCTAGCCCTTAGCTGGTCTCCTGCTAGTTTTCATTATTTTGCAAATAATTAGATGAAAATTTAGGAAATTAGATTATAGTTTAGCATTTCAGGCCAAATCAGTGCTTATAGACCCCCAAACTAGTTAGAGAAACTTTGTTCTTTTTGATGCAAATTAGTAGAGGCCAAAATTTATCAAGGGCTTTGTGTTTTTACAGCATGCCTAGATTAGTAGGGCTGAGCCAGGCAGGAACATGTTTTTCTGTCACTTGATTAAGAGGAGAAAAAGAAAGGACTTAAACTACTGTGGCACAGCTATAACAGATTCTCTTCCTCATGGAGTTCTCAGTTCTGCTCCATTTTGACTCCCTTTCACAGATAAAGCTTCCCACTGCTACTGTTGCTGCTATCAAATTCATATTCAAACCCAAATGCTCCATCTCACAGCATGAAAGCTGAGTGCAATGATTCTCTGGCTTTGTGCCTCTGAAAATAACTACACTGCACTGGTTAAAATAATCATGAAGAAGGAAGCAGAAATGAAAATTAATGGCATGAACACTTCAATTTTTCTTTGGAAGTCTGGGAGTTTATCAACAAAGCTTACTTAACTCCTGTGAAGGAGAGAGGGGTAAGAATTTGTGCTTACATACAGAGTGTTATAATCTATCTGTATAGATGTGCTCCATAAAAAGAGGAAAATACACCTTACTATGCAATCATTTGTGGTTCAGCTCAGCTCTGCAGTCTGACACACTGGCAATTTAAGTGTGGCAAGCCCTCGCTGTTTTGTTGAGTGTGTCCTACTTGCAGCTCAACACCTCACTTCTATGATCTAGAGAATGCATCTGTTTGGATATGAATTCACAAGGACTTTATTACTCACCTGTGCAGAAAAGACTTGTTGTGAGACATCACTTCTTATATATGCAGAAAGATTCAAATGTTCTGCAACTGTAATTAGGACCAAAAGAGAGAAACTGCAGTGCAGAAACCCTTTACATACAAACTTCAAGGACCCTGAATGCAGCCCCCAGGGATGACTGGCATGGCTTCAGGGTGTCCTGGGTGCTCTCAAGTGACCTGACCCAGGAGCTGCTTCCAGTCAAGGTCCATCAGGAAACTGGCAACCCAGGAATAACCGCCTGGTCCTGACCCCGGGTGCCAGCCTGTCCCCAGCCCCTTAGAAAATGCCCTGAACTGTAAAACTGCGCAAGTGGAATGTCTGGATTTACAGCAAAACTAGATTATGTCTACGAGGTTCCTTGCAGAATTGGAGATTATTAGTCTCATACTAAAAGGTGTTTTTTAACAGCAGAGCTTTCAGCAGACTGTCAAGTAGATCTGTTTTCTTGCACACCCTCTGAGAGCCCTATTAGGCCCTTCCGCTCTGCAGCCCTTGCTCTTTACTACATGCTGGGCTTTTTGTTCTAGTGAGGAGTTTTTTCAGCAGTTTTACTGCTGAAAAATATGGAAGGTCTGTCATGCTGGTTTGTCACTTCATGATCCATTAAATTGCCTTCTCAAACTGAGAGCTGCTCTGTAGGTTTCCTCAACAACTTTCATAAAATAACATCTCACTCAGCTTGTTACAGACAAATATGTGATAGCTACATCTAATACTGGTCTAACAGCAGGTGGGGTAGGCTTTGGCTTTAGAAAGGTACGCAGTTGTTAAACTTTAGATCCTCAAGAGAAGTGAGAAATGCCTTTCATAGTGAGACAGAAAACAGATTTCTGGATAATGTTACAGAATTTGTCCAGTAATTTGTTTTAAACTGCAATTAAATTATGTATAGAAACTAAGAAAGAACCAACAAGGTAACTGATACAAATCAACAAAACAGCTCTCATCTCTGTATATTATTTTTAGTATATTATTTTCAGGCAGTACACATCTCTCTATATCTATCTAAAGAGAAGCAGAGAAGGCTTTTACCACCATTATTAGAGAACTTATGTGAAGGGATAGGACCTGTAATTGAGAGAAATCTCAAGAGGCTTCCATGGGGCTCCCTTGTATCATTACTTTTGGTTGGAGAAGAAAGAAAAGGAAGGTTCATTTTGTCATCTCAGGAAAGGGTGAGGCTGATGGTACATGGTCATGGGTACGTGGTCACCCTGTGTGCAGTGGTGATTGCTAACTCCCAGTACACTGCATTCCTCTCACTTTGACTTTTTTTCCCTGGATTGAGGGCTACAGCAGGATGCTGAGGCCAGCCTCAAATTTTGATACGTCCCATTTTTATGAATTAATTCCAGCCTTGTATAAGATGGAAAAAAACACTGTTACTTATTAAAGAACAGGTACAGAAGAGAGCATGGTCGGGATTTACACACCCACCTCAGCATGGGGCTGCCCTGGTTTCTTCAGAGACAGCACTGTGGTGGTACAGGAGGAGCAGGGCTGCCCTGTGGACCACACAGCAACTGCAGGAGCAAAAAGCAGTGGTAGGGCTTCCTTTGGCTCTAACATCCTCGGTGTCCCAACACAGTCACTCTACCAGCTGTCTCAGGGAGGGCTGAGACTTACCTGGATGCAGATATGCATGATGGTTCTTCCTGCAGGAGCGTAATCCTGTGTGGCTGTGATAGTCATCAAGCTTCTAGCACCATTCTACCTTCACTTCTCAAAGAGAAAAAACCCTTTCATGATATAAAAACAAAATAGTGAGATGAGGGTATGATAGCTAAACATTCTCATGTGCTCATTCCTGAAGTAACAAAAAGCAGGGTCTCTTTCTGCCAGGGGAAGAGTAATTCTTCAACAGGATGCATTTTTGGGAGAAATGAGGGTCCAATAGGTCCCTGAAAAATCAGTGATTTTTCCTTAACCCACACAGTATATTATTATCATCCAGTTGCCCAAACTCCATTTTCACTCTACTTGAAAGGGAAAAATTAAAATTTTAAACTTGCATGGTATGCAAAGTAATTTATTCAAGCATCTGTAGCAGGACGCTCTGTCTAGGCTAGGGTACAGCAGCACAGACTTTGTCTCATTTACAAGTTGGCAGTAATGGACTTAGAAAAGAGGATTTTTGGTATTGAAGAATGCTGAGACTATCTTGCTAAACAATCTCAGTTTAGATGCATCATGAGCAAGTGCCAGACAGACGCTTCCTGGCTGAGGCTGCACCAGAATGGGTGTGCCGGCCTTGAGAGGAGTGTGAGAGCCAGAAGTGTCGAGTAGGAGAAACCCAAGAGCTGATAATACCTCTTTTCAGCAATAAAGCCTATTTTGCTGAGTAGGTGTATTTGATCTGGCGGAGCTGGAGTTCATTTTCCCTGAGAAGCTCTCACAGTGCTGTGCTTTGCATGGGTAGCTGGAAGGGTGTTGATAACACACCAGTGTTTTGGGTACTGCTGAGCAACGCTGGCACAGCATCAGCACAGTCTCTCCACATAACCCAACCCCCATCGAGGGGCTGGGCGTGGGAAGGATCCTTGGAGGGGCACAACTAGGAGAGATGGCCCAAATTAACCAAAGGGACACTCCATACCACAGGGCGTCAGCTCAGATATGAAAACGAAGGAAAGGAGGAGGCACAGGGTGAGCGGCTTTAGCGGTTTATGATGTTTGCCTTCTGGAGCAATCACTCCACCTGCGGAAGCCCTGCTTCCTGGGAAGTGGCTGAACATCTCTTGTGGATGGGAAGTAGAGAATAAACTTTTTTTTTTCTCTGTGCTTA
Source organism: Certhia americana (assembly GCA_018697195.1). NCBI lineage: Eukaryota > Metazoa > Chordata > Aves > Passeriformes > Certhiidae > Certhia > Certhia americana. The sequence continues at coordinate 17,595,780 of CM031857.1, read as the reverse complement.
TGCAGTCCCATACTTTCACTTTTGCCTTAGTAAACTGCCTTATCTCAATCTACAAGGTGCTTTCCATCTTATTCTCTCTCCCCTGTCCTGCTGGGAGGGGAATGGTGGAGTGGCTTGATGGGCACCTGGCAGCCAGCCAAGGTCAGCCCACCACAGTGGGTGCAACAACACATAATTGTATATGATTGACAGTCAATAATTTTTTACTATAAAAGACTGGTTCAACTTTTTCATGAAGGGGATTTCTAGCATACCACTCTAAGGTGTGTGAAAATCCTTCTCTTGCATGGTGATGCCCCTCATGGATGTCCCTCAAGGCTGGGTGAAAGTGATTTCCCGTGGCCTTTGGTATGGGTGAGTAACATCAATATATATTTGATAAGCTAGCTCTAATATTATGGATTTAATAAAAAGTGCACTATATTTTTAGTCTTATGGTGTAGTAAATAATTGGGATTAAAGCCTTTTGTCTTTTTGATCTTTTGTCCTTTTCCATTTTCCCTTTTGCAATTTTTAGCTTTTTACCTAATCATTAACAACTAAAAAAAAAAAAAAATTCATTTTATTAATATTGAATATCTGGTTTGCCATTCTTAATCCTGCAGGAAAAACTTGGATAGAGGCTCTATTTCACCTATACAATTCTCTAGGCATAAACTGATGACCAAGTCTGGGGACAGGACTGGATCTGGCTGCACCTTGACTCCACTCTGGAAAGGAGTTTAGAAAACATAATGATACATCCTGCACCTTGTGACTCAGGAAGAGGGTCTCCCTGATAATCCTTTCCCAAAGTTCCCATTTGGTTGTGTGACAGCATCCAGTGTAAAGGCTGTATCTAGTGGATAGCTGATGTCCCAGCTCTGAAATGAATTTACAGACACCTAGAAGGTTGGAATGGGGGATTGCCAGTTCTGGGGAATTGCTGGGCTGTCCAAATAACTGGCAAAGCTTCCAAGCCTCCAAATCTTCCTCTCCCCTCTCCTTCAAGGCATCAAGAACATGAAGTATAACCATGAATTACAGCACCTCTGTGGGCCCTGGGTTTCCAAATCCCCAGAAGTGGGGATTAAATGAAATGTTTGCATCTTCTCCATTGAGACAGAAGACATAACCCAACTGATTTTGGACACCTGACTGAATTATACAAACTATGGCCATGAATCATGTCACAAACTCCCAAAACTGGCACTTTCCTCTCGGGCCATCTGAATCCCAAATTGTCCTACACAGATGCAGGAGACTGTTTACAGGGTAGACTGCACCTCCTGCTTCAGGTCTCAGGAAACTTCAGAGCGGCTTCTTGTCATTAGAAGGTATTAATTAAAACTCTTTGGTTTAATTAAAAAAAAAAAATCAGAATGTTTCTTTTCTCCTTTGCTAATCCCAGATTGTTTACCTTGGTCTTTCTGGTAACTGGCTTTTGCCAAGTGTTTTTTTCCTACACACATTATAGCGCAGAAAGAGGTAATGCTCTTCAGACACTCATGCCACTCTGCCTGCCTGCCTTCCTATAGGTGTGAAGCTTGTGTTTTCACAGCCGACACTGAGCACACCGGCTTCCCAACACAACCCTAACCAGAATGGTTGGAAATGCACAATACTTCGTAGGAGCCTTGCCTCCCACCCCAATAAACAGAGCAAGGGAAAGCATGTGTCACCTGCCTTCACTCTAAAGTTCCCTCAGATTATCTCATGAGTGCCTAGTGTCTTCTAGTGTATAACACCACAGCTGCACTTCAGCCAAAAATACTTCAGGCCCTTGCCTTGGTTGTCAGGTTAGCTTTGCTTAAGCTTGCCTCCACTACTCCCCGGACTTTGCATTTTCATGTTTAAGACTGGATTTCAAAAAACCCCATGAAGACAAGAGGTAGGCTCGTGATCAAAACTGGATATTAATAATCACAAAGCAAGCTATCGTTTCAGCGAAAATCAGTGTTCTCAAGGCAGAATGTATTAAACCTAAGTATGACAACAAAGGCTTCTCTGTTCCTCTAGTATCAGTCTGAAAGCTGTCTGCAGTCTCTAGATGGCACTGTGACTCTTTATAATGATTAATCTGAAATGACCAACCTTTGTAAAAAAGTGCATTGCCAATTGAGTAAGAAGTCACAGCTGCCAAGTGACTATCTTCCATCCTTTATATATCAGACATGTAATAGTAGCTGTGTTTATAGTGCCTATTTACTTCTTGGGTCACAGCACAAGCTTGTGCTTCATAAAATACCTCCCTCAGTGTGTCACAGTTAATATCACACATACAGCCAGCTGGTGCTGTTTTACTCATATGTTCTTTCGTAAGTAATCTGAATTATACGATTAGAGATTCCCTTCCCTACCATTCTGTCCCTGTACTCTGGATGTAGCAGCACCTATAGCCAGGTTGTTATGTGTGATTAGAAGCACTTAACTGAAGGGTTAGTCAGCTGTGTTCACAGTTGCAGTGAATCAGTGTGACCAATCAGTGCTAGTGAATTTACTGCTAGCAACCATGTTATTAAAGGCATGGAGAGATATATTATCCAAAGTTTTAAATCAACAGAGATAATATTTTTTTCTGCTTCCAGACTGGAAATGAATATAATTTAAAAGTTTTCAAATATAAATCAACTTTCCAATCTACATTACTATTAAGAATAGCCACTTGCAGAAACACAAGTATAGTTGGTGGGGGATGAACAAACCAAAAGCAGGTTCAAGATCACAGGGATCTTTTGTATTATCAAGGCATTTAGTCACCTCCTGATTCATAATGATAAAAGCCTCTAACATGATTTCCTTAATGGAAAGCAGCATGATAGCTGTCATGATGAAAGATCAGGCTTAACATTTTGTATGAGCATTCTGTGTATTTGGGCTGCAGTTGGATATTGTCTCTAAGAGCGCTACAGAATTAGGATGAGAGAAGAACAGGGTTTCCACAAAGAAGCTTAATCTGTTCCAACCCACTGAGAAGTCCAGTGCATTGTATAATCCTTTCTTATTTGTAATAAATACTTAAAAATAGTGTTATATGTTGTCATTATGTGACCACACTATGTTTCAAAAGGAGATATAAATAAATGTTATAATGAAGGCACAACAGTTGGAATAAAGTTTTAAAGTGAAAATGACAGAATTCTTTGTGGTCACATGCCAAAGAGGCCTAAGCTGTTTTACCCTCACTTCTGGGATGCTATCTTTCCTAAATTCAAGTCAAATGTTTCAGATTTTCACAAAGATGATTTCACTGCTATAAACACAAGGAGATGCATAAGTTAAGGCCACAGGGCATAAGACAGAAAATTGGTTCAGTTTCTGTCCTACAGAGCGATGTAGCCCTTATTCAGACTAGTTGTTAGTGATTTCTTAGCACAGCCATCAACGAAGATGGCAAGAGGACTAGGAGAAATAGTAATCACCACTGAATTCCATTAGACAAGTCTCTCCATGTAGCAAATTTCTTTCTAATATCCATCAGGGACCAGAGAGCATTATGTGTAAGGATAGTCCACACAAATATTGCCAATAAATAATGCTGGCTCATAATTTTGTGTCTCAGATTTCAGTGGGAAAATAAGACACAGCTGTAAGATATAATTAGTAAATTCTTGAATAGATGAAGTGAGGAAACTTCAAACTTTTTAGCTTTAAGTTGGGTTTCAATACTATGTATAATTTTTTCAGATATCCCCAATGTTCCTCCAAGATTATTTGCCTGTTTTGGACAATTTTCATAGCAACAAGGAACTTTACCAGAACATCCAAGCAGTGCCCTGCCCTCAGAAGTGGGCTTGAATATTCCCTGAAGCAAACTTGTGTTACCTGGTGCCAGTGCACAGTGGGAGAGGAGTGGTGGCCATTTGGGGTCCTGTTCTGCAGGATGAAAATGGTCAAGCTCCAGTTGTTGCTGGTGCAGTGTGTACGTCTGGCAGGCTTGGACTGTGGACCGAACAGCCTAGAGAGGAATGTTCTACATCAACAAGTGTATTTTGTTGTTGTTGTGCAAATATGCTGCTCTACAAGCAACAGCATCGTGGAAGTAGCAATTACAACTGATTGAGTTCTGAAGATCACAAATCCTCTCCAACAACTAGGCATCGTGCACTTCAGCTTATGGAAATGGATGGACCAAGGCAGGCCTAGAATTACAGCAAGAAATCAGTTCATACCTGCTTCTTGCCTCAGTGTCAATGAGACTGTGTTCTGACTTATGTTTAGCTATAAATTTGAACTAAATGAGAAGGTAATCTGAAGTAATCTATTTTCTGTTTTGCAAAATGAATACCGTGTTTTTACTGTCCACATCCAGTGAAGAACCAAAGTGAAAGCAGTTTTTGTTAAAGGAACAGCTGTTGCCCACATCTTCATTCAAACACAAGAATAAAGTAACTAATGGTGCACCTTATACTAAATATGGCACTTCAATAATTCTGCATCTCATTTGTCAATTTATACAGTGGTCCTTGAAAATCTGAGGATCTATTTGTTTTATTCATACCAGAAAGATACAACAGATGACTTTCCAGTAAGGTATACCTTCTTCAGGTTCTCAAATGGCATTTACTTATAGATTTAATGCCATTTTAACACTCCTAATTCCAGAGCACCAACTCACATCCGTCCTCTTGCTACATTATAGAAATCAAAATCCAAGCTTGTTCTTTGCAAAGATGAGAAGTATGTTTTACCTAGGGAACAAAAGTAACATTCAAAGACAATTCACTAATCTGGCTTCCAAATCAATGGAAAATATGAAAGGTCATTAGGAGATTATCAGAGATAAAAGTTGTTTTGAGGAAGATTTGAAGGGAGGAAGACTTATTTCTTATGTATTTGTGCCATGAAGTTCCACTTTTGATTGCAAGCTACCCACTTTAAGGGGATACAGATTTTGATTCAAAACTTCTTATTTACAGGGTTCAGATTTATGATTCTTTCATGATTTTGACTGAAAAAATCCAACATAAACTCTTTTGTTTCAACTCAAAGATTTGAAAAGATTTTTTTTTCAAGGTTTGGGATTTGAATATTTCAGAACTTTACTCTGAGAAGCAATAATGATTTAACCATTGCCCTGCTTTACAGTAAAATATATCAACTTTTAGCTGATTTTCCTACTAGAGAGTCAATTTTTTAAATGTCCCAATTTGCACTGTAATTTTCTTCTCTCTTTCTCTTTGCATCTTTTGCCCCATCACACACCCCATGCACAGAGACAAGGAAACAGGTAAATAACTTCATTGAGAAGCTTCTCTGATATCTACCCAATGGTATAAATCACTACTTGCACTTTGACTGTCCTGGAAAAGTTATGTAGGCTTTCCTCATACAAAATGAGACTGGGAGTTTACACAGAGAGCAGCCTTTGTGTACCAGTTGGGATAATTTGGATAGGCGTACAGTAATCTCTCCTAGCTGACAGCAGAGCATTGGTAATATTTGCCCTAGCCATCTGATTAAGCACTCCTGTGCTTCTGAACACGGGGCCTGAATATTTTCCTCCTTTTTCTGAATGTTCAGTTTCAAGTAATTTAGATTTGTTACAATGAAATATTTGTTATTAATTCAACTATTAATTTAATTCCCTAAGGGAAAAATCTGCATTTTATTCTATTTTGTCAGGACACTCTTCATAGGCTCAGGCTGTGTAAAACTTCTAAAACCAAGGCACTTAGTACAAGCTTTCAGCATTTTAACTTGGTATTTCCCTGGGGTTTCCCTTGGCTTTTACTTGAATCTCATTTTTCCCTTCTTTGCTTATGATATAAAAGGATTAGTTGAGTGCAGGTAGTTACTGCCAGTCAACGGTTTCTCTTGTAGTTCCACATTATTTGCTGTGCCCTGAGAGTGTCAGCAATTATTCTTGGTTCTTTTTCTGTCCATGTGTCTCCTTGTTTATCTGTAAGAGGTCTCCTGTACAAGTGCAAATCTTGATGAATGTTATTGAATCACCAATGCCTTTTGCTGCACCTCCTTCAGTTTCCTTGTTATTCAAATGCTTCTGACACATTTTTTTGTCTTGTGCTTTGTTTTACATCAATCTTTTTAAATCTCTGTTGCAGGTATTCACAGAAAAAACAAAGCTCACCTTTGCTTGTTTACTTTCTTAATATAGGTTTTACATTTATTAATTTGAAAGCAAACACAACATAACACCCAAGCCATTAGGATAGTGATGTTTCTCACATGACAGAAATAAAGGGGATTACAATGTGCTTGTGCAAGTCCAGTTTTTTGAAAGTGGAGCTCTGCTCTCCAGTATCACTTGAAATTTTTGTGGTAACAAAATCTTTTTTTATTAGCTGTCTGCCAGTAGCTGTCAGTGCTGTGCGGCATTTTGTTCCCTAAATGCACTTTTAGTGTTGCTGTATAGCAAGCAAGGCAGCGTTTGGTGTCAGCTCCTTTGCACTTTGGTATTTCAAACGTGAATCTCAGTCTGCTGAAGGCCACGTCCAGATTACATGGGCTGACCCAGAACTCTGTGTGGCTCTTGCTTCCTGCACTGAATATGCATGCTCCTGGCAGGCCACAAGAGTCCTGTCTGCTTTCTGGTGGAGGCCAACACTAAGAGAACCAGTAATCACATTCCAGGTGTAGCTCCCAGTTAGGATATGACTATTTTGCACTGTGATATAGAAGTATAAAGTCATAAATATGTATAAAGGATATTTATAATTTCCTGACCTTTACTTCAAGACTTCAGAGATTTGCAGAAACACAAGGGAATCCTGTTTCATCAAATGTTATATCCTGCTCCTAAAGAGGGAACAGTTAAAAAAAAGATTTTTCTGATTCTGTACTGTTGTGCAAAATACTACTGAAGTAGCATCCAGAAACTGCTTTGCTTTCTGGGCTGTTACTTCAAATCGCTTAGAGAAAATATCAGCTTTGGTTGTATCAATAAATAGAGGAAATGTCTTGTGATTGCCAAATATGGTAATCTATAATTTAGGCATAAGATCTCTACCGGTACAGACATCCAGTTGAAATGTTACTTACTGCTAAATGGAAAAGGAAATTAAATTTTCCTTCTATTCTGCTGCAAGTCAGGAGGAAATCTGTGGTATTAAAATAATGGCGCATAAATTAAAGGACTCAAGTCCTAAAACATTTGTTCTCAGTAATTTTCTGCTGTTACAAGGTAATTATTATTTCACATTTATCATCTCTCATAATTTTAAGCCTATTATAGACAGCTACACTTAAATGCCACCTATATACTAGTCAATCCCATACATTTTCTATTACTTAATTATAAATCTTTATTTCTGAGTTGTATTTATGGTGGAGTCAAAGTATAGAAAGTAGAATAGTATTGTTTTCAATAGCAGTAAGGATGAAAACCAAAGGTTCTGTTTAAATGGACTATTCTATTCAGATTGCAGCCTATTCTGGGTGTGTTACACAGGGTGTTCAGGGGGAAAACCCACAATTTTTTTGTGCAGACAGCTTCTGTCTCAGCTTCAAATCAAGCCCTGTTTTGTATGAAGAACCTGTTTTGAGCAATCACACTATTTCCTTAGAGAGGTGAAAAATTATGCATCAAACTGAGGATGCTGGCTTGAAAAGCTAAAACGCTATTCTTGAACCATTTTGAGGAAATTATTTAGTGCTCTTTTTGCTTTGTAAGCACAGGATTCAACAGCACATGACTGAAAATAAGGAGCTGAAATTAGGAATCTTTCTGACTTCTCAAGCTAAGCACTATTTCCTATTTTAAAGTAACTTCTTGATATGATTCATAATGCCTTTGACCCCTGTACCCCTACCTAGCATTTTAAGTACATTCTTTGTACTTAGAGTTGGACTACCACACATAACCTTGCTTGTGCAACCAAGGTCAAAATAGTTCCATCTGTCAGTCTTGAATTTCGTAAATTATACTACCCTTGTGCTCTGAGGCAAAGAAAAATCTTTCAGGCACTCTTGCTTGTTAATGAATTCAGCCCTTACGTGTGTTACACAAGGGTCATCTTGCCATACACCATTTAGGCAAAACAGTGATTGGAAGAACAGGCATAGCTTCTTCTTGGAAATTTCTCTGACAAGCTTGGGGCACAAGCCAGTGCTTTTCAAAAGATTTCCTCTTTATGTCAGTGTTTTAGCATGACACTTTCCTAACAGTTCTGTTCTGCCAACTTCAAAAATGTATTCCTTATTGGTGTCATAATCTTCCCAGTTGCCCAGAATGACTTCATAGGCTGACCATGATTATAGGCTCTAGATCAGTAAGGAAGAATTGGGGCTTTCTGGTCCAATATGCTCCATTTGCTCTTCATGTGGCCTATCAGGCTGCCCACTCTAGACAAACACTGACTCCAGAAATAAATTCTGGTTATTCAGATAGAGCAAAACAGAGAAATATGGCAGAAAACCATTTCTACAATCACACAATAGATAAAGGTTTTCAGGGCCTTTACACAACTTATCCTTGCTTTTTAATAGAACATGTTCAATTATAGTACAAAAGGTTAATGTAGATTCATGTTGGGGAACGTGCTATGAGAAGGCAAGCAGTTACACATCCAAGCATGGTTTGGAATTGCCCCCTATTTTTCCTTTTGGAATGGAAGTGCCAAACCATCATCTTTATGGCACCATTCAGGATCAGACCTAAGTTTTTCTTATGCTTCAAATCTATGTATTGGTTGAAGGAAGAGCTTGGTGACAGAGATAGTGGGCAGCCCTTTGCATCAGTTCCCTAAAAATTTAACTCTTCATTGCACTATGTCATTCCCCTTAAGCACATAAGCACCTGCTCAAGCAGTTTATGTACCAGACTAATTGCTTGAGCTTGATTTGGCATAGGCAAGCTCAATAATAAAATGTCCTCAATAAAACAGGACCATCTGGACTCTTTATTCCCTCTTTTGGGACTCATTGTAATGGGACAACCATTACAATCATTGCCAAAACTTAGAGGATTAAGCCTTCAAAGAGTCTGTCATAAAGCTAAGTCAGCTCAGAGTTGGGCTATAGAAGTAAAACATTCCTCAACACTTAGAATGAAAACTTTTTACAACTCAGACTTTAAAACTTCTTTTCCAAGGAGGAACAAGAGGTCCAAAAGAGACAATATACAGAATTAATGAAATTAGAGATTATATCTCTTACCTTTGATAAGCATGTAATTTTTTGTTTCCAATCCCCTGTAAATTCAAGTATTTCAATTTTCAGAAGGAACTGCTTGCAATAAATAAGCAGTGTCTGGGATGAATGAGGATTAGATGACTTGCACCTGTGAGTTCTTCTCTTCTTAACTTGTATTCATTCCAAAAGGTTGTTGCTGCAAAAGGTTGGGGAGTTTCCTGCGTGTTTAACTCCCTCAGCATCCTCCTTTGTACCACGCAGTATTCTTACTGCAGCCATGCTGACAAGTCTCATTGCAAGGGTCTTGCTTACAGACAGTCCTTCTGGATTGCTAAAACCTGGAAGCAAATGGGGGAAACTCTGTTGGTTGAGCCCACGAATCAACAAAAACTCAAGCAAAAAATCAGAGCATGGCCTTTGGTTACATTCTAGAACATGTAATGTTACTTCAGCATGAAGGACAGATCTGTTACTGGAGTGGTGATCAAGTCAGAAAGGTTCACAGACAACTAAAACCATGAGCGTTACAATACTTGGATGTTTCCTTACCCCAAGAAACATCAACTGTAACTCACTGGAGTTTATCACCCCCGTGCAAACATTTTAAAATACAGATTTTGATCAGTAATTTTCATTGCCTGCAGCTCTAACATTCAACATCAGAATAAATGGTAACCCTTGAGAGGTGGATTTGCTGATGCAGCTGTCTCATTCTATGTCTAAATGAAACATGATCTCCCTAAGGCTAAAGGTTGTTTTAAAATTATTTACCTAAAGATTGATGGTCGCCATGGGCTTATTTTATTACTTCATTACTTATTTTGTTAAGTTTTCCCATCTCTGCCATCTCTTACGGGCCTTTCTAAGAATGGTTTAGCTTTACATTGCCTTGGTGGTTAGCACTTTATTTTTCCACTGAGAATCCCTGCATAAGCAACTGAAAAACTTGTGTATTTTCTGCATAACCAACAGATACGTAGAAAAAAGGCTAAGTTACACTATGTGTTTGTATGGGAGATGCCACTTTTCTAACTTGGAAGCCACATTAAACAATGTATTTACAATCTGGTTTTGAATTGTACTTTTTAAAATTAAAACTCATTGGAAGAACTTCCATGTCCAGGGTGAAGGTATGGGACTGATATATTTCTTATAAATACGTATTTTTTTCCCTGTTGGGACTGTCTGAACTTTTATTTTATCATAATTACATTGATTCTAATAAAGGAATTAGTATTAGTGCTTTCTATATATTACTAATGAACAGGAACAAACTTAATTTGCATTTAAGCATAATTGTGTGTTTTCTTCAGTGAAAGGGCAGATTTTCAGGATTCGTATATCACAAATGTGTTTATTTATTAGTAGCTAAGGCTACTAATAAGGCCAGCATTATAGCACTAGCATTGGCTAGCATTGTAGCAGTAGGCTAGTTGAATGTTCCTGCTCAGTGGGGTATATTTAAACTTTGAGAGCAATAGACTAACTGAAAATATTTGATTTTTCATGGTATCTATCATATAAAAATAGTATTAGAGCTAAACAACATTTAAAACCCCAAAACCAAACCAAAAAAACAAACCGAAAACCTGATACAGTAGTTAAGATTTGCCTAATGTTTTGTCTGAAAACTCTTGTCCCATCTACTTTTTTAAGGAAGAGAATGATTATAGAATGAGGGAAAGATTTTTGCTATGAATTGCATGCAAGTCAGGAATAAAAGATGTAGAAGTAAACTTTTCTGAATCAAAAAAAACAAGACAAAATGAGTTCTTTAAGAGAAGTTCACTGATTAGTAGTGATGTGCTAACAGAAAAAATCCAGCAAGACGTAGGTGGGGTGAGATGGTGGTAGGGACATCTTCATTTGGGTAACAGTGATCCAGCTCTCAAGAAACTGGTTCAGATCTGACCATACATATACATTTATTTAGAAAAATTGTTGGTGTTTTCAACACTAGCTGGACTTCTGTGTGTAGAAGTCTTTCCTTTGAAATTTATCTTACCCACATTCAAGACTGAGAATTTAACTACTCAGTTTCATTGCACTGTTCTGTAAATTAGCACTCCCCTGTCTGTTAAACAAATATTTATAGCCTGGGAGGAAGGCTCGTAACTAACTGTGGTTGTATTTAACTAGTTACTTTGGTGGTTTCTGAAGAGTAAAGAAGTACTTGACAGTGACATATCAGTGTTCCTCTCTGGCATGTTCTGCTACTTTATGTGCAGTGAACAGGTTCTTGAAGCTGAGAATTGCTCTGAATGTAATCCAGTTGAGTGCTCAAATGCATCCTTACCTTTAACTGTGCAACTATCACTGTTGAGTTCAATAGGTGCATATAAGACAAAATATATGCTTCTCAGTGCTTTGGTGAATCATGACCAGAATGCACAACACCTGCAGGATTGCACTGCACAGGGCTTATTTCCATTGCCCTTGATACTCACATTGACATTTATGGGGATATCACTTCTAAGGCCAAAACAGGCTGGAAAATATAACAGCTTGGTCTATGAAAATAAGCAATTTAAAATCTCAGAGTTTATACTGCATGTTTGACACTAGGAGTCATACCTAGACAAAGTGGGATTTTACAGTTTAGAACAAGAATCCCAGACAGAAAATTACTTTTAAATGCAGAAGGTTCCAACTGGAACCTGTTTTGTTCTTTTTTTGGTGATCTTAAAAAAACAAGAATAGTAAAAAACGTTTTTTTATTAAAAAAAAAAAAAAAAAAAGCCATTTGTTTGATAAGAGCATCTTTTACAGGTCTTACATGGTTATAGAACTTTGACAGAATTAATTTCGCTATTGAGTCAAAAATATAGACTCTTTCTTCTGGTGGTACTCACAATTTTAAACCTGTAAAGAATACCACAGTGGAAAGGAACCTTCCAAAGTAGTGACAAAAATAACCAGTGACTCAAACTGAAAATAATTTTAGACTTTTGTCACATGAAAAACACATAGGGCTAAAAGCAAGGCCTTGACATGGCCAGGCTCATGCATCCCCTTTTCCATAGCTGGAGCAAGCACATTCCCCATGAACAGCCCATCTCTGGATCCATGAGATGCAATAAATAGCAAGTCAATCCCCATGGCTACAATCTAGAATGGGCCTTAATCTGAAGTACTTTTGTGACCCTATTTGGAAGACAAAAACATAATTAAAACTACTCGCTGATGTGAAATGTTTGCACATGTGCAGAGCCATTTCTATTGGCGCAAGCGGGAGCCAGGACATACTTTTTTATTCAGTTGTAGGAGAATAACAGCCTTCAGAAATTCTGCAAAATTAAAGGAGAGGTTTGTTTGGTTCAGGCTATCCCTCAATTTTTCAACACCTTTTTCATCCCTTACATGCTCTGAGGGCCTCTACTGCTTACACATCACCTTTCCTTTTCTCTTCTGGGCTTTTGCAGGAGCTCAGTAGAGAAATTTATCTGTTGGGAAGAGGCTGAGCAAGATTTAGGCAGGAAAGAGTAGAGGTGAAATTAGAGGAGGGATAAATCAGACTCCTCCTAACTGCAACTTTCACAGAGCTACTCCAACACCCTAAAACAGCCCAGTCTACCTATACTTTAGAATTTCCTTTCAGCCACAGGTAACATAACTAAAAAATCTAAAATCATCACCCATTTTCTCATATACTCAGAGATTCTGCTGTATGAGGGTGGAACTTTGGTGTTCATTAGCACTGCAGTGAGCAGAGAATTATTTTGCATTTCAGTTTCTCTCTCTAAAACATCAATGCTGGCTCTGTACCATAAGAACATCATGCCTATATATGCACTTTTACACCTGGATACTGCAGTGAAAACAGACCAAAGATACACCTTGTTATGTGTACAACTGTAGTACTTGGGGGGGGTAACCTGCTTCCTGCATGGACTGCAAGCTCTCCTTTTTACTCAATCTGAAGAGCAGCTGCTGGCATGTCCCTGAGACATCTCCATCCATATGGAACACTGAGGCTTCTCCTGAGCAGCTCGGCTGTCTACTGTAGGCAGGCAGTGCTCTAAGTCCATACCAGACTGCTCCTTCATCTCCTTGATTTGGTGAAACGTGGGAAGTATTAATCTTCAACTGACTATATCTCACTTTCTCCTACCTCCTCCACCCCCCTAAATTGTCTTTCTAGTTAATATGCATACAAAATTACAGTGAATTGATTTCATCTGAATTTGAAATAATCTCTGCATTAGCTTTGCTTTCTTAAGCCCCTTCATTTTCAACTACACGTTTTATGACCCAAATCTGAGTCTGAGACTCTGTGTTTTTTTTGTTTTATAATAGGAAAGACTGATATTTCTTTGGAAAAACAACTGCAATAATGATACATTTATATTCTGAAGATGAGGCACATTTAAACTTCCAGAATTCCTGTGCACCTGTATTTGTCCCAATTATGCAAAGCTCATGTTCTTAACCAGACATTCAGTTTTGTACTAAAATCTCTAATTTGCAATACTTCCACAGTTTCACATGCCAAAACAGGACTTCTTGTTGTCTTTGCAGTCCATTTAATCAGCTTAGCTTTTGGTCGGTCTACCTCTGAAGTTGAGTGTAAAAGTGTCTCTCTTTCAGATCACAGCTTGTGGTTCTGCTTTATGAACCTCCAGCTATTTCAAAAAGCCTTAATAACTTTTGAGAATTTTGATCATTTTCATCCATATTTTGTAGACTGTTGAAGTGCTAGCCCTTCCCATCTGATATTTACTTTCCCCTAGTTCAGGTGAGTGCTGTTATTCCATGTAGGACTAATGCAGTGTGATGGAGGAATCCAAACACCAGAAATAATCAAAATAAATGGTTTACTGATTACCAGTGAGATGCAGATTCCTTCTCACCATCTGGGAAAACAAATAGCAGCTTTTTTTTCCCCAGGATGTTTGCAACCTAAGAGAAAATGCAGTTTTATGGGTCACAGGAAATGTTAATCAGCCCTTGAGACATCAAATATTGTCTGCCTTCAGACACAGCACTTCAGTAATTAAAAACTTAGTGAATCAGTTCAAAAGGCAAAGTAGCACCACAAACAACTTCTACTGTATAACTGCATACTATATCCCTGCTGCTATGACAGGCCATACTTTTTCTGGGAAGCCATTTTAGAGCTGAAGCAAATAAAAGTAGCTTACTTCTATCTGAATTCTTTGTCTCAAATATTTTGAAAATTACATTTACACTGTGTTTTTTTGGTTGTGGGTTTTTTCCTAACACCAAGAATAAAACACATTCTGATTTAATCATGAGTCCAGGAGCTGGGTGAGATTCTTGGTCTCGATCAGGAGCTCCTATACTTCAAGCCATTCAGCAAGGCAATTTCTATAAGCTTCAAGTACTCACCAAGGGTATTGTTTCTAGGCCATCAGTTCAGTTCTATCATCGCATCTAAAATTATAGCTACAAACTGTTTTCCAAATGTCATGTGTGTGAGCTTTTAATTTATGCTGAATGTTTGACTATTTCACCAGCTTGTTTTTCAGAAAAAGAAACAGAAGCAGAACCTTCTGCAACACTCCTCCTCACTCATCCACAAAGTATTTTGCAGACATTCCTAATAAAGGAGCATGGAAATTAAAACAAATTTATTGCAAAACAACTGAAAAGTCATTAAAGTGATCTTTACAACCTTTTAAATGAACGGTAAATATAAAATGGAAATATAACATATGTAATTAAATATAACATGGTAAAAGTTTGTGTTCGTTATTCTATTAAGCTTTCAGACTAATTACTGTGCTGAATTTGGGAGAATTCTACTGCTTAAAAAGGGAAAAGGAAATAAATAATGTTTTCTTCATAGAAAATATACCTGTCTTGACTAAAAAAGCAAATGTTTACTCTAAAACCTCAGTTCTTATGAGTTGGCTGAAATGCTCCATTTTCTCTACACCTGCTTCTTCTTCCATGCCTCTTGCACAAGAACGTGGTGATTATTCTGGTAATAGCATTAAAAGGGTAAACTGAATTTTATCTCTTCTGCAGAAGAATTAATGTGTTCTTTGGTCTGTTCTACATACAGCAAGCTGCTTCCCACTGTCCTAACCTAAAAATAACTTTTCACTCATTGCAGTGATTATTACACATAAATTTGAAAAAAGAATTATTTGCATCATTTTCCTTAGTTGTGTGTCCTCCCAGGATCCATGAATTGCTCTCCTCTGAGATGCTTCTGTAGGCTCTAGCTTTTGGTGAAAAAATCTCCAGCTTTTTCTTTTTTTTTTTCTTCCTTTTTTTATAAAATACATGCAGGAAAAGATACAGTTTTCTTGAATCAAGAAAGTAATTGGGTAGGGCTATTTCTGGCTATAACATTTGAAGAGGTGGATCTGAATTTAACATTTTCAGAAATGCTCCAGAACCTTAGGAGCACAAAGGTGTGCTGACTGCTGCGAGTATTTTGCTGCTGTGAAGAATTTCACAGTTCATGTAGCACAAGCACTGCCTCATACTTACAAGTATCCTTTGCAGGTCCACATTAAACTAAGTGCAGCATTAACTTGCTTTGAAATATTTAACTTGAAATATCTAAGCCCTTGAATAGCTTGGAAAAATGGAATAGCTCTCTCACCCGCTGAAGAAACCAAGAACCAGTCAAAGGACTTCCCCACAAAGATGCTCTGGCTTGGAGTTAGGTTTCTCCAGTGCTTTGACACTTATTAAAATTTGAGCAAGGTTTCATAGTTTCATTACCTCAGTGCAACGTGCACATGCATAAATCCCTCTCAGGCGAGAGCACAAAGCAGGTACCTGCTGCTGTGCCCCAGTGGCCAGTGCTAGTGGAAATGCTCTGAATGACAATGAGCCATGCAGGACTTCACTCTAGAAGACAGATCACACAAACCTCCTTCAGTGGAGGATGGATAGAACAGGACTTTGGGTATCCAGTTCTGGTGCCTAATCAAAGCTAGAGCATTTCTGGATGCAAGAGATTTAGTTTGTGTAAGTTCCCCTAAAAAACTCTTTCTACAGGATAAGTTGTGTGAATTACAAAATGAGCAGGATTCTCCCAACGACCTGCACACAAACCAGTGATGTTAAACTAGTTATTGTAGGACAATAATTGGACATCTCCCCACTCCAAGGCTGTGGTTCACAACTGCTGTACAATATTAACAGTGCTGCTTCCACAATCTTAACAGGTGTTTTAGGCTTAGAATAGAGTCTGGTTTTAAGTACAATAATGTTAGTAAATGATTACACCAAGATATAAATGATTCTTTAAGCTACCACAAAGACCTAGGAATAATTTTGAAACATTAACTGAAGCACTAGAGAAGGAGCAGAACAGCGCACATAAATCTTTTAAGGTTGATTTCCCTTCACAGCCTGTGTTAAATACAGCACATCAGCACTACTTGGCTTTATATTCAAGTCTCTGTCTGATGCTGCATTTGAAGTCTACTGGAACAGGCAGCTCCTAAACAACACCCAGAAGAAACTAACCCTGTATTCTGAGCATGCACAGGCCGAAGCTAAAGACATCATCTCTGAACATGATGGGGAAAACAGGTTTGAAGGCAATCTTCTGAGTGGAAATCTTGGAAAGTGAAGATTCTCCAGCAAAGGAAAGAGAAAACCCCCTCACAACTATCTGGCATGCAATGAAAGAGTAGTAATTTCACAGTTGACCTTAAAGCCTCAAATCTACAATAGTAGTCATGGACACTGAAAGCCTCTGCTTATTCACAGGCCAGTATAAGACCCAGTATGACCATGAATTACTCCCAAGTTTCCTTACAGTCCTATACATCGCTCCTGTTTTGGCATGAAGGCATGCTCTAGTCATGGGCTTGGAGCAAGTAAGAGACACGTGGCTGCTAGAAATCCTGGTTGTAGCAATGTGGTGGACAAATCATGTATTTCACATATCAGTTCACTCAAAGTGACTTCTCGTTTATAGAAGTTTCAAAGGTTTACACCTCAGAAATAAAATCCTATATTCACACTTATGCCATGCAATCAGCAAACAGTGATGGCACATGTATGGATTTTGGTTTAGAGCTTGCTGAGGTGTCAGTCTCCACCAACAGTCTTCCCTGTTTACTAGTATTCAACTTAAACAAAGTGATGTGAAGCAAAAAGAATTTCTAAAGAAAAGGTGTGTACATTTGCTATTTAGATGCATTTATTTTTTTAAAACATTCCTGTCACAGGTTTTCACCTACTTTCCAATCTGTGGATCTGGTTTATAACAATGAAATCTTTTCACCTGTTCTTCCTTTTCCTCTCTATTTCCTGAATTTGGGTTCTGCTTGTAGCTGGGACTAATACTTTGAACTAATTTTAAGAAAGTATGCAAAAAGTTACCTGGACTGGATCTCAGTCTTAAAGTTGAGCTACTTTCTGTTAAGGAGTAGCAAAAGACATCACAAGCCTCTTCTGGGACATCAGATGCAAAGTTTCTTGTCTGCATTACAATTGTGGCAACCTGTGTATCTGGCAAAGTCACAGCCATAGGTAGTCATGGGTAATTGTTTTGTTTTAAAATCATATATGTCCTAAGTGGGGTGGAAAAAAACCCCACCTCATCCAAGGCCTTAATTCACATTAAAAAAATGGACCCTATTTAGAAATTTTTGATACAATTTATCCATATTGCCATAGTGGAATAAGGATATAGAATGTCTACAGTTACATCTGACTTTTCAAAAGTCAAACTTCACAAATTAACTGAATTTAGGAAAACCTGTGTTGGTACAGATGTGATTTACAAGTGTAAATTCACTGGCTTGGGGTTAGATACCTGGGAGGCTTTTTACAGTTTGCATCTGAAAGGAATGTTGTATGGGCTCAACACTTACCTTTGTTAGGGAGTGAGTAACTGCTGGAGAACTGGAGACAGGAACAAATTACCAGAGAAAACACAGGGACTAAAACCTAAATTCTATTTCTGCATTAACACTGTCTCTTGGAGTGCAAGTCATTCCTCTCTTCTCTGCCTTAGTTCCCTCTGTGGAATGAGAGGCAGAAGTGACAGCTATGTAAATACTTTGCACTTCTTGAATGGAGAGGCATCGGATTAAAAAAATCCCAAACCCCCGCAATTAGCAGGACATTCATCAGAGAATTCTGCTGCAAGGAGTATCTGAAGGAACAGGGACACCAGGTATCAGCAGCGCCTCACCACCTCCTCATTACTGACTAGTGAATTACAGGACACGTTGAAAAGCAGAGACAGGCGCTCAGCTGAGCATATTCCTTGAAAACATTTTCAAATTGCAGAGCTCTCATAAATACTTCTCTTCATTTAGCAGGTCAAGAAATACCATCAAACTACTGAAAGAAACAATTCATGAAAACTTTCATGCAAGATGATAACCAGATCAAAAAGTCTCCAGTGGAATGAATATCTTCCAAAGTCTGAACTAGACACACTTGAGTGACAGCCATTATGCACAAGACTAGGGGCTGAATACTCTCATATTCTTGTCACATTCCCAGTGCTTTTTAACCATCTTACAATTTTTTTGCTCATACTTTCAAGCAGTTCAAAATCATTTATCTGGCATTTTTTATTGTGCCAGCTGCTTATTCCTGGTGTTATCTAATAGGATTAGGGGGATGCAGAAGGTGGGGATGTGCTGGTCCTGTAATACGTTGGGAGATTAAATGTTTTCTTTGTAACGTTTTAAAGTCTTATTTCATTTTGCACCAATTTAAACTGGAATGATTTTTCTCCCTCCCCTCCTTCCCCACCTCCTCCTATGCTTGAAGAGTGGTGTGTCACCTTGAAAAACAGCATGTGGGATCAAGATGGGAGAGGCGGGAGAGGTAAGCTTTCAGAAGCAGATCTGTAGTCCTGTGGGAATCAAAACTGCAAATCTGAAAAGCACAGGATTAACTATAATCTGAGATTTCAGGAGAGAAATAATGAAACTGTGTACTCTTCGGTTAAAAGTAGCTTTTTCTTTAGAAAGACAGTGGCATAAAACATCAGGTAAGATTTATCATTTCATCTCAGAAGCGACTCAAAAGGAACCTGATACATTTGCTAGAATTCTAGTTTATATGGATACTTCCCCTTTTTTTCTGTAAGTAAATCTTTTCTAACAAGTGTAATGGTGAGATATTAAGACGCCCCACTGCCCAGTAGTTAATTAGAAGCATACAGCACAAGACCCCACAGATGCATCTATACAACTTCCTACAGAAATTAAGATACTTTACCTAAAAGTCCTGTTACAGCCTTGCTGATGTTCCTGTGTCTGAACGCAACACGAACAATGACAGATATAAAATATTGTTCTAGGTAAGGACATAATGATGCAATGGATACCTCTGAAAGCCTTTGTCCCCTCCATGAACAGAACTGAAAATAAATTAAAAATAGCATTTGGCAAGGAAAAAGGTTCAGGGAGTGGAATATTTAAAGATACATGAAGGCAAGAGCAGTTAGGCTTCACAGGAGGTATTGCTTACTTTAATTTTGTCTCAGCTGCTTTCAGATACAGAGTACATTAATGGAGGAAAGTGGCCAGGCTACATTGGCTTTCACCCTGGCTAGCAGCTTAAACAGCCTTGACCTCCCATGAGTCTCTCTTGTCACACCTAACTGCTCACACATGACACAAGTCAGTGCTATCACGAAGCAGCCTTATTCCCATGCTGCAGACACATGCCAAGAGCTCTTAAGGAAATAAAACTAAATCTCTCGAGTTTGGTCAGAGGAATTCTAGATCCAGGTTGTGGTCAAGAAGGCTTAATTTAACTCTTTACTCTCTAAGCCACTCACTGTTAACTCACACATGAGTTACTGTAAGAGGAAAAAAAAAGCACCCCAGCTTTCAGTTATATGGGTTGCTTTGCATTTAAGCTTTAAATTTATCCTTAGACTTTCCTGAATCCTTTCACCCTTTCCTGTCTCTTTCACCCTTTCTTTTCTATCCTGTTCTCTATCCCATTTCACCTTTCCTACCAAATCTGCATTCTGATGGATTTTAACTCCTACTTTTCCCTGTGATTTTGATCTGCACATACAGAAAATTAATGTTCAAAACCAGCAACTAGTGGTATGTCAAAGCTGCTAAAATGAGCTGAATTATTCAAGTAGACAATTAGGTAAGAAACCTGCCTTGTATCTGTTTACTACTTCCATAGCAGATTGATCAATTTGCTATTGGTAGGAAGATGGTCAACATAGTTCTAAAGCAGAGATTCCCATCCATCCATCTCTGCTAATCTTCGTGAACATTTGGCTTGAAGGAGTCATTATGTCCCAAATTCATCTCGCCCAACCTCTCTATTATGCCATTTTATTAATATCTGTGCTATAACTGAAGCATTCAGGATTTAATTTGTAACCTGTACCAAACCTAGCTACAGACATTGATGATAAATGAAGCACCAGGTTCTATGTGAAATATTATTACACAATACATCAGTTTTATGCCAGAGTTACTGATGTTTTCATGGTCTCTCTATTCAGAGAAATGGGCCTGTACTCACAGGGGCTTCATAATTTGAATAGCAAGCATCTTTTAGATTGACAAAGTAATTTATAAAACCTGCATCATGACTCAAGGCTAGTTATGTAAAACAGAAGTTTTTCTTGAAGTGAGAGTTGCTGTTGCTTTGTGTTGATGAATGTGGTCTGCATGTTCTCTGGAGAAACTCCTAATCCTTACCAGTATCCTGAAAATAACATTATGCTAATGAAGGCCATTTTTCACTTTATAAGCCTGCCCAATTAAATTTGAGCAATGGCTTTTTGCAAATGGACATATGTAACTTGATTTCCTGAGCAATTCTTTTCTCATACCACAATCAGTGTAAGATCCCAAAAATTCCAAGGCACACTACTTGCAACAACTGCTCTGAGTCATGACAAAATGCATGTTTGCTACTTTGTCCCAACATGATCTGAAAAATAAAGGTTGAGATAAAGGAAAGAGTCTTCAACAAAGTATTCCTGAACCCTCTTGGGAAACCTGAGTTGAGCTGCTAGGCCTTTTGTTAAGCTGAAGAAAATAAGTTAAAAATAAATCAATAAGGTGTAAATTAAGGAAAATTTTATTTAATGCACAGAGGTGACCAGTTGTCAGCAATGCCAGATTTGATGAATTAGCTCAAACTCTTCATTGCTCCAATTCTTCCTAAAGGTTCCTTCTTTTTTTCTGAATTTGTCACATTTCCTGTCTTGTTGCTTTGCCAAAGTCCTGATAACCTGAACAAAGAGACACCCCAGGAATGCTATTGCAGGACATCATGCTGTATTCACACTTGCTGTCCTCGTTACTCAAATGCAAAGCAAATTCGCTATATAATTAAAGTTTTTAAAGCAAATTTCTTGAAACTTTGGTGTGACAAAGCTGCTTTGCAGTATTTCTTTAATCTGAAAACAGAAAAACTGGAAGAAAGTCCTGGCAGTTTGTCATTATAAACTACACAACCCTAAGCTGGTAACAATGCAATGCCTCAAGTTTCTGCATGAGTCAAGTTTCTTCTGTCAATCCTGTTATTCTAATGTTCTACAAAATGTGAAACAGTATTTCAAGACAGCTTTAGGAAAATGGTTGGAAAGTTCTAAGTCCATCTCAAATCCTAAAATATCCAAGTGGGAATGTTTTCTATTGACTGCTGATGCTGGAAATGAGGGAACAAATTCCCTTTTGGTGTGAGGCTAAGCAGAGTGGTTTTTCTTTCCTTCTGGCCACTGAAGCAGCGAAGGTCCTACTGGCAACCACAAAACTCAACTCACTTCCCTCTGAGCCTATTGCAATCTCTGGTTTATTCATGGGAGGCAGGAACTTTCCATAATTTAAGATTTTACTGTGTTCCCATAAAATATTCTGTTTTGATCTTCTTTTATATTCAAAAGGAAGATAGATGAGATTTCAAAAGGCTTAGTTTAATTATCAGAAGATATTGCCTAAGAAAAGCAGCTGTAAGATTTAAATAACTTCAAGTGGCCATTTAGAGATCTGCAAAGCATTCAGTCTTTTCATATTATTTAACTATTGTAGGACTCATTCAACTGCCATGGGAGACTAGAGAATGTATTTCTAAATTAATGAGAAAGTTATTAGGAAAAAATCTAGTAGATTGATGGAGATAACCTACCTACATGCTCTTCATTTTCGTGTTTCATGTTGAGTTAATTAGCACTTTCTAATGCAACACTATTTCACAGCATTTGCATTCTAAGTGCTGGAGAGGGAACAACGACTCAGACGAACAGGTTTGGAAATTAGTATATTGAAACTTAGGGAAATGTTTAAACATGAGGGGAATAAGAGGTACCACCTATAGGTTAGGTACCTAGGCTGCTGAAGGAGAAAAAGGTAAGTAAAAGGTACTTCAGCTTAGTGCTTTCCTGAAAGAAGATCACTTGAAAATAGATTAATAGATATTGTCTGTGATCTGCATGAGGCCCAAAACTTTATTTAGTATCAGGCCAGAAGACAAAGGACTTTCTGTTATCAGTTCATTTTTAGTTCTACCTACTATGTGTCTGACACTTTGCAACCACAGATAAATATAGTCCCTCCTCCAGGATCCTTTCTGTCCTCAAAGAAAGGAGCCTACTGGGAAGAAAAAATAATAAATTGCAACAATGACAAGATCTTACATAAATATTATAGTAATTATGCCTGTAAACAGTTGAACTATTCTGGGGGCCTGACAGTGAGAACTGGGACATGCAGCAACAATTACACACACATATATATGGAAGCATATATGCAAATGAATATTAGTCCAGGACACTACGTACAAAGTAGTTACATGGGTAGTTTATGCAAAATTTAGAATATATAAAAGATTTTTCCTTTATTCCTACTTTCATGTTTTTGTAGTAACGTTTGGCAAGCAATGTAATACTAATAGTTATTTATGTTTACATCTAGTTTTTGAGACAGCACTAGTTTTTCTGGAGTCCCAGAAATTTTAACATCCTTGCCTAAAATATGCACATAATAACTTAATTACAAGGAAATCTAACTCCAGTCTTTTAATATGTACATTTACCAATGCAACTATAAAATAATGCATGAAATACCTTCAGGTTTCCTTCATGTTCTTTCTAGCTTCAAAGAAAATCATCTACCAGATCACATTTATGGCCACCAAGAGATTCCTTACTATATATGGATATAAATATTAGAAGACTGAGCAACAAGAGTGAAAGATGAATGACCTTGAACTAAAAAAAATAAACTATGTCCTCCTCATATTCTTCCTGTACCTTTCCAGGAAAGTTAAAGACACAGTGCATTTTACTTTGAAAAACTTACTCATTTAGCACAGCATGCAAATAGCATAAGCCTTGCTTGGCTTTTTCCTTGGAGCTTTAAAATTTAATTTCATGTAGCAACTTGCAAGCCAGTCTCTCAGAGCCAACAGACTATTTCAGTTGCCTGGAATAAAGGCAATCCCCAAGTCTTATGAAAAGAGGGATTACCTTTATTTAAAATGTTGATATTCTTAGAAGTTTTTTGTATATTTCATGGTTTTTATTCTTTGGCCTGAAGAAAAAAAAAATAGTCTTTCCCTTTAAGTGCTTTAATACAAATTATCTTAACAAGCCACTAATAATTCTTCTTTTCAATCAAAATAATGAAATCTGAATATGAGCACCTCAAGCAAATATTATTTGAATGCTGTACTGACAACCCAGACGATCCAGTGGGCACTTCTCACAGCAGAATACTTTTCAGATGTACCATTCATGTCAAGCACTGTCTGGATGCTGGCTTTCAGTATGCCTTCATTCATTAACACTGTTGATTAGACACTGTTTTTTTTATTGAACTTCAAACAATATTTACTTATTTCTATGAAAGTATTAGTGCTCTTAGAGACAGCTAAAATTCCAAGAAAAATACTCAGTGATCATGGACCAGCCTCATACTTACTCTCAGACTGTGTGGTACTTAGTTACCAGCTGGGATTAAACCATGACACCGTCAGTATGCAGGAATTACTGAACACCACAAAGCACTGCTTTTTCTTCCCACTAAAATAATGTGTTGGTGTTCATTAACACCAGAAATGACTAACAGCTCCTGTAATTCCTTACTTGTGTGTTGAAGTAGCTTCCAAAAACTAGATGTTCAAAAAGGTATGGATATGTGCATACTAAATAGTAATCAGGTTTTCAATTCTTTTTTGGACAGCCTTGCATGAAGAGGAATAAAAGAAGAAACAGGAGGAAATTGGTTGTGTTACCTAATTATATTCCCAGTTAAAAGACATTATTTCTTGCAAGACAAAAAGGGAGCAAAGTAGATAAACTAGTCATTTCCTTCAGTCAGAGAACTTCCAAACTTTGTCACTGCTTGGGTAAGGGATTTGTGCAAACCCTAGGATTTACCTATGTTTGTAGTATTCATGGGATTTGTATGCATCCCATGCATGTATCTGTAGGCTTCAGACAAACTAGCAGCAAACCCAAAGGTTCTCCAAATGCAGAGGCATTTCAGGTTCTTAACAACAAAACTTAACAACAAAAGCAAGTTTGCTCTTCATGCTCCTTCTTACACCAGCACAGTAATGAGGCAAGTGCTAGAGCCAAGAAGAGAAGTAGCTGCAAAGAACATACAGAACTACTTTAAAAATTTAAGTCCTGGATTACCAGTACTGACCAAAACATGAGATATCATAATGGCTGAGTTAATCTTAAATTATACCACCTGCCCAGAATTCAATATTTAGTATTTCAGGGGATGACATCCCACCTTTCCTGAATTCCAAATAGCTTACTGAGAGAGGAAGTGGTTTGCTCTGCTATACCTGCTCTCTAGACATTTGGGGTATCTTGTCACCAGACCTCCTGGAGCCTACTCTCTTTACCACAAGCCAGTTTTCTTCTTCATTACAAATTGTCATTCAAAATAAAAGTGTGGGTGAACGAGGAAGCAGGATTCACATGCTCTCAGAATACTACTAGTGAAGGACTTGTGAATTAGATCCCTTTTTTAGCCTAGAATTGCCACTATAACCCTTCTCTCTATAGTTGTTGCTGGTATTTACTCCAGCAGTTAGTTTATGAACCCACCAAGCAACTTCCTACGTCTTTTGTGTGGCTGCTGCTAAATGAGTTTGATCTGGATTTACCTGGAGCTCTTACAGTTGTTTTCTTCCTGACCTTCAGAAGGGAGCTGATTTCTCACTGTCTTCCTTGACCTAAATTACTCAGGAATTGAATGGAGAAAGACTAAGGTCCAGGACACTGGCTGAGAGATATTAATATGGAGCCTGGAACCCTGCTGCCAAGACTCACCTGAGGAAATTAATTTTCCAGGACATCACATCTTTAGCCACACACTGCTTTCACTATCAAAAGGACAGCTCACCTACTATTACAAGAAGTCTGCACAGTATAGTCATCTAGCATTTAATTTGTGCATGAAAATTAAATATAGGCTTTAGCCTCACTTATTTCTTATGCAGCTGAAATAGGGGGTAGGAGTAGGGGACAGAATTAAGATTTGAAGAGGGTGTAGTGAATTGTATTGGACTGAATTGCAAAGGTTTAAATGGGTTTATCAGCCAGTCAGGCAAGCAATATGAAGAAAGGATAATTCACTGGGCAGCAGTGCAGCTAACAAGGGCTGCATATCATGAAAGGTCAATGACCTTATATCATACCTTTGGCATTCATCTTCTAAACCACTGTCTAATTCCTCTAATTTGCCTAGTCGTGTTCAGCAATCCCTTTGTGCTTTCCAAGATGCCATTCTTGCCTGCAGAGAGTCCCAGGGCTTTTCTCTGGGAGCCAACTGCTATGCACATTACTTAATGTCCCATAAAAGCATTTTCCATTAGGGGGCCCACAGGCTTGTTGAGATTCATTAGCATGCAGAGGAGGGCAGCATCTTGAACAGTGGAGAGGCAGTAGACACCAGCTGACTGAAGGCCTCAACAAATCACTTCACGTCTCATAGGTGCTAACCAGCTACTGTACATGCTTACTGCAGTAATGGATGGAAATGTTCCAGCCCCTGAAGGTCTGGCTTGGACCTGCTTAAACCAGAAAAATCTCCCTTTCTTCCTCCACTCACCTTCCTTTCCTTATGAATTCACCACAGTTCTCTCTCCCTACATCTCTCCACATCTCACATCAACAGTGATAAAAAACCCTTCTTGCCTTTTGCTTTAGGGTCTTCTTTTTTTATAAAAGTGTCTCCTTTCATTCAGGTGTCTTCAGTTCTATTATTTGTTTGGCTGTATATTTTTACATTTTGGTGCCCTAATTACTGCTCCTTGCCACATACTTTTCCACTTCCCCATCATATATATATATATATATATATATATATGTATATATATATATATATATAATATTTTTGTTTCATAGCTTCCTGTCTCTTCAGTCCTTTGTTCCATTTAGTGTTCTCATTTTCCTCTGTAAACCCAGTTAAAGGAATAAAAGTTGTTTTGATAATAAACTGTCTTGGGTTGCAGTGCCAGATGTAACCAGAAGTGTATATTCTACCACCATCTGTTGAAACTGGGACAGGGGATTGGGGGTGGGGTAATCCTCTGTTAATGGCCCAGCTGTTAAACAACCAACTGGAGCAGTTTTCTTTATCTCTTTCACAACCCATCCTCCATTCAGGGAGATATCTTCTGCTAATGGGCCTCACTTCTGCTAATTTGGTCTCACTTCATGACTGATAAAAATTACATCATCCCATTGTGAGATGCTCCACCCAGGGGGAGGAGCCAAGCATTCCCACATGGACAAAAATCTGGGATTTGGAACACGCTTTTTTCACTGCATTCTCAGAGGAAGACCAGGCACATCTACCACCACTGGACCTTTAGAGGAAAACTCCACCTTTCTACAGGATCATTGCTTCAACAGAGCCACATCTGCCACTCCACAAGGACTGCAGCCACCATTTAATTGGGCTGCTACCAACACCCTGACCCACAGGGTGTCAGGTTGTATCCTGACTCTGTCAGTGGGTTTGTTTTTTTGTATTTCTGCATTTTTATTTTAGTTCTCCTAATAAAGAACTGTTATTCCTATTCACACATCTTTGCCTGAGAGCCTCATAATTTCAAAATTATACTAATTCAGAGGGAGAGGGTGTACATTATCCATTTCAAGGGACGCTCCTGCCTTCCTTAGCAGACACTTGTCTTTCAAACTAAGACAGGAACTCAGAAGAACATGTTACACTGTGGCGACACATTAGTCTGACTAGTCTTAGCTACATTATAATTTGTCCTTTGAAGGAGTCTGAGATTTCAAAAAGTTTTGACCCCAAAGGGAACAAAAAGTCAACCATTTAAACTTATTTTCTGAAAACTGCGTACTATATATCCACAATTTTTAACTGAAGGAATATATGGTGACATGGTTCTGAAACAGGAGATTCAAGAAATACTTGCTAAAGCAATCACAAAGTGAAACACCAAAACAATTTTAATGAAAATTTTAGATCTCATTTAAGGTGATATTTTGGAGGAAAACCCATACAATGAATGTTTCCACCTCCAATTGTGAGCTTTCTAGACAAGCTACTGAAACAGAAAAAGGTTCATATTTCCATTCATATAGTCCTTGGGTAAATATAAAATTGGCTTATGTCAAGTTTTACACCAAGAGAATGGCTTTATCTTGGGTACACACATCTGTAAATGTCATTAGTGCTAGACATGAGATGCAAATGGCACCATGGACTCACCTCTGGCAGGTGAGTCACACCCTGCTGTGTCCCCTGCAGCACCTGTGCTTCCAGCCTGCCCTGGGCTGGGCTCTGGCTGGGGCTGTGCCAGGTGAGGCCCCCATGGGAAGTTCAAACTGTCCCCACAGGGCACACACAAGGCAGAGGCCAGGGCTGTGTCCCCACAGTGGCTCAGGAGGAGCTGGCAGTGTTGAATGCTGAGTGGATTATATGGGATAAATAAGGTACCAGTGCTGATGCAAACCATGGGCAGGCACTGGGGACCTGCCCCCCCCTACTGTTGTGATCAGCTTTTAGAACAGTTATTAACTCCAGATGCAGGATTTTGTCTCTGCCTCACCTCCCAGGGCACCCTCCTACCTCTATGCCTGCATAGGCAGTGCAGCAACTCTTCCACAAACTTCATGTGCGGCAACAACTGGGAATTCCTGGAGATTGGGCTCCTTTTATTTAGACATTTTTGGCCCTAGATACAAAGGTAAATAGCCATAGAAGTATTAGAATTCCTACTAAACAAACAAGAAACATCAAAACCAAGACAACACATAGGGTCTCAGTATCCTAGCTGTTCCTCAAACTTCCCAGGAGCAGATAAGAATAAAATAAAAGTAATTCCATAAGAAAGTTAAAGCTTCAAGAAAAAAAATTTAAGTTTTGCGAGTCATTGGCATGGGATAAATGACAAATACACAGCTAGAACAGTTTTGTATTTCTGCTTCTCCTTACTTTGTTGGAGTGCTAAATCTTACAGCTAAAATCTTCCCTTGCAGTTTAAGACCAAACCCTTGAATTTTACAGAAGAGAAGTGTCATGAAGTAGATTATTTCACACTGCCGTGCCTGAAACGTCACCTTTGCTGCAAGATCTGCCTTCAAACCTGAAGAAAGAGAAACAAAGTAAATCCCATCCCCCCCCAGAAAAATGTGTGTGGATTGCTGGGGGTTTTTTTTTTGCCTACACACATTCTTTTGGATAAGCAGTTTTAAAAATTTAACTGTATCATTAATTTTTCCTAGTCAATATGCAAAGATACAATAGCTGCACTCAGTTTTTTTACTCGTTGTAAAAAACAATATAGATCACAAAATCTTTTATCCAATCTGGGGATCAGTTTCTGGTCCTAAATATATTTTGTTGTGAAATATTAAATTCTTCTAACTGTGGAAACTGTCACCAATTGTCCATTTGATTTTCTTTACTAGACAAATCAGTTGCTACCGCCAACTTATTTCGTACAAAAAAAAAGAAGCAACAAAGTCTTTCACTTCACTTGCTGAGTGAACAGGAATCTGCAATAAAGTCTTATAATAAAATAAGAAAATGGTCTAATGTGGTGGTTTTGGTTTGCCAAATTGAGATTTCCTGGCCAATGCACCAATTTATGTGGTGGGTCTGTTTTCTGCTGTGAGATAGGATTAGGAGAAGAGCAAAGTAGGCTCAAACTTTAAAGGGTATAAAGAAAAACTTTATTAACAGAACTGAAAGAATAATAAGAATCAGAATAAAACCTTCAAAACACTTCTCTTCCCCCACCCTGCCCCTTCTCCCTCCTCCCCACTTCAGGACACTTCTCTTTCCTCCCCACACCCTCTTTTCTTTCTCACTGACAATGTATAGAAACAATTCAGTCAGTCAATAACCTCTAGAATAGTCTTTCTTCATTCAATTCACTTACAGAGAGGAGTCTCTCTAGTTATGCTACGGAGAATTCTCCACAAGAAAACAGTTCTCTCATGGCTTCAATTTCCACAAATACCAGCCCCTGGAAATCTGCATTTGTGAAGTTCCTCCCATCTTTGGCAGCTTTTCCCACAGCTGTGCTTCTGGGCCATGTCAACTTATGGGGCTATTTTACGGATGAGCTGTTCAAAAACAAAAGTTCTTTTCATCTATCTCTAAGACCATCTTCATCTCTAGGAACAGAGGTCCTCCTTGTCCTCCCTTGGGGCAAATGGTCTTCATCAATCTAGTTTCTCTCTGTTCAAACTTCTCATTTCTTCAATATCTACTTATTTCAGCATTGGATGCCTTTACTCAGGTCTACAATTTGAACTCTCCAAACTCCTCATATTTTCAATGAATTACAGGGATATTTCAGTGTATCATAGTCCATGGTTTACAAGAGAATTTCAGCCTAAAAATAAGGCATCTCCTCATTCACCTCTCGTCTGGAACCTGACTCCGATGTGTTCATGTTGTTTCTCTACATGTCTTCCTTCACTCTGTCCTTTTCTCTCACTCAGGAGTGGATCTAAGGTCTACAGGTCTCATCTGTGCACTGAAAGAGTTCATATCTCACCTAGGGTGGGTCTGGCCGGGACTGGAGCTGCTCCCGGGACCCAGCAGAGCCCAGCTCGGCCCGGGTCTGGCTGGGAATGGAGCTGCTCCCGGGACCCAGCAGAGCCCAGCTCGGCCCGGGCCGGCAGCGGGGCACAGCTCATGTCGACAAGATATCAGCAGCCATGGCCTTGGTCAGGGCCCATGGCCTCCTCTCCCCTGCCCGGCTGCACTGGGGGGGTGAAGCCCATCTTGTCCTGTGCTGCAGCAGAGGCAGGACCCAGCCCTGCTGGGGCTCAGTGGCTTCCTGGGAAGGGGGCCAGCCCCACAGCAGACGGGCTGTCCTGGCCTGTTACCTGTACTTAGTCCCAGAAAAAAAGAGAGCAATTCATCCTAAAATGTGCGTTCACAAAAGCGCATCTAACTTTGAAGTGATATGCGTAATAGATTTCACAACTACATATATAGTTATGAAGCGGGTATATAAGTCAGCGTCTGGTACAAGCGAGATACCTCTCGTGAAAACTTGTGCCCCGAGCCTCAGTTTGACCCACATCTTTATGCACAAAGGTGTTCTATATGCAATACATTGCACAACTTTTCTATGCATACTCAATTCTGGTCATTAGATCCACACCCTTCCAGGCATGTATTGTTTAGCTGTGGTGGCCACACAGGGGTCTCTCAGTGGTCTCTGAGGCTAAAGGTTGTGGTCTTCCTCGTGACTGAACTTTTGAACTTTTCCCCTTTGCGTGTGCGCTTTTGGTCCCTTGGTGCTTATGTGAGTACTGTTGTACTAAGTCTGTCAGCCTTAATCAGCTTGGAGACAGAGGAGTCCCTTTATTTGATTTCTTTGCATTCCTTGGTCTCTTTGGTATTGTTCTTTATGCAAGAAGCTTCAGAAATTTGCATTTTCCTATGCCCTTTGTTCTATGGCAGAGGTTTCTTAAGTAAAAAGGTTAAAATTCAACACAAAATTTTACAGGCTAAACTTTAAATACTTAATTCATAATGCTAACTCAAGTGAACTCCAAAAATCTCTATTTCAACTTTTTCATTGGTTTAGCAATATGTCAATATTCAAAATTAGCCCCTGATTGTTTTTTTGTCAGGTCTAGAGGAAGCTGCCAAGGTCCTTATAGGGAATTAGTTCCATAACTAGTTCCTTTCACTCCTCACTAAAAGTAAATTAATGCAAAACCAGCACACCTAAATAAAGCATAGAGCAAGCAAATGATGCTTTTGTCTGGCAGGTTTTGCCAGATAACTGTGACAAGCTTAGAAACTTTACACTGTTGTATCTCCACACTTCCCCACTCTTGTATGAAAAACATAGCGTATAATGACAGTTAAAACCAAGTGTAAATAAATAATTATATAAGCACAAGGGCTGTTCCATAGTATTCAGTATTTTTGAACGTATTTCCTTCACAGTGAAATAAAAGGAGCCAGTGCATTTCTCAACTAGATGCATTTTCATGCTAGATGAAGGTATGTAGGCCCTAGTCTCTCACTGATGCATGACAGCTGGACACGTTAAATGAGAGGAGTCTCCTTTTCTCTTGTGCCCTGATCCCAAAGATCCTGACTGTCCTTCAGCAGCTGTCACCTCTGTACTGTGTTGTTTTCTACTATACATGGCTACCAGGCCAAGGAGGCTTTTGAAGAAGATGATGGAGATTATATGCACTCACAAAACTGCCATCAAAACATCGGGATATTGTTCTTGTCCAAACATTTAGAACCTGGTGTGCCACAAACGACAATTTCTGCTGCCTATTGTTAGGGGAGCTCTGCTCAGGTGTCCTGTGCTCTCTCTTCCAGTTTGCCTTAGGAATTACTGTTTGCAAACAAGCATTAGCTGTGTTTTCTTGTTCAGAAAGTGACCACCAAATGCTCTCTGTGATAATGAAAGAAATAATTTGCTATGACACATCTCAAGCCTGTATTCAAAGTGTCACATTTAGATATGTGTAAGGTGCCAGAAGTATCATTTTGTATAAGCATATGATGCATAAAAGTATCACATATTTCTTTTTGCTCATGTTTGTGTATATCTCGGAACAAGGTAATGCAGCAGTAGCTTGATCCAAGTCTTACATACCTCTGACATTAGGAAGAACATGTTCAGAAGAGTTGAATGGTTCAATGGTTTACTTGTCCTTTTCGCTCCTAGGAAACAAAATGCTACTATTGTTCCAGATAAGTTTTTTTATTCAGTTCAGAGATAATGGACACAAGCAGGTAAAAAGATCCTTGCCCCTCTTTGTAATCATCTGCGCTAAATTAACTCACCAGATTTTTCAGTTTCTGTAAAACAAGGTAAGAAGGAAATCCCTCTTCTAAATCAGCTGATTAATGGATGGAAAAAACCCAAACTAAAACCAGCTCCAAGCTGGTAGCACTTCACTATTATGAAGATAATTTTTATGTTCCTTTCACCAAACAGAATAACCAGTTTTAAGATTCTGTGTCCCTTATTAATATTCTGACTTTATTCAATCTGTTCATATCTACTAGATTTTATGAAACTTAGAAATGCAGAACACCCATAGCCTTTAAATTTCTAACTGCAAGAGTTTCTGGATCTATAATTTTAGAACTAACTGGCTGATGGCTAGGAAGGGGTGGCCCAAGATATGAATTGTACCCTAGATTCCAGTGGATAAGCTGTGTACTTGCAAATATACTGTTGCAGTAGGAAAAGAAAATGGAGGTAGGCAGGGAAGAAAAAACAAAGACAGCAAAAAATAGTTAAGTGCTAATACAAAGCCTCACAAAGGAGGGCATTACTTAGAAATTGAATATGATCATATATAAACATATTTTTCTATTAGTGACCTCTGGAATATTTCAGCACTATGTGGTGCTGGTGTACAACAAAAGAGGGAGCCTTGTGCTTCTGTAAAATAGGAAGCAAGGTCGTGTTCCCTCTTCATACATAATCAGTCAGTAACAGGACAGGAAGATTATAACATCTGAGACACAAATATCTGTGTAGGTCTAATCATTCCTGTCAGAGCTCCCTTAAGGCAGACTTAAATTAACTAACTTGAGATTCTGAATGATGCAACTTCATGCCCAATCTAACACTGAAAAAGAGGCCCTGATGAAGGTGCACTAGTCAGTGATGAGGAAACAAGACTGAATATAGAGTTAGTCCTCCCTAGCAGAGGAGGGCAGGTCAGGCTGACTGAGATCCAGAGGAACAAAAAGTGCATTTTCATTTTAGGATGATTCCAGACTTCTCAGGTGAACACAGCAAGGTCTGTCTAGGAGCTGACAGCAACAGGACCTTCGTGATCTACTCCCATGCACAACAAACCATGACAGTGTCAAGTGGCTAAAGGTGGAATGTTCCAAGCATGGAGCACATAAAGCTATCAGGTAGTTTTCACAAATCATTCAGTTCTCAGCTAGGAAGCTGAGTGGAGTTGGCACTGGAAAGAAACCACGACAGTCTGTGGCAGATCAGCATGCTTTTCTAAGCTGATACTGAAAGCAACTGCCTTGACAATAAGGATTAGGCAGGCAGCTGATGTATTTGGCATGCATATCTATGCATATCAAGGGTGCTAATGAGGCCCCTTCTTTGCTGGGATTCATGAGGGTCAGAACAGACCATGTACAAACACACCCTCTTCTCTATCAACACCATTAGCAAGGGAAATCAATAGTTAAAATATCTTGCTAGTGACAATCAAAATCCAGATTAAAGTCTGCATTCAGAAAGCCACCAACAACTTGTCTAAGGAGAAGGAAAAGAAAAAAAGCTTTGTATATAAATGGTTCATTTTCTCCTGCATCAGTAGATGGTGCTCTTCATATTCTCTCAGAGGTTACTTCTAAGTACAGTGCTTTTTTCCCCAGGGCTGAAATCTCTTAAGTGCTTTTTCCACACACTCTTCTTCATCTCCTTAAATTGCCAGACCTTCTTCCCCTTAAAGTGGCTGGACAATAATCATATTAGTGCTCAATGGGTTCAGTCAGGAACTTTAGAATTATCTGTCATGGTAAATAACTAGAGGAGGCAGAGAACATGTAGGATTTTTGTGCCATTCTAGAAGGCTACCACTTGGTAAATACTAATGTAATCCTTTTGTAAGTGTTTCTGATGACATCTCCATCAACCATGCTTCTGTCCATGGTTGTCCTGAGCAGCAGAGTCACACTACCTCTCACAAGTGCTTGTGGGTGCACAGTGTTTAGAGGCAGCATATAAATCTAACACATTGGAGGTGCATGAAAACCGCCTTGTACACCTCTGTAACACCGCTTACTCCACTTAGACTTCTCAGAATCCTAAACACTGCAAACAGTCACATTCAGATAAAATTTCCAAGTGCAGAATGAGGGAGGACACATCCTAGAAAAGCAGCACAAATACCGTCCCATTTTCTGATACCCAAAACAGAAACAGCTGTTCTCATCTCCACAGGCAGGCACAAATGCCCTTTCCTTATTCTGGAAATGAAGCATCTGGGCATTTGTTCCACTGTATTCACTGTAAGTCAGGCAGGTGATGGAATATCATGTGGTCTGTAAATAGGCTCAGAGGCATGACGAAAGAGAATCAATTTCTGGGATAATAGGAAGAAAATAACTCCAAATATACATACACATAAATCAAGGAAGCTGGCACACTTACATGAAAGTGCTATAAATGATGCAGTACTGAGCAGACCTCTATCATTCATGAGTCATCTTTTAAGTCTATAGATTTCTATAAACAGCATTCGTTTTCTTCATGGCTTCCTTCTGAGTCTAGCTCTAGAAGTTGCTCTAAAGGCAGTGTGTTATACAAAATTATGTAAATTTATTAAGAATATTGCAAAATGCAGCCAGTCCACAACAATAGTGGTAAGACCACAAACCACAAAAAGCGGCACTGATACCACTGAGATAGCAATACGCAGTACTTGTCCATGAGTTTCCCCACCAGAGGGGAAACAAAGTAATAAACAAAATAAGCAAAAAATTTCACTCTAACACAAAAAAAATCCCCAAATCTCAAGGGGGTATCTGTAACCTGTACTGTTTCCTTAATTCTGTAGCACACCTGGTCAGGAGGTGTTATTCCTCAGAGGCCTGAGATTGAGTCTTTAAATCTCTGTCACTGAAGGTAACCCACAGCAAGTCACACAGAGAGAATTAAGACTTCCTCAAGAATTAACTCCACCACAGCTGCTCCCTTTTTAAGCCCAGAGAAGTCCCTCCTTCTTTTTGTTTTTTTTTTTTTTTTTTTTGTTTCTTTGTTGTTACTCTTTTGCCTTTGTGCAGAGCCTGCATTCTTGGAAGGAGGCACAGTACTTCCTTAGAGTAGGTGAGGCGAAGAAGAATGTAGTGGCAAGATTCAACACATCCATAGAGTTTTTTCACATGAATGCATAAAGTTTATATCTCCATTTCCTATTGCCCCTGACCTAGCACAGTCCTTATGCAAGGGCTCAGTTTTGCTCTTGCATCAGGGCTCCCAAAGATTTCAGGAAGGATGCTGTTCAAGAGCTGTAAAAATGATTTGAGTTCTGCTCTGTGTTTTTCACCCACATATCTTTCTCTACTTTTACCTCTTTCTCATCTCGAATCATGCCTTTCTTTTCCCTGCAGTATTGCCCAGTGGTCCTTTCCAGTAAGATTCATGGTCCCATTTAACCTTTGATGTAACAGAGTCACTGTTAAACTCAAGTATCCATAGCCCAAAGAATTTGAGAGCAATGGAATTCAGCTTCAAAATGTGCTGCTGAAAAGCATACACAGAGACTTTGGAACTTGCTATCTCATTTTCACGATTTCTTTCTGAGGTAGAATATTTGCCTTGAGGAAGCACTGAATATGGCATGAAGATAAATACAGCTTTGGCACCCAGTGCACTCTGCTTTTTCATTCAATGTTCTAATGAAGCAACAAAACCCCCAATATTTTTCTTCTGACAGAAGTCATGTATCTGATAGTGCAGAAAATCCTTTTTCTGTACCTTAAACACCTCTCTCAGAAAGGCCACCCTGCTGTGGTAAACTGAATTATGTGTCTTGACTTGATATTTACTGAACATACAAATTAGTTTGTTTAGACTCCATGCTTTGCTCTCTCTAGGTAAGACACACTTTGAACTGAGAAGGGAAGAGGAAATGGTAACAAAAGAGTATGAGAATTTACTGGCACTGGGAAGATTCTAGCTCCTGCTGAGGGCATGGGACAGGTTCTACTCTAAAAGGTACAAAGATAAGTACAGAACAGCTCCTGAAAGAAAGGAGCTTGAAAAGCTCTCCAAATTAACACAGATGTCAGCTGGAAGGATCTGATGCTCTGGCTGCACAGCTTATCATCATACGAAAGTCTTTGCACAGGCAGATGGATGTATTTACCATTTTAAAATCCTCTAATTAAATCTTAGTTAGGGTTAAGCTAGCAGAAAAGTAATTACGCTTGCCAGAAATCATAGGCATTGGATATAAAGCAACACAGGTATTGATTCCACTCCAGGATAACAAACATCTTCATCTCTGAGCAGCAGCAAGGCAGTTGCCAATTAATCGGCAGCCTCAGTGTGCTGGGGAGGGAAGGATATAGCTGATCTGTACAAAATAACACTGAAGTGAGATAGGATCTCTTCAACCACTCAAGAAACTAGTGGGCTCTAAGAAATGCTAGTTTCTTAGGTGACATCTCACTACTTGTTTAGCATTCTCTTAAGTTTAAAAGATTTGCCTGCACTCCCCTCTGCCTTTTTTTAGGAGATGTCAGTGACATGCTGCTAAAGGCCTCTGCACGCAGCCAAGCCTCTCTTCTTTTTCATATTAGGGCTGTCAGGCCTCTCATCTGAGGTAAGAAAACCTTGCCCAATTGTCTCCCATCACATGCTTCACTGTCATCAGAGCTTTTCTTTGTGAGTCAGTGCAGGAACGCCATTCCAGCTCTTCTCTACAGCTAGGGAAGCAAGTCATGTCAGGAAAGACAGTGCTCAAAATGTAGCCTGCCCATAGCAAACTGCCAGCTTTCAGCCCAGGGGGAGTCCCTCACCCACCACAGGACCAGGATGCTCAAAGCAGCAGGTGTCACAGCTGAAAAGCAGAGACATAAAAGGATGGTACTTTCAGTACTGCCAGCCACACATTAGCAAGATGCTTGATAACAGTGCTCTGCTCTCTCCTTTGCCTCTCCAAACCTGAAATTTAAACCTGAAACCATCTAAATCATCTATGTGACATCTTTAAAAATACTGG
This sequence comes from Certhia americana, assembly GCA_018697195.1. Lineage (NCBI taxonomy): Eukaryota > Metazoa > Chordata > Aves > Passeriformes > Certhiidae > Certhia > Certhia americana. Next base: position 17,558,564 of record CM031857.1, on the reverse strand, counting down.
CATCAAAGTGAGAAGTACAGGTAGTATTTCATAGTTACTTTGTCAGGCTCTCTACAGCCACAGGGAAGCATTACTGAATTGATACAGTAAGTCATGTTATAAACCACAAGTCTGTTAGGTAGGGTAGGAACTGCCTTACCCCAGGAATTGTAGAAGTACTAGTACAAGGCCCTTCCTGAAAACCTGCACATATTTATCTATAAACGCATTAAATCTCAGATTTCTCTAGTGCTAAATTAGACAGGAATTAATGCTTTTAGCAAGCCATTGGAGACCTGATCTTGCAAATACAGTAATGCTCAAAGGAAATGCAGAGCCAAGACTCTGCACATATACCATAAATCAGTTTGCACAAAGAGAAAAAAGTCACTCCAGTGTGTGAAGGAAACTGTGTGCAATTACCTGCACTCAGCAGAAGCCAACCTGCATTCCTCACTGGATATCACCCTTCCATCATAGCTTTAAACAACCTCTCAGAGCTGCTGCTGGGTAAGGTGTGCATTCTAATTCAAGGCTGTGTGTATGATCATGCTCTGTATGGTGCACAGTATTTACTGGTTTCACTTTATGAAGAGTTTTGATATGTTTCAAAGACAGACAGTCCTGTAATAATACCAGGTTTTTAAAAGCACTTCAGTACAGATACTTTTTTGTATGACTTGTCTCTGGATTACATTGCCTAAAATAAGCAGGCACATTAAAATACAGAACTCCATTATATGATAGCAGAGACAAAAATTTAGCTTCAAGTCACAGCATTAATGTATGAATCACGCACCCAATTATACATTTATCCAGTGACACAGAAAACTTAGTAAGGCCTCAGCGCTTTTTCCTCCCAATTGATAAAAAGAGAAGCTATCAACAGTTTCTTTAAAAGAACCTCCTTAGCCTCCAGTTATGAAGAAAGAAACTCTGGGTTTTGATGTCAAAATTGCATGTTTGTCCAACAGTGTTTTCAGTGCAAACTTCTGATGTATACTGGAAGTTAGCAATGGTTAAAAGAAAACCAGTCATATACATATGGAGAAGATCCCAGCTTTTCTTTTCATGTCACGGTTTTGCTATTGGTACTGAGCTGACCATGACTCCAGGAACACTAATGCAAAGCACATTAGAACTTGTCATCTCTGTGTGATCCAGTGACCTTCTGAACTGTCTGCCAATGATGTAAAAGCATGATGTGCATGGTTTCAACCACAGAATAAAAGCATTCAGTAGCAGAAAGACACAAACCAGAATGGTCAGGCTTTACCACATATTTTTCCTCCCCAAGTAGCTGAAAAACCAAGCCTGTGACTGTTCAGATAAAATGGATAATTGTTTTCAAAACTGACAGAAGATAATTTATGCTCTTCTCTCAATTTTAGCATGTGCTCTAACTCCAAAAAAAGTTTTACTTCAAGTAAAGGGTGGAGCAATATTTGAAACTGATGCTTTATCCAGGATGCTTGAGTCTCAGCAAAGATGAAAAGTTTTAAGCATGCATTTATTTATGTACTGAGAATGAAATAAAGCTCAGTGCACAAAGATCAAATACTAACACCAGTCTCTTGCTTGCTTCACTTCACTTTCAGGCATTCTGGTACTGTTTTATTTCCTCACTGAGGTGCGGGTAGAGCACTTAATCCAACTCCCTTTTCCTCTCTACCCCCTATACTTCTTAAACCTCTTTATTAGGGAGGTGTAGGAAAGGTTGGAAAAAGGCTTGATCTATCGGCTTCCTCTGATTGAATGGATTGCCATTAAGTTCCTGAGCTCCATTGAGAAGAATCTTTCTTTTCAGCAGCTGTAGAGCATGACCTAAGTTCATTCCATGAACTACATAGCTATGGCGTCCTTTCTGCTAAAACGACAGCCAGTTTTAAAGATGGAAATGCCATCTATTTCTGCAGTGCTCACGTAGAGGGCTAGCACTGCTGGCTGTTTTGAAGTCATTCAACTCCCATCTCAGCCACAATGTCTTTGCTCCCCCTGGCCACATCTGATGTGGAGAACTGAACCTATACACACACGTATGTCAGTGGTGGTGTAGAAGGATGTGCATCTTATTTTATGCTTCAGTTACCTCAGTATCTGAACAGAAATCTCTAAATAGCAACCAAACCACACAACTGGCTATCATCTTTAAAAATTAGGTAATTTTGTTCTTTAGATTATAAAAAGAGAAAAACCACTCATACAAATATTTCTTCATCTCTGAATAGTGCTACAAATAAAGCACTGACTAAGCAACCCAGCAAGAATTTGTTGGCACCAATAATAGCACACAGAGCAACTCTTTCCTGGTCATCAACTATGGAAGTGGGAGCAGCACACACACAATACAGAAGACTGAAAATACTCCTGAGGAGCATGTTTCATAAAAGAGAAAAGCACTTTTCTTAACCAAACTCAAAATAAGAGTTACTAAGGACACAACGTGAATAAAAAGAACTTTAGTAGCCTAGATTATTAACAAAACAAAAATTGAAGTGATGGAATTATTTTGCTAGTTCAAGGCAGCCACAACAGAGCATTGTTTAGAGTGTTTTGGCATGCTGGACTTTTGAAAGAATATGGTCTTGTTAACCGGGAAGCTTAGTGAAATGTACCATGACATTTCCCTTGGGAAAGTTCTCTTGGAAAAATCTGTCATAGAATCACAGGATGGTTTGTTTTGGAACGAGCATTAAAGATCATCTCATTACGTATCAAAGTCCTCCCTTTGCAGCTGCAGCATTTGTGCATGACAGAGTAAGGTCACCCACGATACCTAAAGGGGCCCATGACTGCATTTTTCATCTCACACAGAGACAGAAGTTCTGCCCATGTCCTGCCTCCATCACACAGGCACTTTAATCCAAGACTCTCAAGCTCAAAGAAAATTCCTGGAACTGAAGTACCTACTTTGGCCTCTGGGAAATGCCAAAGTGTATATGCCAATATAGGACAGTCACTTCATAGGCTTTCAACATTTTGTGGGACAAGACAGCCATTTTCCACGCACCTGTGTTCTTATTTTCTGTAAATGCTAACAAGTCTCTGACAGTTTAAACTACAAGAGAAGCAGCACACACTTTCTGTGCCCAAATGCGCTGCTCAGCAGGAAGTAGTAAGAAAACAAGGTTTTAACAGCCATGAATGTGGCAAGATGAGCACTTTTATCTGCTTACCAGAAACTTCTTTAAATAGAGATGCAACCACAACACTGTTAAGCTAGAAGGTTCAGTAGTTAAGTGATTCAGTTCAAATTCATTACTCCAATGCATCATGGACCACTTTTTAAGGCTTAGCTAAGCTTCACAGTTATTATTTCAAATCTTTCTCTTAACCTACACATACACTAATTAGATCTAAGCAGTCATTAAGGTGCATTGCAGAGATACAGTGGCTTATTGGTAAATATCTGCAATCACAGATTGAGGCAGGCTCATACATTTTTTTCATTTCCTTGTCACTGTTTCTGACTTTTTAGACATGTGCATGACCTGCATTTTACTTCCAGTTTAGTGGTTCTCCTACTGCTCCTGGCAATTGTATCACGTGAGGGGAATACTGTTCCTCTGGAAAAAAAGGATGGGATCCTTCCTTCTGCAGGAAGGATTTTAGAGGAAAAAACCATGTAGTTCAAATGCTTTCACCTGCAATGTCATGGCAAAGTGAGGTGGGAGCATTCACATTTACACCAAAGTCTGGTTTCTAACAAGAACCCTCAACAAGACAGCCTAGATTAGGTCTCCCATCAGATTTCAAAGAACTCAGAACTTTTCTTGTGCCCAGAAGGACAGGCCAACAGGAAACACACTGCGATAATACAGGCTTTAAAAAGCGGTGGAAGAGACAGTTCTCAAATGCAGAGACAGCATCCTGAGTTACAGTACATTACCTGCAATACCAGTCACTCAGTAGAGCACGGGAGTTGTTTTGTCCAAAATAAGGGCTATTTTCATTCAGAACTGTGGCTGGGAACACTTCACTCAAGCTAGAACAAGTTAAACTCATTGGAACATAGAGGACAAGCTTCTGACATTCTCTCAGTCATGATGAGAAAATCCACGATGAAGGCTAAGCTGTTAAGGACACACTGCAGAGCAGGAGTCAGCTTCATCACTTCAGCAATGAGGACAAGTGAGGAGCCAGTTTATCAGCTCAGGCCACAGCAGGGGACCTAGACTGTTCAGGGTGATTCTCCACAAGGCTTCAGGCCACATGTACATGACTTTGGGTTTTCTACATTAGCTCCAACAGAGCCACATGGACACACTTGTGGTAGGCCCAATAAAACTTCAAAAGAACAAGCTCAGTACTTTAGGGTCACTATCTTGCTCACAAATTCTTCTTGGTCAAAGTTGATAGAGTAGTAAGCTTGGTACGAAGCACAGAGCAGAGCCTGCTGGCTTCACTAGGATGTCTCACACAAGGAATAGTTGCAGGGCCAGGCCTTTGGCTGCCCAGGGGAAAATATTTGCCCACATTCTTGTATAAGTGTGTCAAGAGGTAACTAGAAAAATCCTAAAACTGGGTAAATGGATTATAGTACTTTAATAAAAAATTAATTCCTCTTGTGCCTATTGAAAGAAAAATCACTGGAGATTAAACCTCTCTCAGGATACAGTTTTGTCTGAACAGAAAATAAAATCTAGTAAAGTCAATGGAAGAGCCACACTTTATTTCTGCAGGTTTTGAATGAAGTGGTAGCTGTTCTGTTTTCTTCCTGCTAAGTACACAGGGACTGCTCTGCTATCTCAAAGCATGCAGCACAGAATACCCCGCCCAAAACTGCACAAGTATGCAGTGCTAGATTTCAATGGAAATTTTTCAGTGCAGAATTATCAAGATAAGAAATTTTCTCTTTATAGTTCTTGATAATAAGATTTTGTAGCATTCAGAAAAGAAACTACCCAGTGGCTTCACCACAGGAAACCCATAGTACTGCTTTTAAAAAGAGCCACAGTTTTAGGGGCAGTTAATGAGATAGCATTCTGCTTAACACTGGTTTTAAGTAAAGTGGTGATTAAAGCCAGGCTTGTCTACAATGCACAAAGGACCCTTATTACTTTTTTATTTTTATCATTAAGTACAAAATTCACTGTAAGAGATAGAAGAGCTCTCTACAGCATTTGAAGCTCACTTGAAAGGCTTCACTCTTTCTGGCAGCTATTTTAAACCAACCTCTCTCCTGTAGCACTGTTGCTCATTTGTGTTCACTGCACAAGGAGCACCAGGTCTGCACCTGACATCAAAACAGTCATATGCTCAGCTTAAAAGAACAGTCCTCAAATATGTTTGTGAGACTAGAACCAGAGCAGACTCCACTTCAGCATAAACCAAATTAAAATCCTTTCTGCTGTAGTTACTTTGCTCAGAAAATTCTGAAATTTCATTATTAAAAATAGATTTCCATTTCAAACAAATAAAATTACATCTTGCAGGAAAACCTATTCTTTTCAAGACTTCTACTACAAACAGTGTCTCTTAGGTTCTTTGCAAGGGGATTTCCACTACAACGCACAGCACAGAAAATTAGATGATCTTTCAAAGAAAGGTTGTAATTTGAGTAGTAATAGAGAAAGTAGGCACTTGAGGCCTGGTGGTGTTGTCAGTTGTGCAACTTATTTCACCTTCAAGAAGCCAAAATAAACATGTATTCTGCAGACTTAGAAAAGCGTAACTTGCTGGCAACTTGCATACATTACAACATGTACTTATGTGCTGTTTGTTTGACTCCATTTCAACACAGACTCACTTCTTCCTATACATCTGTGCACATCGTATTTAATCGTGCTCCATTTACCTTCTCCAAGAACTTCAGTAGCAAGAGCTATTCCCAGCCAAAGCAGATGTCCACTTGAGACAGACTCTTTTCTTGAGATAACAGCATCATATGCTTACCAAAGATCACATAAGTAGTTAAGCAGGCAGAGATACTTTCCCAGAATATGCACCCAGGAATTTATAGCTTGGGCACTTAAAAAAGAGGAGGAAATGCCTTTGCATGCAATAGATGGGGATGAAGTAGCATTACTTTATGTTCTGTCTTTCTAAATATAGTCATGATTTGTCCTTGTCTCTATTATCCTGAACAGCAGTACTTTAAGCAGACTACTGGCTCCCTAAGTTTTTAATGTAGCACAGGTACAAAGGAAAGGAAAAAAAAGAAGCCTCATATTCACAATGGATTTTACTGCCTGAAGCGAATATTTTCTTGCTATCTAACAAAGCCTTCTCTCTCTTGCAGGTTGCCCAAAATAGCATACCAAGTTCACATTTATTCCAATAGACTTTGCTTTTGCAGCCATTTGAAGCTGATACAGTACAGCAATGATTTGCTCTTGGAGAGCAGATTTATTAACACATCAGTAGGTCTACAAACCCAGAAATCCCCTGCTGCATTCTCAGTATTCACCTTTCCATTATGCTCCTAATTATCTCCAAAGGAGTTTATTTCTTGTAAGCTTCTTTTTCAGGCTGATAAGCATTTTTTTTCTGAATCATCTGCAGATCTCAGATTTACTCCTCATGCTCTTAGCTGAGAAACGAAGCAACTGTCTTTGTTTTCACAACACACATCGTCCACCCTCCCCAGTATCTCTCTCAGTTCAGTAACCTTCTATAAGAATTCCCACCATTTTGAGTATTTTCAGATTAATTCCTCCTGCTCTATTCAATTCATTATGATAAAGCTCTGAGTAGTTAAGAGTCTATCTTATATCACCCTTAGACTTGAATGGGATATATTATATTTATCAAGACTAATCATTCCTTCATGTTCAAATAAAATGCTAATCCAGTAAATTATTTCTTAAGCATTGATCCAAGGCAGTGAATAAAAAAATAATAATCCAAAGTAACAGCATCCCAAGTAAATGCAGAGGACTTCTTCTCACATTAGTCTTTCTTGAAGAGCTTTACATTGCTCCTTAGACTACACTGAGGGCTATTTCAGTTTATGTAAACCAAAAAGATAAACGCGGCCATGTGATTCAAGTTTTTTTTCCTAAGAAACCCCTCCTACCTGTACATTGTAGGAAACAAACCCATTTTTTCTGAAGAAAAACCCCAAACCCCACACTATACTTAAAACTTCAGAAGTTAACAGAAGGTTTCTTTAACAGTGCTCAGCGTGCAAGCTTCCTCTGGAAGAAGCTACTCCAATTCTGAGAATAAAATGGCTTCTCTACCTAAACACAGACATGTTTCATTACTTTCTGAAGACAAATACACTCAGTACACCACATGCTGATTTATCCTTTCTTTCCACAACTGTACTGGAAAGTACAGTGGCTCCAGATTCCTAAACTCTATAGAATGGAGGAATGACATTATGTTATTCTAACCTGACTTTCAAGAGCTGGCAGTGTTATAATTCCTTCATCATGCCTCTGAATTCTGATGCTGCTGAACTCCGCAATGATTTTCAGACTTGGTTTAGAAACTTCAAGTGAGGAAGAGTCACGTTGCACTGCTAGCTAAAGTAGTTCAGTAATTTAGTTTTAAGAAGTATCTAAATACTTTTTAAAGTCAACGTAACTTTAAACCCAAGAAGACTTAGAGTGTGAAAATTAATATTACAAAAGTAAGTTTGTGTCACATAAATAAAATTGGTAGTCCTGTACATGTTCTTCTGCGGAAAGACAGGTAGGTAATAAATACAAGGGTACACAAAAATGCTGTAATTCTCTCTTGGAGGCAAACACTGAAGGAGAATGTGCGTTTGCTTGTAAAAGCTGAACCACATTTCCTGTTTGTAAGAAAGGATGTGAAAAAAAAAAGACTGGAGGGATTTGACATTGACAGCAAATCTAACGACAGGTTCATGCTGCCAGATTCAAAACAAAAGAGTATCCAACTCTGCCAACATAACTTGATTTCCTGTTGGATAAGGGGGAGGGGAGTACTCCAAGAAACAACAAAACCAGGTAAGCCTTATCTTTTAAACTTGCAAACATAGGAGCAGTAGAACCATGCTATGGTAGATTAGCAGTCTTCCAAGAAGGTGGCTCAGAGGGCTAAACCTTTGTTAATTAAGGTTTGGTAACAAAGATTAATCATTTGCATTAGTTTTATGCTGAAAATACTGTGCTGTGGGCCTTCTTATTTTACAATGTGCTGATTCCCTTCTGAAGTATAAAGTTGATATCTTACATAGCAATTAGTTGTGCACTAATTAATTGCAGTTTAAGGAATCTTTTTCAGATAATTATCCTGTATTAAAATCTCACACAGGTGAAAGAATTTTTAATGCTAATTTAACATTCATCAGTCTCTTAATGGGTTTCTTATTCTAAGGGCCATTAGTACAAAATATTATTTATATCAACATTTAATTGGAAGGGGGGAGGAAAGACACTTTTATCTAATCTTCAACAAATTTGTAGACAAAAAGAAGAGGAAAGAAAGGAAAACCATTTTGTGCTCTAGATCGTCACCATAAATCTGGTAGTAATTAATTTGCCTCTGTGGATAACGTGTTGATACCACAGATGGCATGTCCAGCTACATGGTATCTATGTTCCTCACCTCATGTTCCTTTTCAGTACAGAAACCTGGTAGAAGTATGCTATCTCCCTGTTATCCTTTATGACGGATTCCCTAAACAAAATACATTAGAGCAAGGAGGAATAAAACGTAGCACTTCTGCTACTTATTCTTCTGCTGTTAAGAGGACAAATATCAAACATAAATGGTTAAATCTGGCTCCACTCCCAACAGGTAAGTGTGGGATTATGTCCACTCCTTTGAGTTGCAATAAAATGAATAGCAGAAATTCATCCAGGAATGTTTTGGAGGCTTGCTTTTTTTTTTCTTTTCCCTCACAGCCCTCCAGTGACAGCTTAATGAACCCCATAAAGAGAAGACCTAAGAACAAATAACCAAAACTCTATTTAGTCCCATGTCTTGTCTCTGTTGATAAAGTTGTCAATATACTTTTAAAGAGAAAAAGCACAATTAACTACAGATTTAGATGGTCTTTTGTTTGTCTGTATTTTGTAATGTGAATATAGTGCCCTCAGCTTACAACACCGTAAAATATACTAAGAGGTGGTGAGCAACCCCATCCCTAAAAAAGGGAAAAGTAAATCCCAGAAAAGTAAAAACATTATCCAAATGAAGTAACTTACTTGGATGCTACTTCAAGTTTAACCTGGTTTTTAAAGAGAAATGAAAGAACAGCAGCATAAGATGATTTCACTAATACTAGAGAGAGTCTTATATTAGTTAATCAAAATACTGTTATCTTTATTAAATATACTAATACTCCACTCACACATCCCAAAGTCTTCCAACTATATAACAAGAATTGTTCTCCCTCTCATGAAACCTTTGGGTGTATAGTGAACTTTTTCCTTTCACAGAGGAGCACATTACTTTAAGAATACTTCAGTATTATTTCTTGTAACAAAATACTACCACCCGTAAGCTTTCCTATCACAGACTATCACAGAAAACCCTGATGGAATTTGAGCTTATAATTTTAGAATCATAGTGTCCTATTCCCAAGCAGTCTAATTGTTCTATATGACTTTTTTCAAAAAATACCATTAAAAAAAAATATTCAGTTTGATGGTTTGAATGAGAATGCCCCTGAATACAGTGTCATGGGTTCTTTGGAGTAACTCTATGGTATGCAAAAAAGTTTAATATAGTTTTGCTCCATTTGAGAATAGATGACTTGAATGAGAATTAAAATTAGAGAATAGAATAAAAGACACCATTTCAAAATGGAATATAATTAGTCTAATAGACTTGCTGTTTATTTCTCACTCACCATCTACAGTCTCCTAATCACATTTTTGTCTTCAGCACAACCTGTTAACTGTGAGAGGTTGCATCTGCTATTGCATATTTAGGGAGAACAGTGTAGTTATCTGTGTGGAGACAAATTGTTCTTCACACAGTTAGTCGGCTTTCCTTCTAACACTGCTGTTGTCAGAGTAGTTAATATTCAGATAATGTGGTTATAAATGTAAGCAGAATTATCAGAAACACCTATAAGAACAAGATTACTTGGGAAAGATCTGGGAGTTGCACTTCTGTAAATAGGATATAAAATTGGAATTTCTTGTATTTTATATAAGGATAATAGTTAGCTTGAAACTAATGTTAGAATGGCACAGAGCTCTCAGAACAGCACCAGTACATCTCCAGTAAAGGTGCTAACTATGGTTTTACAGGCTAAGTAAAAACTGCTGTTGTTTCTCCCATATAAGTAGGGCTGTCTGACAAACAAATAGCTAGTATTGCAAAAACAAACAAAAATATACTGAAGTCACACATATGTTTGTATACATTTTACTGAAACACAAGCAGATGTTTAAGTCATTGTTGTGGAAAATAAATTTAAAAATAAACTAAGGAGTGTTCATTTAGGAAGAAATTTAAATGTTCTTTTCTTAAGCTACCCCCACCCATGATATTTCCTGAATCATGCATAAGAAAGAACTATAGATTGTGAGATTTAAAACATTAGTATGTTTTATGAGAAATCCAGATTTTACATCTTTTTTTTTATTCCCTAGAATTAAGTTCTAGAGAAGTAGGATTGCTCAAACGCTACAGAATTTAAACTTGAAAACTAAAAAGAAAAAAACAACCAAACCTATTCAACCTTTATTATTTTACAGATAATAATTCCAGTTTTAATCAAAAGCTGAAACAGAAAAATAATACTTGTCAACAAAAAGCAGGCCAGTTAGGGACTGAAAGTACTCAAATTGAAACTAAGCTTTCCTTCTACTCTGGAAACACTGGAGAAAAATCTGATTCCTGAATCAGAAAGATAAATGACAATATTCTATACGAAGAAAAAGGAACTACATAAGATCATAACTATAACTTTAGGTATCTGCTCACTCTTTTTATTCTAATGAATCACAGTGTTGTGGCTTGTGGGATGGGCTGCCCAGAAACCTGCAGAAGACCCTGTCCCTGAGGTGTTTCAGGGAAGACTGGCCATGGCACTGAGTGCCATGGTGCAGTTGGCAAGGTGTTCAGTCAGAGGCAGGACTCGATGATCTCAGAGGACTTTTCCAACATTGATTCTGTGATTCTATCACAGTTACATGTGCTTTCCTTCTCATAGGCCACAATACTGCTTTTGCTCCCTGGAAAGAGTGTTTGTAGGATGAAGTGTCCGGTTCTAGCCTGGATTATTTAACCGGTAGCTTCCTTGGGACACCCACCCTTGGCAACTTTTACGAGGAAGATCACTCTGATTTGGTTGTCTGGAAACAGAACTTCTAATAAGGGAAAAATAACAAACGAGACGCCATGCACAGTACAAGGGATGGACCGAAAAAGCGCAGGGTCCAGGCTGTACAGCAATTTTATGCACATAGGAGAGAACAGGGTTAAGGCGGGGATCTGAGGGGACAATCCAATGGGGGAAAGTCCCCCATTAGATAGAAAGTCCCCCAAAGATTAGGAATATGGAAAATATTGTGGCAAAATATAACCAATAATAATAATGAGAACTGAGAACTTTCTAGAAACAAATTTTCATATACCAAATGAGGTATTCAGGGGTGGGTCTTAGCTCACCCTGATTGAGAGGAGCTTTCCCCTGGCTTAAAGCCAAGATCTTCACCCTCCTCCGTGGAGCAGATCCCAACAGCAGGAAAAGAAATATAAAATGAATATGAGAAGAATGGAAGCTGATCACATCAGAAAAGATAAAAAGACAGGAGAAGAATGAGAGATGATTCTGATTATTTAGGCACAACATTGAAACTTGAAATTTCTTGTCCTGGACAGACTTGTAGTTTTGGACAGGTGCATGGGATGCAATATTGAGTGATTAATTGCACAGTAACCAGGTTCCAAAGACAGGTGATTCTTGATGCACCCTGATAACATCATCTCAGTGTAGGATCTCCCATGCTTTTAATTCCTTCCCTGAAAAATTGGAATGATGTATAGCTGCTTCATGGGGATGTTGACTCTCCTCATGAATGTCTGTATCTCATTGCCAAAAAGTGCCTTTCAATGTGGAAAGCAGTATTGCAGTGATAAGGAATTCTCAAACACCTTTGGGAGAACTCAAGTGCTACAAAGGAAGGGAAACAGGATATTTAATTTAAAAAGAAGAATAAATGGTCACTCAAAGTACCATGTGCAAAAAAAGAAGTCTGTTTGAAAATTACAGCTTATTTGCTTTGTTCATTTGAAGAGTTCTGATCAGGAAACTTGCATCCCAGAAGCCCACGTGATTTGTGATTTTTTACTACGAGGGCTTATCTTGTTTTGTCATTATATTTGTCACCTGGGGGTTGGAGTACAACAAAACAAAAAGAGCTTTGGCAACACCCGCACAACGAAAGGGCAAAACCTGTAAGAAGGTTTTGAGCTGGGGCCGGTTGTTCAAGGAACAAAGCTCTGTCTTCTCAGCAGGAGCAAATGCATAGACAGCCTCCCCTGGCCAGCAACATGGAAAAGTGCACTCCTGTACTCCTTTAACTCAGCTTTTCTTAAGAAACAAAAAAAAAAAGTCAGCTTCCTGAGGGAATCCAGATATGTCAAAAAACAACGAAGTGCATTAAGGACTTGTATTGTCCAACCCAGCTGCTTGACCGCTCTGCTTCAGCTACACAATCCTTTTATGCCCTATTAGAAGAGCTCATTAGTTTTGGGCACCAGACTTTATTTAAAACACTCCAAATCTTGGAGAATGTGAAACATGCCTCTGGGCAAAGTTAAGAATCAAGCTGCAAGCTCCTTTCATTCATTTATTTGGCTCAGTATTTCCTGTGTCAAGGAAGGCTTCACAGGCCATTTGCAGCAACGCTGATAATTTTAGCCACTAGACAGACACCAATAGGCTATTTTCTTCAGCATGGTTTGTGATGGAAAATTTGTATGAGATAGGTTAATCAAAGAATTAATTAAATTAAAAAAAAAAAAAAAAAATTCGTGCAGGGGGTTCTTTCCTGTATTTCTTATTGCAAGGAGAGGTAAGTTTAGAGCAAAAGAAGACTTTGTTCAAGTAAGTGGACCCACCTTTTACCAAGTGATTTTCCAGGAGCTGTTCCAACTTTTCCTTGCAGTAATTACGTGGGGCTTCACTGGTTTCCACCTGATGCCTATATTTTACCATCACTTCCTCTGGTTTCTCAGGCAAGAAAATAAGTACAAGTCAGTGGTTTTAATAGCAGGAAAACAATGCAAGAAAACATAACCAAATTTTGACTTTTTTTGCGGGGATTGTTAAAATGTTATAGCCTTAGCTATTGTTCAGAGACACATCCAGCAAATTTATTTTGACTAAATTCAGAACTACTTTCATGAACTCCAGAATTCAGCTAAGAATTTACTTAATTTACTGCAAATACTAACTTAAAGACAACTGCAAAAATAATTTAAAAGCTATCCAGCAAAATGACATTTTTCCTTATTAATTTCTGATTTTTACTGCATCTTACAGGAAAACCAATAGATTAATCTTTGGCTGAATTCCTATGAAACAGTATTTCTGCTAACAGTTTATTAAAGTTGCTTTCTTATTATTTAGCATCTGGTTTTGATATTAATTATTTAGCTTGCATAGCAATAACTGTCAGCGGGAAAACAACAAAATAGCAGCTTTGATTACAGAAAGCAAAAATCAGCCAAGCATGAAGAATACAGTAGAATTGTTAGACAACACAAACAGAAAATTTTCTTTCAGTGACAGGAATGGACTGCCATTTTTCTGTCTGGGGAGTTTTGGCCTTCCTGAGTTTGGCTCTGCTTGTTTCATTGACACTAAATATTACACACTGTATGAAAAAGAAGCAAGGTAAGTGATGTCTCTTTATAAGGAATTGTGTTTCAATCTTTAAAGCCATCCCTGCTCAGAGATATCAAGTCAACAAATTGAGTCTTCAATTGAAGTTGAATTGTAAAGTTATATTTTGGCAAGAATGATTTTACTAGAGAGGATTTAGCTTTTGAAAATTTTTAGGAGAGTTAGGTATGATTACCACAGAATGATTATTAACAGAATGATTATTACAGAATGATTATTTACTGCCCAATCCACTGCTAAAACCCATTCTCTGCCATTCTCTGAAGGCAAACCAGCAGAACAAGAAGAATTAACTTCTAAATTTTTATTTTTAAAGCATATTTTTAATACCTGCAATTTCCTTTCCTAGGAAGTATACTTTTCCTATAACTGCTAATTATTTATACTTCCATTAAAAAAAATTATTTTAAGTAGGTGCATTGATACAAAATACATTTGAGGACATTTTCTACTCCCCAAATTCCTGAATGCTTGTTTGAATTTCAGATTTCCTACAGATTTTATGCCCTTTCAGTATATTTTGGAAAAACATTCTAATTGCTTTTCATAATGGGATTCTACTGTATGTTTTAAACCAACGTGCCTCTCATACAGCTAGTCATACTTGGGTTTTGGCTGAAATTATCTTTTACTTTTTTTGACAGATTGTGCAAGTGCAACCTGTTTTATGCATGCAATTCTATGGTTAGAAAGTTGTAGAATCCTCACCATTCCCTTTACACAGGGAAAACTGCACCTGTGCTGTACATGCAGGGGTGGGCAGACCAACACTGGTGACTTCAGTAAGGCTAAATACACCTGTGTATATAATCTACACAAACAGAAGGCCTGTGCTTATAAACAGAGCTTACCAAGTATTAGAGAATCAGATATTCACAGGATATTAAGAGAGTTGCTGGAGTCTTTTGGGATGGGTGTGGGTTGAGCTTCTTGGTTTATTTAGTGTTTCAGGGCTACTAGGCCTATTTCTATGAGGAAGAATCAGTCATTTACAAAACTAACCTAAGGTTTAGGTCAGAGTGGCTGATGCTGCATTAGTCATTGAATTGGAGATTACTGTGGTAAATTCTGGAGCAGAGTTAAAAAAGTCAGGTGTTCCTGAATACTAATCAAGATCTAGCATGAAATCTTGTTGTATCCATTGCCCCTCTGCTTCAGTTTCTTCATCTGTGTGGATCACAGGATCTCTTTTTCAGCCATACCAGAAAAACTAGTAAAATAAATAAATCTGTCACTTTGTAATAGTAACACAATTCACCTCCCCAGACAGAGAAAATCTGAGAGAAAAAGATAAGGGAGAAGCAGAAGATGGAGGAAATCAAGAACGAATCACATGTATTACAATACATTTTTTGGGTACTACAAACTATTGTAGACTTTGCAGCCACAACGCAGGGTCATAACACAAAACATTTCTTGTATTTAACAAAAGTATTTGAGAAAAGTAGAGGGACAACTGAAGGTCCTGAAAGCCATAGCTTTCAACTTTCTTCTCTAAAACAAAATCAAAAGCATGCCTGTTGAGACAATTATCTGAAGTGTTCTAAAATAACATTTTATTTTCTCTTAACTTCTTTTAAAACAAAATTTCCAGCGAAAATGCATAAAGACTACGAAGAGAACAATCCAAGGTAAGTGGTATAAAAGAGTTTCTTTCTGTCAAGTGTAAAATATGCAATAAATAATGACAGATGGCTTTGGAGGGCTGGCGTAGAGGAAAATTCAATATCTCTGCAGGCTCCATGGAAATATTGCTTGTGGAAAAAAAGTTTTCAAAAAACCCAGGGAAGAAAATTCACATGTGAGATCCATCCTCCAGTCATTTTTTCAACAATGAAATAATTGCATGCTAATACCATAATTTTATCTGAAAGTGCAAGATATTGAGCTAAACCACTATTACTTATCACTTAAAGTCAATAATTCCATAATAATTTGAAAGAACTCCCAGCTCTTACAAAACAGTGACAAATTATAGTCTGATAGTTAATACTTGTGGAGCGATAATTTACGTATATTTACACTTCATAACCATCTTTTACACGTGGCATCCAAAAGCAATAAAAGGGTCTGTTTACAGATGCAGGATACATCATGACCTGTTACACAAATCAGTTTCAAGTTTCTCTCTCTCACGTCATGCAGAAAAGAAGCCCAAACTTTAGAAAACAGAGATGGATGGAGTCTCGTCTCAACCCAAATACAAAAGGTCCTTGAAACAAAAATACAAAAGCCTGCACCTGTTACCCAAAACCAATTCTCAATTACAAATTTTCGTGAAATTGAGAAGTCTCTATTTGTCTATTTCTGCCTGTTGAGATGAAAAATACCACAGAACGTGGTGTTAGAGCACAACTTCATCCCCTTGACAAGATGCAGTGTAGGGGTACAGTAGAAAGGTTACGCAGTGCTTCCCACTAACAATTCACATTTTACAAACCCACTTAGAAACATTTGCAAGGAACACCAAAGCAATGAAACACAACATACAATTAAAAATGCAAAGCTGAACTTGGCTTCGGTCTTTTCTGTTGACAGAAGTGTTTTAGCTGAATCAAGAGGGGATACTTTAAGAACATCACCCATAAGGACACGTATTGTGCTTTAGTTTGTATTGCAGAGTGGTCTCAGAGGACATGAACTGGCTTCCTTTTAGTGATCATTAATATTTCTTACCCTACTTCAAACTGTAGCTTAATAGTCTTGAGATTAGCTTTGTGCTTAATGAAGTTACAGGAAAGGAGAGTTCAATTCTGGGCTAGCTAACGAAATTCTCCTGAGAATACCCACATTTCTGCCCCCTCTGATATTTTTGTCTTGTTTATAAGATCACAAACAATCTGCTATATATAGATATACACACTTAATCTGCATATGTGCATAAAACATTTACTAAAATAGAGTATTGGGGTGCTAAACAAAGCATATTCTGTGACTTAAAAGTATTTTTTCATTCCCCTGTAGCTATGATGGCTATCACACAGAAGAGTATCCAGTTTATGGCAATCTCAGTCAAGATATTTTAGGTAAGCTTCATTTTAGGAGCATGTGTCTATTCAGTGGCTATAAAAATGTATGATTAAAAAATAACTGACTGACATATTTTGCACTTCTCAAATGGCAAACTTGAGAATCTACACATTTTCAACTATTGATATAAATGAAATTATTAGAAGATACTTGGGATAGAAATGCAAGCCTTCATACTGCACTACTATTTATAAGAACAGATCTCATACTGAATTTGATTTTTTACAGTCCATATGGTCCTGTTCAGCCAAGAGTCTCAAAACAAATAGCTTGTCTAAATGTAAAGCTGCAGTAACTGAAACAACAGCTTGATCCATTCCTATTAAAGCAATTTAAAACATATATTACTCACAGTCCAAGATCAGTGCCCCCACAGAAGCAGGCAGAAACACACACATACCAGTTCTCTGCTGTGGCTATCCATGTATCACCAGCAACGTTGACAAATGTGCTGAAGCCCAGCAGCTGAATGGTGGGCAGACAGCTTGGCTTTGCTTTACTGCGCTCAAGTTAACAATCCTTGGCAGAGAGACCCCACATTAAAGGCTGTAACATCATATAACTGCAGCGAGAGCTAGATATGCTGACGGCTTCTCTAGAAGCCCTTATAGACTTAAAGCAGTACTTAAGTAACAAGAACACAACTTTTTCTGCAAGCCTTAACTGGGGCTAAGCAAAACTAAAGCACTTTAACTGCAAGGAAAAGAAAGCCCAAACAAACCCAACTTTTTCATACACAGTTTGCAGAAATTTAATCAAATCAACACTCAAATGCAGTGACATTGTAAAAGTCTGAAAACTAAGGAAGTAGTCTTAATCTGTTTTACTGGCGGCTAAAGTGAGATATAACATGAAAATAACTAGAATCAAATTTACAGAAAACTGAAGTAGACTCAGGAATAGAATTTAATCATCAGCTGCTACAACTCACCACCTCTTTCTTAGCCAAAGAAAAGGCTGTCTGTGTTGAAAAATACATCTGTATGTGGCTACCTCTTAATTGCAAGAAATCCTTCCACCACTCTAAAATGACGCCTATATAGTGAATAATGAGAAATCTCCCCTTCATATGAACGCAAATTGATTTTCATTTTCACAGTATGTCTCTGAATTTCTCAGCTATTTCCCTCTCTATAATTAGAGGGAGAGATCTGTGTGATTTCAAAACAAACAGAAACAGCCTACCAAAGCAAACTGGGGGGGACTATATTCTCTAACAGAGAGAATCTGTTGGTCTGATCTTTTAAGATTCAGTAGCCTGACTTAATAAAAAAGATTTTTCTGCTTTGATAAATTACAGAAGAATGTTGTTACGAACAGATGAAGTCCCAGCCTCAAAGACCACTTAACCAGCTACAGGTATCTTTAATTTTAGTTATGTATTTCTGAATTAGGGTAACATGGTCTGTCTCAGAGTTCCTTTATTTATCCTATAACAACGCATAACAAAAATCTTTACACTCTCACAAAAATTACCAGGCCTCAGTATCTCAGTTCATCAAGATATTTCAGTACAAACTTGACCCTCCATTCAATCTGTCATTAATAAGGAAGCATAATTATAGATAAGTTCCATGCAATACAGTATAATAAAGATCAGCTACAGGCATGCAGATCATGTGAAATTAAATTTGCATCCATGGCTGATGTAAAGAAGCAAAATTAATTTGGTTTAGTTATTAACACAAGAAAACACAATCCTTATCACATGATACTCATGAATTTGACTGTCTCTCTCCTCTCTAGTACAAAATCTATATGCCTTAACCGGGGAAAGATTGCTTTCTATTGATTTGTACTTTGTTGAGATACCTGTATGCCTAAAAGCATGCAAGCTTCAAATGAAATTTACCTGTAATTGAAGCATTTCTAGCATCAGTTTCCTGAGTTGATTGCTACGTATTTCATAAGGACCAATTTTCAGACACTCTCACAGGGTATTTCCAGCAGGTAATGAACAACTTTTTAAATCTAGACATTCCAATGTCTACAGTCATTGATGGTCTGTCTTGAAAAGCGCAAAAAAAAGGGCAAAGACACAAAAAGCATACATTTTGCACTGGAAATGAGATCATATATGCAGAAAAGAACCATCCATCTTTGGTTTTCTGCACAAAACCTGTTAATGTTGTTAATTGGATTCTAACTAAAAAAATAAAAAAAGTGAGAAAACCAGATCAAATAATGTCTTGCATCCTCACAATTATTACACAAGATCCTAAAATTATTACACAAGCTTCCCTCTTTCCCACAGAGAATCTTTCCAATGATACCTAGATGATTTTTTTCATATTGCCACTGTGAGTCATTTACCATTAGCTTACATTGATCTGTTTTCCATTCTCCCACAGTTTAATAATTTCTACTTCTAATGAGTTGTTTTACAGCTAGTTTAGGCAAATTTCAGGCAGAATTATGACTAGAATGTAGACATATTTGAAGTCTTAGATTTAAATTTAAAGCAAGGATAACTACTGAACATTAAAACGAATTTTCTTTTAGGTGGAGTCTGCCAATCAGATGTGTTATGCCTCACTTGATCACAGTGTCAAGGGAAAATACAGAAAACCAAGGAGAAATAAAGATCCTTCATTAGACAAAGATGAAGAAAGACCATCCAACCCCGTGGGGGCTTCCAAAGTCAGCATTTACCTCAATAGTGAGCAGCTGGCTGCCAAAACCACAGCAAATGTAGAAGCCATTCATGATGATCCCATAAGATTAATGGGCTTGATTCATAATACAAAAGGGGAGAACTGAATATGTAATGAATCAAGTATGTAACCATATGCTTTTTCATTCTGGAGGAACAATGAATGATTAGAGATAAAGCTGACATAGTAAACAGAGGTATGAAATGGGTAAGTTAAGTGTTCCAAACTGTCTGCCAAGCATATTCATAGACTAAGCAGGACATAGATCCAGACTGCCACTCAGATGGATCTGCCCTTCTGAAGACAATTTGAAAGAGCTGCAGAAGCTGGTAGCTAAGCATTCACATGGGGGTGATTCCAGTAAAAACTGGTCCTGTTCTAAACAATCATCAGCTTTCAAGCAGTCCTAAAAGCCCCCCCATCACTATCTATAGAGCTCTAGCAGAGTACAACTGTTCTATATTAATCTGAATACTTTTGAAATGAGATTGTGTTTCATACTTGCACACTTGGTGATTAACTGTTTTACCAATTAAGAACTGACCTGCTGTTCCACACTGTGAACTTTCTGACTGTGACTGTCTATGGCAATGACTGGAGAGAATTTAACAGCTGATTTAAAGTAGCAATTATGCATCTCATGAGACCTAGTGGTATCTTTATATATCTTTAGTGTCCTCTAACAATACTAGAATACGTCTCAAATCTCAACTCCTCTATTAGTGTAATATTGTATACAGCTGTATTCAAGGGTCCACAAAGATATTATCTGTAACAGTAAGGCTAGGGAAGATTTCCTCCTTCTAATAATCTATGTTATGTTAACATTCCTATTGGGTTTTCCACTGCCATCCTTACTATTTTACAAAAACAAAAAGAGCTTTTTGTTTCCCCAAACCCTTAATTTTCTGTGTGCATATTACTTTGAAGACTAAACTCTTTAAAGGATAAATTTTATAGAGAGGGGATCTATTTTTACATTCTGGGAACCACTAAGTAGTTGCAGCAGGAAACAATAAATAAGTTGATGCCTCCAGGTGTCGGACACTTCTGCCTTGTCAAAAAACCCAGAATATCAGAGCCTTTAAAATCCACAAAGCAGTGCCAAAGAGCTTGAAACTATGAAGCACACAGAGCCCTAAAACTGTGTCAGGTCCTGAAGGAGACAGACCTGGAAACAAAAAGCCCATAGTACAGAGAGCTAAAACCTTCTAACAGCAGAAATGGATGGACACATCAAGGAATGACACAAGTTTATGAAAAAAAACCTGCCAAAACCCCATCAATGATTAAATTCAACCTGTCATTTCAATCTGATAACTAATTTAATGGAAATGAAGTGCCCACTTCTCTCATTAAGTATACACATAACAGTAAGTTCCCTTCATGGAATTTAAGTACATTTAGTTTTCTTTTTATTCTCAGTCTTCATTGATTACTCCAGCTAATTTTCAGCAGCTGCTTTCTCTTGCAATGTAGTTTGTTTAAAGAGCAGGGCATTTTTGTAAATATTCTCCATATATATATATACATATACACACACTGCCTTTCCACATTTAATCACTGCCTCCAATAAATTATTGAGTGTGGCTCTCAGGCAGGATGATCTTTAACAGCCTATCAACTATTTCCAAGGCATTTGTAATGCTGCCACATTCAAATTTAGCTTTTTTCTTTTGGCTCTTTGCCCGACATCTTCTTAAATAAGCAATCAAACAACCTAATTTTTTAAAATGAGTTTTGGGGTAGTTTTCAAGTGACTACTGAATCCTTACATGAAAAAGCATGTTCAATATTGTTCCATCTTTGATACATTAGAGAAAGACCTATTTAACTATCATATACTAGTTAAATTCCTTATGTATAAAACAAGTTTCAGCTAATTACAACGTAAGAGGAGGTGTTGGGTTCTAGGTTTATAATGTCTCAGTAACCTCATCTGTTTTTCTACTGTTCCTTTAAAAAAAATTTATAGCAAAGAAAAGCAATGTAAAGCTTCTTTTATGAAAGGTAAGCTTAGCATTCAAGTGCCAGTTCAATGGAACAGTAAAGAATGAGCAAACAAGAGGAAATACAGCGGAAAAAGGGAAAAAACAAAACTGTTTGGAAGGGTAGAAGAATGAACTCAAAACACGAGAGATCAGGTAGCACCACTGACACCTTTGTAAGCTGACAGATGTACTCCAGCAGTAACTATAGCACTTGATAATCACTGCAGATGTACCTGGCTAAACAGCACTGTTAGGAAAAACAACACAGACTTTTGCTTGTATCATACTTTTAAAAGTCTGGTGACTCATAGAGTGTGGGAGGATAAACTCTAAAAATAGAAACTTTCTCCCTTTTTTGCTACTGCTAGCATCCAAAACATGGCATTGGTATGATCTTCACTTCCAACACTTAAGGATTTTCCAAGAATGATGTCTTTAAATTATTTAAAAATAATCTTCATGGAGACAATTTCGCAACGTTGAATAAACAAACTCTCCTTCCTTACCTGTGTGAGCTGCACTAAGGTTGCTGTGTAGAAGTCATACCTAGATTCACAACAGGTCCAAAACTCCATTCCAGTTGACTTCTAAGTTACTTTAGAACAGAAAACAATCAATTATATTATCTCTCAGTACTGGTTTCTCAAGAAATACTGGGAAATAATTACCTCAACAAATCCAAGAGGATAGTTCATAAAACATATTCCCTACAGTGCTTCCATGTCTGGAAAAGGAAGAAAAAATAGCCCCAAGAGCATTTCCAAAAGAAAATATTTTGTTGCTGTCATGGAATGAAATGTAATGTCCAATTTATGAAGGATGGAATGTGTGTGCAGAAACTCTCATTGCAGAGAAAACTTCACCAGAGCTGGCTTTTTGTCCTATTCAAGAACAATACTTAAGATAACAAGATTTTGGTTTTAAGAGCTAAAATAAAACCCTCCTGTGTGTCTGGAAATAAAGTAAAGCCAAAGAAAACCAATTTCTTCCTTTTCTGAAGCTCAGAAAGATAACAAAGGGCAATGCTGAGATAAACCAGCAAGTACCTGACACTTACCACTAACACAATCCCCTTGCCAAGAAAGGCCACAGCAGTGAAAACCTGTGGGACCCTCATACCTCATTCTCATGGGTTTGCTCATGCAGGTATACAAACTCCTCCTGAGAATTCACGTAGGTGAAAAAAAAAATCTCAAAGGCAGGTATTTGCTCAGAACAGTTTTTTATTTAGAACATATATTGTGTCAGGTAGAACTTTGTCAAAACATAAAATACAATTATCAAATCTACTAAAAAAATACGAAATTTTATTGAACAATCAACTTTACTGATCTACTTAGAAAATCTTAACATTAATATTGCATAGCTGACTCAAATCACAGTATATAGCAGTGAATTTGGGTCTGTACTGATACATTCAAAAAGCATGAATAGGCAGCAATTTAGGTAAATGAGTTTGTTCCTTACTATTAATACAGTAAGAATCAAAGCTTATTAGCAAATAAAAAGCATACAGATTGCATTCTGTTATTACAAATGCTGTCAAATATAAAATTCCAACTCAGCCATAAATTGAGTAAGAAGTGCCCTATCAAAAGGGACGAACCCTTTCCCAAAGGCTTGTATTACAAGGAAGTATAAACCAGAATTACTTGTGTATTGCCTACATATAATTATAAATCCTTCCCTCTTGCAAAAGGAAACAACACTGAATAAAACCCAGCCCATATAAAACTGTTTTATCTGTATCAGTCCATGAATGCTTCTTGGTGAACTTTAACCAGAGAGTCATCCAAGGGAATCCAACAATTGGTCTTTCCCATCAGTGTAGCTTAGTTTTCTGTATACCCTAAGGAAAAAAATCCAAACCCTCTGTTTAGATGATGAACTAAATTACACAAAAATACTGTATTTGCTGAAACTCCAATGAACAGAATGAAATTGAAACAAAATGTCAAAGCAAAGTATCTGAACATCCTGACTATGAACAGCAGCATGCCTGCTTTCCTGCATGCTTTCAGATGGAGAGGAAGCTTCCTATATCATTTTAATGCCTCACTAGTGCTACTATATCAATCTAAGTTATGTATATCTGTTAAACTTTGAGATGCAATTTTGCAATGTATTCACAACTAGTTAAAAGTTAAAGACACAAGTGAGAACATCTTGCATATTTCTTAAGAAACTGCATACATTTTCTCACATAATTTGAACTAATTTGGTTAACATCTGACAATTAAATACAGCAGTAAAGCTGTAGGACAGCATTCACATAGATTTGTAGAAAAGTTCATTAGTTATGAACATACCCTTTTCAGAAATCTCTTTCATAATCATCTTCTAGATAAAGGCAATCTGGTTCCAGATAGAAAGGCAATACTCCTTTTCACAACCATTCATTACAACACCCAGCATTTTGCCACATGGCTTAGGCATTAAAACTTCTGAGGCATCTGAAGCCATTAAAAAGCTTCACTGCTGGGAACCATAGAAAGCTAAAAATATCACACCACAGGCCTCAGGAAGCTTTCCAGCTGACAGTCCATTTTGGCTACAAATCAGCAAACACGTCTTTGTGTAATTAAAGAACAAATAAATAGATTTTATCCCAGATGAGTTGGAAGAAAACTCTGAAATCTTGATTTCTCTACTTACATGCACTAAAGAAAGACAAACCTTTTTCTTTAAAACAATAACTAATCTTACAGGGATGGCTATTTTGTATGGGGGGGACAGGATAAAGTAGTGAAAAAAAACAAAAGGATGTCCAAGAACTGAGGAGAACTTTGCTCAGCTAAGCGGGCATACTCAACATCACAGAATCATCCTTGCATACTCATCAGCTTGTCTCCCATTTTCCATTATATAAAAAATAATTCAAATATAATATTTATCAATCTTGTATGTATTTGTAATACAAGCCTCTAAACTTCCAATTCCATCTTTGATAAAACTGAAACTTTTTTCTTTATATCATTAAGCTTCTTTTCTTGTTAAATTCTCCATGCAAGTAGTTTAAAAATTCAGCCTTCCTTCTAATTCAAACATTGTCAGAAAATGTTGGTATCAGCTGTAAGATCATCTCAAGCAAAGTGAAAATATTTCTTGACTGGGTTTGGGAAGCCAGCTTAACTTGTAGTGACAAGTTACACTTATGGAAAAAAAGCACTTACGATAAAAAAGGTTTTGGTAAATAAAATTAGGACTTTTTTAGAGAGCTTTTAGAGTTTTCTAAATCCTTAGAATATTAAATGTTTGTAATTAAAAGTCCAAGAGATCTGAAGCTTGATAACCCTTTAAAAGGGTACTTTCTAAGAAAAACAGGCATATTAGGCCAGTATTCAGGGAACGGGAAAGAGTGTCCTGCCTCCAGAGATCTAAATACATTGCCAGTAGTGACAATAGCAGGAGGAAAGGATCCCTGATATGTTCCAAGCAGAGTCACTGCTTGCTTACAAAGAGCCAAAATGCAGGTAATGATGCCCAACAGAGGCAAACTTGCAAGTTCTTTCAAATGACAATATGCTGCACTTCTCTCTGAGAGGACCTGTTAACTAAAACACACAGCCACAATCAGAACAATTCCGTAGAATATCTAAAAGAATAAATGCCTCTATAATGAACACCAGATGAGGACTACAGTAGGTGAACAGTTAGGTCATCTTACTCTCCTGTGCTCAGCAGCTTTCCTTGATGCAGTCTGGCTAGTTTTGACCACAGACACTTACTTGTCAGTGTTCACGTCGGCAGATGTGATTAGCCTGGGTTTTCCCATATTCATTTTCATTCAACAAGTATGCATGCTACCTCCATATCTTTAATACAGGCAGAGGAGTAAGAATTCATTTTGAAATCTCTTTTTAAAGAGGCTATTCTAGCTACCTTTGGTGATGCTTCCTCACATTTCCGACAGAGCTGCAATTCTCTGTTTCCCCAGGCCAACCAGAGTGCACACCTGCGGTCCCAGATTCTGCTGAGGAGAAACAGGGGATGAAAAGGGCAAGAACAATGTTGAGTAGCATGAACATTACAGAATGTTGTTGAAGTGATATAGTAGTCTATTTAAACACTGCAGATACTTCAATGGGCAAACATTTTTAAGAAAATACTCTCGCGCAAATTAATAAAGTGTCTGAAACTAACCTTGCAGGCAAGTGCCAGGAATACCAAGAAAACTTTTATCTGAAGAATCACGAGATCCAGAGCCCTGAAAATAAAGCAGCAACATATAACATTCATGAAAAAAACCCAACTATTTCACAGCTTGCCTCAGAAGAAATGATTGTGAACTTGGTAATAAGTGTCTGATTTAAATGAACAAGTTTAATGATTCCTGTGAAACCCTACAAAGATTAATTTGTTTGCTTCACATTGTCCATCTATAAAATTAATCTCATCATTTGAGAATGACAACACCGCAACTGAGGCACTATTTGAGACCATTTTGACCACTGACATTGTCTATAAAATGGAATAAAAATCTTTCATTTAGAACCATTTCAAATTTATTAAGCACAGAGAGCTTTCGCACATGATCCAGGACACCTGATATCCCCAAATCCTCAGAGCTCTAAAACATCCCTACTGACCAAAAGGCACGGGAAGTATGCTATCACCAGTTCCAAAAGCTTGCACCTCTAATCTCTTCTTAAGTCCTTCTCCAAATATCTAAAGGTGCATAATTTTTTTTCCCCCCAAGGTCCTTTACATACCTGACAATGACAGTTGTGATCTGCAAAAAAGCTGGGGTTGCTGCAGTTGTACGTGCTTAAAAAATCCATGCCAGCTGTCTGAAGATTACCCTTTTTACTGTAAGAAAACTCCTGATGATTCCTTGAAGAAAAACTGTGTTCTGGTATAAGTTTCAGTCGCTTTACTGGTGAACAAGGAAGATAGTTTTGAAAATTTCCTGCTCTTTTAACTCTGGAAATGGCAGAATAAGTTCGGACAGGAGAATTAACAAGAGCATTTACAGTTGCAGGCATCTGTATTTCTTCATATTTCCTGAAATGTGAAGCTGCCTGAAACCCATAAAATTTTGGAACAGACTCTCTACACAGTTTCTCATAGAGCCTGTCAAATTCTATATCACACTGTTTCCTGGACCTCCTAGAATCACTTAAACTACTGTTCACTAATCTTCCTTTCTCTTCAAAGTTCTGTGAGTATAAAGGAGGTTTTGTCAATGTCAAAGGCTTTTGGAATTCTTCAGAACACACTCTGTAGTAGAGTTGCTCAAATGCATCTTCATATTTATTGGGCATCTTTGAAGGACTCTGCTTCTTAAATCCGGAGGAAAACAAGTCTTTGTGCTGGAAAGAAATTTGTCTTTCAGAAATTATTTTTTCAGGATACATGAACACAATATTTGATGATCTTGCAGGAGAACAATTTGTGATAGGCATAGAATTGTTACTATTGCCATGGGAACTGCATGGAGATGAACACAACTCTGAGGTAGCAACACAGAAATCGGTTTTCTGAGTCTTCCTCTCTTTTACAAGATCAAGTCCTCTCGAATCTGAACTGGCAATAGATGTTATAAAACCGGGTTCTGAGAAACATTTGTAATCCGATTTTTCACTTGCTGTGTATTCTGAATTCTTTGATGAAGCAGTAGTCTGTAATTCATCTTCAACTAGAAATGTCTCTCCCATTCTAGCTGTAACATCAGGAAAAGCAGTGTGTTTGCAGACTTCTTGGCCCTTTCCAGATGCCAAATGTTGTTCTAAACTTGAGTCAGAGTAGTCTATTTTGATTTCACTTGTATCAGTATAAGGCACCCAACCAGATAAATTACTTGTGAGGCAATTGTCACAACAGAATTCTCTGCTCTCATTTCCAAAAGCTGGATTCCAATTGTCTTCACTTCTACAGCTACATATACTGGGTAATGCTTTCCTTAGTTTACAGTGTCCAAACCCTCTCATTTTCCCTACAGTGATATTAAGCTTTCGTCTTCTAGAATGCCGTCTCTTGGACCTTAAATGTCCAAACATGTACTTTAACATTTTGCTCAGAGAATGCTTTGCCATGAGCTTTGTAAATATCTCCAGCATTGCTGGATACAAGTCTGCCAGAGTTGTACTGCTCCAGGAGCATTCTGCATCTTCAGACTGGTATTCTCCATGGATACTACCACACGAAGTCATGCTCATTTCTTGACAAGGTCGATGGCTGGGTGAGGCTATTGCATTTGATGAAATGGGAACACCAGAATGTTGTAGCTGTAGATACTTGGATGAAGAAAATTCATTTGACAACTCTAGCTTTTTTCTGCAAACAGCAGCTTGATTGCCTATTAAAAAACCCCACAAAAAACCAAACCAAAATCCACAATGAGTCATAAAACAAAAAGACAGAAAAAAAAATCCAAAACTATTAAGTCACTTCCAGTAATAAACTGAATGACTTAAACACAAGTGCATATGATCCAGATACCCTTACTGTAAATAGCATGCTTTCTTAAGCTTTAGTGACAGGCTAAATGGATGCAATCAATTAGGGAAAAAATTAATACACTTTATAACCATATGGAACTCACATTATAGAGGAAAGAAAATAAACATATTTGAAAATCCCAACTATTTGAAGTAGCCTAATACACTAATGTTAAATGCAGAGGAAAACTTGGCCTTTCGTGACTCCTGACCAGAAGTAACAGCCTTACCCAAAAGGTTTGTTACTGTATTTCCAAGTTGCTGTAAACCTTGGTACTT